>BPTQ01000009.1:162582674-162595041 GCA_019973895.1 Chrysanthemum seticuspe
TAATTCTTCGATACTTTTAATCTTTTTGTCCACGAACGAACCTTCTAATACTTTGACGATACTAAACTCGAATACTTATTCGAGAATTTATTCGATTCACTTGGTTTATCCGTTGGGTGACTTATGTCTTCGTGACTATATGATTAACACTGGTTTACTTTGAGTTTAGTTGTTCAATGTTCGTGACTAATTGTCTTATGGTGTCTAAACTACTAAAACTAAAATTCGATTCTTTGTCTTTTACCATGGTTGAACGTCTGATCTTTATTCGTTGGTTTATTCGAGATTTGACTTTTGGTTAATAACTGTAGAGTTGATCTGGACCCACTCTACTAAACATGGTTTTTAATCTGGACCCACTCTAGAAAACTTTGGACACGTTCGACGTGTTAAAGACTCTTTTTGGAATCAAATTAGACTCTGTCACCTCGTCCCCTGGTCCAGGACAGAAACTCGAATACGTGTCTAGTTAGATCTCCCGTTTTCGATTTTGGTCTATGATCCAGAACCTTTGGTGGATAGTATCTGGTTTTAGCTTTTGCCCTCTAGATTGATCTGTGCATAAGCTCAAAGACAGGACCTGGTCCCCTGCTCCACTGTCTCAGATTAAACTAAGGTTTTTCTCAGAAATTGTGCAGCTTGCACAGGTTTCAAAAGATCTCACCCAGGTCTAATTTTTGGTACAAATCATCTCACCCAGGTCTAGTTGAGATGTCAATAATTGGTTTTCAGTTTAGAGCTTATTTGGTTGCTTATTTCTAGTCTGCAAGTTGGTACCATTTTCTGTTTCTTAGCTTAAAATCAAAATCATCAAATCTGTGGTATTCTGTTAATCAGTGCTTGTAACTTGTTGATTTGAGTTTCATTTGGTCACAATTAGTATATCAGTGCTTCTGTATTCAGTGGGTTGCCTATTTGGTTCACTTAGCTTATTTAAGAGCTTATTCATAAGCTCAAATCATAGCAGTTTCATAATCTTCCAAGCAAGCACCTGTTTTTCTAATTTTCATAGCTTCTTAATATAATTTTAGAATTTTCCTGAAATTTTCAGATTTTTCTCTGCTGTTTTACTATTTTTCTTGATTTTTATTAGTTTTTAAGCCTTTTTAATTAGCATTTAATACAAAAAATTAGAAAAAGGTTCAAAAAAATAAGTTTTCATTTTTCTTAGGCTTAGATAAATAGAAATAGTGAAAAAAGTAATTTTCCATATTTTTCATAGTTCATTTGGTAATTTTTAGTGATTTAATTAGTTTTTAATGGTTTAAAATTAATAGAAAATAGAAAAATAGTCACAAAAATACAAAAATAGTTTTGAAAAGTCTATTTTGATATTTTAGATTTTTCCAAGTGTTAATCTTATTTTTCTAGCTCATTTTCCTATTTTCTTGTAATTTAGGTAATTAATTATTAGTTAAAAATAGTTTTTAATTAGATAATTAGTTTTAAAAATAATTTTCTTTTTCTAAATATTTTCTTATATCATTAGGATTGTAGAAACATCATTTTCATATTTTTAGGGTTAATATTGACTTAGTTTCACTTTTTATTTTGTACGTCACGTAGATTTTGATTTAAACGTACGTTTTAGGTTTTAAACGTTCATCACTTTAAATATAGTGATAGCGTTTATTTAATAGGTTTTATCTTTTTAATTTTCTTTAATTTGCATTTTAGCCTTTGTAATTGTTTGATATTTCTGTAGTTATAATCTCCTAATCATAATCCTTTTTCGTTCAAACTTCTCGATCACTAGACGTTGATTGATCCATTGCACAGCTCGCTGGGACATAACGACCCGGGGAAACTCTATACTCCTCAGATCTTAATTGCATCAGTGTTTGAGCAGTTTTTAGCCTTTTAGGCTTGACTGTTTAGCACCGATCACACAAAGATTGCGGAAATGAAGAATTCAAGTCTACAAGCTCAAGAACAAAGTCAAGAATAGAATGCTAGGATTCGAAATGTAAAACATGGGGTGACCTCCCTTAGGGGGAGATTGTTAGGAATTAGAAAATTCCTTAGTGAAGAGTCGGTCACCCCAAATGTTATCTAGCTTAAGATAGCTCGTAGACTTGTCGTTATTTACGTTATTAAGTTGTTTATTAGTTAGTTTGTAGCGTGGTTTAGTTTAGTGCAACACCGTGGAGGAAGGACGGGTCTTTACCCACTGTATCCCTGATCCACAGGCCGATAGGAGGTCGTGTATTGTGTAAGTATAAATACCCCTTCCATCCATGGAAGGGGTGGTGCTTCTCATTTCAATCTAATATTCCATACTTTGTGTAAACCTCTAGCAAGAACACCCTCTCTCTCTACTAACTCTCTAACTATGGCAAACATGTATTTTGATCATCCAAGACCACCCGAATCATCAACACAATAAATATACGATCCTACAGTACCAACTTGAGAACGTGTGACCATCGGGTTAGTTCAAGTTATAGGATGTTGGGCCGATGTAGTAGAGCCGTGTAGGGGAATGGACTTTTGTAACCAGTTGTTGGTGTTGGGTCGTAGGTGTTGGAGTTAGGCCGGTGGTGTTAGACCGTGGGTGGTGGGAAGATGGGCCAGTATGTTTTGGGTTGCAGGCGATGGGAAGAGGTTGTTGGTAGTAGGTTGGATTTGTGTGGACTACATGTGATGGTGGAGTAGGTTAAGCCACTTAGGGCGAATTTGTGGGAGAAAAAGTGCTATAGATTAGAGTGCGGGTAAGAGGAGACAGGTTCAGAAACTCATAAGATTGGGGGTGGTGAAATTAGAAGTAGAGCCATAAGGGAATTGGTTTTCTTCGAATGTGACATGTAGAGAAAGTATGATTTTATGAATGGAAAGGTCAAGGTAATGGTATCCGCGATAGTCGGCGGGATAACCCAAAAAATGCATGGTGTTGCTTGAGGGGCTAGATTATTAGGTAATTAAGGTGTGGGTAGCATAAGCATACAAATATGCGAATACGAGAATGATCAGGTTCTTTGTGAAATAATTTTTTGTATGTTATGTCATTGTTGATTGAGGTTGATGAAAGTAGGTTAATAAGGTCATATGAAGCGCCTCGAACCAAAATGTAGGCAGAAGGTGGGCTTAGAAAAGCAGGGTACGGATGACATTGTTAATAGTTATAATCATCTGCTCTGATTTCTCGTTTTGTTGAGAGGTTCTAGGACAAGAAAAACGAAATTGAATTCCATTCTTTTCAGAAAGGTAAAAAAGGTTGGTATTATCAAAATCACCACCATGGTTACATTGGAAAACTTTAATTTCACATCTACATTTATTTTAACATAAGATCGAAAATGTATAAACTTTTGAAACTCATCTTATTTATGACGTAATGGGTAAATCCACAAGTAATGCAAAAAGTGATCAAGAAACAAGACATAATGTTTAAAACCACCAGCACTAACAATAGGATAAGTCCAAATATCATAATGAATAATATCAAATCAAGAAAAAAAAACACAAGTATCGGAGCTGAAAAACGTAAGCTTCACATGTTTGCCAAGTTGGCAAGCATGACAACTATGTGACGACTTCTCTTTATTACACGAAATGAAATTACGAGAAATAAGATATCGTAGAACTTTAATACCGGAGTGTCCGAGATGTTGGTGCCACGTAACGAGACTGACAGAAAGCAAAGCACTAGATATAGGAGATTGTTTAGTAACTAGGTACAAGTCTCCAGAACTGTCACATCTGAGGAGGATATGACGAGTCAAGAAATCCTTTACAGAGAAACCAAATTCATCAAACTCAATAATACATTTATTATCTCTAGTAAACTGGCGCATACAAATAAGTTTTTTTAATTATGTTAGAGTGACAAGTACATTATGAAATATAAAGGACGACTAAGGGTGGGAAAGATGCTATGACCACGTTGGTGATGGGATGGTTTTACCGTCACCCACACGAACAAAAGGGTATAAACAATTGTTACAAACAATACTTAGATTTGAATAAGAGTTAAGATGAGAAGACACACCCGTATCCATATTCCATGTTGGATCATCAAGTGTCATACTAGAGAAAGCATTAGCAGATGTACTAGAAATGTTGGGCCAAAAAAGACCTGAGCCAATCTATGAGAAGGAACAGTTGGTGTGATCCAATTGTGTTGTGATGTGTTTTTGTTACCTGCACTAATGAGATGTTCCATCGCAGTAGACACAATGAAACCTTTAATTCAAATACTTTAAACAATCATATAATAAGTACATATGTCAAAATAATGGCCACCAATCCCAAATGTAAGACATTGAGTAATTTAGTTTCCGCGCATTATGGTGTGGCCAATTTTAGTCTGATATTCGTCCTAACAATTGTTCAAATAAGACATAATGTGGTGTAGCCATTTTATTAGAAATGAATTTAATGTGATGTGACAAAACCATTTTGATAATCAAATTACGAAATCATGGAAATACATAAGACAAAAATGAAGCACCAACTAATACCTACATTTATAGACACATAATAGCCATTTGACATGTTCATCAAAATAGTTTAAACTCTACCAGAGTCTCATACTTGTAAAGATGTATCAGAACAAAAAAAAAGGAAAATCGGCCGTCACTGCACTAACATGATTACCAGATTACGATACAATCATTTTCAAATTTCTAAAGATTTCATTTAAATAATCTATTTACCAGATATTCATAATCATCCAAAGGTAAACAAAAGAAGTTTTAAAGGTTATTTTCCTACTAATCTTTGTATTTTCTTTTAATCTTTCAATTGATTTAAGATTTAGAGCATTCTATATGCTTTTGTAATATTGCTTTGAAAAGGCGCTCCAAATATGTCTATAGATGTAAGAATGTTAGGCGGCTACAAAACAATATGAAAAAAGGTTTGTTTTTTTGTCTAAGAGGATGCATCATGTGCAATCAACATTGCATGAAAGTTAGTTGTCGGTCATTTCTAAGGCCAAACACAACTACAATATTTAAAAAAATGTGCATTTCTAGCACTATTAAAGCCATATAAGAATTATGGCTAACCATTAGTTGCATATTCGTGGATACTAATTTGTCCGCGCAACTGCGCCTACTACCTTGAACTACAACCTAACTTACCTACACAGTTAGGATATATACTACATCACTAATATTGTTTTTTGTTAGCAAAAGCCACAGATGCAAGATACAACATACATTCTTATTTTACCTGAACCAACGAAGCAATCCTAGCTTCCTAAGCTTCCTGCTTGAGTTTCTTGGTGCTAGGTTGATCCACGTCTCGTGTTTGGTGCCTCAAAGGTATTTATTGTTGCAGGGTGGCGCTGTGTTCTTTTTGGCACGATGATTGTCTTCTTTGGTGGCGGAGTTGATACCTTAACTAGCTTGGAGGACATATCAGCTGCTTTCTCATATGGATCAGTAGTTGTGCCTGGCATTATTGCAAGTAGTTCAACATCATCCACAATCAAGAGCATTGGTTTTTGGGCAAAAACTTAGTCCAGGATGAAATCTATATGTCCTTATCTAGACCCAAGACTAAAATGGAACTGTAGGATGTGTCTTGTTTTCTCAAGTGCTTGTAATGAATTTGGAAACTTGCAAGAATCCTTGTCATCAACTTTTTCCCACACCTTGCCGGAGTAGCTAGGCATGAGTCCATCAGCTTCTAGATTAAAGCAAGTTAGTGACAATTTTGCAGTCCCATCATCAATGAATGCTTTAAAGCAGTAGTTGTAGGTATAACAAAATGATTTTATAAATAATAATTTAAAATAAAATATGCATAAACTGAAACAAACCAAAAAGGCTCAGTGACATGAGAAAACTAAAATAAATTGCCTATCATTACGTTCTGTGATTTTTTAGCACAACTAAATTACATGGAAGTTAGGACAATTTATTTTGAAATTGCTAGAAAATTTTATTTGGTGTATGATTACCTGTAATTGGGGACAGGCTACGGACTATGATCCAGACATTGTGGCACCGGGAACTCCTCCTTAACTTTTTTGTTACAGTTTGTGCAAGACTTGTAATACGAGGGCTTTTCTGTGTTGATCCTGAATATTCTAGCCTCGGTAGTAAATCTTACACGCTATAACAGTCATTTTATCGAAGTCGGTATTATGGGCCAAAAACAATGTAGTGAAAATAATGTGTTTTTATTACCGGATAATTTTATGGATTTTGTTGCCACGACATCAACAACGAAAAGATGTTTCTCTTTTTTTTTTCTTGATCCTCATCTTCGCATCTATGTCTTCTGATATCAAGTGCAGGAACCAAGTCATGTCTTTCACTGTATCGAAGTATTATTTATATGAAATTCAGTTAAAACATTATTATAGATTATATATCAGGGATTAATTTTTAACAGAGGCATACATGAGCATCATTTGCTAAACTTTTGGGATTTTTGGGTTCAAATAGTAATGTGTTGTCGGGGTTCTCAAAAGTTGTAGTCCTGTTCTTGCCAGACATTTTGGTCACTAAATTAGATGCCATTATTATGTCACAGCTACATAATTCAAGTATTAAATTTACCTCCATATTTTGTAACATGGCATGAACTTTCTGATATCATTATTGGCTTTTCCATTATTTCATATTATAGCATACTAAAATTTGCAACCATATCGTTCCATATACAGAACCCAAAAGTATTGCCACTGCAAAGGCTAGAAATTCTTTGTCATGAACTCTGACATATATGTGGCAATTTTGAAAATGGTGACAATACTACTCCATATCCTTGATGTCAATAATCCTCGTCACTACTCTGCTCCTGGTAGTGTCCCCCGAAACTAAAGACTCTCCAATTCTAAGCACACGTCCAATGTAATATGCAAATGCAGGACATGATAGTTATAAATATACTTTTTTCATATAGTATAGCTAATGTTTTGCGATACCTGTAAGGACATCATTCTTAACATCAACTTTTGATTCCATCTCCTTGCATGCTTCAAACCTGAAATAATGGTATGGAAGTCCATCATTTGATATCTTGTGAAAGTCTGTATACCTTCCAAAGGTTAGCAATGTTTGATTTGGCAAAGTTTGTTGTCAAGGATTTGTTTCCCAGCAGGTGAACCGTGAAATCATGTACGCAACACTGAGCTCTAGTAAATTGTCAAAATAATGTGTATGCAAAACATCTATGTTTGCTTGAATGGCATCTACCTGAATCGACAAAGTTTTATTAAAAAGAAATTGGTTTCCAGTTTACACAATCATAATTTGTAAGCTAATGTAGATTTATCAGTCATAGCTACTTGTCAATTGATATGCAGTTGAAAGTTGTTGGTTCAGGTTTCGAAACATTTCTGGCAACACACTTTCTGTTGGATATTGGATTTCACTTACATATTATAACATTAACACAATGGGCATATAGATGATTTTAGAGAGAGAGAAAGTGGGACATTCTAGTAAGAGAAACTTGTAGAATATTAGATTACCAAAGAACATCCTTGCAAGGTAGAGGGTATTTATAGGTTACAAACTAAACGACCTCCTGACGGCCTGTGGATCAGGGATACAGTGGGTAAAGACCCGTCCTTCCTCCACGGTGTTGCACTAAACTATTTTACGCTACTGACTAACTAATTAACTACATAAATACGTAAATAACGACAAGTCTATGAGCTAACTTATGCTAGATAATAGATGGGGTGACCGACTCTTCAATACTGGAATTTTCTAATTCCTAACAATCTCCCCCTAAGGGAGGTCACCCCATGTTTTACATTTCAAATCCTAGCATTCTATTCTTGACTTTGTTCTTGAGCTCGTAGACTTTAAAACTTCAACATCGCAATCTTTGTGCATAAGAAGTGCAACTTCAAAGTCTGCATAGATTTGTACTTTAAAGTGGAGGTCATTAATGATCCATGAGATAATAATTAAGAGCCAGCTCTTGAGATCATCAGCTAACAAAAATCTCTGAGACATCCATTGTGGTGTTGTGACTTTAGGACCGACATGCTCACATTCTGGATCATGATATCTTCTCATCAGAGTTTGCGGAAGCTTTAGTTGATTCATGATATTGGCAGCAGCGAAGCAGAAGCATGGAGTGAAAATATCAGAGTCATTGATGCACTAATCATGATTTCTTTTGAGATGAATGTGATAAGTGATCATGCGGCTATGGATTGACCGCTTCATTTTGATCAGCTGCAAACATAGGACGTACCTGCATACAACAGTTAGCAATAAATCGCACGAAGGTGTCTTTGATCACTTTCGTTGAATTGAGGTACACGGCCCACGGTTCCCCGTTGATCAGTACAAGTACTGCCTGTGATCAGGTATAATTTCGAAGAATTTCCTTGACAGGGTTTCGCAGCTGCTCTAGCTGTTCTCAAACCTGAACGTCTCAAAGAAGACAACACGGAGTGAGTAAACCAGCGAATTTTAAGTCCACTGATTGATGAAAAGAGATTTGAAAAACAATCGTGTATTACTCAATAGAAATTGTTTTTGCAATACAACGAAGGTTTTATTGAAAATCAATTATCAATCATAAAAGCACCTTTTGGTTTGAAAAATGAGTACACGGTCGATGTGCTAAAGAAAATAGTTTTTAAGCACAACGACCGGTTTTTCAAAGGTATCCGTCAATCCATAACCTGAACCAGGATTAATTCAAGAGATTGAATCGCCCCATTGTTTCTGTTCAGTTGTCACATGGTTGATCCATATAATAGATCTCACATGCCACCCACCAGGAGCTTGTTTGAAATTGGCTCCAGAAGGCTTTCCATCTTCATTGTGAATATGAATACACATCACTCAGATGTTCTGGCAATACCACAAGGATAATGCGTAGGACTCAAGATATAATCTCTCTTTCCACATTGTGTGAAACAGAGAGTCTTCATTGAAAGTGTCCTAATGAGATTTATTGATGATCTCGTGGCTCTAGACTCAATTTGTGCATATTTGGATCCTGTGCCGGAGACTAGGGAGAGGGTCTCCTTCTTCAATATCAACAATCTCTAAGAGAAAGTCGATAGATAATGTCGGTTCCCCGTAAGAATGAAACAAGTCCTTTTAAGAGGAACTTGAGTGGTTTGGAAAGTTGAAGTGTAGTGCGTCACTGGGTCCATGACGTCTTGTCTTCAATACCGATGTTACCATCAGTAGCATATGAATTGAACCCGGTTTCTGCCCTAAGGTTGAATAAATGGAGGGCTATTTGTTTTCACCCTTTTCTCATTCAATTATTTTTAATTCTTCAACCCCTTCAGTGCTTACCGAGACTTCATTGCAAGAACCTTGTTGGGTTTGTTCCAGTACTTGCTCTGTCTCAGTCCGCACACTTCCCATATCTCACTTTTCTCCTTTTATCATCATACCTAAGGACTTCTACACTAACTAGTGGATTGTCCCTGGGTAGATCCTTCCGGTTCTGGCGGATCATGGGAACCAATACCTAACCTTATCATCCTTATATCACCATGCATAAAGTAAAGTTGGTCGGTCTTTTTGGTATTATTCACCTGCCATATGGACTCAATTGAAAACCATTTGAAAAATCAATTCAGATACTTGTGATATATTATCAAAGCATTTTGTACCTGAATTGTTTTTGATAATTTTTAGAACGAGAACTCCCCCTCAACATGTGCATCAAGTATTTGAAAATGTTTTGCACACGGAGGCAAGAGAAAGAATTTACTTCTTTGATTACCTTTTTCTAAAAGATATCAATATCACTTCCCTGATCAGATCAAGAAGATATAGCATTTCCGGGAAGGATGAGGTTTTCATAAGTTTGCTCCCCCTCAATATGTGCCTCGAGGTTTGAAAAGAGTTTTGCACATACTAGAGGGAACCCTTTAAGAAGTGCATACATGATCACCAAAGGATTTGAAGCCATACAATCAAGGTACCTTAGAAAGATTGAAAGTTGTGTACCCTGATGACATGAATTTGCGAAGAGAATTCTCCCCCTTAATATATGCTTCGAGATTCGAAAATTGTTTAGCACATATTAGAGAGAAGTATGCACAAAAAATTGGTCATCTTATCTTTTAACATCTTTCATATTTATATCACATTTTCTCTCCCGATCAAAAATCTTAAATCCTTTAAGATTTTGGATCTCAAGTGATTTAAATATGTATGAGGTAAAATATTTGTAGGAGAAAAATGTGTCCGGTTTTATATGATCAGAATTGGACAACACAGATGTTTCCCTTTTTACAAGGGGAAACCACAGTACAAATCCTAGCACTATTACATGTATTACAGTTGTTCACATTTAGTACACCACATATTACACATATTTAAAAACACAACATAAATTGCTTCCCGAAGATGTCTTCATTCAGTCCTTTGAAGAAGTTTGTAGTGACCATCCCGAAGCCTTCCACCAACAAAACTTTCAAGGCTGCGGAAGATCCTTCGTGTCTTGAGTCTTCGTCTGATTGCAGCAATGAAGTGTTCACACCTCTTCAAGTCATCATCAGTCCAAAAAGTAGTCTTAACCCAAGATTTCATATCAATTTTGACTTCTTTCATTCTGGTGTCAAGTTCTTCTTCGACCAATTTGAGAGTACCATCACTAAACTTGTAGAGCTCACATAGACGCATAAGCATACGAGATCCATATATGTCGGTGAAGATGACGGCTCTAGGGGTGTCAAGGACTTTGTATTCGCGATGAAATTCATGCCCAGTTGCATTCCATTGTGGACTTGTAAGGTTGATCCTAGTTTGGTAGCTTTCTATGCCAAGCTGAAAGTCCTCAACTCGTTTTCGAATGACTAAGCCCCTGATCCAAAGAGTGACAGCTGCAGAGAGGGCCTTTTTCTCACGGACAGGTAAATGCTCAAGGTGTCCTTGAAGATTTAAGAGATAGAGATCTTCGAAATCATTTGGCAGAAGATGTTTGAAGTCGTTCTCTTTAATAGTATACTCTTTGAGGTCTGCTCTTTTAAGGACTATCTTCTTCAAATACTCATATCCATAGATAGGGAAGATCTCTACTCGAACAACACTTAAGATTTGCAGCTTTGATCTGACATCATTGCGTCTTTTATCAGCACCATGTCTTTCGATGTAGAACTTCTTCTTTTTGAACCACCAGTGAGAAATACCATAAGAAGCGGCAATATCATACTTTTGTTCTTCATCGGCCCAGAATTGATCAGGAACCATCTGTTCAAGCCCCTGATCAGAGTAGGTTGCAGCTTTCATCTTTGATATTGATAGAGCAGGTCTTCTTTCAGCAGAGCGAGCACACAGATAGTCCAAGTCGTGATTGAAGAAGAATTCAGCCTGAATGGTCATCTGACCAGGTTCACCACCAAGAGGAAGAGATTTGTTGACATTGAAGCGACTGATTTGCTCACTGACTTGGTCATTCAGCATCTTATGGCATTCTTCCATCTGATATTGAAGATGATTTGCATCTGAGTGGAAGACTTTGACAATTTCATAAGCTTGTCCTTCAAGATCTCTTGGAGTTATGGATGAGATACTCTTCCGTTCACAAAACCATCTAATAAAACTTCCCATATCTCCAGTGTAGTGCAGAAGAGAGTCTTCAGCTGGAACTTCATAATTATTGGTGATAGCTGATGCCCAATTGTTGTCAGGAATCATAGAGTCAGACTCTGGGATGGTCCATGTGGGTTCTGGAGAAGGAGGTCTATCTTCCACAATGCAGCTTTGAATTGTGTCTCTTGAAAGTGCTACTCTGGATGTGCTGGTGCGATTCCCAGCCATGTAAGTATCAAACCAATCTTCTGATGGCTTAGGAATATGCTTTGTTGATGCATCATCTTCATCTGGTTCAGAATCAGCCATGACATGCGACTCTTCGTGAACCATTTGATCATCATGAATAGAGGTGGATGTGGATGTGAACCTTGAATCAACCGTCGTCCAAGCAGCAGATTTCTTCTTAGTACTCTGTTCTTTTGTAGGACCTGATTGATTGGAAGGTTTTGGCGGTGATGATGGTGGTTGTGGTGGAGGTGTGTTGGTTGTCGTAGAAGGATCACCAGCTCCAGAAGTTTCAGCGCCCCCCGTTGGTGGTGGAGGTGGAGGAGGATCTTTACGGTCCTTCATCAATGATTCCATCACAATTGTTCTCCTTTTCTTTTTAGCTTCTTTTTCCCCGATGTCAATCATAAACTGCTCATTATTGTCGAACTTAATGGATTCATCAAGCGCCTCATAGAGTTTCTTGTGAACCTCATGCTTGTCCTCTTCAGCATCATACATCCTTTCAAACAGAGCTGCTCTCATATCGGTGATAGGTAGGTCCTTGAATCGTCTAAGAAGTGGAGCCTCCATAGCCCATTCCACAGCATCCTTGACTTCTCCTTCAATAGCGGCAGTAACCCCTTCATTGAAGTTGAGGTGCTCCAATCTATAGACAC
>BPTQ01000009.1:162595141-162757683 GCA_019973895.1 Chrysanthemum seticuspe
TTAACTGTCTATTTCCCCATTCGGACAATCTTGAAGAAGGTCGACTCTTCAGTCTGTTCTACATTTTATGCTACATGTTAGAAGGCTAAAGACGAATTGTATTTGATGATCTAAAGACTTCTTCTTAATCCGGGCTGAGAAGAACACTTGAAAATTTTCGTCAGTTTAGGGGAGAGCATTAATTGGGGGAGATTGAAAAGCCAAATTTAATCCCCAATTAGACTTGCTCATATTCTTTAGCAATGATCATTGTTTGATTTTTGATGACTCTCCTCCAACGCCTAATGCTTCACTTACTAAGGATAACTGGGATTCATTGTTTGGGATTCATTGTTTTTCAAAGATATGTTTGATGAGTACTTCCAACCTCCGACGAATGTTGATCATCCAGCTTCTGAAGCTCATGCTCCGGTTTCTACTGACTCAACTGGTTCACCAGTTACTTCACAAGGCATTGATAATGACTATCATGATATTGTAGTTGCACTACTGAATAATGATCCGCTCTTTGGTATTCCTTTGCCAAATCTTCACGGATTATTGTTCATGAATAATGATCCGCTCTTTGGTATTCCTTTGCCAAATCTTCACGGATTATTGTTCCTCTCATTGTGCACGCTATAAATCAACCACATGAACATTAAGGAAAATGACTACCTCATCCGCTAGAAGACATTTTTTGGTAAATATTCCAGATCAGCTTCTACATGTATAACTTAAGGAAGAATGCATTGATGTTGAGGAATCATTTGCTCCGGTCCATTCAGTGGGTCAATGTTCATCCGATTGTATGTTTATTCACGTGTTGGACATTTGACACAAGTTGATTACTGCAAAGTTACTCATTTATCACTTATTTGAGGTTGAAGTTGACATTCACAAAGGCGTGTTCTTATTTGATAACTTGCTCGGGCTTAAGAATTTGAGTTGAAGTCTTGGGTTATCTAGTTACCAGCAGTCGAGGTGGATGGTTGAAGACCTGGTTAACTATCACTATTAGGAGTTACTTTGTTTTACTCAGTGTCACACGCATATGACGGTGTGGATAATCGCAAGAGGTGTTAATGTCTCATACTTTGCTTGAGTAGTGAGTACTTAGAAATTTGCTTGAAGCATAAATTCTTGACACCGTTCTTCCATCATTAAGTGCAAGCTTAAGATACAAATGTGGAAAATTCTACTTCAGATTCAAGTTTGGTATATCGGGTTTGCTTCATCACTGGTCACTTCAATTTGTCCACATATGGGTTGGTAAAGATAATCAGGGAGAGTTTCCATTGCAGTTGATTCTCACAGGATTCATTTGGGCTATTTGAGTTCTTCTCACAAGATTTTGAGTTTTTGGGTATATTATGTTTTGCTGAATCCGAGGTATCAAAACCAGCAAGGGGGAAGGAGACATATATCTAAAAGCACAACGAGTACACATGATGAACTTAACACTTCTACCTGATTGAAGTTATCCCGGAAAGGCAATGGTCATAACCGTAGAGAAACTCAATGTTTATCTCGTAGCCTTTGGTGTATTAAATGGTCTCTGGAGACTTTTGGTATGTGTTACTTCGGCGTTCAGTTAGAAGAAATGTGAAAAGAATATTTGGTTCGTGAGATGATATTGCATATCGACATCTTCTATATGATTTATGATAAAGTGCTTCCGGTTAGTGCTTCATGTACACAATGTAATGATGATTCTGATATGATCGCAACGATCAGGGGAGATATATGTGTACATCAGGGTCGGACAACATATTCACATGATCAAGCTTAATCAGTTATTCTAGAGTTGACATCCGCAGAGGAGATCAGTGATTCAACCAGTTAGTGTGATGTTGTTGTCTCTACTCTGGTTGGGTACTTGTGTACATTATGGGTTGATTGGTTATATGGAAGATAACTGGAATGCATTTGGTAAAATGAAGATGTTGATGTATTGTTCCCCTGAAGACAAGTGGTCAATCTCGAAGAGTAATGTGTACATCGGGGACGCACAACAGGTTCATGTGATCAGACTTAATCAGTTATTCCGGATTTGATATCCATTGAGATGATCAATGTTTCAACTTGTTACTTTGGTGTTCTCATGTTCTTCGGGGTGCTCAGCTTCATTCAATGAGACCGTTTTTGTTCACTTCTACTTCTTGGAGAAATGGTCTTTGTTCTTAGTTTGTCGGTTTGGGGGGAAGCTACCAAAGTCTCACTTTCTGAAGGCTCAAGTTCTGACGACGATTCAAGAGCCTCAAAAGCTTTGGTGGTGAAATTTTAAGAGATGATGACTTCTATCTTCTACAAAGTGCTGAATGATTTCCTTATCTCGGTACTCGTATCATCATCTTCTTAAACTATTTCTCTATCTTTGTAAATATTTATCAAAAACCAAATAAAAAAATATAAAACCAACAAAAGAAAATAGAAAATTATAAAATCAACAAAAACCCATAAAAATCAGAAAATTTTGAAAAAGACCAAAAATATTGTTTTCTCAAGACATGTCTTCTGGTATCGATAACATCTACGGTCTTAGAAATGTCATTCAATAATGGCACGGGACTTTAGATGAAGTTCGAACAGAAGGTATAAATATTCTTTTCTAAACATGTCTTTAAAAAAAAACAAAAAAAAAAACAAAATGTTTTTAAAGAAATAATTCAAATATTATTTCAGATAGCAACCCGCTCTTTTAAAGAAAGGAAAGTGCTACACTTAAACGATTTTCAAATATTTCGTGCACTTATCCTAAAAACAAAATGAGGAAAATATGTCGAAGGACTGCTGTTCCTACACAAATATTTTTCTGTCTAAAAATTCTTCTGAAAAATATTTGTTTTAACAAAATGGTGGTAAATGAGTTGCTTTCAAAACAATCAGTTTCAGAGTTTTTATTAAATTGAAAACTCAATCAATGACTTCAGCGCTTTTAAACTTTTCAGACAATGAGTCATTGATTGAGGGGGAGAATGTTTTCAAATCTATATCATCTAACGGGCTTTCTTAATTATCCTATATGCTTAATTAAAAATGATGTTAACCTACGTGGAAGGACTAGGTGCCTAGGATATGATTGTTAGGATTAGATGTTTTGAGTTTGATAAACACATTATTCCCATGCCATATATGAATTGATTGATATGTTGGATTGACTTTTATTATTTGATTGCTGTTTGGGTGATGTCGACCACCATATATTTGTATGTGTATTCACTAACATATGCAGGTATATTGGTATATAAGAATGTTCCCGATCCGGATCCCACAAATGAAGATGATTGGATGCCGAAAGGAAAGGGTAACTATATCTTGGGTTGACAAATGAAGAAACGGAGCTTAATTGGACTTCTATGGAGATTTGGCATGAAAAAAAGCAACGTAAAAGGTCTCACTGCATCAGCAGATGGTTTTCTTCATCAGCAAATGAAACAACGGAGCTTAATTTGACCTCAGTTGGCATTAAAATGCAACGTAAGAAGTCTCACTGCTTCAGCAGACGGTTTTTATCCCAAGCCCTACAGCAACAACATAAGCTTCTCAACCACCTAACGTATCTTTGTGCAAGATACCATTTTTAAACAATTTTGAAAAATATTGTTTTGAAAATGGAAAATATTGTTTTGAAAATTAATTGGACTTAATTTTGAAAATCACTAGACTTCATTTTAGCAAAACCTATGTCACTCAATTATCGACTTTGGTCATCGATTGAGGGGGAGAGTGATTTAAAATAAAATATTTTCAAACGATATTTCTTCATAAAATTTCCGGTTTGTACGTTAAAATGTCGTGATCAAAAGATTTAATGTTATGTCATGGTATGATTTCCTTTAAAACTCAAAGATCTGTCAAAATGAAATTTTTTTTGTTCTTGTTTGATTGTGAAATTGTTTTATTTTACTTAAAGATCTCTTAAAACAATCATACCTGACACTAACAACCTTTAATGTCTTAAATTGGTCCTTATCTGTCATTTTTCAAAATTAAATATTGCCACGTCTTTCCCCAAACTTTTCTAAATGATTTTAATCAATTGGGATCACAAATCTCAGTTGGTTTGAAAGTTTTGATCAGGGGAGAAATCGTGATTTAAATCTCAATTCTGTTTTAATGGAATTGGTTTTAGTCCTTCAAAGGCACTCCTACCTCCATGTGCCAAACGATTTCAATATACATAATGCACATGTTGAGGGGGAGCATTTATCCAAAAACAAGATGAGTATTTAAACCAGGCACATATTCTCTCATGTTTTCTAAACCTAATTAAATCACTTGAGATCCAAAATCTCAAAGGATTTGATATTTTTTGATCGGGGGAGAATTTGTGATTTAATAATGAAATTTGGTAAAAGGTGTTTGTTTGATTCAATTGTGCAGGCTGCTCTCTCATATGTGTTAAACGCTTTCGAATCTTGAAGCACATATTGAGGGGGAGCATTTCAAAAGGTAATAAACTATCGAGGTACAAAAGCTTTTATGTTTTAACATAAAGTACCTTGATTGAGTTTTTAAATGGTTTTCTTAATGGTTTTTGTGATCGTGGATGTGCTTCAAAAGAACTCTTTCCTCTATGTGATAAAATGATTTCAAATATCCTATGCACATATTGAGGGGGAGAATTTTACCGAGAAAATCAAATGGCTTTTTCCATAGAAATTGTGATCAAGAATTTATTTCAAAAGAACTCTTGCCTCCATGTGCTAAACAATTTATAAAATCATATGCACATGTTGAGGGGGGGGGGGGGCATTTCTTAAAGATCAAAACAATTAAGGTACAAAATGCTTTGATATTATACCACAAGTACCTTGATTGATTTTTCCAAATGATTTTTCAATTGGTTTCAAGAAGGAAAAGAACAATACCAAAAGACAGACCAATTTACTTTATGCATGGTGATATAAGGATGGTTAGGTTAGGTATTCATTCCCACGATCCCACCAGAGCCGGAGGGATCTACCCAGGGACAATCCACTAGATAGTGTAGAGTCCTTAGGTATGATGAAAAAAAAGGAGAAAAATGAGAAATGGGAAGAGTGCAGACTGAGACTGAACTAGTACTGGAATAAACCCAACAAGGTTCTAGTAATGAAGTCTCGGTAAGCACTGAAGGGGTTGAAGAATGAAAAAGAAATGAATATAAATGGGTGAAAATAAATAGCCCTCCAATAATTCAACCTTAGGGCAGAAACCGGGTTCAATGCATATGCTACTGGTGGTTACTAAGGTAACATCGGTATTGAAGACAAGACGTCATGGACCCAGTGACGCACTGCACTAATACTACCCATGCTACTCAAGTTCCTCTTTAAAGGACTTGTTTCATTCTCATGGGGAACCGACATAATCTATCGACTTTCTCTTAGAGATTGTTGATATTGAAGAAGGAGACCCTCTCCCTAGTCTCCGGCATAGAAACCAAATGTGCACAATTGAGTCTAGAGCCAAGAGATCATCCACAATATCTCATTAGGACACAAAATTAATGAAGACTTGCTGTTTCACACAATGTGGAAAGTAAGAATATATTAAGAGTCCCACGCTTTATCCTTGTGGTATTGCCAGAACATCCGAGTGATATCTAAAAATATTCACGATGAAGATGGAAATCCTTCTAGAGCCAACATCAAACAAGCTCTTGGTAGGTGACATGTGAGATCTTTTCTAAATATCAAGCTTGTGACAACTGGACAGAAACGATGGGGCTGTTCACTCTTGAATCTACCTTGGTCCAGGATTGGAATTCACGAATACTTTTGGAAAATCCATTCGAAGTGCAAACCTTATTTTCTATAGCACGTCGAATGTGTATTCATTTTCAAACACAAAAAGTATCTCTGATTGAAAAATGCTTTTGGAAAATCCGTTCGATGTGTAAATCTATTTTTTTCTCTAGCACATCGAATGTGTACTCATTTTCTAATACAAAAAGTATTTTGATTGAAAATGGATCTTTCTCATAAAACCTTCGTCGTATTGCAAAACTATTTCTTCAAGCAATACACGATTGTTTTTCAAATCATTTTTCATCAATCATTGAATCTCAATTCGATGGTTCACTCACTCCGTGTTGTCTTCTTTGAGACGTTCCGGTTTGACAACGGCTAGAACAGCTGCGAAACCCTGTCAAGGAGATTCTTAGGAATCCTACCTAATCACAGGCAGTACTTGTACTGATCAACGGGGAACCGTGGGCCGTGTACCTCAATTCAGCGAAAGTGATCAAAGACACATTCGTGTGTTTTATTGCTAACTGTTGTTTGCATGTACACTTGGACGGTTGCAGCTGATCGATATTGAGAAGTCAATCCAAAGCCGCATGCTCACAGCATCTACACTTAATTGAAGAAATCATGACTAGTGCTTATCTACATAACCTGGCTCAGATATTTTTATACTATGCTTCTGCTACGCTGCTGCAAATATCTTGAACCAGTAAAATCTTCCGCTACTCTGATGAAAAGATGTCATGATCCAGAAAGTGTGAGCATGTCGGTCCAAAAGTCACAACTTCACATGATGGCAACACAATAAAGGGTGATCCAGAGATCTACTGTGGCTGATGATCTCAATGAAAGCTTGAAGATCATCAAAGATGTGGATCAGTATAAAGGCCTCCACGTAATGTACAAAGTTATCGGACTTTAAAGAATCACTGCTAAAGCACAAAGATGTAGATGTTGAAGAATTAATGTCTACAAGCTCAAGACTGAAGATTAAATAGAATGCTAGGATTTGAAATGTAAAACATGGGGTGACCTCCCTTAGGGGGAGATTGTTAGGAATTAGAAAATTCCATAGTGAAGTATCGGTCACCCCAAATTTAATCTAGCATAAGTTAGCTCGTAGACATTACGTTATTTACTTGTTATTAGTTAGTTATTTAGTTATTAGTTTAGCTTAGTGCAACACCATGGAGGACGGACGGGTCTTTACCCACTGTATGCCTGATCCACAGCCCGTCAGAGGGCGTATTATGTAAAACTATAAATACCCTCTACCTCCCAAGGTAGAGGGTTGGACCTTTCAATCTAACCTTCTTTCTTTTGTTACTTTCTCTCTCTAGAAAGGCTCCCACACTACTTTCTCTCTCTAAACTCTCTTGCATAATTCGACCCATATATTGAATGTATCATGTGTTTGTGAAATCCAATATCTTACAGTTTTCTAACACACTTACGCTTTCACATAAAACACTAAAACAAGTATAGGTGATTTTATGATTTAGTATTACATATGTACAACAACTAGTGTTTACATATTTGGGTAAAATATACACATAACTAGTATGTAGTATACTGGGTAATATAAATGGGTAGAAACTTAAGTATCACAACTCATTGACCAAATACATTGAATGTAGTTGGGTACAACCCAAAGTCCATGACCCATGGAGCTTTACCCATAACCTATTACATGACATCATGCTTATATCATATATGGATGATATCCATAACCCATGGTATTCACCCATACCCATGTGACTAGGTGCATTGTACTCAAAAGATACATTGTATGTTGTAAAATACCCATGGATCAACCCATGACCCATAACCAAAATACCCATGGGTAAAGAAGAGCGTCCTACGGATCCCTAGCTTTACGCTAGACGGATCCCTTGTGGGAGGGATCAGTGGGATCCGGGGAACAGTAGATATTTTCCTCTATAAATAGTGAGCCATTTCTTCATTGTTTCTAACCCCTTTTCTAACATACTTTCTCCCTGAGTTAAAAACTCTCTAACCTCAGATCCAAGTGATCTATCTTTGTAGTTTTGTGTTTGTATAATTCTCTAGGTTCCTCTTAAAGGCGAGATCACCACCTTTGAAGCCAAGCAAGCTCAAGTCCATGAGTTGCCATGCTTCCTCATCATCAAGACTACTGAAGTCTTCTTGTTGATGATTCTTTTCTTTCTTCTAAGAAGTGTAGTGATTGAAGACATTAGTGAAAGATGTCTCAAGTGTCAAGACGAAGACATTAGTGAAAGGTGTCGATCGTCCGTATTATAGGCATTATTGAAGGGTGCCTAGAAGCCAAGTCTCAAGACATTAGTGAAAGGTGCCTTAGATGTACATTTGATATGGTGTGTTTCGATGTACAAGATCGATTAGCATTAGATCCAAGGATATTGATATCCTTGATGATACTGTAATAAGGAGTTGGTCTCCTTTGGGATTAGTCGTTGGTGTAGTGTTGGGTAGTAGTTCCTCCATTGTAATGTAACTCGGTACTTAGCCTAGTACCGGATAAAGGGTAGGCGACGTTGTGGTAGGTGTGGTTCACCTTAGAGTGAAAGAACACGGTGGTTAGCCTAGTACCGGAAAAAGAGTAGGCAACGTTGTGAAGGTTTCTCCACCATAAGGAGTTGGTGTCGTGTAGTGATTACGAACTCTCGAGTAGGTGACTCGGGGAGTGGAGTAGGGCAATGAAGGTGTCCTTGTAGCCGAACCACTATAAATACTCGCGTTGTGGTTTTGTGCTTCTTACTCTTATCTTTTCATTACATATTTTTGTATGTTTGTTTATCAACATCCAAGACACATCCAAATAGACTGACATAAGTCGATCTAAATAGATTAAAATGAGTTTTAATTGGCAAAACTATTCAACCCCCTTCTAGTTTTCCACAGAAACGGAGTGCATAAGTATATTCCTTCCCTTCAGGATCAACAATCATTAGACCTGCGCCAGAACCATCGGAACTTGAGGCTCCATCGGTGTAAAGTTTCCACCCTTCGACCATTTTAGCAGGCTTTTTCTCAGCGACTTTGGTGTCCTGCTTCGGTTCGGAGGGTGTTTTGGCTAAGAAGTCTGTCAATATTTGCCCTTTGACCGAGTTTCTACCCTTGTACTCAATTTCATGTTCTCCTAGCTCGATAGCCCACCTAGCTATCCTTCCAGATTTCTCCGGCTTCGAAAGTATCTGCTTAATAGGCTTGTCAGTGAGTATGGTTATGGGATGAGCTTGGAAGTACCTTCGGAGGCGCCTTGCAGCATGAACCAAAGCCAAGATTAACTTCTCAAACTTTGGATAATTTAGCTCAGCTCCCTGTAGAACCCTGCTAACGAAGTAGATAGGGATTTGCTTCTTTTCCCTCTTTGCCAATAATACAACACTGATGCTTTCAAAGGAGGCTTTAATGTACATAAATAAAACCTCGCCTTTGATTGGGGCGGCAAGTGTAGGTAAAATAGCCATGAACTCCTTCAGCTTTTGAAAGGCAGCTTTTGCATCAGCACTCCACTGAAACATATTTTTATCCGTGCATCCTTTGAGTGTCTTGAAGAACGGCAAAGATCTATCTGCACCCTTCGACAAGAATCTGCTGAGGGCTGCTAGCTTTCCGTTCAGACTTTGCACATCCTTGAGGGATTTAGGAGGCTGCAAGTCTGTGATGGCCTTAACCTTCAAAGAGTTGGCCTTAATACCCTGCTTGGTGATCAGATGTCCCAAAAATTGTCCTTCTTCCACGCCGAAGGAACACTTCTTGGGATTTAACTTCATGTTGATGGCGCGAAGCTGGTCGAAGGTTTCCTTTATGTCGGAGAGCATGTCCTCCTCCGTTCTACACTTGATAACCATATCGTCTACGTACGCTTCGAGATTCCTACCTATCTGCTTGTGGAAGGCTTTGTCCACTAGCCGTTGGTAGGTAGCACCTGCATTTTTTAGACCGAAAGGCATCTTCTTGTAACAATACACGCCCTTTCCTGTAAAAAAGGCTGTTTTTTCTTCGTCCTCTTCCGCCATCTGTATCTGATGGTAACCCTTGTAGGCGTCCAGAAAACATTTCAGTCGAAACCCTGATAAGGATTCCATTTTCCAATCGATTTCTGGTAGAGAATAGCAGTCCTTCGGACAGGCTTTGTTAATATATGTGAAGTCTACACACATCCGCCACCCTCCGTCATGTTTTTTAACGATCACCGAATTGGCTACCCAGGTTTGATACTTCACCTCCCTGAGTATGCCTGCTGCTACGAGCTCATCCACTTCCTTGCATGCTGCGGCATTCCTTTCAGGTGCAAGGCTTCGACGCTTTTGCTTGATAGGTTCAATGTGCTTGAATTCATTAAGCTTGTGCTCAGTGCTGAAGGATTTTCCATCTATGATGAGAGTTCTAGGGACCCCCGTCATGTCAGAGTAAGTCCATGCGAAGACATCTACATTAGCCCTTAGTAACTTTTCCAATTCAGCGTTAAAGGAGGTAGGGAGCTACTTTCCAATTACCACCGTCTGATCAGGGTAGAGATCGTTTACTATGATGCGCTCTTCGGCATCAGTGCAACTGAGAACATCTTTCGGAGGCTCCTCCAGAATTTGTTTGACCCTTTTGCCTACTTCTGTAGGCTTCTTCGTGTTGTAACTGGAGAAAACCGTTCCAATACCGAATGGTGTTTGGAATTTGATTGCGGCATGTATGGTGGAGACAACGATGCCCATATTCTGCATTGCGGTTCTCCCTATTAACAGGTTATAGGGAGATTCAGACCTTACGATCGCGAAAACCAGGGTTTCTGTTCTTTTTAGCTCTCCTTCTCTAATCGTAACCTCTATAGGGACTTCTCCTAGGGGCCATGAGTGTTCCCCTGAGAATCCCACCAAGGGTACCTTCGAATCTACTCTCTTCGACCTTATCGAAGGCTTGAGCTTTAGAAAACAATGTTTGTAGATCACTTCTTAAGAGCTACCACAGTCTAATTAAGCTTTATTTACTTCACTGTTGGAGATCAGGACTTTGATGACCACGGGGTCATTCGAGAGAACCTTGCATGTGATCGAAGGAAAAGTAACGTCTCCTACTCCACATAATGCTTCCTCCGCTGCTTTCCTTTTTAAACCAGAATCATCCCTGGACACCATGAGGATGGGTGCTTCGACAGGCGTGGTGTCTTTCCCTTGTTGTGTGTCAAAGACCTTTTCTTTACCTTTCTTTATGCCCTTCACCAAATGTCCCAATTGGTCGGATTTCACGGCCTCTTCTATCTGTTTCTTGAGCTCTCTGCAATTGTTGGTGTCGTGTCCATAATCGTCATGGAAATAGCAGTATTTGGAGGTATCCCTGCTTCTTCCCCTACTTGCCAAATGAGGAGGAGGATCAAAGGCCTTCGCAGCCCTTTCTGTAGCAAGTATCTCCCTTGTAGATTTGGACAGATTAGCGAAGAGCCCGTGGTTGATGTTTTTGTGGTAGGGCATAAACCTGTCTCTGCCTTTGTGTTTGTTCTTTGACCCTTCCCACGAAGGATACTTCGGGATTTTGCTGTGACTTTCTTTATTTTATACCGGAGCCCCGTTGGTAGATACTTCTTTGGCTTCAATCCAGGTGTAAGTCTTCTCCACTAAGCCCTTGTAGGTTGCAGGAAGGTCAGTGGATAGAAATTCCACCAGACTCCTGTTTCGTAGGCCATGCACGAAAGCTAGGATGTGTTGGTCTTCGTGCAGACCCAATATTTGCAAGGTGTCATCAGTATATCTAGTAATGAAAGCCCTGGTGCTCTCGTTTTCCTTCTTCTTGATGTTGTGCACTGTTAGGTGCGTTCTTGTGAACTTTTTCTGCTGACTGAAGTGTGACCTAAACTTGGCCTTGAGATCATCCAAATTTACAATGCTACCTGCTTTTTGCCCATTCCACCATATACGAGCAGAGTCTCGCAGGGTATATGTGAACATGTGGCAAGCAACGGGCATAACCAACTTCTGCATCCGGGTCCCCCTTCCCATCATAAGTACCAATATGTGCGGGCATTTTCAACCCATCGGGCAAAGGGTAGTCGTCTATCCACCTTACGAAAGGTGTTGTAGAACCCATGGGCTCCGAATAAAGGCAGTTGTAAGGTGGCATGTAAGTGGGAAAAACAATGTATGGGTTATGGCTCGGAGGTATTCGGACAGTGTTTTGGTTAACATATTGAGGGTAAGCAGTAGGTATACAAGGTGGGTGACTTTCGACAGGATACAAAGGGTATATCATAGGTTGCCTGTAGGGCATGCTTCCGTATGGTTGAGTAAAACTAGGGTTGCTAGCCTGCCCCTTAGGTGGGGGATAAACCCCTTGGCGGTAAGATTGAGCCTGAAAAGGAGGGTACATACCATGAGGAGGAAGATTTCCTCCCCCATTCATTTGAGATGGATTTCCTTCTACGCCGGATGCGTGAGAAGGCTGCAACAGAACCCCTGCCTCAGTTCTCCCCAGATGGGCCACCAAGAGTGGTGGCAAGTTAACCTCCATAGTCTCCCTTCGATGACTCCTTCCATTGGAGCCTTTCATTGTTCCTTCTCTTCTAGTCTGAGCCCTCTCCGGAACATCTTCAAAACCAATCGACCTTCCACTCGGCCTTCGACTGCTCGGAAACCCTATCCTCAGCACTGAGCATGTAGCCCCAAGAGCGAAGGGCCTGGCCCCATTTCTAACTCTTTGTCATACTCATCGATAGAGTATTCCAACTCCCTCCGCATCTCCACATTCCGAGTTTGCCTCCTTTGAGCCCTTAGTAAAGATTCTGGTGCTTCGATGCTAGTTTCGACAAACGCTGGACTGATTACCGGTTCAGGGTTAGCCGAAGTTGAAGCATGGTTGTTGGGAGTTATTTCAGGGTGAGATCGTGTGGTAAAGGTGGACGCGGTTATGTTAGGAAGGTTGTTAGAATCGTTGACTGGGATTGGTGTCAAGATCGAGAAACCCGGAGGGGGTGTATCCTCTCTTTCTTGATTCATGCCGTAAAACTAGTGAGTGTGATTGACTGGTTATAAGTTTGGAATAACGAGACCAATTGTAGCGGGTCCCACGGATGGCGCCACTGATTGTACAATAATTCGTAAGACCAGGCCTTCGATGGTGATCGAAGGGTATGAGGGGTGATATGCTTGCGCCAAACTTGTAGCCAATCTGCAATAAGAAATAATAGACACTTCGTTAAGTGATTGCGCAGGGGTTGGACCCTGCGAACCACCTCCGGCGTGAGAGTAAGTATGTGATATGTGTTGTAAATAATATGGAGTATGTGACATACTGTGTTGAGTGAACATACCATTGAAATGACTCGTCCAACCTATTTATAGGTGAATAAATAAGCTTGGAGAGTGTTAGCACACGTTTCGGAGATCATGGGGGCGTCCCACGATTTGTGGTAACCGCTAGGGCTTCATCCCCCCTCTCTCTCTCTCTTGGCAGGGAAGCTAAGGAGATAGTGGGAACGTAGGGGAAGACCAAGTCAAGGTTCTCTTTTGTCTTGGAGCCTTCAAGAGAAGACTCCGAAGGGCATAGGCCTTCGGCTGGCGAATTCCCAACTGGTAACCATATCAATGATGAATGATTTTACGCCACCAATGACTTATGAAGAAAGACTTGGGTCTTCGTAACTCAAATTCAACTGAGGTCGAAGGGGTGTCCTTCGACCTGATCGAAGGGTACGTCATCATATATATATATATATATATATATATATATATATATATATATATATATATATATATATATATATATATATATATATATATATATATATATATATATATATATCTGTGTGTGTGTGTATGTATATATATATATATGTATATATATGTGTATATATATATATATATATGGGGTGTTTCTTGTGAGAAGTCTAATTTTTGTGAGAACGCGAGAAGAGATATTAGCCCTCCATCTAATCCCTCCTTTTTTTTAGATCTAATGGCTAAGATTAGACAAAAATTTACACTACTAATTAAAGATACCTGCTATGAAAGTTGCAAAAAAAAAAACACACACAAAAGATGAAGTTGAGGTGAAAACGCACAATTATCTCTCCCGTATTACATAACAACCACAACCACCGATCTTCAGTCAACAACCGATCTTCAATCATCTCCGGTCATCCGTTCATTCAACCACCGCAATCACCGATCTTCACGTACATTCAACCACCACAGATAACCTTCGTTCAACCATCGCCGTTTAACCGCCGTATGTCACCGTTGTTTAATCACAACAATCACCAAAGTCGGATAATATGAGTGAAGAAGCTAAAATTAGTGAAGAAGATTCCTTGTTCAATCACATTACACAGGGATATAAGGTAATTGTTATATTTTATTATTATTTAATTAATTTTAATAAAAATTAGTAAGGAATAAAGTTTTGAGATTATTAGCAGATTTAAGTTTGATTAGAGTATCTTCGCGGGTGAACAATATCAATAAGCATGAAGTTTTGAGATTTAATTTTGGTTATAGTATCTTCACATGTGAAGAATGTTAGTTAGTAATGAATTTTTGACGTTATTAGTGGATTTAAGTTGTGAAGAATGTTAGTTAGGAATGAATTTTTGACGTTATTAGTGGATTTAAGTTTAGTTAGATTATCTTCACATGTGAAGAATGTTAGTTAGGAATGAATTTTTGACGTTATTAGTGGATTTAAATTTAATTAGATTATCTTCACATGTGAAGAATGTTAGTTAGGAATGAATTTTTGACGTTATTAGTTGATTTAAATTTAGTTAGATTATCTTCACATGTGAAGAATGTTAGTTAGGAATGAATTTTTGACGTTATTAGTTGATTTAAATTTAGTTAGATTATCTTCACATGTGAAGAATGTTAGTTAGGAATGAATTTTTGACGTTATTAGTGGATTTAAATTTAATTAGATTATCTTCACATGTGAAGAATGTTAGTTAGGAATGAATTTTTGAACTTATTAGTGGATTTAAATTTAATTAGATTATCTTCACATGTGAAGAATGTTAGTTAGGAATGAATTTTTGACGTTATTAGTTGATTTAAGTTTAGTATTAGTGGATTTAAATTTAATTAGATTATCTTCACATGTGAAGAATGTTAGTTAGGAATGAATTTTTGACGTTATTAGTTGATTTAAGTTTAGTATTAGTGGATTTAAATTTAATTAGATTATCTTCAAATGTGAAGAATGTTAGTTAGGAATGAATTTTTGACGTTATTAGTTGATTTAAGTTTAGTTAGATTATCTTCACATGTGAAGAATGTTAGTTAGATTATCTTAGGAGAATATGTTGATCGAGGTCAGCACAACTTGGAAACCATCAGTCTCCTGCTAGCTCTAAAGGTACTACTTGCGTCTCAGTTTTTTTTATGGGAAGTTGTGTCTCTTATGTTTGTAAGAATTATGATTCACCATGTGTTTTTCAATTGATTAAATGTTGTAGGTTGAATATCTACAAAATGTTCACTTAATTGCTGAAATCATGAAGCCTCTTATATAAATGCACTATTTGGCTTTTGAATTGAGTGCATAGAGCGAATGGTAATACTTTAATATTAATTTTGTTGATGCAGTTATAATTTTGGGGTAGTCCTTTTCTAATGATGGTCACGATTTATCTCGAACAGGGCGAGAGAGATGGAATTTGGGTATGGCACCGGATAAATGGACTATTCAACTGGCTGCCACTGGCAGCTTTAATTGAAAAAAAGATTGTGGAAAACTTGAAGGGGGGGTTGAATAGTTTTGCCGATTTTAAGTTGATTTCAAAAACTTTAGATTCGATATTATGTGAAATCGTATGGATGTTGAGAACGTATAGATCTAATGATAATGTAAGCAAATAAACAAAGATAAGGGATAGAAATGACACAACCGATTTATAGTGGTTCGGCTACAAGGACACCTTCCTTGCCCTACTCCACTCCTCGAATCACCTACTCGAGAGTTCAAGCACTATGTCAACAAACTCCTTCACTTGGCGGAGAAGCCTTCACAACGTTGCTTACACTTTATCCGGTACAAAGCTAGATACCGAGTCCGTAGCACGGTGGACCAAACCAACACAACTATTACACAACAAATATGTGAAATATCAAATACAAGATCTTCGCTACAGATATCTTGCGGAGTGACAAATCAATCAAGGACCCCTTGCTTGGATGACTTGTAGAATGCTCGTGATCTCGCCTTAGAGAAGGACCTATATGAGGATCACAAATAGAAAGAAAAGAAGAACAACTCTCTAGATCAAGTGATCTATATGTTAGAAGAGAATGAGAGTGTATGAGAGATTTAGTAAGAAGAGGGGTGAGTTAGAATGAAGAAATGGCTCTCTATTTATAGGCAAATTTCCTCACTGTTCACACGGATCCAACGGATCCCTTCCACTTGGGATCCGGCTAGCACAAAGCTAGGGATCCGTGGAACGCTCTTCTTTGCCCATGGGTTTTTTGGTTATGGGTCATGGGTTGGTCCATGGGTTATATCTAGATTCAATGTATCTAAAGTATACATTGTATCAAGTCTCTTTGGGTATGGGTTAAGATCCATGGGTTGTGATTTTTACCCATCCTAATTAACTATTACAACAAATGCTTTAGTTACTACATTTTTGTATTTCAAAGATTTTATGTAAATGCTTTACAAAAATAACATGTATCCTTATAATTATACTTAAGACAACATTATATATGTTATCAACAAAACACAAAGAGATCGCAAAATATTAATAAACGTTTTTACGGTTTATTTATATTAACAATCTCCCCTTTTTTGTTGATGACAAAATATAATGTTATGATGAGTAAAACTTAAGAATAGATGTAAGTTTTGAAAGCTCCTAAGTTTTACTTCTTCTCCCCCTTTTTGTCGAAACAAAAAGTTAACTCTTGGAGGAAAAAAGTAGTCTACGTATTTCTTACTCCCCCTTGACGGTAGCTCCCCCTAGTTTGGGGCGTCAAGAGAAGGAAAAAAAATCTATAAAAGAAAGTTAGTAACATGCTTAAATGATCTTATGGTTGTCGAGAAACAAGATAGGGAGCCAAGGTATGTAAACAAGACCTTGTAATAAAACGACAAATTGTAGTGGTAGTTAATCCACTTACAAGCATGTAAAAATAAGAACAGGACTTGTTCTTGAAAATGACAAAAAGATATTAAAAGTGAAAAATAGTTGTAGAGATTCCTTCCATGCTTGCATAGGGTTATGGATGGAGGTTTTGATGAGTAATGGTATTGATGCGCTCAAGGATGAGGTTGAGTATGAAACGCATTTCTTCCCTAACTTCTATTGCAATTTCCCTAGTGGATTGGCAATGTTCATAATGTAAATGATGTGGGTAATGAGTGCGGAAATTTTCTGGGTTGTTTTGATTTGAGTTATGCGGAAGTTGTGGTGGAAAAATAGGAAAATATGGATCAAAATCCGGAATGTTTGTACGTGGTGGTGGAAAAGAACCTAGATGTTCTTGTAATGTGATGGGGGCTAGAGGTGGTGATGTTTCAAGATCTTGAAAAATAGTATTTGGTGATGTGGGGGGTGTGGAAAAGACTATTTCTTTTTCTTTAGGTTGGGTAGATCTTGTTGGAGTCCTAAGGAGTTCCAAAAGAGTTATTTTAGGTGGTGATGAAGTTGGTGTACTTGTTGGTGATGAGGGTGGTGCTATAATAGAAGCATCTTGTGGTGAGTTATTTGAGGATGAATCATTTGAGGTTGGTTTTGCTAAACAACAAGATCGGATACTAATCCGTGCGAATATCCTAGCATTTGATTGTGGTATTTTGGATGATGGAAGTACAAAGGTTTGGATATCATGATTGTTTGTACTAGATGTTTCTCCTAAAGGGTTTTTGGATGACATGATGAAGTGTGTTTGTGAGAAGGAGATGGAGTATGCAAGCATTTTGGGAGTTATATATATAGAAAACCAACATATTGTAATGAATGCTTGACCCAAAATGTGGATTAAAATCTAATGATTAGATATGAATTCAAGGCATGTGATCATGAGAACACAAGCATTAAATAGCATACTCCCAAAAATGAAGCAAATGTGGATTTTACATCCAAAGTGACAAAAATAGAAGTTGAAAACAGCTTCTGTATACACGGATCCCACGGATCCTTCCCTTGAGGGATCCGTCCAGCATGAAGGCTGGGATCCGTGGGTCTGGTGTTTCAGGCAGTACAAAATTCTCCTTTTGGAAATATTTTTGCCTATTGTGTGCCTATATGCAAACTATTTGGAGTTGCGGTTATCTCGAGCCCTAAAAAAGAAATAAAAACTAAACTAGAAGTATAAAAAGTATCCTATTGAGATAACCCGAAAACACATAGTTAGTACATAAGTACGTAATCTTGTGTTGTCAATGCTCCTAATTCATTGTAGCTTAAATGAATGTACCCGAAAACACATATTAGTTATGTGTCCCCTTTAGCATTCAAAAGACATGAGATGCAATGAAAACGGGTTTTTACTTTGTATTAATAATGAAAAAGCGATTTGTCCTAAACGTGAGAAATTGCTTTTGTGAAATTGATACGGGAAGGTATCATCCTTTTAGAAAACATTGTGAAAGTAGGTTTTCTTTGAAAATGTGTATATAAAAAGTGGGAAAGCAAAAAAAAAAAAAAAAAAAAAAAAAAAAAAAAACTTATCTTTGGGTTTTGAAAATTCCCGTATTGTTTGTGAGTTGTGCGTGAAATAGAGATCCTAGACTCAGAAGGAAGAAGGCTAGTGTTTACATACCTTGTAGAGTCAAAATAAATTACGACTTGTGTTCCATTAAACCAAGACTAAGACGGAGTAGGTTGAATTGTTCCCGCTTCAACGGTTTGGTTAGGACGTTGGCTATGTTATCTTCGGATGCTACTTTCTCAATAGAAGTGTTCCCCTTTTGAACATTGTCTCTTAAGAAGTGATGACGAATCTCTATATGCTTGGTGCGAGAATGCAATACCGGATTCTTGCTTAAGTCGATGGCACCTTTGTTGTCACATAGAATGGCTATGTCGCTTAGATGAATGTCGTAGTCTACTAATGCTTGTTTCATCCATAGTGCTTGTTGGCATGCTTTGCCGGCGGAGACGTACTCGGCTTCGGTTGTTGATATTGCTAGAGCCGTTTGTTTCTTAGAAAACCATGATGTTAAACAACATCCCATGAAAGTACACACCCCACTTGTACTTTTTCTATCAACGTAATCTCCTGCATGGTCAGAATATGCATATACAATTGTTTCTACACCCGTGCCCTTAGGATACCATAATCCTAATTGTGTTGTACCCTTAATGTATCTAAAAATTCTTTTTACGGCTTCTAGGTGTGAAGTTTTGGGGTTTTCTTGAAACCTAGCACATAAGCAGACACTAAACATGATATCCGGCCTACTTGCCGTGAGGTAGAGAAGACTACCTATCATGCCACGATATTTAGTATTATCTACGGATTCGCCGTCTTCATCTTTTGTGAGTTTGGTGTCGGATGACATGGGTGTCCTAACTGGTTTCGACTCTTCTAGACCAAATTTCTTTAACATCTCCTTGATGTATTTAGATTGATTGAAGAAGATACCATCTTCTACTTGTTTAATTTGTAGACCAAGAAAGAAACTAAGTTCTCCCATCATACTCATCTCGAACTCGTCATGCATGATTTTAGAGAAATCATCACACATGTCTTGACAAGTGGATCCGAATATAATATCATCTACGTATATTTGTACTATGATTATGTGTGACTCCTTTTTCTTAGTAAAAAGTGTGTTGTCAACTAACCCCATGGTATAGTTATGTTTAATTAAAAAGGACTTGAGTCTATCATACCAAGCTTTTGGAGCTTGTTTAAGACCATAAAGGGCTTTCTTTAATTTATAAACGTGTTTGGGTTTTTCAAAATCGATGAAGCCCGGAGGTTGAGCTACATATACTTCTTCATTAATAAGACCATTTAGAAAAGCGCTTTTGACATCCATTTGATAAAGCTTTAGATCATTAGCACAAGCATACGCAAGAAGTATTCTTATAGACTCTAATCTAGCCACAGGGGCATAGGTCTCATCAAAGTCTATTCCTTCTTGTTGGTTATACCCTTGGGCAACGAGTCTAGCCTTGTTCCTAGATACTACTCCGTTTTTATCTAATTTGTTTTTATACACCCATTTTGTTCCTATTATGGTTTGATTACTAGGTGGAGGGACAAGTGTCCAAACATCATTAGAAACAAATTGATTTAATTCTTCTTGCATAGCCATTACCCAACTTTCATCTTTTATGGCTTCTTGTGTGTTCTTAGGTTCTATAGTTGAAACAAAACGAAATAAGCTACTTAGGTTTTGAACTTGAGACCTTAATGTTCGTTCGTTTAGCTTTCCTATGACCTTATCTACGAGGTGATCTTTGGACTCTTTAATGTTTGTGATTTCACTAATTGAAGGTTCTTCTTCTTCGTTTATCTTTTTCTTAATTACAATAGCTTCACTTTCTATGATCTCGTCATCGACAAGAGGTGGAGAGGGTTTGGGTGGACTTTCATCAAATTTTATGTTTAATGACTCTTCTACCTTCATTGTTTCTTTGTTTAATATGACGTAAGCTTTGCTATTAGGCGAGTAACCTAAAAAGATACCTTCGGTTGATTTAGGATCAAATTTTGTAAGGTAATCTTTAGTGTTAAGAATGAAGCATTTGCTTCCAAAGACTCTAAAATGATTTAAAGTAGGCTTTTTGCCTCGGAGTAACTCATATGGAGTTTTACCTAAGATTGGTCTAATTAAGACTCGATTGAGTATGTACGTTGAAGTATCAACAGCATTACACCAAAGCTTTGAGGGTATGGATTGTTCGTTAAGCATGGTTCTACTCATTTCTTGAAGGGTTCTATTCTTTCTTTCTACTACCCCATTCGATTGTGGAGTGCGTGGAGCCGAGAAGTTGTGAGTAATACCATTAGCGTCACAAAAAGCTCCGAATTTCACTTCATTATCGAATTCCCTACCATGATCCGTCCTAATAGACACTATGGGTTTTCCTAGTTGTCTTTGGATCTTTTTGCTTAATATTTCAAAATAGTTAAACGTTTCCGTTTTGTTCTTTAAAAATTTTGTCCAAGTATACCTAGAGTAGTCATCCACTATTACCAAAGTATAGTAGTTGCCTCCATAACTTTGGATAGCGGATGGACCAAATAAATCCATATGTAGTAATTCTAGACACCTAGTTGTGGACACCATGTTTTTAGCTTCATGACTCGAGTGAGCTTGTTTTCCTATATTACAAGCATCACAAAAATGATGTTCATATTTTAACTTAGGTAGATCTCTTACTAGATCTTTGGATGATAGCGATTGAAGAAGTCGCATATTGGCGTGACCCAATCTTCGATGCCATAAGGTCGAAGTATCATCCATAGAGGTAAGACATAGTTTGTCTTTAGTTTCATTACCGATTTTAATGACATAGACTCCATGTTTCCTAATTCCTCTTCCTATGGTTATGCCATTTTTAAGTATCTTACTACCGGTTTCGGTAAAAAGTACATTGCACTTTTTATCACATATTTGTCCTATACTTAAGAGATTAAAGTTTAGGTTTTCTACGTGACACACATCGTTAATGGTTAGAGATTTGTTAGAAACCGTACCTTTACCGATGATTCTACTTTTGCTATTTCCAAACACCACATTCCCTCCATTTACGGATTCATATGTGGAGAATAGATCCTTATTGCCGGTCATGTGCCTCGTGCACCCGCTATCCTTGACCCATTCATCGGGGTCTAGGTCGACCTTTAAGCACACCTAAAACAATAATAAACTCAAAAGTTTGGTCCCCATTTATTCATGGGTCCATTAGTGTTAAACATTCTATTCATGTTAGACATGTATGGATAAGATGAGTATGCATTCCATGGAGCAAAGTTTTGAAAAGAGAAACCGTTTTGCATATTAGGGTTCCATCCCATTTGATGGTTACTTCTTGGATAAACGTTATTAGGTCTCCTAGATGCATTATGTTTTTGAAAAGATGGGGCTTTGTTTCTTGCAAAAGTAGGATTGATTTTTGGAGGTGGATGTCTAGTGGTGACATGAGTTGGTTTCTTCCTATTTACGATAACGAACTCGGTTCTAGATGATGAGGCTATGTTATTACCACTAGTTGTCACAGCAGATCCACAGATCCCAGTTTGTACACTAGCCGGTTCCCTTTTTAGGGGATCCGTGGGATCCGCCACAACAGTGGCTGGTTTTTCTAATTCTTTAACAAATTTTGTTTCTTTACTTTCACTAGTTGATGGATCAAGTTGTTGTATGCCTAGACCCTTTTGGTTGTTGGCGGTTTTAACACCATCGAGTATTGTATCTAAGGTGTTTGTACTCATTCTAGCAATTTTAGAATCTAAATGATCAACTAGTGTTTGAACACAAAGTTCACATTCACCACTTGCTATTTTACCCTTTTCCAAACGTTTTAGTTTTGCTTTTAATTCTATGACTTCTTTATCTAAACGTTGGTTTTGACTCTTTAAAAGCTTGTTTTTGTTAATTAGTTTTAAGCTAATATTGCATAGTTTATCATATTCATTATGCAATGAGTCGTCATCAAGTGATGAACTACTATAGTATTCGTGACATACCTCGTCATTTGCCATGAGACAAATTTCTTCGTCCTCCTCGTCGCTCATTCCCCACGTGCCGCTCACGAATGCCTTTTGATCATCCCGTTTGGGACACTTACTAATAAAGTGGTTTGGGTCCCCACATTTAAAGCAAGTACAATCATCCTTTGGCTTTTCGTCCTCTTTGTTTTTCCGAAAGCCTTTCTTATCGTCATACGGTTGTTTACGTATCTACCCTTTCTTCTAAAGAACTTTTTAAAGTCCCTTACCGCCATAGCGTACTCTTCGTCGTCACTACTCGAAGATGAGCTCTCCTCATCGCTCGAAACCTTTTTGGCTTTAAGGGCAAGAGATTTGTGTTTCTCTTTCACCTTTGAGGCTTCGTAATCTTTAGCAAGGACAAGCTCGTAGACTTTTAGGTTGCCTATGAGTTCATCGAGGGTGAGGATTGTCAAATCTTTTGACTCTTCGATTGCCGTCACCTTGGATCTCCACTTCGATGGAAGTGCCCTTAGATATCTCCTAACATGGTTACGGCTAGAAAAGGATTCATCAAGTGCTTGTAAAGATGTAATAATAGTATTAAAGTTAGCAAATGAATGATCTATAGTTTCCTCATCCGATATTGAAAATTGTTCATATTGTTGAACAAATAGATCAATTTTATTATTTTTAACTTGTTGGTTGCCTTGATGAGTTACAACTAAAGAATTCCAAATTTCTTTAGAGGTTTTAAGCATAGAAATTCTTTCGAATTCCTTTTTCGGTAAAGCATTATATAAAACCATTTTTGCTTCACTATTTTTAGAAAGCTTTTTCTTCATTTCATCATTTAGTTTATCATGAGGTATGTGAACTAAATTTCCTTTATCATCATTTGAGGTAGCCTCAAAATCACCTTCAACAATAATGTACCAAAGATCAATATCTTTAGACTTCACATATGTTTCGAATCTATTTTTCCAATATATAAAACCATTAGTTTCAAGTAGTGGTGGTCGTTGCATAGATTGCCCTTCCTTATAATTTTCAGAACCCATAGTGATCGAAAAGTTTTTAAAATACAATTTTATTTTAAAACTTTTATAAACTTAGCTCTTGATACCAATTGTGGAAAACTAGAAGGGGGGGTTGAATAGTTTTGCCGATTTTAAGTTGATTTCAAAAACTTTAGATTCGATATTATGTGAAATCGTATGGATGTTGAGAACGTATAGATCTAATGATAATGTAAGCAAATAAACAAAGATAAGGGATAGAAATGACACAACCGATTTATAGTGGTTCGGCTACAAGGACACCTTCCTTGCCCTACTCCACTCCCCGAGTCACCTACTCGAGAGTTCAAGCACTATGTCAACAAACTCCTTCACTTGGCGGAGAAGCCTTCACAACGTTGCTTACACTTTATCCGGTACAAAGCTAGATACCGAGTCCGTAGCACGGTGGACCAAACCAACACAACTATTACACAACAAATATGTGAAATATCAAATACAAGATCTTCGCTACAGAAATCTTGCGGAGTGACAAATCAATTAAGGACCCCTTGCTTGGATGACTTGTAGAATGCTCGTGATCTCGCCTTAGAGAAGGACCTATATGAGGATCACAAATAGAAAGAAAAGAAGAACAACTCTCTATATCAAGTGATCTATATGTTAGAAGAGAATGAGAGTGTATGAGAGATTTAGTAAGAAGAGGGGTGAGTTAGAATGAAGAAATGGCTCTCTATTTATAGGCAAATTTCCTCACTGTTCACACGGATCCCACGGATCCCTTCCACTTGGGATCCGGCTAGCACAAAGCTAGGGATCCGTGGAACGCTCCTCTTTGCCCATGGGTTTTTTGGTTATGGGTCATGGGTTGGTCCATGGGTTATATCTAGATTCAATGTATCTAAGTATACATTGTATCAAGTCTCTTTGGGTATGGGTTAAGATCCATGGGTTGTGATTTTTACCCATCCTAATTAACTATTACAACAAATGCTTTAGTTACTACATTTTTGTATTTCAAAGATTTTATGTAAATGCTTTACAAAAATAACATGTATCCTTATAATTATACTTAAGACAACATTATATATGTTATCAACAAAACACAAAGAGATTGCAAAATATTAATAAACGTTTTTACGGTTTATTTGTATTAACAAAGATCATTTGCATGCATGGCGGTATTGGGAGATCATTTAACCATATTGAGCAGATTGAAAACCTTCAACGACCAATTACAAGGGAGGCTAGTTGAATTGTTCTTATGGACTTGTTTTGGTTGGTTTCTAATCCTTTTAACTGAAGTTTAGTTATATAAGGTAGTACAAGCTCTAACAGTGTCTTTTCTAATAGGTATGACCCAATAGAAAATGACAGAAAATGACAGTGTGGAAGGACTGCGACTAAATGCCAGAGGTCCTGGGTTAGTTACTTTTGGGGTGAGTGGTGTCTTTCTTAATAATGGTTACACTATGCATTTATGTTTTCTAACTTGCAGCACGTCCTTTTTACAAAACACATGTTTATTTGTGTATTTAGCTCATTTATTTTTACTATCATATACTTAATGAATCACTTACATAATACTTTTTATCACAGCCTGATCGCGTGATGAAGCTCTGCAACAATAATGATCTCCAATTGATTGTACGTGCACATGAATGTGTAATGGATGGATTTGAATGTTTTGCCCAAGGACATTTGATTACTCTCTTCTCAGCCACCAATTATTATGGTAAGTCTTCAGTTCTGATCATGTTTTTCACTTATAAGAGACATTATGTGTCAAACTGGGCTGGTTGGGTTGTATGTGTACGCATGTAAATGGCACTGCCAGAACCTTTTACGGAGTACTCCATATTACCCTGTTAAGCTGCTCTTCAATGTTTTTTTATTGTTTTTATTTTTTTTAACCTCTTTTCACCCGTTACAAGGTAGAAGATAACTCAAAATTTCTACCTCTATCAGTATGATGTATATTGATGGTTTTCCACTTGTATTTTGTAGGGACTGCAAATAATGCGAGCGCAATATTAGTCTTGGGTAGAGATCTTGTAGTGGTCCCGAAGCTCATTCATCCACTTCCACCAGCAATATCATCACCTGAAACTTCCCCTGAATGCCACATAGAAGATACATGGATGCATGTACACATCTATTATCTGAAATCATCATAGTCGTTACTTAATGATACAGGGATCGACGTTAATTTCACATATTTTTCTTTCATGGGCTTTAGGAGCTTAATGCAAACAGACCGCCTACACGACTAGGGGTCGTCCACAAGTTGCAAATGAGCGTGGACTTGCATGGTTAAAGTTCGTATATGATCTTTCAATTATATCTTGGCTCTTATACTAACCGATGGACTCGAGATCTCTCAGATTTGATCAATCTTATCGCATACGACCTTAGTTAGTTAGTAAAGAACTAAAGATTTGAGATCACAAAAAATGCACCAAAAGCTGCTTAGCAACCTCTTTGTACATTGACAGATGGTGAATTTGAGCTATTGGATGCTTTGGTTCTTTTCCAATGTTGATGATTTTTGTTGCTAATTTTTACATGGCTTTTGTTTCTTGGTTAGGTGTATCATTTTTTTTATTGAGACATGCTATGTTCTTTTATATGCTTCATCGTGGCCGATTCTGTCTTCATATGGATTTATCATTTAGAATTCCTATGTATATGCCAAAATATCATCTTTATCTCGTAACATTGGTGTAGTTTGAACGGAGAACATATCCTGGTGCCAAATAATTTTCAGGTTTCAGATGAATGGTGGTGTGAACCAGGGCATGGGGATTGGTCTACCTACTTGAAGAAGTACACACTTTGTCAAGATGGTTGGTACCATAAGGTATGTGCCATGCTCTTTATATTTTGGCCGATGGTATACTCAGGATCTTGTTCACTCATATGTTGGTGAGGTGCACTTTGCATCAGAATCATGAACGTTGGTCCTTGCCAACCCATATGAATTGTTGGTTCACTTAGAACATGGTGCTTTTTCATCTACCAGACCATATCCATTATTCTTTGCCTTGTTCTTCACATGTTGTATTCTTGCAAAATGATCTTAAAAGCTGTTATGTAATTATTTAGATATTAATAGCAGTCCTTAACATGCAACAAGATCAGTTTCAGCGCCTGCTGCCAACATTCATTCAAGTAATTGATTTAAGTGAAGCGGAGGAAATTGAATACTGGGACGTTGTGTCTTCTGTGTTAGAGGGGAAACAGCTTGATTCTGTGTCATTAAACTCAACTCCTCTTGGAGTTCACCTTCAACCTCTGGTTCCATGGAAGCTGGTATCAACAATAAGGTATGTGGGTATTTCATATATTATGTTGGAAGTTAGGATTCTCCTAAGGAGGTCTCAGGGTTGATTTAGGCCAGCTTTTACAACTTAGGTGACCTTGCTTTCCAACCAAAAATCAATTGTTCACTCTTAAAACAAGTATGTTATGTGTTGTGTTTGGCACTAAAAGATTGATCATGTAGGTTCTCCTGTTGAGGACGATTCTCCAATGGGAGGAACAGTTGCGATCTGAGGCAGGAAAGATTGCTGATGTGAACGATTTTGGGGAAATAGCAATCAGGGATCATGAATTTTTTGATCAGGAACAAGAAGTCAATATGGATGCAATGATGAATGGGTGGGCAAACAATATGCAGAGATCTGAAAAGGAACCGTTTGAGGATTTTCTAAATGATGAAGAAAGGGATAATGGAGATATGGGCATACAAAGTGATTGGCGTGAAGGACGTGAATTTGATTTGAACATAAGTTAGGAAAAATGTGTACATTGTTGAGATGGTCCACCAATAAGGCAATAAGCCAGAATCTTGGCAGGTCCGGAAGGATTCATTATCATGAGCACATTGACAATCTTGTCCTCCTATGGGGTTTATAAAATGTGTTGGAAGGGAAGTACAAAACCGTGACACGATTCAATTTGGTAATATGGAAAATTATTGTGATTTTCAGCTGCTAATGGATGTTGTTTTTTTTTTCCTTCTGATAGCTTTAAAAAGTACGAATATGACTCATGATTTCAAGGGTCTTTTGGTTTATGTACATTTAGTTATTTTTATGAGTTGCAACAAAATTGGTTTTTAGGTAAATTATAAATTTGGTCACCGGTGACATGGCTCAACTTGCAGATTTTGTCATTGATGATATAGCTTAGCATACAAATTTGTTAGGGGTCCAATAGGTTTGGTTGTTGAGTTCTTAGTATAAAGTAATGTTGGTTTTACAGCTAGGTCCCTGTTTAGAAATCATCTGCATAGAAGTGCCATCAAGTGTCGAATGTTACATGTGTTTTGGTCATTCACCCGCTTACCCAAGCCGTGAGACCCGTTACCCAAGCCGCGAGACCCACCCATATTCCAAGTCTAACAAATAATATGCATTTTACTAAAATAGATGTATGAAGAGAGATGACATAGAGGATCTCATCATGTTGCTGAATTTTCCTCAACTGACCCGTTTTGTGAATTAAAGTCTTCCCAATTCGTAAGCCCTACTACAAACTCCCCTCTTTTGAAATTTGGGTCATCAGAATCCACCACTTGTGACACCCCGAACCCCTCTATTGCCTGCAAAACATATCGATACTATCTAATCATCCAAGGGAAAAGAGGTCGTTGATTAGTCTAAATACAGAATAATTCTTGGCATATCATAAAGACAAGTTTTCCTATACAAGCACCCTTTTTAGTTCTGACACTGGTATTTATGTTTTCAAATCCTTCACTAAGGACCAAAAGAAACTGTTAACAAAAGTCTGATTTATTTACTTTTTGATATAATTGTTCTTATTATGATTATCATTGTTAGCCATCTTTATATATTATTCGTGGTTCCTATATCAAAGAATTGAAGATTATATCATGGTATTCAACAACTCTTACTGATCATGGTATTCAACCGCTTGAGTTAGCTCAAGTGGCCACCAAGATTCCTTAGGGAGTCTTGGGGAGGTTGTTACCCGGGTTCGAATCTCTTCGGGGACGAAAGATTGCGGGGTTTTCCTTCAAGGAATTTTCTCAAAGGGGATCTCCTGTAAAATCACCATGCTAGTGCTGGTGAACGTGGGGGCTCTTTAGCGCAGGCCCGGTTAAGACAACGTAGTCTAAATCTCCCGATATACGCCAGGAATCCAAAGGCAAATAAAGAAATTCACCTGTCAAAAAAAAACTCTTACCCTCAGGTAGCTAGCTGATGTTGAAAGACCTGTTATACTATATCAAAGTACTCATATGAGTGTATGATGTTGCAATTTTAACCCATTTTATATATAAATGGGTTACTTTTTACACATGAGTATATACTTTTTTCTTCGCGTGTGAATAAAGTTTTTTCTACTGGCACAACTTATGATTATTACTATCAACAACATCCTATAGATACACCATGTTTCCGAGAGCATTCACAAAGAATATTGTTGGTTTTGCAACCCAAAAAATTCAAATAGTAATTGTCAACAACATCATGTGCATCCAATGTTCTTCAGAAGTTTGTTACACAAGCCAAACACAATCCATATTGCAATACAAATACAAAAATTAAATAATTTTAAAATTAACAATGATGCATCTTAAATAGATGGTTTACTAACTGAAGAATGCATATATACCCTCCTGTATTTAATATAAACAAATTTTTTGGGTTGCTCGTGCCTTCACGATGTTTTTCCAAACAAATGCTCTTAAAGAAAATTTCAAGCATCCTTTTTATTTGACCCATTTGAGAACTGAGATTAAACCATCCAAAGGTAATGGGTCAAAACTGCCACCTTACCTTGTGATTAAATTTCCTTTAAAACATTTCCTATTCCAGCATAAGCGAAATATCACAGTACTTTCTGATCTTTTCATTGAATGTCTTGGAAACCTCAGCAGTAGCCTCTACGCTATCCAGTTATTCAGAAACAATTTCAAAACAAGTCTACAACAGATACCATATGCATTTTCCCTTTACCTGCTTTCCAAGGTACATACCCAAACCAAGAGGCAGTCGTTGGGTGAATAGCTCCCCCAAGTCTGACTCACAACAGTCCATGATTGCAAAAATAATTTCCTGCGCAACCTCCTCATTGCAGGAACCAACATATACCAAACCTAGGGAAATCGCTGTGAAGACAATAACATCTAGCGGTGCATTTGGATCTCCAAGAATCAGATCCAGTTTGTCCCGGATCTGAAAGATGATTTAAACGTACGAGTAAGACGAATGTAAAAGAAAAAGGAAATTAATAGTTATAGAGAAATAATGTGGTAAACATGTTCATTCTGAGTGCCAAGACAATTTATGGCACTGATTTAAGAAAAGAATCTTCTTTATCCAGATAATCAGCAAGGAGTGCAAAGGCCTGAAAACAAAATTTTTTTTTATTAAAATGTCACAACAAATACTGTTTACAATACCAACTCCTAACAATGCACGAGCTATGACATGATTATCATTACTATGTGATGTGCTGGTTGTGTACAAGTTTTAAATTTATAAAAGGTGAATTACCAATATTACCAAGAACACATACGAGCAAGTATACTCGTCCGTTATAGCAAGGTTATGAAGGTAAGTCGGGATCGTTTGCAGGGATTTGAGTTAATCTAAACACAAGTTAGAATTAACGGAGTCTATCCAAAACATATAATAAAGAAAATAGATATAATGAAATTCAGATGATTAAAAACTACACTTGCTTAAACTAGTTTCATATCATAGATTAATGTGATTGTGTTAACCTCTTAACATGTTGATTGTGATAATTAGTCGGAAGACTAATCTATTGTTCTTACAAGTTAAACCTTCGTCAAGATTTTAGTTCATAAAAACAAGCATTATGTTTAACCAATCAATTCAAGATCAATTCAAGTTTCATAATTTTACCTTCATAAACTTAATCACAAAAACATCCACTTGTTCATCAAATTGCTTAAGAAATGGTCAATACAAAAGGTAACCGATCATAGACAAAAGGCTACAATTGATTCTCAACAACTAATCTTAGGACCATTTAGATGTTTCCAACCAATCCAATTTGATAATCAAAAAGTGTTTCTATTACAACCACACCTTAGTTCCTTTGTATAATCAAGAATAATGGGTAAAAACAATCATCCATAGACAAAATGATTATGACTAGTTGAATAACAATTAGTTCTTTCGACCCCAACGTTTACTATCAATTAGCCAAACTTGATTAACAAATGTCACTATGAAACTTTAGCACAATTGGATCTTAGAATCAACTTGAAATTGAATTATAACATGTTAACACAATCATTAACTAATCATATGATAATTAACATCATTTAAGCAAGTGTATAAAGAAACTAGCCACTCATAGCAAACATGAACATAAACTCAGAACTTTGAACATTAGAAAACATGATTAAAAGTCTTACAATGCTTGGAATAAGATTACAAATGGTGTAGTAATGATTCCCAAAGGATTGAGGTAGACTTCTTGGTGTTTTGGCCTCCAAATGTGGAACTTCTGGAACTCCAAACTTCTCTGGATTTCTAAGGACGAATTTTGAGAGCTTAAGGCTTTGTTTGATTAGTAGAGAGATTTGTATTTTAGGTTGTGTCTCTAATGCTCACAATTAGCCTCTATTTATACTAATTCCAAGGCCTATGGTATTAAATGCTGAACTTGGCCACCAAGGAGTGAGGAAGGGACTAGAATACACCAAGAGAAGAACCTAGAATCGTTTGGATGCAAAGGGGAAGCTTAGTGATGAAGATTTGGAAAATGCAGCTTATCCAACCGGATCGGTCATACGACCAACCGATCCGGCTGGTCTTCAATAACAACTAGCCAACCGATCCGGTTACGGGTTGCGACCGATCGGCTGGCGATGGTTAAAACATTGATTCTGGCTATTTTCCAACCGATCCGGTTACGGTTGTAACCGGATCCGGTTGGATCTTCTGAGATACGGAAACTTGATCTTTTCTTTACTATGTCTTGTAGAACTCGGTTCTTCAATCACTAAGGTCTTCAAAGGTCCTTGAGATACTGATTTAGTCTTATTGAAATGGGAATCTTCGTTTTGCTGAACATTTCTTTATTTTCCTCCGTTTCCCTGCACTTGGTTATAAACACTAGACAAACATCTTTTGATGCGTTTAAGTACTATAATCACGCAAATATAACCAAATAACAGATATAAAAGTACACATAACGCTACTAAAAACATGCACAATCTGAGCGTTATCAAATTCCCCCACACTTAAACTTTGCTTGCCCTCAAGCAAATCTAGGAAAAGACATTCACTAGTACAAGATCGTGATTATGAAAATGTGATGCAAATCAACCAAGTATAAATACGAGAGAGGATTCATCAATTATGCTTTTATAAAGGTGAAAAATCAAGATGTTTGACAATATCCAATGATTTTCTTGCATGATTAACATTTCAAAACACCTCACGAAAAAGAAACGAAATATAATTCACTCAATCACTCATTTTTAGGGGAGTAACAAGATAAATCACACTCATTGCTCAGTCATGATTAGATTATTACCATAAGCTTGTACAAGAAACAAAACTCCACCGACGTGGCGTGAGCACCAAGTAAAAACATCTAAAGAGGGCTTTTATTTGGGTTATAATGATATGGCTAAGGGTTAAGGGTATGGATAAGGCATGGGAATGTTATTGAAATTGTTGTAAAAATAAAAATGAAATCAAATCTAATACCCCAGTTGCTAGTTACCAAACATTCCTCGAACAAAATAAACGATTATAGCTTTGCTTTCTTCTTTTCCACTTTCCACAGCTTTTTGCTTTGCCATGACAATTATTCTTCGATCATAGCTCATTGGCTATTATTTTCTTATACTTTTTTTTTCATATGGCTCAATCATTCTCATAGGATGTGGTACTCATAATCATTTGAACAATCTTCACTTTCCAGGCGACTAGCAACCAACCATTAGACATTGATGAGGGATAGGCTACGGTTTAAAGTGTAAAATCTTTTTGTATTTTCTGGGTGAAGCAAAAATAAAAGGGATGGCTCAGAAGGTGTAACTAGGGGTAACTAGTGCTAAAAATGAGCACTACAAATGGGTCCATGTAGGTGGTTAACTAACCAATGTGGCTAGCTAATAAATCATTAAATGTAAAATGGAAGGCCATTTGGGTTAAATCCTAAGGTGCCTCTTTATCACACGAATTTACTTATATCGCACGAATGCAATCTCACTGCGGTCTGGTAATGATTTACAAGCACAAGTTATAGAATAAATAAAATCACCGGCACACTCATAGCAAAAGATCCAAGCATAAAAGATGTATGCTATTAAAAAAATAGGCTCAAATCCTCACAATTTAGTGGAAAGGGTATAATATGTGCTAGCAAATGTTTATCGATCCCAGAATGGATTGCAATAGTAATCGGAACACATCTCGAAGTTTCAAATATTACTAGTGGAATGATCCAGTTATTCTAATAGATAATCCTAAAAGTGTGAAAACAACTAGATTACAAGGGCAAACAAAATTTTTACAATTTAAGCATGAAAACTCTAATTTTACCTATTCACCCCCCCCCCCCCCACACTTAAGTTAGACGTTGTCCTCAATGAAAGACGAACTTCAAAGTATAGAAATAGGGAAAATAGAGATGAAACCAGATATGTCAACGAGTTTATCAACTTAAAATTCTTCTTCACTCCCGGCTTTCACTTGAGAAATCATCACCTGCACACAATCTTATAAACAAACAAAAGGTTTTATTAAAATAATGGCACCCCCCCCCCCCCACACTTAAGTTCAACCGAAGGTTTAAACTTTGGGAAGTGACCATCGAAAATCAAAACACACGGGTTGCCTCCCGAGAAGCGCTTGTTTTATTACCGAGTCATCAGCCTGACTCGAATCTTCCCGAATTTATTTAGCCGCAAGGGCAGCTTTGAACATTTTGAAAAGTTCAGGGATATACATGAATTCTTCACCAGTAGCTTCAATATCGTCCCAAATGAACTCAACAGATGGTTTCCATGGAACAGTATGTGGGATTCTTCCTGGAAATGGTGCTACAAAGGTGATAGTTTCGAATTCATTCTCATGGTGTCGCCAGGAAACTGTCGCAACTGAAACTTCTTTCGTTTGCTCCTTGTCGTAGTATAATTTGATTCGGTGTCCATTAACAATGAAACTTCCACCTTGTTTGTCATATAGTTCGACATACCCAGATGGATATCCATGTTTAACGACATATGGTCCAAACCATTTTGGTTGTAACTTAGGAGCTTTGAATTTGAATTTCATGTTAAAAAGCAAAACTTTATCTCCGGCTTTGAATTCTTTTCGAATTCGCAGCTTTTTATCGTGATAAGCTTTTGTTCTGGCTTTATACAGTTTGGAGTTTTCATAAGCTTGGAGTCTTAATTCATCGAGTTCGTGCAATTGCAGGAATATTTTCTCTCCAGCTATTTTGAGATCAGTGTTACAATTTCTGAGAGCCCAATAAGCACGATGTTCAACTTCGAACGGCAAATGACAAGTCTTCCCATACAAGAGTCTGTAAGGAGTTGTGCCAATTAGTGTTTTATAAGCCGTACGAAATGCCCATAGGGCATCGTCAAGTTTCTTTGCCCACACTGAAGGATTGTCCTTCACTGTTTTTTCTAGTATTCTTTTGAGAGCTCTGTTGGTATTTTCGACTTGACCACTGGTTTGTGGATGATAGGCTGTTGCAAATCGATGATGAACTCCATATCTTTTCATGGTTTTCTCCATTTGTTGGTTGCAGAAATGGGTTCCCCGATCGCTTATTAATGCCTTCGGGATTCCATAACGAGCAAAAAGCTTTTTGAGGAAATTAACGACGACACGAGCATCGTTTGTTGGTAAAGCTTCAGCTTCTGCCCATTTGGACACATAATCTATAGCAACGAGAATGTATTCGAATTTGTGGGATTTAGGGAAAGGTCCCATGAAATCTATTCCCCAAATGTCGAATATTTCACACACTTGAATGCTTGTTAATGGCATTTCATCTTTCCGAGAGAGATTGGTGGTTCTTTGACAAGCGTCACAATTTTGAACAAGTGTGTGTGCTTCTTTGAATATTGTTGGCCAATAGAATCCAGCATCAAAAACTTTCTTAGCTGTGGTGGAAGGACCATAATGTCCCCAGTTGGGCCATGATGACATTTGTCAAGAATTTTTCTGGTTTCGGAACCAAAAACACGTCTTCGGATCATCCCATCGGGACACATTTTGAAAAGATATGGCTCTTCCCAAAAGTAGTATTTGAGTTCCGAAAAGAATTTGCTTCTTTGAGCATGAGTTAGACCTTTTCTGAGAATTCCTCCGGCGAGGTAATTCGCAAAGTCAGCAAACCAAGGATCGTCAGTTTCATCGATGGTCATGAGAGTTTCATCGGGAAAATAATCATCGATTTCTTCTTCTTTTAGTTCCTCAAGATTGGGATTTTCGAGACGAGATAAGTGATCAGCAACAAGATTCTCTGCTCCTTTCTTATCTTTGATTTCGATGTCAAATTCTTGGAGTAGTAAAATCCATCGAATAAGACGTGGTTTAGCGTCTTGCTTGGTGAACAGATACTTGAGTGCTGAATGATCGGTAAAAACGATTGTTTTTGAGAGCACGAGGTATGATCGGAATTTGTCGAATTCAAAAACGACCGCCAGTAATTCTTTTTCGGTGACGGTATAATTTTGCTGGGCACTATTCAGTGTCTTGCTAGCAAAATATATAGGCCGAAAATGTTTTCCTTCGCGTTGGCCTAAAACAGCTCCAACAGCAAAATCGCTTGCGTCGCACATAAGTTCGAAGGGTAGTGACCAATTAGGTGAGACCATGATCGGAGCACTAGTAAGTTGAGATTTCAGTGTTTCGAAAGCTTTTATGCAATCAGCATTGAAGTCAAAGATAGATTCTTTCTCGAGAAGTTTCGTCATTGGACGAGATATTTTGGAAAAATCTTTGATGAATCGGCGGTAAAAACCAGCATGTCCTAAAAAACTTCTAACGGCTTTGACGTTAGTTGGTGGTGGAAGTTTTGAGATGACATCGACCTTTTCCTTGTCTACTTCCATTCCGGCACTAGAGATTTTGTGGCCAAGCACAATTCCTTCGGTTACCATAAAGTGGCATTTCTCCCAGTTGAGAACAAGATGTGCAGCTTCGCATCTTTCGAGCATTTTATCGAGATTAGAAAGACAAGCTTCAAATGAGTCTCCAAAGACTGAAAAATCATCCATGAAAACTTCCATGGAGGTTTCTAGCATGTCTTGGAATATGGCGATCATACACCTCTGAAAAGTCGCAGGTGCATTGCAAAGATCAAAAGGCATACGCCGATATGCGTAGGTTCCAAAAGGACAAGTAAAGGTGGTATTTTCTTGATCGTTAGGATCGATGGGAATTTGGAAATATCCTGAAAATCCGTCGAGGAAACAAAAGAATTTATTTCCTGCTAGTCTTTCAAGCATTTGATCCATGAATGGGAGCGGAAAGTGATCTTTTCTGGTGGCTTTGTTTAACTTACGATAGTCAATACAAACGCGCCAACCAGTGACAGTTCTAGTTGGAACTAGTTCATTTCGCTCATTAGTTACAACCATGATTCCTCCTTTCTTGGGAACACAGTGTACAGGGCTTATCCAAGGGCTATCCTCAATTGGGTAAATGATTCCAGCATCGAGAAGTTTTATGATTTCCTTTTTAACAACTTCTTTCATGTTGGGATTGAGTCGATGTTGACGTTCTACCACAGGTTTAATCCCTTCTTCAAAATTGATTTTGTGTTTGCAAAAATTTGGACTAATTCCTGGGGATGTCGGATGTTTTCCAAGCAAAAGCTTGTTTGTGATTTTTGAGGACAGAAACTAAACTTTCTTTCTCATTATCCTCGAGCAATGAAGATATGACTACTGGAAGAAGAGAGTTTTCCTCCAAATAAGCATATTCAAGATGATCTGGGAGAGGTTTGAGTTCGAGATCTGTGGGTGGTTCTTCGATAGAGGATTTAATTCGCATCTCGTCATTGAAAGTTATTTCTTCGAAATTTTCTTCCTCTTCCTCCATTTCTTCTTCTTCTGAGTTCTCTCCTTCGAATTCTACTTTCATGAAATCATCAAATTCTTTATCAAAATCTGTTTCATTGATTTTTTCAGAAGTAGTCATGAACGGATCGGATTCGTTCAGTAATGCATCTAATTCCTCATCAGTGACTTCATCAATAATATCGACGTTAAAACAAGTGTCATCACTGGAATGTGGGTAGCGCATTGTTTTATCGATTAGAAAAGTGATTCGATCTTCCCCAACTCCAAGGTTGAGTTCTTTTCCTTTCACTTTGATGATTGCATCGGCGGTATTTAGGAAAGGTCTTCCTAGAATGAGTGGAACTTTACTATCTTCTTCCATTTCCAAGATCACAAAGTCTACTGGAAAAATGAATTTACCGACTTGAACAAGCATATTCTCGGCGATTCCTACAGGATATTGATAGGAATGATTTGCCAATCGGATGCTCATTTTTGTTGGTTTCAGGCTGTTGTTGCACAACTTGGAATAGAGTGAATAAAGCATCAAATTGATACTTGCGCCAAGATCGGCCAAAGCATCGCATTTAACATTATTCCCGAAAGTACATGGAATAAGAAAGCTCCCAGGATCTCCGAGCTTTGGTGGGATTTTGTTTTGAACTATAGCTGAGCATTCTTCGTTAAGAAAAGCTGCTGATATTTGCTCAAGCTTGCTTTTGTTATTAAGAAGTTCTTTCAGAAATTTCCCGTAATTGGGCATTCCGGCTAAGACATCAACGAGAGGAACATTGAGTCTAACCTCTTTGATTATTTCAATGAACTTTTTATAACGTTCTTCCATCTTTTCTTTCTTAAGGCGTTGAGGATAAGGAATTTTTGGTGTATACGCCTTGACGGATGGAACGTTTTTCTTTTTAGTGGTTTGAGTTGTGTTTGGTTCCTCATTTTCATCCTCACTATCAATGGTGACAGGAGCATTAGGATTAGGTGGTGGATCGTATGAGAGACCACTTCTTGTGAAAATAGCATTGATATGCTCATTTCTTGTTTGTGGTGGACGGTACGTCTTATCATTTGATGGTTTTGGGTTGGATTGAGTGTTACTTGGCAATGAACCAGATGGTCTAGAGGAATGTTGGTCAGAAAGTCTGCCAAGCTTGTTTTCAAGATCTTGGATAGATGCTTGATGATTTTTCTGTCCTTGCTCAACTTTGGCTTTGAGATTGAAAAATTGATTTTTGATAAAATCATTTGCGGATTTTTGACCAGCCACGAATTCTCTCATGGTTTTTTCGAATTCGGTTTCTTCTGTCTTTTTGTCGGAATTTTGTGGTGGTGGATCATCAGTTCGTGGTTGAGAGTCACGGTTGTCATCCCTTGGTCGGCGATCTTGCCAATTTCCAGTATTTCGACCGTAATAATTACTACGATATCCTCCTCCACGGTATCCTCCTTGAGCGTAACTCGCTTCTCCTTCCTTTGGTCCACCCATAGGTTTATCGTCGCACTCGGACGATGGGTGATTTCCTCCACAATTGTTGCATCCGTCTCGCATTTATTTCATTTCATCTTTGATATCTTTATATTGCGAGTTGATTTTTGAGGTTAACGCTTTCATCTTCTCCATGAGTTTTGAGGCGTCGGTGTTTTCGACAAAAGCAACGGTTTTTCGGAGAGGTTTGGTTTTGGAATGTTTGGACCAATCAAGTTTGAGAAGTACTCGATCCTCGAGCAATTGATGTGCATCGTTGGGAGTCTTATAGAGAAAAATTCCTCCAGCATCAAGGATGCCTTGAGAGATTTCATCTAGTCCATGGTAAAAGATTTGGATGATGGTTCCTTTTGATAGTCCATGTCCATGAAAACTACGAAGCAAATCTTTCATTCGAAGCCAAGCTTCGACAAGTGATTTGTTTGGGTTTTGGTTGAAAGCACGAATTTCTCCCATTAATCGATCAAACATGGCAGGTGGAAAGAATCGGCTTACAAAAGCTTGCCTCGTCTCCTCCCAAGTATTGATGATTCATGGGGTTAATTCATTATACCATACTTTAGCATCTCCGGCGAGTGATGATGGGAAAAGTTTGAGTTTAATGGCATTGACATCGGTGTCGCCATAACGAAACATGCCGCAAATTTCGATGAATTCGGCAATGTGCTTATGCGGATCGGCCCGCGCACGGCCATCGAATTGTCGGTCTTTGATCATAGAAAGGTGATGTCCCTTCACGGTGAAGTTGTCACCAAGGTTAATAGCAACAATAGCACTTTCGGGGGTTGGTGCTACGGTTCGGTTGGTTCCCCACATGGGTTGATCGTCCGCCATGGGAAAAGGTAAATTGGTGAAAGGGTTGTAAACAACTTTGGCTTCAATGAGGTTATCAAATGGTGGGTTTGGTACTCTTGGTACACGATTTTCCAATGGTATGAAACGTGTTCTCCTTCTTCTTCGAATCAAACGTTCGGGGTTGGTAAGAGGTGTAATTGGTTCTATTCCCGCTGCTCGAGTGTTCATACAATGTCCTAGAGATTCCAGGCAATATCTAAACACACGGACAAACAACGAAAACAGTTTTTATGGATTAGAATAGGTAACCGGATCGGTTGCGGGACGCGACCGATCGGTTAGACCAGTTGATTGATGGACAAACTCGTAACCGATTCGGTTGAGGGACAACCGGATCCGGTTAAGGTTTCTGAGAAAGTATATATATATATATATATATATATATATATATATATATATATATATTCTTTTTTTTGTTGAATCGACTTTGGGAAATTCAAAAACTTGTTGAAACACAATCAAATCCCCGGCAGCGGCGCCAAAAACTTGATGTGCTGGTTGTGTACAAGTTTTAAATTTATAAAAGGTGAATTACCAATATTACCAAGAACACATACGAGCAAGTATACTCGTTCGTTATAGCAAGGTTATGAAGGTAAGTCGGGATCGTTCGCAGGGATTTCAGTGAATCTAAACACAAGTTAGAATTAACGGAGTCTATCCAAAACATATAATAAAGCAAATAGATATAATGAAATTCAGATGATTAAAAACTACACTTGCTTAAACTAGTTTCATATCATAGATTAATGTGATTGTGTTAACCTCTTAACATGTTGATTGTGATAATTAGTCGGAAGACTAATCTATTGTTCTTACAAGTTAAACCTTCGTCAAGATTTTAGTTCATAAAAACAAGCATTATGTTTAACCAATCAATTCAAGATCAATTCAAGTTTCATAAGTTTACCTACATAAACTTAAACACAAAAACATCCACTTGTTCATCAAATTGCTTAAGAAATGGTCAATACAAAAGGTAACCGATCATAGACAAAAGGCTACAATTAATTCTCAACAACTAATCTTACGACCATTTAGATGTTTCCAGCCAATCCAATTTGATAATAAAAAAGTGTTTGTATTACAACCACACCTTAGTTCCTTTGTATAATCAAGAATAATGAGTAAAAACAATCATCCATAGACAAAATGATTATGACTAGTTGAATAACAATTAGTTCTTTCGACCCCAACGTTTACTATCAATTAGCCAAACTTGATTAACAAATGTCACTATGAAACTTTAGCACGATTGGATCTTAGAATCAACTTGAAATTGAATTAAAACATGTTCACACAATCATTAACTAATCATATGATAATTAACATCATTTAAGCAAGTGTATAAAGAAACTAGCCAGTTATAGCAAACATGAACATAAACTCAGAACTTTGAACATTAGAAAACATGATTAAAAGTCTTACAATGCTTGGAATAAGATTACAAATGGTGTAGTAATGATTCCCAAAGGATTGAGGTAGACTTCTTGGTGTTTTGGCCTCCAAATATGGAACTTCTGGAACTCCAAACTTCTCTGGATTTCTAAGGACGAATTTTGAGAGCTTAAGGCTTTGTTTGATGAGCAGAGAGATTTGTATTTTAGGTTGTGTCTCTAATGCTCACAATTAGCCTCAATTTATACTAATTCCAAGGCCTAGGTTATTAAATGCTGAACTTGGCCACCAAGGAGTGAGGAAGGGACTAGAATACACCAAGAGAAGAACCTAGAATCGTTTGGATGCAAAGGGGAAGCTTAGTGATGAATATTTGGCAAATGCAGCTTCTCCAACCGGATCGGTCATACGACCAACCGATCCGGCTGGTCTTCAATAACAACTAGCCAACCGATCCGGTTACGGGTTGCGACCGATCGGCTGGCGATGGTTAAAACATTGATTCTGGCTGTTTTCCAACCGATCGGTTACGGTTGTAACCGGATCCGGTTGGATCTTCTGAGATACGGAAACTTGATCTTTTCTTTACTATGTCTTGTAGAACTCAGTTCTTCAATCACTAAGGTCTTCAAAGGTCCTTGAGATACTGATTTAGTCTTATTGAAATGGGAATCTTCGTTTTGCTGAACATTTCTTTATTTTCCTCTGTTTCCCTGCACTTGGTTATAAACACTAGGCAAACATCTTTTGATGCGTTTAAGTACTATAATCACGCAAATATAACCAAATAACAGATATAAAAGTACACATAACGCTACTAAAAACATGCACAATCTGAGCGTTATCACTATGGAAGTACTTGTCAAGTTGGGCAAGACCAGTGTTAACATCCCAGATATCAATCAACCCCTACGATGGTGGAAACATAAATCCTAATTCATTTACAATTAATGTATAAAGATGCAACATATGTTATAAGGAAGAGTATGGAACAACTTTTACATACAATATGTATATTAATGTAAGTTACGAGCCAATTCAGATCCTAAACAAGATAACAGTTATAATATGCTCCTGGGAAACCAAAATAACATTGTGCATCTATGGCGAAACCAGTGCAATATTGAAAAAACACACCACCTCCACCCTAAACTGCTGACCCGCGAACCTGCTGACTTTTTGACCTTGCTGATTCGATTGCATACTGACTCTAATCACTCTCCTAGTTAAGCACACGAGCAGCTTTTAAAGACCCATAATGTGACATCATGGTAGTTGACCAACTTTATTATGACATATCAATAGACAATAGACCTCCCAACTGACCCCACCTTTTTTAATCTACATTATCCCATAACTTTCATGTTTACAACTTGTTACATAAATGCAAAAGGTTTGATTTAAGCTAGATCTGAGGGTAAAGTTCTGACCTTGGTATAATTTCATACACGGGAAGGAGAAGCAGCTTGTTGGCATGAGTTATTCTGGAAAAGTTCGTTATCATCAAATTCCCCATTATTAGAAGAAGCTCCACCCGAGTTGTCAGGTAACTTTTGCATGGAATAAGCTTGAGAGTCCATAAGCCCACTAGTTGAAATGATCTATGACATTTGAAACTCAACCTTCATAGCCCATTGACCCATAGACCATGCTAACAAAACAACCTTATGCATTCATCATGAAATCACTACATCATTGAGACAAAACACCGCCTCCACCCATAGACCAAACAACCTTCATAACCTCGTGACCCTAAGATGCTACTGACCCACTAAACTGTAACTTATTGACCTTGCTGACCCGGTGGCCTTTTGACTATACAAATTCTCCCAGCTAACCACACCAATAGCCTTTGAAGACCCATAAATGACACCATGGTTGTTGACCAGCTAACCTTCCGCCTAACCATAACAATTACCTATTGGATTATGAATCCACTCATCCGGTGATAAACCCCAAAAGAATTTGAGAGTGACTAGACTCCATGACATCAGCACAAAGCGAATTGAAACCACGAAAATTAACATGGAGGTCCTTTAACCCTTTTAAAAACTAATTGGAACGAACCTGAACCAGAAATAGAAAACTGAACCGACATGAGAAATATAGATACCAAAATGACCCACGACATATTTAACTCAGTGATATCAACAACCCGAACTAACTCCCCTGATCCAATCATATTTTTTATCTCTAGCATCAGCTATAACAACTGCAACTTAAAAATAAGTACTAATAAAGATATGAAATACTCACCAACAGTACTTGACTTGTCTCCAAAGCACAATTTGGGACTTGATCACCAGAAAACGTTATTAGACAATCAGTTAACTTTCTCATGTGTGCCATTATTTACCCATCATCATACACCTGTAATATCCACAACATAAATTATGAATAAACTACTAGAAGCAAATTTCATTACATAACATATTTGATCCCAACCAGAAGAAAAATATCAGATTATATGCACACAAGAGCTACACACCTATAGTACTCTAACCTAGAACTTTCAGTAACAACTAGAAATTAACAACGGAAAAACTAAATGACTTATGAAAAAGTTGCTAAATTCTTACATTGAGAAATTTTGACGAGCATACTTGATAGAATACTAGAACATCAGGTAGAAACCAATGTCACATTATATAAGAGAAAGGTATTATAGAACTTACCAACAGAAATGGCAGTGGTGCTTCTCTGGTACCTGCAATAGTTTAAAGTTGAAAGAAAAATAAACTTAGATGACAAAAAATACTATAAATATCTACATAGGGTATTTAATAAAAGAGAAGACATAAACTTACACATATATAGTTCAAGAAAAAAAAAGAGAAAAAGGTAAAAGGTTCTTAACAAGCTACAAGACGTTATTTGCACGTGTGAATAAGTTCTTAACAAGCTACAAGACGTAAATTTGCACGTGTGAAGAGGTTCTTAAAAAAGCTACAAGACGTCAAGTTGCTCGTGTGAAGAGGTTCTTAAAAAAGAAACAAGACGTATATTTGCACGTGTGAAGAGGTTCTTAACAAGCTACAAGACGTAAATTTGCACTTGTGAAGAGGTTCTTGAAAAAGCTACATATTTGCACGTGTGAAGAAGTTCTTAACAAGCTACAAGACGTATATTTTCACATGTGACGAAGTTGTTCACTCACCTTAAAAAGCTACAAGACGTAAATTTGCACGTGTGAAGAAGTTCTTAAAAAGCTACAAGACGTATATTTTCACGTGTGAAGAAGTTCTTAAAAAGCTACAAGACGTATATTTTCACGTGTGAAGAATTTCTTAAGAAGCTACAAGATGTATATTTGCACGCATGAAGAAGTTCTTAACAAGTTGTTCACACATCTTTATAATCTACGAGAAATATATTTTCACATGTGACAAAGTTGTTCACCTATTTTAATAATCTAGAGACATATATTTTCACATGTAACAAGTTACGAGACATATAATTTCACATGTAACCAGATATGTCTTATTAGTTTCATATTTTATAGATTGTAATCTGAATCGGAAAAGATGTCTAATTGTCTATGATCCTACCATTTAGCTACACCAAACCAAATATGTCATTCCATGTATCTTATTCGGTAACTCACATAAACAGTGCATATCTAACTAGTCTAGGTTAATGTCTCTAAGACCACCTCTATAACGAGGTGCTCATTCAGATTTTATGCAACAATTGAAAAAAATTAAGCGTTAATAGCTCACATTCAGATGTGAAATGTTAGTCACATGTGAAAATCTTATAGACTAATTCACTTAGGAATTTCATCAAACACCTAGAGTGCATCTATTTGTGCAAAGCTTTCTAATAACAACATGTACCAAATTAACTGAAAATAAACGATCATCAACATACTTCTAAATATCCGTATCATATTTCTTCCACGAATTCCAAACAAGAAGCATAATCGATTGAACAAACAAGCAAAGTAGTTGTAAAAAGAAACTTACTGTTAGTTGCATTTAGCTCTAAATTATGGTGATCAAGTTAATTTGAACACAAATTCGAAGTAGTTACAGTTGAAGATTTGTCGTAATTGATTCAAATCAGCTTTTATCCAGTGAAGAATAAACAAATGTTTGATTCGACGATGAAGGTATATAGAGCCAGTTTTATCACATTCTGATTCGAAGAAAAGATGAAACCCTAAGTTTGATGTTGATGAGATTTAGGGAAGATTTGTTGGATGGATGTGGTAGAGAGAAAACTAGAGATGAGTTAAGATAGAAAAGATGCAAATCACGTGATGTGAGATGACCCCTATCATAAAATTTAGTGGACACGAACACACCGAATAAAAACTCACACCCGCCCACTTATTGTGTTCATTGATTTTACTTGATCCTACGGTCCAGATCTCTTCTCGAGTTCTCACATAAAATAGACTTCTCATTTGAACGCTTGTCTATATATATATATATATATATATATATATATATATATAGAGAGAGAGAGAGAGAGAGAGAGAGTTAGGATCAAATAAGAAGATTACTTAAAATAAGAAGGAATAAGAAAAACTATAACCGTAAATCCGAGATGCACCAACTTAAATTAGATGCATCCCTATAATCTTAGATGCATTATAACGCACCATAGTGTGTTTTCTAGCTTTTAATCAGATGCATATACGTTTATTAGATGCATTTCATGATTTCTCTTGTTTTTTGTTCCTCTGCACGTGTCAAAATCCTGAAAATCAATTTGCACCATCTATACATCAAATTAACTTTCGAAACTCAAGATGTTGCATCTATATGAATATAAATACATCTAATGTAAGTCGTTGCATGTCAAATGCGTGATTTTGGTCACTTTTCACCACTTCTTATTTTAATTTACTTCGCACTAGGTCCCTACTCTCTCTCTCTCTCTCTATGTATATGTGTGTGTATATATATATATATATATGTATTTTATTTTTGTCTAAAGAGAAAAGAAATATGAAATGACTATCTTACCTTACATGCTTTGCATATGATGAACTTTTAACAGTCAAAACTGACGCCGTTTGGTCAAAGGACTCTCAGTGTTGAGGGTTTCCGAGTTAGTGACTGTATGTGCAAAAAAAAATGAAAGGATCAAAAGTGTGAGTCTGCGCAAACCACAGGGACCTTTTTAGTAATTTACTCTTTTCTTTGTCTGGTTGTAAGTTACTTCCATCAATTTGTTACTAGTTGATCATTTATAATATGTGGTTTTATTAAAATTTCGATAGATTGGATCGTAATAAGACTATGTATATGTGGATGATGGTTCCTTATTTAACTTGCATTTTAGGGTAAATGGTCATTGTTAAAGTTTAGCAACTCGAATGTTTTATGTCTTAAATCAGTATACGGAAATGACCTGAAACAATTAGGTTGAAACCGTAGACGACGTCTAAGGGGGGTGGCAACACTCCACGGCATGGATTCGGTATGCAAAGGCATGGAGCGGCATCCCATTGCCACCAATTCGGTATGGCCTACTCGGCATGGAGAGCGGCTTCCGAAACCGCAACGGCATGGAGGATACAATGGAGGAGCGTGTGGTGTTAATTTGAATTTTTTGACCGTTTACATACATTTAACATTAAAAAAAAAAAAAAAAAAAAAAAAAAAAAAAAAAAAAAAAAAAAAAATTCCCCTTCCCTTTATAAATAATACTCCTCACAACACATTCCAAATCACATTATTTTCACACACACAAATCAATTATAACATTCAAAAAAAATGTCTTCATCATCCTCTTCTTCGTCCGATGACGAATTAATTTTTCCCGAAGAGTCGTCCGAACTCATTTTGTCCACCGGTAGTACTCTAGAAACCTATTTCGCTATGCGCGATTCCCTTCAAGACACCGCTAGCTCAAGCAATACTCGGGGGCAATCTTTGACCAGCTTTCGTGATAAAGCATTAGAAACTTTAATGAATGACTATTTCGTCGAACGACCAAAGTTTCCCCACCGTGTTTTTCGTGAAAGATTTCGAATGAGCAAAAGCTTGTTTTTAAGAATTGTTGGCGATGTTGAAGCGACATTTGAATGGTTTAAAGAGGGCCGAGACGCGAGGAAGAAAAAAAGTTTCACGGCGTTACAAAAATGCACATCGGCCATTCGGCAACTCGCAACGGGTAAACCTCCGGATAGATTTGATGACTATCTAAACATGTCACGAAGAACGTCCGATATTTTTTTTTAGTTGATTCGTATTTTTTTTAATATATATAAATTCGTATTTTTTTTTTATTTTCGTATATATATTTTTTAATATTTTGTAGGAGATTCTCTTGATCATTTTTGCCATGCGGTAATTGCGTTATACGGTCGAGAGTTCTTACGTAGGCCGACAAGCCATGACGTTGCACGGTTATTCGAGGCACATCAAGAAAAACATCACATTCCTGGAATGCTTGGTAGCATTGATTGTACACATTTCGTTTGGCGAAATTGTCCTAGGCATTTGAGAGGCCAATATAAAAGAGGTGATCACCAATACCCGACTATTATGCTTGAAGCCGTCACTTCAAATGATTTGTGGTTTTGGCGGCTCTAGACTTAGCATACCTCGATAACTAGTTTAATTTTCTTTTTATTTCAACGGTGATGTAATTTTTTTTTACATATTATGCATTTTTTTTTTATTATTAATGAAATATTATGTTTTTATTTAATTGTTTAATATAATTATGAATTTAAAAAAAAATAAAAAAATAAAAAAATGAGTGAGGTATGGAATGACCATTGCCACTAAAAAACTATGGTAAGGTATGAGATTAGGTGGAATGAAATTATTGGTGTGTTGTGAGGTATGGAATGAAACCATTGCCACCCCCTAAGCCTAACAATTTAGTGATTACATGTGTCAAAAACCGTGCTCGTCCTATAGGCCTAGGGAATTGATTTGCACATTTTGGAATTTGATTGGGACACTCCTTCTGTATATTAAATACTTGTACAATATTAAATATTTTGCTTCAACTGCTTGTACTTTTAGTATGCAAATAACTTTTTTGAATGTGCAAATCATTAGCCATAATTTAGTGATTACACTTGTTAAATTGGGATTTTATTTATTTATTTATTTACAACATATCAAATTGTTGAATATTATGAAGAGTGAGAAAATGTGTAAGACACTTATCAAATGATAAATTGTGTAGGCTTTGGTTCGGTATTTGTGTTGCAATTTAAAATAAGACTAACACGGAGTATAATAAAACAAAGGTCTAAAAGTTAGGATTCTATATTTGTTACCTGTGATTGACCAAAATTTGTTAAGATTAATTGTACTATTATTTGTTTACTCATTCTTTTTTTTAACAGATTTGTTTACTCATTCGATTATTGCGTTTTGGCCGATGTCTCAAAGCTAGAGTTGCATATTCGTTACCTATGATTGACCAAAACTCGTTAAATATCTGAGATTGATTGTATTATTATTTGTTTACTTATTCAATTGTTGCGATTTGCCCAGTAGATGCCGTATATTTGACAAATTAAAAAAAACAAAAAAAAAAAAAAAAAAAAAAAAAAAAAAAAAAAAAAACAGTTTAGATCGGTATGACTTTAGTTATAAGAAAATTCGAATATGGCATTTATCTTTTCAAGTTTTGAATATGCTGTCAAGTTGTAAAAGGACTTCATGATTTAGACACTACAAACTAGCTATTAAAAGCTCGCTATGTTTCAATCAAATTTGTACTAGAACAATAACAAATAACAATGATTCTCTTAGTTGCTACTTAAATACATCAACTTGCAATGATTTAACAAAAAAGGTGTTATCAAACATGATAATATAATTAACCACACTATAGTTTATATGACTACGACTTACCAGTGTTACCACCTGAGGATAATATTCTTTGGCAAGTGTATAGTTGTGATATGAGTCTTTTTTGTCAACTCGCAACTTGACTTGTATGGAAAGTTTTCAAACTGTTTGTTCTTGTCTCGACTATGGATCAAGTTGAAATAAACAATTCTATGTTCAAGTGATCAACTTGGATGATGAAGAGTGGTAACTTTGTCACACATGTGTTAATCATTAAGTCTGATGATGATTTCTTTAATTTAATCATAAATAAAATTAGGATTGATAATATGATTTACAAAGGGGTAAAGTTGATATAGAGTTCGAGGAAATATTTAAAATACTTAAATTAGAGGGTGGTGAGGCTTTTCATAAAATACATAGTTAAAGATCAAACTTGAAAAATAAGTAGTTATTGTAGGAATCTAATAGTATCAAGATTATGTACACAAATGAGGTAGTTTATCCGAAATCTAGTGAGAGAAAGATTTAGAGATAAGGTGGAACAAATGTGTGATTTATTATGTTATTATGAAGTCTCACAAACTTTTTTTTGTAGGATTGTATGTATGGTTGATATGGTGAATCGAGGGGTCGAGGATGATGAAAGAAAACCATCTTTATGGTTAGAGAGAGAGTAGAGAGAAAGGAAAACTAGTTGTTTTATTGATAAAGATGAAAGGAAAAATACACACTAAGGGTGTGTTTGTTTCATTAAAATGTTTCACATCTGAATCTGACTACCACATCTTACTAGTAAGAGATGATCATAATGTCTGAATCTGAATGAAAAAATGTTGTTTGTTTTTTATAATTGTCTGAACGGTTTTAATTTCTTTTTTTTTGAAAGTATATATTAAACTATGATAATACGATGAATAATTAGATAGTCTAAACTTGAAAGAAAACATTTTTATCTTAAAGTTTACATAACTATAAATCATTAAATAATTTAAAACCTGATAATTTAAAACTTAAAAATTTGTTGCAGCAGACTAGTGAGTAAAACATAGATATCGTCTCTTGTTGGACTTAGTAGCTCACTCTTTCAGGCCCAAGTCCAATAACTATCCAACAAGTAACCCTACTCCTAATTTCACACTATCTATAAGACACTACCCTAAAAATATATGTAACCCTAATCCTCTCACACTACACAAACGCAGTCAACACCACAAAATCCTCTCACCTATAAAAAAAAATAAATAAATAATAAAAAAATAAATAAATAAATAAATAAAAAAATTCGTCCCTTATTTTGATAGCAAACTCACAAATCTCTTATGACAAACCAAACAAACACACGTTTGGTTTCTTTCTGTCAACACGAATCACAAACACACTTTCTTTTTGAAGGTGTGAAGGGGTTGAAGGGTTTTGAGTGTAGGAAGAGGTATGGCTAAGAGGTGGTCAGATGTTTTCACATGTCTTACCGAGTCAGACATAATACATCTTACCGCCTCGACTGCAAATGAAAAAACAAACAAGCCTACAAGTCTGACCGCGTCTTACCGCCTCTAACTGGTAAGATTCAGAGGCGAGTAAGACTTTTTTTACAAAAAACAAACACACCCTAAGTCCCATCCTCCTAGTGAAGTCTATGAGGGCTTATATAGCCAAACATACACACCACTTTACAATAATGATGGTTCTAGTACCTGTGTATTAGGCTAACATGATAACTAATGTAATCTCATAAATATCGTTCCATTTACGTGTTAGGAGTGATCCCAACAATCTTCCCCCAATGGGACGATATAAGGGATCACTTACAACATTTCCTACAAGTACAAATACAAATAAAGAAAGGTCTTCATAAGCTCTTCAAATGCTGAGGATGACGACGGTTGACGCTCTTTGTCTTCATCTGGTACCTCGAATTGAGAACTTTATCTTCACTTGTTGGGAAATGATGTAATATACATGAATTGGATTAACTTCCCCCCAATTCATGTTGCACGTCTTTAACAGTTTCTCCGTACACTTCTTTTTGGCGAAGTTTCTGAATAAACTTCCCCCTAAACTGACAATCGTTTTCAACAGATTTGAAACTTTGATGTAGTAGACATGTCTTCTAACTTTTGAAGTTTTCATTGTGTAGTGAAATTTGTAGATGAGCAGTAAACCACACCAAGAAAATCTGTCTTGTCACGTAATCACAATTGTACATAATGCTGAAAATCCGTTCGTGGGTAACATGTAAGAAATCAACAAGATCTTTTCACGTATGTAGATGCTTCACACCAAACAAACCACGAAAGACGAAATAATACAACTTCCCCCTGATTGTTGAGGTCTATCGGAATAATAATCAACTGTGAATATGCATATACTCGATAAAATGACCGTTTGTGAGGCATTATAATGCGGTTAAAACATCATATGCAGGTAATTCACAAACTGCTCTTTAATCTCGAAACGGACATTAGCTCCAATTGCCGGTCTTACGAGCCCCGGACCTTGTTCTTCTCTTGGCAACGTCAAATATTCCTCAAGAGTGAGGTCATCAATGTTCACAACTTCCATGGTACCTGAAACTTGAAAGAGATCGTGACAAATTGAGAAAATTTAAAATAAAAATGAAAAACTTAACAAAAATTCTAATATAACTCCCCGACAGCGGCGCCAAAACTTGATGCAGGTTTTACTGACCAGGTTTTAATATTTATAATTGTCTCGTTTACCTATGGTCTACCTTATGCACTAACGGGCAGTGTACCCGATCGTGTGTAGCATAGTAATCGGTAAAACCGAGGTCATTCCAAGAGCTATGTGAGTGGATTCTAATTAAGTCCATGTGTCACAGATTTTAATTGGTTTTAAGATTGAAATGATTAATTAACTACTAAAGCAAGAAATGCAAGAAAGCAAATAAAGGCAAGGGTTGTTATCAATAGAGGAGAAGTGTGCTAACCTAATTACTCATCCTATCATGTTATGTTCATGTATAATTACTTCCAATTGCTTCAAGTGGGGGTTTAGGTCGCTAGGACAGCATTTGGTCAGTTCGTCCTAACCTATCAGCAAAGGTTTCCACCGGAGATCAAGCTACTACCCTTGAAAGTCCAGTTGTTTTTAGTCCCCTAAGCCAAGTCATTAAGTACCGCTACATGCAAGATTCATAACAATGAGTGCCCGGGCGTTAGCATCTTAGACACTCATCCCTAACTTCTTAAGTTCTTCCAAACGGTAGGTGATCAGTTGGTCAAATCGCATAAGCGAAGAAGGGTCGTCAGTTGGTCAATTCTTACCCTTCCCACTCAGTCTACCTACTTAGGGACAATTGGTCAATTCTCCTAAGCAACTAGACACTACCGCAATTCAAAACTACCAAAACAAGGGTAGCTACCAACAAACTATGCATGCATACACTAGAAAAAATTATACGGAAGCAATGTAAACATAAACAAAACAATTAAGGAATCATAACTAGGCTAGCAACAGAGGTGCTTAGCCGATCATATTAACTGAAACAATCGATTCAATGTTTAACAAAATGAAATACATGAATTGAAAGTAAAAGAAATGATAGATCGCTAATGATTATCGTTAGGGAGTGATTTCTCCCTTAAGATGGCTCCGTATGCTCCTCGAGATCTGCCTTCAGTCTCCTACCCACGTTCTCTGCTTTGTGTGTGGAGTGAATGATGTGAAATGCAGAATTTAAGGCTGGTATTTATAGGACAAATATAGTTACGGCGTAGCTTAAATTGAGAGTTACGCCGTAACATTAATATCTTCGTAATTTGCTCTAGAAAAGCTGGTTACGGCGTAACACATGAAATTAGTTACGCCGTATCTTCAATATACGTTACAAAATCATGATTACGCCGTAATCGTGGAAAGAGTTATGGCGTAGCTTGAAACGGCGTGGAACATCATTTGACCTAATTAGTTACGGCGTAATCCTAAGATGGAGTTACGTCGTAATCTTCAGTTGAGTTGGTCTTCTGAGTTACGCTTTTGTTATGGCGTAATGTGAGAGAAGAGTTACGCCGTAATTACTTCAAAATGGGCATACTATCATATATCTTCAATAAACTCTCCAAATCCGCGTCTCATTAGCTCCGATGCTCGTAATTTACCTGAAAGTGAAATATAGAGGAAAACAAACGTAAATCCATATAAATGATATAAAATACGAGCATTATCGGGGGAAATTGACACTTAATATTCAGTACTATTTGATGTTATCACATATTAAGTGTCTCGAGAGGAAACGTTTCATTTATTTCCTTTTTCTCGAGCAAACTTTGGTGAGGATTCTCTAAACGGGACAAATGATCTGCCGCAAGGTTCTTGGCTCCTTTTTTTTTATCACGGATGATGATATCAAATTCTTAAAGGAGGAGAACCCACTAGAGCAATCTCAGCTTTGCATCTTGTTTTGAAAAAAGATATTTAAGAGCCGAGTGATCGGTATACACTACGATTTTTGACAAGATTAAGTATGGCCGGAATTTCTCGAAAGCATACACCACGACTAATAATTCTTTCTCCGTTTTGGTGTAGTGAGCTTGAGCATCGATCATAGTTTTGCTTGCATAGTGTATAGGCTGAAAATGTGTTGGTTTTCGTTGCTCCAAGACCACACCTAAGGCAAAATCGCTAGCATCGTACATGAGCTCAAAAGATAGGTCCCAATCGGAGGCAACTAAGATTAGTGCTTCGGTAAGTTTCTTCTTAAGAGTTTAAAAGGCTTCAATGCACTCTTTAGAAAAGATGAACAAAGTATCTTTCTCAATGAGACGAGTCATCGGCCGGGCTATTTTTGAAAAATCTTGAATGAATCGACGATAGAAATCGGCGTGACCAAGAAAACTCCGAACACCTTTGATAGTGGTGGGATGAGGTAGCTTAGAGATAACATCAAATTTAGACTTATCAACCTCAATCCCGCTTTTCAAAATCTTACCGCCGAGGACAATTCCCTCTTTGACCATGAAATGACTGTTCTCCCAATTTTGACAAAGATTTGTGTCTTCACAACGTTTAAGCATCTTTTCCAAATGAGAGAGGCATGTTTTGAAAGAATCCCCATAGACCGAAAAATCGTCCATAAAGACCTCCATAGTTTTCTCAATCATATCGTGAAAAATAGCCATCATACACCTTTGGAATGTATCGGGAGCATTACATAAGACGAAAGGCATGCGTTGGTAGGCAAACGTTCTGTAAGGGCACGTTAAGGTGGTCTTTTCTTGGTCTTGCGGGTTGATGGGAATTTGGCAGTAACCCGAGAAACAGTCGAGAAAACAATAGTATTCGTTTCCCGCTAGTCTCTTGAGCATTTGGTTCATGAATGGTAAAGGAAAGTGGTCTTTGCGGGTGGCGTCATTTAACTTTTGGTAGTCAATGCATACACGCCATCCCGTAACCAATCGAGTAGGAATCAACTCGTTTTCATCATTTTCAACAACAGTAATGCCACCCTTTTTGGGCACACAGTGCACGGGGCTCACCCAAGGACTATCCAAGATAGGGTAAATCAATCTGGCATCAAGGAGTTTGAGAACCTCCTTTTTTATAACCTCATGGATTTTAGGATTAACCCTTCTTTGGTGTTGAACCATCGGTTTAAAGTCATCCTCAATTAAAATCTTGTGTGTAAAAAATTTCGGGTTAATACCCTTAATGTCGGAAAGTTTCCAAGTGATGGCTCGCTTGTGTGACTTTAAAAACTTTACGGTTTGTGTTAAGTTACAATTATATCCTCCATATTTTCATGTTGTTGAGTATATTTGTCAAAAAAAACATCAATACTTACTTGGATGTACATGTCTAACATTCAAAGATGAATATGAATTTTCTACATATACTTACCACATAATAATTATATATTACAAGTAATGTTACAAACCTAAATTAATATGACCAAAACAATTAAAATATCCCTTATCGAGGCACATGTTCTTCACGTCATTTATCAAATGTTTCACACCCGCTAATACCAGCCGACACCATTACAATAAATGTCAGAAAGAACAAAATTATATGGTGATGGCAATGTATATATATAATCCGTTCTATGGAACATGAAGGATGATGAATTTCATTAGCCTCAACTTGTTTTGGTTATACAATATTTTGATCAAACATTTTAAAAATATATATACTAATAAAATGGGTCAAACAACTCAAAAGGACCAAATTCAGTATATAATTTCAATGGTATATTGGTAATTTTGTTAGCTTCCCAATCCTTTCCTTGCTATTTAAAAATACAAACTCAAGAACAAAAACTGCAATAACCACTTTCTTCACATTGTCATCCCTTCCTATGCACTTCCCATCCCATCCTCTTCCATTCTTTAAAATTTAAAATCGAGAATAGAGTGTTAGAGATCAAACAATCAGTGGCAGATGTAAAGAAGGATGTGAAAGTTCTGATTGGCATTCAGGGTCCTTTGGCTCAGGATTATAGATCCTTAGCTTGGTCAACAAGGGCTAGGTTACCAGGAGTTGAAAGTGTTATAAATGACATATGATATTACCTCTCTGAAGACAGATGTTTCCTCTCTAAAGACCAATGTATCTTCCCTTAAAGGTGACACTTCACAAATAAATAACATAGTCTTTGTGTTGGAATCACTCCTAACTTATATTTCAAGTGTTAGTATTTAATATGTAATAGGTTGCTTAAACTAGGCTTTTAAGTTAGTTATTAATGGCAAGGCTTATGTAGAAAGCCTTGGCCCAAGCCCAATAAGGAAGGAAGGGACTAGACATGTTGCCCTAGTTCCCTTCCCTATATACCACATGTAAACCTTCATTTGAAGGTGGTTGGTCACATTTATACATTTCCTACGCCTAACGTTTGCTTATTATATTCGTGTGTGTGTTTGTGTGTTCAACCGGTCTATCCCATCTCTATTTCTTACATATTGATGCTTGTGTTAACTTATGGTGACCAAACAGTGGTATCAATCGCCATCTAGTTGGGTTTTACGGCTATAAACTTTCATACGCATAAATCTTTGGTTTTTACAATTGTAAAGTCAAGATTCTTGTGGGTTAAGGTTTATTTAGTGTTAAAGTTTAAGTTTTTTGCATCAAGTTTCAAACTTTACGTGTGTAGATTAGTGTTTGCTTGGTTTTTGATTCGTATAGTACTTTATACGCATAAGGGTAAAATTTGTTTTGGATCATCAAGTTTCAAACTTTCTTGTTATTTTGGTGATATTGAAGCTATTTTATCATTAAAATCAGGTTACAAAACATTTCTAAGCATAAAAATCAGTTTTGGTAAAAGTTGGTACTTTCTACTCGTAGTAAAACCCTAGTTCTACTCGTATACTCAAAGTCTACGCCTAAGCAGTGTCTACACATAAGGGATTATTCACTTGATCTTCAAAACTGTTGGTTTACTCAGTGTTTTCTTGCTTGGATAAGCCTGAAAACACTTCGACTTTGGATATCTTTTACACTTGGATAAGTTTAAAGGATTTTTTGGGTAAAACCTTAGTTTTACGCCTAAGCTAAAAACTTACGAGTAAAACTTCTTTGCCTAAGCATTTCCTACGCCTAAGCTTGTCTTAACCCTAAGGAAATATTACGCATAAGGTTTTCTACTGTTAAACCTTTGGTTTACGCCTAAGCTAAGCTTTTATCTCAAGTCTACTCGTAAGCTATCACTACGCGTAAGCTTTTGTCTACGCGTAAGTTGGGTATTACGCGTAAGGTTGTTTCTACGCGTAAGCTGGTTTCTACGCATAAGCTGGTTTCTACGCTTAAAGTTTCATTCGACTACAAAGATCCAGCATCAACACAAGTTTCAAGATGTCTCAACCATCATACTCTCACTACTTTTCTCATGAGTATCCTCAATAACAACAACAACAACATCAACAATATCCTCCACCATCTCCACAACAATTGCAACAATTTCAACAATAGTTTCAACAATCGTCTCAAATGTACTTTCCTCAAGGAGCAAACCCTCTTCCACCACAAATGGTTCAACCAAACCCTCGTCAACAAGTTCAACATTGTAACTACTTTCAATATCAGTATCCCGCCAAGTATGCTATGAATGTTACAACACCGAAGGAACCCTCTTGGTTTGCAAAGATGTGTGAAGCTTTAAGTAGCCAACAATCCATTCATGAAGCAGGATCCCTTGATAGACCTCCAATGCTCACTCCCGGTAACTACGATTAATGGGTGATACGGTTCTTTAGGTTTTGTGATCTCAAGAAGCCACATGGTATGTTTTTGAAGAAGGTCATTCTTCAAGGTCCTTTTCAGATGCCTACTATTACTATACCCGGAGATCCGAATGCTAATCCACCAAGAGATGATGTTACCAATATTGTCGATCTTGATCAACTTACTACTGAACAACTTCTTCACTTAGAAGCCGATGAAATTGCAATGCAATATATCCTTTTGGGATTACCCAGTCTAATACTTCGTAGTGTTGATGCTCAGAAGACTGCTCAAGCAATGTGGGAGCACATTCATCTTCTAATGGAAGGCACTGAACTCAATCAAGAGGACATGGAATCCAAAATCTACTTAGCATATGAACACTTCATGATTGAACCAGGAGAGACATTAGAGTCATACCATCATCGGTTTTCAGACATCATCAATGACTTGGATAAACATAATATCATTATGCCAAGGATTGCAATCAACACAAAGTTCCTGAGTTGTCTTGGCCTTCACTCCCGGATAATCAAACTCTTGCTTTGTACACTCAAGCATGTTATCCTCAATTTCCAACCTTGCCAACTGTCTTCACAAACCCTCCCCAACCAACTGCTCAGATTACACCATATGATCCATCACAACAACAATCACAAGAAAATCAATTGGTTCCATACAATAACAACAATGATCAAGCACTCTATAGTGAATCAAATGAGGATGCAGAAGCCTTCGATGCATTGAATCAAGGATTTGTAATTATTGCAAGAGCCTTCGGATGATTTTCTAACAAATCCAACAACCGCATTCGCACCTCATCAAATACCAGAAATCAAGTTGTTGTTACCAATGGAAGGGTGGAGATTCAGAATCGTGGAAATGGTCGTCAGATGAGTAGTGGTCAAGGGTTTAATGTTAATGGTAGGAATAACATGGGTGCTCCACAACAACGGGCTCAAGTGGTTGATCAGGGAAATGCTCAGACTGGGGTTAATGGTCTCTGATGCTACAACTGCAATGAGAAGGGTCATCTGGCTAATGCATGCCCAAAGACTAGAACAAGAGGCAGCGCTTATCACAAAGAGGCTTTACTTTTGGCTCTCAAGGATGAAGCTGGTGGAACACTTACCAACAAGGAACAGAGCTTCATAGCTGATGCTGATTCTGATGATGACATGGAGGACTTGCAAGCTAATGCAACTGTGATGTTAATGGCAAACATGCAAGAGCTCCACATGAGTGACACAGGCCCAGTGTATGACACTGATGCCTTGTCTTAGGTACCGGATCAAAATATACTCATTAATGATCTGATATCTCCGCCAACATCTGCATCCGATGAGGCTCAGAGTGTTCAACATGAATCCTCTACATCTCATTCCGACGATAATCAAATGGATCCCGTAGTTATATTTGACGATCAAGATGACGTTATGGTTAATATTGATAATCAAGTTGACTCTGTTGTCATATTTGAGGATCTAAATAATGATTATATTGAGACTCAAGTTGAACAAGATGAACCTTTGTCTAATCCAGATCTTGAGCTCATGACCAACTTAATTCAGACCACCCAATCTCAACTGGAAAAGTGCAATGAGATCAATAAGAAACTTCAAGATAAAATTGCACTGTTGACTAAGGATAATGAATGCTATAAGTTCCAACTCAACATTTTTCAATCTAAAGAAAAACGTGAAAAAGGTTTTGAAGTCGCATTTGCTAAATCTTACCAAAATGAAAAATCTTTGGAAAAACAGATATGTGATCTAGTTGAATCAATGCTCGACTTTCTCAAATAGAACAATTAAAATTTGATCATAAACAACAAATTAACACTCTCACTTCGGAAACTCAAAAAGCCAAGTCTGAGTTGTTAACTTGTCAAAAACAGTTTTGTGAGTTCAAAAAGCATTCGAGGAGAAAAATAGATGACTATCTTGATGAAATTGTCGACTTACAACACAAAATCAAAGAGTTTCAAAATGTTGTTTACAAACATGGTGAGTCAATCACAACAATTCAAAAGTTTACTTTTAAACCAAATCCAAATGGATATGGACCAGTTCTTGCTGATTACAAACCACGTTTCTCACATAGAGCATTCAAACCTAATTCTCAAGTTTACAGTGCAGAACATAGAATTGATGATTCCATTATGAGTGTTGTTGAATATAATTGTGCTGAGGAATTAGATGCAGAAGACGAGAGTCGGTTAAAATTGGAAAGTGTTGTTTATTGCAAACCATCTAACTATTCAAAAGCCATAACTTTCGTCACACAACAAGATAATTCTAACACACCATGGCTTATCACACCTAATTATGAGTCCTCTTCTAATGATGGTCCCCTCTCCAATGTTGCACAAATTAATGGTCCTTTACCTTCATTTAGTGAAATAAAGCCATTAGCTTAACAATATCAAGTTCTTAAATATTTTGACACATTTATGTCTGACATCAAACTTTTGGAACGTAAAATTGAAGTTCATTCTGAAATCAAAGATGAACATTTTCAATCGCCACATGCGCGAAATCAAAGAGATATTTTTCAGAAAAGACTTTTACCACATGTCTAAAACTTGAAAATGTGTGCAATATATTGGGAACGGGATCTCCAGAAAGAGATTGGTTTTATAAAAAAAGTTTTCGACCAAACAGAAACATCGATTTCAAATACTAAATGTAAAAAGAAAATCTTAAGAAATCATGTTGACCGACTCTTGGAAGATGTAATATGTGCTGATACCATAAATGTTGTGTTATTACATACTGTTGCGTATGCATTTGATTGTATTGATGTTGACTCTGTTGATAATGTTAAGAATATCGATAATGTGCCGCAAATTGAGTCTTTGAAAATTGAAAATGAGCGTTTGTTAAATGAACTTTCAAATGCAAAACGTCGTCTTCAATGGTGTCAAAAGGATTGTCAAAATCAGGAACTTGCTTTGCAAAACAAAAACAACCAGTTGCGTTCAAAATCTTTTGATCCAAAAATAGAACAACTGGATGATGAAAACGTGTCTTTAAAATGTCAAATTTCAAAATATGAACAAGAAATTGCCAAAGTCAAACCAGAGCATGGTGTCATATTTGATTTGCTCAAAAAGACTGGTGCTAACGCATCAAAAGATGTTGATGATCATCTTGCATATACCAAAGAAGTTTTACGAAACAATGGAAACACTCACTCTGAAAATCAAGATTTGTTGCACAATATCCATGACTTGAAAGCAGAGTTGGTAAAACTTAAGCAAGATAAGATTAGTAACACACATGTACTTGCCCCTAGATTTCTTAAAATTGACACTAGAACGCCTAATGACACACCACAAGATACTAATGTGTTTCCTTCCACTAAAACAGGAATAGTTGCCTCTTTTCCCAATGTTAGCACTTCACAGCTTAAGAGCAAAACCAGGAAGAATTGGAAGTTGCAACGTAAGAGAAGAACAATAAAGAGCTCTGAAGTAGAAGAACACCTTAGGACTTTGAATAAAACTCATGTTGCACCCACTTTAGACATTGCGTTAGACAAATGTAATAGCCAAAGTGATGTAACGAATGCGGAACCTTTAAGTACTTTGAATGTTATGTTTGAAGCATCTTGTGTTGGTTGTCGTAAAAGCATGTTTTCTGGTTGTCATGATAAATGTGTTGCTAAATCTATCTTATCTCGTAAGCGGAACCATAGAAAACGAAATACTTCTAGGCCCACTATTGCTTCTAAGTCTGTGCTAGGTAAACCGCCTACTAGTGTTTTTGCTACGATCATTGATGTACCCATAGAACCCACTTCACCTCCTAGGAAGAGAATCTCACCTAGTGCATTCACTAAGATCAAAGCTAAGACTAGTTGGACTTGGCAGAGATAGTTATAGAACATACCAGGATTTAAATGGATTCCCAAGATCATTAACATGTGTGTGTCTACTGTAACTGTAACAGAACCCTCTAACTCTTCGGGTTCCACCTCTACTTCTATTCCACATGTGTCGTCTGTGTGTAATGCAGGTGATACAGATCATCCTCTGGATTGTTGATAGTGGATGTTCCCGACACATGACAGGCAATCTCAAACTGTTATCAAACTTTGTTTCAAAGTTTATTGGCTCTGTCAGGTTTGGGAATGATCACTTCGCAGCTATCATGGGCTACGGAGATTACATCAATGGGAACATCGAAATTAGCAGAGTTTATTATGTGGAAGGTCTCGGTCACAATCTCTTTTCAGTTGGTCGATTTTGTGATGGAGATTTGGAAGTTGCGTTTAGGGAGAAAACTTGTTTCATTCGTGATCTACAAGGAAACCATCTTATGTCTGGAAACGGCACATCAAGTATTTACACAATATCAATGCAAGACATGATTGCTTCATCTCTCATATGTCTACTTTCTAAGGCAACATCAACAAAATCTTGGCTGTGGCACCGTCGACTTTTACACTTAAACTTTCAAACCATAACCAATCTTGTACGATACAAAACTTGTTGAATGACTTCCAAGATTTCGGTATTCTAAAGATCATCTATGCTCAGCTTGTGAACAAGGGAAAAGCACTCGTGCTCACTTTCCTTCAAAGGTGGAACACAGCTCTCAGCATGTGCTTCATCTTCTTCACATGGATTTGTGTTTTACCGATGCGTGTGCAGACGATCAACGGCAAATGCTACACTCTTGTAATTGTCGTTGACTACTCAAGATGGACTTGGGTTTATTTTCTTCGAAGTAAAGATCAAGCTCCACAGATGATCATCACCTTTCTCACGAAAATTTAAGTTCAGCTCTGGAATACAGTCAGACAAATCAGAACAGACAGAGGAACTGAATTTGTAAATCAAACTCTTCGTGAATACTATGAGAAAGTAGGAATTGAGCATCAAACATCAATTGCACGGACACCAGAACAAAATGGAGTTGTTGAAAGACGAAACCGTACGTTAGTGGAAGCTGCAAGAACGATGTTGATAAATGCATAACTACCAGATTACTTGTGGGCAGAAGCCGTGTCAACTGCATGCTACACTCAGAACCGTTCTATGATAACCAAACGCCACAACAAAACAACTTATGAGCTTATCCATATCCGTAAACCGAATCTCAAACACTTTCATGTATTTGGTGCTCTGTGTTACCCGAATAATGATCGTCATGACTTTGGAAAGCTCAAGGCTAAAGCTGACATTGGAGTCTTCGTTGGTTACTGTGAAAATTCTAAAGGATACCGGATCTGGAATCGTTGTACAAGGGAGATTATGGAAATGATTCATGCTAATTTCGATGAGCTTACAGAAATGGCTTTTGAGCAAAACAGCTTGGAACCCGGTCATAACCATCTAAACTTCCCCCAAACCCCATCATCAGCTAAACCAAGCTTACAGCTTACTCGTCATCAAATAGAACAGCTATTTTCTCCTTTGTTTAGTGATGATATTGATCAACGTACTCCATATGTATCAACTGTTTCCGCTGCTCAACCTGATATAAATCTAATCCCTGATACACCTGCAACAACAACAACAACAACTGTTGAAGAAGCACCTCCAATTGATTCTACAACAACAGCCGAACAAACCGCATCCAATGACGATGAACCAGCTAATGATCTTCTGAATCAAGATGTACCTACACCCGCAGATTACGATCCAAATGCGTTCTTTAACCCTTTAACTAATGAAACTGCAACTTCTAATGTTGCGGAATCATCTACAAGCCGTTTGAATCCACCTAATCTGCATAATGTATATCAAAATCAACCCTCCACACATCGTTGGACGAAAGACCATCCTCTTGTGAACATTATTGGAAACCTGAATCAACCAGTCGTAACTAGACAACGCCTTCAGACTGACGGTGAACATTGCATTTATGCACTTACCGTTTGTCAATCTGAACCAAAGAACATTAAAGATGCAATGACTTATGACAACTGGATTGAATCCATGCAAGAAGAACTAAATCAGTTTAAACGTCTTGAAGTATGGGAATTGGTTGAAAAACCAACAGGAGTCTATGTTACTGGTCTAAAATGGATTTGGAAAAACAAGTTGGATGCTGAAGGTACGGTAATCAGAAATAAGTCACGTCTGGTGGCTAAGGTTTATAGACGAGAAGAGGGGATTGACTTCGAGGAATCATTCGCACCAGTTGCTAGACTTGAGGTTGTACGGATTTTTCTGGCATTCGCGGCTCACATGAACATCACGGTCTATCAGATGGATGTAAAAACCGCTTTTCTAAATGGTAAACTGAAGGAAACGGTATATGTCAGTCAACTAGAAGGATTTGTCGATCCAGAGTTCCCTAATCACGTCTACAAACTAAACAAGGCTTTCTACGGCCTCAAACAAGCCCCTCGGGCGTGGTATGATGAGTTATCCTCCTTTCTTCTATCCCATAATTTTGTTAAAGGATCGGTCGACCTAACACTGTTTATACAATATCACAGGGCACAAATTTTAATCGTTCAAATTTATGTGGATGACATCATTTTTGGGTCAACCCATAAAATGTACTCAAACGCTTTTTCAAAACTTATGAAAATACATTTTGAAATGTCAATGATGGGTGAACTTACGTTCTTCTTAGGACTACAAGTTCATCAATCACCCCGTGGTATTTTCCTAAGTCAGTCCAAATATGCTCTTGAAATTTTAAATAAACACGGAATGTAAAGCTGTGATACCTATGCCACACCAATGGCACATACCAAAAAACTGGACGCTGATTTGCATGGGAAATTGGTTGACCCTACCAAATACTGAAGTATTATTGGGTCTCTCATGTATCTAACAGCCAGTAGACATGATATTGTATTTTGTGTATATCTTTGCTCCCGTTATCAGTCGTGACCAACTGAGACACACCTCTCTACGGCTAAAAGAATCCTCAGATACATCAAGGGAACCATTAATTTGGGGATCTGGTATCCGAAGGATTCTGGTTTTGAAATAATAGCATTTTTAGACGCTGATCACGCAGGTTGCTTAGATTCTCGGAAAAGTACTTCAGGTGGTTTGCAATTCCTTGGTGATAAATTGGTGTCATGGCAATCGAAGAAACAGGATTGTGCATCGTTGTCCTCAACTGAAGCAGAATATGTAGCCATGTCAGCTTGGTGTGCTCAAGTCATTTGGATGAGAACACAACTCAAAGACTACGGTTACGTATTTGACAGAATCCGGTGTACTGCGACAATCGAAGTGCTATTGCGATCTCATGCAACACCGTTCAACATTCGAAGTCCAAGCACATCGATCTTCGATATCATTTCATAAAGGAGCATGTGGAAAAGGGTACTGTTGAATTATATTTTGTGGGTACTGAACACCAACTGGCAGATCTTCTCACCAAAGCCTTAGCTCCTGCTAGGTTTACGGATTTGATCCACTGGATTGGCATGAGGTGTTTGACTCCAGAGGAACTGGATGAACTTTTAAAACAATCTTAAAACCAGTCAAACACCCAAACCTCTTCTGTAAATAAACTTTTCAAAAACAAAATAGAAAAATATAAAATCTGATAAAATTCAAAAATATTCTTCTATCTTAATTCTCTCAAACGTTGCAAGTACAAATCTTCCGTCAACACTTTGTTCTATCAAAACTTTCATTATTTTCCCGAACAAGTATTGAGTGGGAGAAAGTAAATATTATTCTGTCTCATAAACCCTTGTACTTCCATGTTACCTTAATTGGTTGTTTCTTTGATAATGGTGAATACGTTTCTTGTTTTACACACTCCTCATACTCAAATTTGAAAAACTTTATCATTACTAAAGTCGAGGGGGTGTGTCGTCAAGTTTCTTTCCAAACTATCACGTTTTGCTTAACCAAAATGGAAGTTATGGGTCATGGTTGAAAATGGTTAAGGCGGAGGGACTATTATTGTCAAAAGTGAAAAATAAATTTTAACAAAATCTCCACCTAACATCAATTTCACATTTACTTCACACATTTATTACTTCCAACTAACATAATCCAAGCCTAAGATTAAATCTCATATCTGTGCTTCATATTCAAAATTTGTTAGTGAAAATCGTTTCTTTGCATCATTTCAAACATAGGTTTTTCATCTTAAACGATTCTAACGGTTAGATTTTGAGATATGAGTGATTCTTTGTTCATAAGCATACGCGTATGAACATAAGATTGGTTAATGATGTTATTGTAAAATAGAAAGTGTTAAAAGGCTGTAATTTCAATCCTAAAACTATTTCCAACAACAAATCCAACCTAGAAACTGTATTTAATCATTTTTCAAATTTAGGGTTTATGCGTGGATTTGGGGGTTTTCAATTGTGAGTGTTTCTGTCTAATTAGATGCTTGAGAAGTGTTTGATACATGTTTAATTAACCTCTAACACCTTTGAATCATGCCCAGTATCATCAATTTTGAAAAATTAAGCTTTAGGGTTTAAGTATGTGTATAAATTGGGTATTATTGATTCACTGTGACTTTGATGACTACAATGGACTACGCGTATCCTGTGAAGGATATGCGTAAACTTGGATTTCTACGTCTAATGCTTACTCTTATGAGTAAACCTTACACATAATTCCTCAACCTAAGCTTACGCGTAAGCCTTATGCTAAGAATCCACTCCTGACCGCGTCTTACCGCCTCGTACTGGTAAGATTCAAAGGCGAGTAAGACTTTTTTTACAAAAAACAAACACACCCTAAGTCCCATCCTCCTAGTGAAGTCTAGGAGGGCTTATATAGCCAAACATACACACTACTTTACAATAATGATGGTTCTAGTACCTGTGTATTAGGCTAACATGATAACTAATGTAATCTCATAAATATCGTTCCATTTACGTGTTAGGAGTGATCCCAACAATCATCCCCCAATGGGACGATATAAGGGATCACTTACAACATTTCCTACAAGTACAAATACAAATAAAGAAAGGTCTTCATAAGCTCTTCAAATGCTGAGGATGACGACGGTTGACGCTCTTTGTCTTCATCTGGTACCTCGACTTGAGAACTTTATCTTCACTTGTTGGGAAATGATGTAATATACATGAATTGGATTAGCTTCCCCCCAATTCATGCTGCATGTCTTTAACAGTTTCTCCGTACACTTCTTTTTGGCGAAGTTTCTGAATCATCTTCCCCCTAAACTGACAATCGTTTTCAGCAGATTCGAAAGTTTGATGTAGTAGACATGTCTTCTAACTTTTGAAGTTTTCATTGTGCAGTGAAATTTGTAGATGAGCAGTAAACCACACCAAGAAAATCTGTCTTGTCACGTAATCACAATTGTACATAATGCTGAAAATCCGTTCGTGGGTAACATGTAAGAAATCAACAAGATCTTTTCACGCATGTAGATGCTTCACACCAAACAAACCACGAAAGACGAAATAATACAACTTCCCCCTGATTGTTGAGGTCTATCGGAATAATAATCAACTGTGAATATGCATATACTCGATAAAATGATCGTTTGTGATGAATTATAATGCGGTTAAAACATCATATGCAGGTAATTCACAAACTGCTCTTTAATCTCGAAACGGACATTAGCTCCAATTGCCGGTCTTACGAGCCCCGACCCTTGTTCTTCTCTTGGAAACGTCAAATATTCCTCAAGAGTGAGGTCATCAATGTTAACAACCTCCATGGTACCTGAAACTTGGAAGAGATCGTGAGAAATTGAGAAAATTTAAAACAAAAATGAAAGACTTAACAAAAATCCTAATATAACTCCCCGACAGCGGCGCCAAAACTTGATGCAGGTTTTACTGACCAGGTTTTAATATTTATAATTGTCTCGTTTACCTATGGTCTACCATATGCACTAACGGGCAGTGTACCCGATCGTGTGTAGCGTAGTAATCGGTAAAACCGAGGTTATCCCAAGAGCTATGCGAGCGGATTCTAATTAAGTCTAGGTGTCACAGATTTTAATTGGTTTTAAGATTGAAATAATTAATTAACTACTAAAGCAAGAAATTCAAGAAAGCAAATAAAGGCAAGGGTTGTGATCAATAGAGGAGACGTGTGCTAACCTAGTTACTCATCCTATCATGTTATGTTCATGTCTAATTACTTCCAATTGCTTCAAGTGGTGGTTTAGGTCGCTATGATAGCATTTGGTCAGTTCCTCCTAACCTATCAGCAAAGGTTTCCACCGGAGATCAAGCTACTACCCTTGAAAGTCCAGTTGTTTTTAGTCCCCTAAGCCAAGTCATTAAGTACCGCTACATGCAAGATTCATAACAATGAGTTCCCGGGCGTTAGCATCTTAGACACTCATCCCTAACTTCTTAAGTTCTTCCAAACGGTAGGTGATCAGTTGGTCAAATCGCACAAGCGAAGAAGGGTCGTCAGTTGGTCAATTCTTACCCTTCCCACTCAGTCTACCTACTTAGGGTCAATTGGTCAATTCTCCTAAGCAACTAGACACTACCGCCATTTAAAACTACCGAAACAAGGGTAGCTACCAACAAACTATGCATGCATACACTAGAAAAAATTATACGGAAGCAATGTAAACATAAACAAAACAATTAAGAAATCATAACTAGGCTAGCAACAGAGGTGCTTAGCCAACCATATTAACTGAAACAATCGATTCAATGTTTAACAAAATGAAATACATGAATTGAAAGTAAAACAAATGATAGATCGCTAATGCTTATCGTTAGGGAGTGATTTCTCCCTTGAGATGGCTCCGTATGCTCCTCGAGATCTGCCTTCAGTCTCCTACCCACGTTCTCTGCTTTGTGTGTGGTGTGAATGATGTGAAATGCAGAATTTAGGGCTGGAATTTATAGGACAAATCTAGTTATGGCGTAGCTTAAATTGAGAGTTACGCCGTAACATTAATATCTTCGTAATTTGCTCTGGAAAAGATGGTTACGGCGTAACACATGGAATTAGTTACGCCGTATCTTTAATATACGTTACAAAATCATGATTACTCCGTAATCGTGGAAAGATTTATGGCGTAGCTTGAAACGGCGTGGAACATCATTTGACCTAATTAGTTACGGCGTAATCCTAAGATGGAGTTACGCCGTAATCTTTAGTTGAGTTGGTCTTCTGAGTTACGCTTTTGTTACGGCGTAATGTGAGAGAAGAGTTACGTCGTAATTACTTCAAAATGGGCATACTATCATATATCTTCAATAAACTCTCCAAATCCGCGTCTCATTAGCTTCAATGCTCGTAAATTTCCTGAAAGTGAAATATTGAGGAAAACAAGCGTAAATCCATATAAATGGAGGAAACGTTTCATTTATTTCCTTTTTCTAGAGCAAACTTTGGTGAGGATTCTTTAAACGGGACAAATGATTGGCCGCGAGGTTCTTGGCTCCTTCTTTTTATCACGGATGATGATATCAAATTCTTAAAGGAGGAGAACCCACTAAAGCAATCTCAGCTTTGCATCTTGTTTTAAAAAAAGATATTTAAGAGCCGAGTGATCGGTATACACTATGATTTTTGACAAGATTAAGTATGGCCGGAATTTCTCGAAGGCATACACCACGACTAATAATTCTTTCTCCGTTTTGGTGTAGTGAGCTTGAGCATCGATCATAGTTTTGCTTGCATAGTGTATAGGCTGAAAATGTGTTGGTTTTCGTTGCTCCAAGACCACACCTAAGGCAAAATCGCTAGCATCGTACATGAGCTCAAAAGATAGGTCCCAATCGGAGGCAACTAAGATTAGTGCTTCGGTAAGTTTCTTCTTAAGAGTTTAAAAGGCTTCAATGCACTCTTTAGAAAAGATGAACAAAGTATCTTTATCAATGAGACGAGTCATCGGCCGGGCTATTTTTGAAAAATCTTGAATGAATCGACGATAGAAATCGGCGTGACCAAGAAAACTCCGAACACCTTTGATAGTGGTGGGATGAGGTAGCTTAGAGATAACATCAAATTTAGACTTATCAACCTCAATCCCGCTTTTTCAAATCTTACGGCCGAGTACAATTCCCTCTTTGACCATGAAATGACTGTTCTCCCAATTTTGACAAAGATTAGTGTCTTCACAACGTTTAAGCATCTTGTCCAAATGAGAGAGGCATGTTTTAAAAGAGTCCCCAAAGACCAAAAAATCGTCCATAAAGAACTCCATAGTTTTCTCAATCATATCGTGAAAAATAACCATCATACACCTTTGGAATGTACCGGGAGCATTACATAAGACGAAAGGCATGCATTGGTAGTCAAACGTTCTGTAAGGGCACGTGAAGGTGGTCTTTTCTTGGTCTTGCGGGTTGATGGGAATTTGGCAGTAACCCGAGAAACCGTCGAGAAAACAATAGTATTCGTTTCCCGCTAGTCACTCGAGCATTTGGTTCATGAATGGTAAAGGAAAGTGGTCTTTGCGGGTGGCGTCATTTAACTTTTGGTAGTTAATGCATACACGCCATCCCGTAACCAATCGAGTAGGAATCAACTCGTTTTCATCATTTTCAACAACAGTAATGCCACCCTTTTTGGGCACACAGTGCACGGGGCTCACCCAAGGACTATCCAAGATAGGGTAAATCAATCCGGCATCAAGGAGTTTGAGAACCTCCTTTTTTATAACCTCATGGATTTTAGGATTAACCCTTCTTTGGTGTTGAACCGTCGGTTTAAAGTCATCCTCAATTAAAATCTTGTGTGTACGAAATTTTGGGTTAATACCCTTAATGTCGGAAAGTTTCCAAGTGATGGCTCGCTTTTGTGACTTTAAAAACTTTACGGTTTGTGTTAAGTTACAATTATATCCTCCATATTTTCATGTTGTTGAGTATATTTGTAAAAAAAAACATCAATACTTACTTGGATGTACATGTCTAACATTCAGAGATGAATATGAATCGTCTACATATGCTTACCACATAATAATTATATATTACAAGTAATGTTACAAAACTAAATTAATATGACCAAAACAATTAAAATATCCCATATCGAGGCACATGTTCTTCACGTCATTTATCAAATGTTTCACACCCGCTAATACCAGCCGACACCATTACAATAAATGTCAGAAAGAACAAAATTATATGGTGATTGCAATGTATATATATAATCCGTTCTATGGAACATGAAGTATGATGAATTTCATTAGCCTCAACTTGTTTTGGTTATACAATATTTTGATCAAACAGTTTAAAATTATATATACTAATAAAATGGGTCAAACAACTCAAATGGACCAAATTCAGTATATAATTTCAATGGTATATTGGTAATTTTGTTAGCTTCCCAATCCTTTCCTTGCTATGCCCTTCCCATCCCATCCCCTTCCATTCTTTAAAATTTAAACTCTAGAATAGAGTGTTAGAGATCAAACAGCCAGTGGCAGGTGTAAAGAAGGATGTGAAAGTTCTGATTGGCATTCAGGGTCCTTTGGCTCATAATTATAGATCCTTAGCTTGGTCAACAAGGGCTAGGATACCAGGAGTTGAAAGTGTTATAAATGACATATGATATTACCTCTCTGAAGACATATGTTTCCTCTCTAAAGACTAATGTATCTTCTCTTAAAGGTGACACTTCACAAATAAATAACATAGTCTTTGTGTTGGAATCACTCCTAACTTATATTTCAAGTGTTAGTATTTAATATGTAATAGGTTGCTTAAACTAGGCTTTTAAGTTAGTTATTAATGGCAAGGCTTATGTAGAAAGCCTTGGCCCAAGCCCAATAAGGAAGGAAGGGACTAGACATGTTGCCCTAGTTCCCTTCCCTATATAACACATGTAAACCTTCATTTGAAGGTTGGTTGTTCACATTTATACATTTCCTATGCCTAACGTTTGCTTATTATATTCGTGTGTGTGTTTGTGTGTTCAACCGGTCTATCCCATCTCTATTTCTTACATATTGATGCTTGTGTTAACTTATGGTGACCAAACAGTGGTATCAATCGCCATCTAGTTGGGTGAAACAATTTTGTTTTTGTAGTTATTCACTATACGCGTGGGTTTTACGGCTATAAACTTTCATACGCATAAAGCTTTGGTTTTTACACTTGTAAAGTCAAGATTCTTGTGGGTTAAGGTTTATTTAGTGTTAAAGTTTAATTTTTTTGCATCAAGTTTCAAACTTTACGTGTGTAGATTAGTGTTTTCTTGGTTTTTGATTCGTATAGTACTTTATACGCATAAGGGTAAAATTTGTTTTGGATCATCAAGTTTCAAACTTTCTTCTTATTTTGGTGATATTGAAGCTATTTTATCATTAAAATCATGTTACAAAACATTTTTAAGCATAAAAATCAGTTTTGGTAAAAGTTGGTACTTTCTACTCGTAATAAAACCCTAGTTCTACTCGTATACTCAAAGTCTACGCCTAAGCAGTGTCTACGCACAAGGGATTATTCACTTGATCTTCAAAACTATTGGTTTACTCAGTGTTTTCTTGCTTGGATAAGCCTGAAAACACTTTGACTTTGGATATCTTTTACACTTGGATAAGTTTAAAGGATTTTTTGGGTAAAACCCTAGTTTTACGCCTAAGCTAAAAACTTACGAGTAGAACTTCTTTGCCTAAGCATTTCCTAATCCTAAGCTTGTCTTACCCCTAAGGAAATATTACGCATAAGGTTTTCTACTGTTAAGCCTTTGGTTTACACCTAAGCTAAGCTTTTATCTGAAGTCTACTCGTAAGTTATCACTACGCGTAAGCTTTTGTCTACACGTAAGGTTCTTTCTACGCATAAGCTGGTTTCTACGCTTAAGGTTACTTCATCAACAAACATAAAGTTTCATTCGACTACAAAGATCCAGCATCAACACAAGTTTCAAGATGTCTCAACCACCATACTCTCACTACTTTCCTCATGAGTATCCTCAACAACAACAACAACAACATCAACAATATCCTCCACCATCTCCACAAGAATTGCAACAATTTCAACAATAGTTTCAACAATCGTCTCAAATGTACTTTCCTCAAGGAGCAAACCCTCTTCCACCACAAATGGTTCAACCAAACCCTCGTCAACAAGTTCAACATTGTAACTACTTTCAATATCAGTATCCCGCCAAGTATGCTATGAATGTTACAACACCGAAGGAAACCTCTTGGTTTGCAAAGATGTGTGAAGCTTTAAGTAGCCAATAATCCATTCATGAAGCAGGATCTCTTGATAGACCTCCAATGCTCACTCTCGGTAACTACGATCAATGGGTGATACTGTTCTTTAGGTTTTGTGATCTCAAGAAGCCACATGGTAAGCTTTTGAAGAAGGTCATTCTTGAAGGTCCTTTTCAGATGCCTACTATCACTATACCAGGAGATCCGAATGCTAATCCACCAAGAGATGATGTTACCAATATTGTCGATCTTGATCAACTTACTATTGAACAACTTCTTCACTTAGAAGCCGATGAAATTGCAATGCAATATATCCTTTTGGGATTACCCAATCTCATACTTCGTAGTGTTGATGCTCAGAAGACTGCTTAAGCAATGTAGGAGCACATTCATCTTCTAATGGAAGGCACTGAACTCAATCAAGAGGACATGGAATCCAAAATCTACTTAGCATATGAACACTTCATGATTGAACCAGGAGAGACATTAGAGTCATACCATCATCGGTTTTCAGACATCATCAATGACTTGGATAAACATAATATCATTATGCCAAGGATTGCAATAAACACAAAGTTCCTGAGTTGTCTTGGTCCTGATTGGGAAAAGTATGTTACATTCATCCGTCAAGCAAAGAACCTTCATCAAGCGACTTACGGATTGTTGTATGACTACTTGAAGCACCATCAAAAGGAAGTAGACAAAGAAAGAATCATCCGTGGAGTCCCTGCTTCGCCTTCACTCCCGGATAATCAAACTCTTGCTTTGTACACTCAAGAATGTTATCCTCAATTTCTGACCTTGCCAACTGTCTTCACAAACCCTCCATAACCAACTGCTCATATTACACCATATGATCCATCACAACAACAATCACAAGAAAATCAATTGGTTCCATACAACAACAACAATGATCAACCACTCTACAGTGAATCAAATGAGGATGCAGAAGCCTTCGATGCATTGAATCAAGGATTTGTAATGATTGCAAGAGTCTTCGGACGATTTTCTAAGAAATCCAACAACCGCATTCACACATCATCAAATACCAGAAATCAAGCTGTTGTTAACAATGGAAGGGTTGAGATTCAGAATCGTGGAAATGGTCGTCAGATGATTAGTGGTCAAGGGTTTAATGTTAATGGTAGGAATAACATGGGTGCTCCACAACAACAGGCTCAAGTGGTTGATCAGGGAAATGCTCAGACTGGGGTTAATGGTCTCCGATGCTACAACTGCAATGAGAAGGGTCATCTGGCAAATGCATGCCCAAAGACGAGAACAAGAGGCAGCGCTTATCACAAAAAGGCTTTACTTTTGGCTCTCAAGGATGAAGCTGGTGGAACACTTACCAACAAGGAACAGAGTTTCATAGATGATGCTGATTCTGATGATGACATGGAGGACTTGCAAGCTAATGCAACTGTGATGTTAATGGCAAACATGCAAGAGCTCCACATGAGTGACACAGGCCCGGTGTATGACACTGATGCCTTTTCTTAGGTACCGGATCAAAATATACTCATTAATGATCTGATGTCTCCGCCAACATCTGCATCTGACGAGGCTCAGAGTGTTCAGCATGAATCCTCTACATCTCATTCCGACGATAATCAAATGGATCCCGTAGTTATATTTGACGATCAAGATGACCTTATGGTTAATATTGATAATCAAGTTGACTCCGTTGTCATATTTGAGGATCTAAATAATGATTATGTTGAGACTCAAGTTGAACAAGATGAACCTTTGTCTAATCCAGATCTTGAGCTCATGACCAACTTAATTCAGACCACCCAATCTCAACTGGAAAAGTGCAATGAGATCAATAAGAAACTGCAAGATAAAATTGCACTGTTGACTAAGGATAATGAATGCTATAAGTTCCAACTCAACATTTTTCAAACTAAAGAAAAACGTGAAAAAGGTTTTGAAGTCGCATTTGCTAAATCTTACCAAAATGAAAAATCTTTGGAAAAACAGATATGTGATCTAGTTGAATCCAAGAATGCTCGACTTTCTAAAATAGAACAATTAAAATTTGATCATAAACAACAACTTAACACTCTCACTTCGGAAACTCAAAAAGCCAAGTCTGAGTTGTTAACTTGTCAAAAACAGTTTTGTGAGTTCAAAAAGCATTCGAGGAGAAAAATAGATGACTATCTTGATGAAATTGTCGACTTACAACACAAAATCAAAGAGTTTTGAAATGTTGTTTACAAACATGGTGAGTCAATCACAACAATTCAAAAGTTTACTTTTAAACCAAATCCAAATGGATATGGACTAATTCTTGCTGATTACAAACCACGTTTCTCACATAGAGCATTCAAACCAAATTCTCAAGTTTACAGTGCTGAACATAGAATTGATGATTCCATTATGAGTGTTGTTGAATATAATCGTGCTGAGGAATTAGATGCAGAAGACGAGAGTTGGTTAAATTGGAAAGTGTTGTTTATTGCAAACCATTTAACTATTCAAAATCCATAACTTTCGTCACACAACAAGATAATTCTAACACACCATGGCTTATCACACCTAATTCTGAGTACTCTTCTAATGAGGGTCCCCTCTCCAATGTTGCACAAATTAATGGTCCTTTACCTTCATTTAGTGAAATAAAGCCATTAGCTGAACAATATCAAGTTCTTAAATATTTTGACACATTTGTGTCTGACATCAAACATTTGGAACGTAAATTTGAAGTTCATTCTGAAATCAAAGATGAACATTTTCAATCGCCAAGTGCGCGAAAACAAAGAGATATTTTTCAGAAAAGACTTTTACCACATGTCCGAAACTTGAAAATGTGTGTATCATATTGGGAACGGGATCTTCAGAAAGAGATTGGTTTTATAAAAAAAGTTTTCGACCAAACAGAAACATCGATTTCAAATACTAAATGTAAAAAGAAAATCTTAAGAAATCATGTTGACCGACTCTTGGAAGATGTAATCTGTGCTGATACCGTAAATGTTGTGTTATTACATACTGTTGCGTATGCATTTGATTGTATTGATGTTGACTCTGTTGATAATGTTGAGAATATCGATACGAGTCTTTGAAAATTGAAAATGAGCGTTTGTTAAATGAACTTTCAAACGCAAAACGTCGTCTTCAATGGTGTCAAAAGGATTGTCAAAATCGAGAACTTGCTTTGCAAAACAAAAATAACCAGTTGCGTTCAAAATCTTTTGATCCAAAAATAGAACAACTGGATGATGAAAACGTGTCTTTAAAATGTCAAATTTCAAAATATGAACAAGAAATTGCCAAAGTCAAAACAGAGTATGGTGTCATATTTGATTTGCTTAAAAAGACTCGTGCTAAAGCGTCAAAAGATGCTGATGATCATCTTGCATATACCAAATAAGTTTTACAAAACAATGGAAACACTCGCTCTGAAAATCAAGAGTTGTTACACACTATCCATGACTTGAAAGCAGAGTTGGTAAAACTTAAGCAAGATAATATTAGTAACACACATGTACTTGCCCATGGATTGCTTAAAATTGACACTAGAACGCCTAATGACACACCACAAGATACTAATGTGTTTCCTTCCACTGAAACAGGAATAGTTGCCTCTTTTCCCAGTGTTAGCACTTCACAGCTTAAGAGCAAAACCAGGAAGAATAGGAAGTTGCAACGTAAGAGAAGAACAATAAAGACCTCTGAAGTAGAAGAACACCTTAGGACTTTGAATAAAACTCATGTTGCACCCACTTTAGACATTGCGTTAGACAAATGTAATAGCCAAAGTGATGTAACGAATGCTGAACCTTTAAGTACTTTGAATGTTATGTTTGAAGCATCTTGTGTTGGTTGTCGTAAAAGCATGTTTTCTGGTTGTCATGATAAATGTGTTGCTAAATCTATCTTATCTCGTAAGCGGAACCATAGAAAACGGAATACTTCTAGGCCTACTATTGCTTCTTAGTCTGTGCTAGGTAAACCGCCTACTAGTGTTTCTGCTACGATCATTGATGTACCCATAGAACCCACATCACCTCCAAGGAAGAGAATCTCACCTAGTGCATTCACTAAGATCAAAGCTAAGACTAGTTGGACTTGGCAGAGATGGTTATAGAACATACCAGGATTTAAATGGATTCCCAAGATCATTAACATGTGTGTGTCTACTGTAACTGAAACGGAACCCTCTAACTCTTCCGGTTCCACGTCTACTTCTATTCCACATGTGTCGTCTGTATGTAATGCAGGTAATACAGATCATCCTCTGGATTGTTGATAGCGGATGTTCCCGAAACTTGACAGGCAATCTTAAACTGTTATCAAACTTTGTTTCAAAGTTTATTGGCTCTGTCAGGTTCGGGAATGATCACTTAGCAGCTATCATGGGCTACGAAGATTACATCAATGGGAAAATCGAAATTAGCAAAGTTTATTATGTGGAAGGTCTCGGTCACAATCTCTTTTCAGTCGGTCAATTTTGTGATGGAGATTTGGAAGTTGCGTTTAGGGAGAAAACTTGTTTCATTCGTGATCTACAAGGAAACCATCTTATTTCTGGAAACGACACATCAAGTCTTTACACAATATCAATGCAAGACATGATTGCTTCATCTCCCATCTGTCTACTTTCTAAGGCAACATCAACAAAATCTTGGCTGTGGCATCGTCGACTTTTACACTTAAACTTTCAAACCATAACCAATCTTGCACGATACAAAACTTGTTGAAGGACTTTCAAGATTTCGGTATTCTAAAGATCATCTATGCTCAGCTTGTGAACAAGGGAAAAGCACTCGTGCTTACTTTCCTTCAAAGGTGGAACACAACTCTCAGCATGTGCTTCATCTTCTTCACATGGATTTGTGTTTTCCCAATGCGTGTGCAGACGATCAACAGCAAATGCTACACTCCTGTAATTGTCGATGACTACTCAAGATGGACTTGGGTTTATTTTCTTCGAAGTTAAGATCAAGCTCCACAGATGATCATCACCTTTCTCACGAAAATTCAAGTTCAGCTCCGGAATACAGTCAGACAAATCAGAACAGACAGAGGAACTGAATTTGTAAATCAAACTCTTCGTGAATACTATAAGAAAGTAGGAATTGAGCATCAAACATCAATTGCACGAACACCATAACAAAATGGAGTTGTTGAAAGACGAAACCGTACGTTAGTGGAAGCTGCAAGAACGATGTTGATAAATGCAAAACTACCAGATTACTTATGGGCGGAAGCCGTGTCAACTGCATGCTACACTCAGAACCGTTCTATGATAACCAAACACCACAAAAAAACACCTTATGAGCTTATCCATATCCGTAAACCGAATCTCAAACACTTTCATGTATTTGGTGCTCTCTGTTACCCGAATAATGATCGTGATGACTTTGGAAAGCTCAAGGCTAAAGCTGACATTGGAGTCTTCGTTGGTTACTGTGAAAATTCTAAAGGATACCGGATCTGGAATCGTTGTACAAGGGAGATTATGGAAACGATTCATGCTAATTTAGATGAGCTTATATAAATGGCTTTTGAGCAAAACAGCTTGGAACCCGGTCATAACCGTCTAAACTTCCCCCAAACCCCATCATCAGCTGAACCAAGCTTACAGCTTACTCATCGTCAAATAGAACAGCTATTTGCTCCTTTGTTTAGTGATGATATTGATCAACGTACTCCAGATGTATCAACTATTTCCGCTGCTCAACCTGATACAAATCCAATCCCTGATACACCTGCAACAACAACAACAACTGTTGAAGAAGCACCACCAATTGATTCTACAACAACAGCCGAACAAACCGCATCCAATGACGATGAACCTAATGATCTTCTGAATCAAGATGTACCTACACCCGCAGATTACGATCCAAATGCGTTCTTTAACCCTTTCACTAATGAAACTGCAACTTCTGATGTTGCGGAATCATTTACAAGCCGTTTGAATCCACCTAATCTGCATAATGTATATCAACATCAACCCTCCACACATCGTTGGAAGAAAGACCATCCTCTTGTGAACATTATTGGAAACCTGAATCAACCAGTTGTAACTAGACAACGCCTTCAGACTGACGGTAAACATTGCATTTATGCACTTACCGTTTGTCAATCTGAACCAAAGAACATTAAAGATGCAATGACTTATGACAACTGGATTGAATCCATGCAAGAAGAACTAAATCAGTTTAAACGTCTTGAAGTATGGGAATTGGTTGAAAAACCAACAGGAGTCTATGTTATTGGTCTAAAATGGATTTGGAAAAACAAGTTGGATGCTGAAGGTACGGTAATCAGAAATAAGTCACGTCTGGTGGCTAAGGGTTATAGACAAGAAGAGGGGATTGACTTCGAGGAATCATTCGCACCAGTTGCTAGACTTGAGGTTGTACGGATTTTTCTCGCATTCGCTGCTCACATGAACATCACGGTCTATCAGATGGATGTAAAAACCGCTTTTCTGAATGGTAAACTAAAGGAAACGGTATATGTCAGTCAGCTAGAAGGATTTGTTGATCCAGAGTTCCCTAATCACGTCTACAAACTAAACAAGGCTTTCTACGGTCTCAAACAAGCCCCTCGGGCGTGGTATGATGAGTTATCCTCCTTTCTTCTATCCCATAATTTTGTCAAAGGATCGGTCGACCCAACACTGTTTATACAATATCACAGGGCACACATTTTAATCGTTCAAATTTATGTGGATGACATCATTTTTGGGTCAACCCATAAAAAGTACTCAAACGCTTTTTCAAAACTTATGAAAACACATTTTGAAATGTCAATGATGGGTGAACTTACGTTCTTCTTAAGACTACAAGTTCATCAATCACCCCGTGGTATTTTCCTAAGTCAGTCCAAATATGCTCTTGAAATTTTAAATAAACACGAAATGCAAAGCTGTGATACCTATGCCACACCAATGGCACATACCAAAAAACTGGACGCTGATTTGCATGGGAAATTGGTTGACCCTACCAAATACCAAAGTATTATTGGGTCTCTCATGTATCTAACAGCCAGTAGACCTGATATTGTATTTTGTGTATATCTTTGCTCCTGTTATTAGTCGCGACCAACTGAGACACATCTCTCTAAGGCTAAAAGAATCCTCCGATACATCAAGGGAACCATTAATTTGGGGATCTGGTATCCGAAGGATTCTGGTTTTGAAATAATAGCATTTTCAGACGCTGATCACGCAGGTTGCTTAGATTCTCGGAAAAGTACTTCAGGTGGTTTGCAATTCCTTGGTGATAAATTGGTGTCATGGCAATCGAAGAAATAGGATTGTGCATCGTTGTCCTCAACTGAAGCAGAATATGTAGCCATGTCAGCGTGTTGTGCTCATGTCATTTGGATGAGAACACAACTCAAAGACTACTGTTACGTATTTGACAGAATTCCGGTGTACTGCGACAATCGAAGTGCTATTGCGATCTCATGCAACACCGTTTAACATTCGAAGTCCAAGCACATCGATCTTCGATATCATTTCATAAAGGAGCATGTGGAAAAGGGTACTGTTGAATTATATTTTGTGGGTACTGAACACCAACTGGCGGATCTTCTCACCAAAGCCTTAGCTCCTGCTAGGTTTACTGATTTGATCCACTAGATTGGCATGAGGTGTTTGACTCCAGAGGAACTGGACGAACTTTTAAAACAATCTTAAAACCAGTCAAACACCCAAACCTCTTCTGTAAATAAACTTTTCAAAAACAAAATAGAAAAATATAAAATCCGATAAAATTCAAAAATATTCTTCTATCTTAATTCTCTCAAACGTTGCAAGTACAAATCTTCCGTCAACACTTTGTTCTATCAAAAATTTCATTATTTTCCCGAACAAGTATTGAGGGGGAGAAAGTAAATATTTTTCTGTCTCATAAACCCTTGTACTTGCATGTTACCTTAATTGGTTGTTTCTTTGATAATGGTGAATACGTTTCTTGTTTTACACACTCCTCAGACTCAAATTTGAAAAACTTTATCATTACTAAAGTCGAGGGGGTGTGTCGTCAAGTTTCTTTCCAAACAATCACGTTTTGCTTAACCAAAATGGAAGTTATGGGTCATGGTTGAAAATGGTTAAGTCGGAGGGACTATTATTGTCAAAAGTGAAAAATAAATTTTAACAAAATCTCCACCTAACATGAATTTCACATTTACTTCACACATTTATTACTTCCAACTAACATAATCCACGCCTAAGATTAAATTTCATATCCGTGCTTCATATTCAAAATTTGTAAGTGAAAATCGTTTCTTTGCATCATTTCAAACATAGGTTTTTCATCTTAAACGATGAAAACGGTTAGATTTTGAGATATGAGTAATTTTGTGTTCATAAGCATACGCGTATGAACATAAGATTGGTTAATGATGTTATTGTGAAATAGAAAGTGTTAAAAGGCTGTAATTTCAATCCTAAAACTATTTCCAACAACAAATCCAACCCAGAAACTGTATTTAATCATTTTTCAAATTTAGGGTTTATGCGTGGATTTGGGGGTTTTCAATTGTGAGTGTTTCTGTCTAATTAGATGCTTGAGAAGTGTTTGATACATGTTTAATTAACATCTAACACCTTTGAATCATGCCCAGTATCATCAAATTTGAAAAATTAAGCTTTTGGGTTTAAGTATGCGTATAAATTGGGTATTATTGATTCACTGTGAGTTTGATGTTAAAATCTGTTAGAAACCACTCATTTAACATCTAACATGTCCCAGAAAACATTTGGCGAGTTTCCCATGATTGAATCACTTACGACTAGGATTTGAATTTCTAGGGTTTATGTCTACGCATAGAAATGTCTTACACGTATGAGATTTGTAAAATTCATGCCATGTGATCTTGAAAGGGTTTGAATAACTTGTTAAAATGAGCGTTATGTTTGATCTATTACAGGATTCTACGCGTACCAGTTTCAGAATCAAGGTTAAAATTGAATCTACGCTTATGGAATACCTTATGTGTCGATGTTACGCATAAGAGAAATCTTATGCGTAACTCTTACGCACAAGGGTCTACAATGGACTACGCGTATCCTGTGAAGGATATGCGTAAACTTGGATTTTTACGCCTAAGGCTTACTCTTATGAGTAAACCTTACGCGTAAGTCCTCAACCTAAGCTTACGCGTAAGCCTTATGCTAAGAATCCACTCCTACGCGTAAGCCCTCCTTACGCCTAAGGGTGATTCCTACGGATAAGCTTATTCCTACGCTTATGGTCACATTGTTTACGCATAAGCTTACAAACCTACGCTTAAGCCAATTTGTAACTAAAACTTTTGAAATGTTACGCGTACAAACTTGTAATAAGTTACTCATAATGTCGCAAAACCAAAATGTCACTAATAAGCTACTAAAGTTAAAACGTTGTGTGATTAAGTAAACTTTAGACATTAAACATTCAAAATTAACATACTCACGTAACTTATCACGTCAACTTTGGACTATTGGACAATATGTGACTTTGGACTCGTAACATTCTTTAACATAACAAATTCAATAATTGGACAATAAAATCAATTTTTAACTAACGTAATGTCTTTCGATATGTTGGTTCTTTTGTCACAATACCTTTTAGATCATGAAATGGACGTCATAATGGAACATGTCAACGCACCAAATGAGCTCACAATGAATGATATCTTCCCAACTGATTACAGCAAGACGATTGGAAAGAACAACCTCAAGGTCGATTTTGAGAACTTCACGTGCTCAGAGTCATCATGCAGGATTGTTGTGGATATCCTCAAAACTCATCCTTACAACAACAAGCTCACCAACTCAGCAACTGTACCAGAAATATACATTCATCAATTCTGGCACACAATGAAAAAGGTTGATGGTCAAGATGTTGTCACAGTAACTCTCAATGATAAAGAAGTCACCGTCACTGTATCAGATCTGAGAACAATTCTTCTTCTGCCTGCTATCCAACCTGCCAACTATGTAGCAATTCCAAGTGAAGAGGCTGCATTGCAATTCATGGTCGATATTGGCTATGATGAAGCTGCTAGAGTAATTACCAAGCACTCCACAATTGATTTAAAGAACATTCCTCAACCGTGGAGGACTTTGTACATCATGATCGCCAAGTCTGTTTCGGGAAGAGACAGCGGTGATGAGCATCCTAAACTCATGCACTTAAAAATCTTCTGGGTCATGGTCAACAAAATGCACATCGACTATGCAAGTATGATCTGGGAAGACATGATGTCCCACCTCAAGAAGCCTGGGAGAAAGGTTCCCTTTATCAGATACACGAAGCTGTTGATTCAGAATATTCTCGGGAAAAATCGGGACATTCCCTTAAGAATCAATGACCCCAAGAATCACTATGCATTGTATAAGCCTACATTGAACACTGTCAGATTTAAAGACTCGTCAACAAAGAAGCAAGGTGCACTGTTACTGGACTGCCTTCTCACTGACGTTATCAAAAGTCTTCCATCGTATCGACAATATCAACAAGCAGTAAGTAAAGGCAAAGTCGGGTTTATGAATGAAAAGAATTCAGCCGTTCCAGTCAAGAGGACCAGAAGATCAGGAAGCGCTGGAAGCATCGAAAGCACTGGAAGTGCTCACAAGTATCCTAAAAGGAATCCTTCTCGCAAGAAAAGAGTTCCAACTCAGATCGTTCGTTCTCAAATTAAATCTAAAAATACTCAAGAGGACGTCGATTCTGAAGATACTGAGTCTGAAGAGGTGGTTCGCTATTCTGAAACTACTACAAATAAAACAACCTCACTGAGGTCAGATGACAAACCACCCAGTCCCAAATTAGACAAAGGGAAGACACTAGTATCTGAAGAAGATGAAGACAGCTCTGATGATGACACTGAACAAAAGGATGAACAAAAATACCACAAGACTCTTAAGCAGCTGAGGTTGCAGCATGTTGCTACCGAATTCAATCTTCAACAGACTAGAGGCCCTGGAGGTTCCAGTGGTGGAGCACTAACCACACCAGTTCTTGATACAGTTAATCAACCCGATAAGGGAACTGGTGCCACCGCTAAGGAAACTACAGAACAACAACATCAAGAGTATGAGGTTCCGTTCGATTTTGAGTTAGATGAACAAGAAAATAATGAGAAAATTACAGATGAAGATGTTGAGAAAGCTGCAAAGGAAAAGGCTGAAGAAGATGCCCTTGCTAAGAAGGAAGAGGAACAAAGGATCAGAATAGAAACCGATAAGTACATTATAGAAAATCCTGAACACAATCCTGAACAAGCTTCGGAGCAACCTCATGACCCATCCATAACTGAATCATCATCTCACTCCTCACCACCACCATCTGAGAAAACAACCACCAGATCATCCTCCAAATCAATCAAGAAACCATCTGACACTTGGGCATCGCGTTCCAAAACCAAGATTGTTAAGGTTGTCAAGCAAGCCAGAAAACGAAATGTCGTTAACAAAAAGTTGAATCAGCTGGCTAACAGAGTTAACTTACTCGGTGATTTGATGAACGAGTTCTCAGAGGAAAGAGACCAGATCCAGCAATTACTCAACCGAGACATTCAGGGGGAAATGGACAAGACAATTAGGGAATACACTCATAAGTTCCTTCTCGACACCGTCCCTGGAGTTACAAAAGAAATGTTCTCAAGACAACTCTATCCATATCTGATGTCATTGGTCAAGCAAACACTTTCAACTACACCAGCGGTTATGCAAATCTGACCAGCTCCGCCTCCTCTTGTCACTGAAGCTGATTTGATTTCAAAGTTGATTATGTAGATGTCTCCCCAATCTCCAACTTTCACTTCTGATGAATCAAAACTTTTTGAGGCATTACTTGCATATCAACTAAAGACAACTTGCAAGGAAGGAGCTGGTCAAGAAAGCGACCAAGAGACGATGATGATGCGGACAAGGATTCAGAGCCTAAACATCAGAAGAAAACAGGCGAATCCTCATCTATGACTCCACCACCCCCAAAGACCACCACCACAGAGAGATCATCTCAACGACCTCCTGCTTTTGATAAACCTCAGGACTCTGAGTCTCCACCACCATCTGAGAAAATTGGTGATCATTTCCAATACACCAGTGGTGACGACGAAGAGATTCCTGAGCCCCGACAACCGCCCTCATCTACAACATCAACCAAGCAACAATTAGCATCATCCTACAAGCCAAAGAAGAAAAGGTCAACCTCAGTTGTGTCGTAGTTGGATGAAGATGATACTGAAGAATACAAATGGTTTTCAAAGCTTGTTGATGCCACCCCTCGATTACCGGAAGGCCAAGAACCGGCAGATGGTCGTACTATGGAGCACGTCAAAATCATTCAGGATAAGTTCAAAGTGAAGAAGATGACGAAAGGGGAGTTACGCCGAATCAAAAACGATGCGTTTCAACTGCTAAAGGACAGCTCTGATAGTGCTATTGAAGTCGAATATCATCTAGACAACATCGCACGAGCTATGTCCAACAACATTGATTGGCTTAACACTGAATCAAACATAGACTTCACAAGACAAGATAAGACTCCATACTACACAGACTGGACCAAACCACTACCAACCATTGGTCGACCAGATCAGCCCAGGATTCCCTACCAATACTTCTTCAACAACGACCTAGAATTTCTTCAACACGGTAGCGATGTCAGCAAGAAATATGCTACGTCACTCACCTTTAACATCCCAGCAGCAGTCTTCTCCAACAACGTTGCCATCGAGGAAGAAGCCACAAGAATGTTTGTTGAAAATGTGGTGAAGTATGATCTCGATGCACAATATGGCATTCATCATTGGCATGCAAGAAGAAGACTATACTACAGAAGCTGCCAGTTTCAGAAATCAAACAAAGAGGTGTTAAGTGACAAACGGATCGTTGCTATCATGAATGTCAGTCTGGCTACGAAGTGGGGTTACTCAACCCTGGAGGAAATCAAAGTCAAACGTCAAGACGAGCAAGAATATGATTTTACTGAAGCTGATTTTCAGAGATTGTCACTCAACGACATTGAAGACATGTATCTGGCCTAGGTACAAGGTACGATGAGACATTTCTCTACCAACATCCAGCTCCAGTACATCACGTCTTTGTTAAAATTCATTAGAAGCAAAGATATCCAACAACGTGTTGAAGATTTCAACTTGCCGTGGAATCATACTAGAAACAAGTCAATCTCACTAAACCGTTGCTACACTTTCCCGATATCAACCGACTCTCTCAGTACACCATTGTGAAGAAACCAACGTTTGGAGTTGTTAACCGCAGTGAAATTCACCACAACTGTTTCATGGCGTGCAATGAACTTCACAAGTTTTGTGATCACACGTTGAAGAAGGTTTGTGATAGGTTAGCGTATCGGTTGAAGGAGATTTACGAAGGCATTGGGTCGAAGAAGCGGTGTAATTCTAATGAAAGGAGGGATGTTAAGAAGATTATCAAGAGGATAGATGAAATGTTGTTTCATCGTGATCAGATGCGGAACCTTGAGAGCTTTGTGGGTGGACGACAGAGTTTCCCTCTTACAGGTTATCAACGTCAAGAGAGAACTCCCGGTCTTATTGAAGGATTGATTGGTACTCCTTAAAACTATTTCATTGATTGAACATTTGGATTATTTTATCTGTAAATTGACTATGGCTTGTGCACAAATAACAGTGTACAACCCATACTTGTATTAAAAGGACCCTGTGGTACGCATCAGTGCCACAATACTTATAAAAGGAGCGAAAGCTTCTTACTTTTGAGTAAAACTTATCAAAACTTTCATTTTTCCAAAGTTTTGCTCAAAAGAACAAGTACTTCCCCTTATGTTTTCAAACCTCAAAAGTTAATATTACTTGTTGAGGGGTAGTATTTGCTAAATCTTTGTTCACAAAACGTTCTTCGTGGAAATCTTACCACAAAACTCGAAATGGTCATATACGATAGCAAAAATTTCATCAAAAATAACACATATATGCCATTTTTGAGGGGGAGAAAAATTGTGTGATACAAATATGTTGGAAATAGTGATTGAATCTTCGTGCTAAGACTTAACCCATGAATTGATGAGTTCTGAACTGTCAAACATCAAAAAGATTTGTCTTCCAAGAATTATCCGAGTAGATTGTACCTCTTCGAGAAACTCTTGATAGACATGAACTTTGACGGGTTTGACAACCTTTTCAAGGTCTGTCCACACCTTAAAGGTAGTTATTAGAGCTAGTTGTAACCTAAAAGCTGACAATGCAACTCTTTAACTATGCAACGTAACCGTGTCTCGCGGGGATTTGTCTATCTTGAGTCGATAAATTCAAAAGTGCGAGCTCTACCCTCACTATGCAGATTTCTGTCAAAACACTTGAGCACACGTGAAGGGGTAGTATTTCTGTAAATACAAAACTCTCAAAGTGTTACAAAATGTTTTCACTCATAAACACATTGAGATATTTTCGAGAAAATGGTTTTATGGCAACTTAGGATAGTCATGGAGTTATAAGGTGACTAAGGTTAGGAATAACCGTCCTATGATCCACCAGAGCCGGAGGGATCTACCCAAGGACACCACCAATAGTTAGAATTTAGAAGTCCTTAGGTATATTATAAAAAGGAGAAAATGAGAATCGGAGAAAGAAGGAGTTGAAGAATTAAAAAGAAAAGTAAAGAAAAGGGTGAAAAGAAATAGCCCTCCAAATTATTCAACTTAGGGCAGACATTGGGTTCAATACATATGCTATTGGTTGTCACTAGATGACACCGGTATTGAAGATTAAAGTCGTCATGGACCCAGTGACGCATGCACTAAACCTTCTTAGCCACTCAAGTTTCTTTCAACAGAAGCTTGTTTCATTCTCACAGGAAACCCTACGTAAACTATCGGCTTTCTCTTAGAGATTGCTGGTATTGAAGAAGGAGACCCTCTCCCTAGTCTCCGCTCAGGAAAACCAAAGTGTACTATTAAGTCTAGAGCCACGAGATTCATCAAAAGATCTCTTAAGAACACTTGACATTTCATCACTTGTCGTTCAACATTAGGGACGCAAGTGATACAATTCTAGAGTCCTACACAATTGTGATCCTCAGTGATTGAATGGAAACTGTTAATACAAATAAGCCGTAAAAACGTTTATTTATATTTTACGATCTTCTAATATTTTGTCGATAATAAACGTAAAATCATTTTAACGAAACAAATAAAATGCGTATTTAGTTTGAGCCAATAGTTTTCTAACACACTTACGTTTTCACCTAAAGTACTAAAACAAGTATAAGTGATTTTATGATTTAGTAATATATATGTACAACAACTAGTGTTTACATATTGGGCAAAATATATACACAACTAGTATATATTATATAAATGGGTAAAAACTACAACCCATGGAAAATATCCATAACCCATGGTATTGACCCATACCCATTTGACTAGGTACATTGAACTCATGAGATACATTGTATCTAAAAAGAAACCCATGGATCAACCCATAACCCATGACCCATAACCAAAATAGCCATGGGCAAAGAGGAGCGTCCCACGGATCCCTAGATTTACACTAGAGGGATCCCTTGTGGGAGGGATCCGTGGGATTCGGGGAATAGTAAGCATTTCTTCTCTATAATAGTGAGCCATTTCTTCCTTTTGGTTTGCCACTCTTACACATACTTTCCCCAAGTATTGTAACTCTATAACCACTGATCCTAAGGGATCTCTTGGATCGATATACTCTGACCAAACTAACTATGTAGCTTGTAAGGGTTTAGTAACCTTGGATAAATCCTAAATTACTAACAATGAAACACTGATATTACTCTATTAAGTATGCGGAAACTACTTCAATAAAGCTAAGAAGAATAACTTTAAACTTCAACGATTATATTAAAACTTTGAACCTGCTTGATACACAGATTCACTAACAACCCTAATAACTCTAATTACGTACTTGCATGTAAGTCGTATCTCTAATATTCTCTAATGTTGCGTACCTCTAATGCCAATCTAGGGGTCCTTTTATAGGCATAAGGAGTACCCTAGTCGGTTTACAATTACATTCCTTGTACCACAAGTAATACTAATTCTAAACTAAGAATATTCTAGAATTACATAATAATCCTTGAACGATTTGCATAGAAATCCTTTAGCCTTTGCAGTAATTTGATACGAGCAGTACTTTAACTTTCATTAAGCAGTACTTTGACTTTCTTCATTACTTTACGTTTTATATCCCAACAATCCTCTCCTAACTTGAATTCTACTTGCTTGATTTCAAGTTTCTTTGTATCTTTAACTTTAACATCTTTGTCTTCAAGGAAAGATTGTGTCTTTATCTTCAGATTTGTCTTGTACTCTCTGTGCTTGTATTATCATCAAAGTAATCTTTATAAGCAATCCTTTTTAGCAATCATTATTAGCAACCTTCATCTTTTCAGCTTCTCAGTAACATATGGAAATTTGTACATCAGATCATAAAGTTTCATACTATTCTCATCACTTCCAGGTGTGTTAACTCTTGTGAGAGGTGAATCACTGAAAATTTAATGGATTTTGATGTCTCTTTACCAAAGCCATTAACTCTGGAGTAGCCAATGTTTAGGTGTGTAAAAACATGGTACACTGATAACCATATGATTTTTAGTAAATCATCAGCTATCAACGGATTTGTTAAGTCTTTACCAATAGCCGTTTGCTTTTGGACTAGTTAGTTCTTGCAACCATGGTGAACTAATTACCATTTAAATGGTTTTTCCACAGCCTTTACCACAAGCCATTTTTCTTGTGGGCTAGCCAACTCTTCACTATTACAGATATGGTGAGTTGAAAACCATACTAGTTTTAGTAAATTGTCAACTAAAAACGGATTTGATAATCACATCAGAGCCGTACCCTCATGATGAGTCAAAATCTTTCTTGTTTATAAAACATGGTGAGTTGATTACCATCACGTGTTACTCTCAAAACAATTTGTTGTTGTTTATTTTGTGCTTCAAAAAGTATTTTGTACTTCACAAAAATTGCATATTTATTTTCATTAAAAAAAAACGTACTGGTTTTAAGCTGCAAGTGGTACTTTTGATAAAGTATTGTTTGTCCAGCAGTACTTTGAATAAAGTACTGATTTTTCAAAAGATTTATATTATAAAAACCATACCAGTAATTATGCATCATCATCTGCTAACTCTGTCCATTTGATGAACAACTCAATCACCATAAGAGCTGTTTCATTCTCTTGCTCAACCTCTATACCATGATCTAGCATTCTGATCATAAGATCTCTTGTCAGTGAATATCTTCTTTCTGCTAGCATGTGAATCATGGTCCCATCTTCTAACTCCAAAACATGCACTCCTGATTCTTCAAAGAATCTCCAGCTTGTAATCTCCCAATCTTCTTGGTTTTCCAGATCGCATCAGTGCTTGTTTCTTCTGTCTCCCAGATAGTTATAAGATCTCCCAGCAAGACTAAGCCAACTCCAGTTGAAGGAATATGCTCAAAGTATTCTTGCACTAGTTGATACAGATGAAACAGATATTCTCTATCTATCAAATGCAGTATATCCCACAATAGATTAAACATTCTAAAGCTTTCATCTTCTCTATGGAACATAAGATAGTCTCCTTCCTTTGATTCTACAACTTCAAATGTAGACATCTTAGACTTCTTAACTGCAACATCTTTAGACTTAGGATGCTCAAAATCTACAACTCTTAAATAATTTCTCAGCTCATCAACTGTATCTGTTCTCAATTGTATCTTTTTTTATGGTTGTTCATCACCAGTTGTTCTCTTTCTCTTTAAGCTCCTTTTTCTTGCATCCTCATTCTATTTTTCATCATCAAAAGGAATAATACCAACCACTTCCTTTTGATAAGCTTCTCTAATAGCATTATACAAATCTTTCATCTCTATATACTTCAACTTGTGTAAACCAGTATATCCTCTACCCTTCAGATAAGCCATCATGGCATTTCTTTCCTTAGCAATACTCTGAGGTCTTCTAGGTATAACCGGTTCAGGTTGCTTCTCTGGTAGAACAATCTCAGCATCTAATTCTGCTTGTAACTTTCTGGCAGCTTCTTCATTTTTAGCCACTTCAATAGCTCTTAATTCTGCCAAAGTGAGCTTCTTTTTCTTCTTTGTTTCTACCAGTTTACCTTTTCCTTTGTCTTTAGGATCCAAAGTAGGTTGAGAAGATGTCTGCAAAACTTGAGGTTGTTCTTCAACTCCAGGGATACTAACACCTCTTGGTCTTGACATATTCAGCATAATCTGAGCAATGGTCTCATCATCACTTGCAGTATGTTCTACTTTAGATGTACCAGCTTCTTCTACATGTAATATAGTTGAAGAACCAGCTTCTTCATCAAAATTTAAGGTCCTTGGTGTAATGAGCTCTTGCCTATAAGTTCCTTGAAGAGCAGTACCTTGATCACCAGCACTTTGAACATCAGCACCTTGATCACCAGTACTTTGTACACCAGCACCTTGAGGCTCAGTAGGCTCAGTACTTTTAATATTAACTTGAGCATTAGTACCTTGAGGCTCAGTACTTTGAATATTAACTTGAGCATCAATACCTTGAGGCTCAGTACTTTGAATATCAACATCTGGTTCTTCATAATGTTTAGCATCTTCATTCAAATTCTCTTGGCTCAAATTCCTCCCCAATTAGAATGAAGAATGCTTGGGAAACTTCTTGTCCTTAGAGGCCTTCTTGAATTTCTTACCTCTCTTCTTCTGAGACTTGACCCACAATCTGTGATGTTGAACTAATGGCCAGAAAAATTTCTTCAATCTTCTAAATTTGTTGTTCAACTTCATAAGTTGTGCAGCTTGAGCTTTATAATCTTTCTTCAATCTCAAAAGTTTCCTAGTCAAAGCATAGTTATCCAGAACCTTACCATCAGTAGCCATAACTCCCTCATTTCCTCTAGATGTCTGAGAACCATCTGTGGAAGTATAATCATCAGGAGATGATGGTGGGTTGACCTCTGGTTCTGAATCAGCAGGCACAGTATCTTGCAAAGATGCAGTATGTTGAGATGCAGTACCTTCCTTTGAAGCAGTACGTTGAGAAGCAATACCTTCCCTTGAAACTGAAGGCTAATGAGCTTCACTTGAGGCTGCTTCATCTCTAACAGCTTGTGCTACCTCCATGATGTGAGTAGTTAATGGTGTATCCCTCCCAAAAAATTTGTCACTTTTTCTAGCCATGAAAGTAAATACCTTAGGTGGAAGTACAATAGCAGGTAGCAAGCTCAAAGGTTTAGGTACATCCTTAAGCTGTTTGTTCAAAAAAATTGAACAAATCTAGGGTACATTAAAAACGGTGAACCATTGGAGATGTGAGATAGCATACCATCTAGAATCATTCTTGAAAAGTTAAAGGGTTGATTGGTAGCTAATCCCACTAAGGCAGAGGCGATGTTTGATCCAAATTGTTCCCATGAAGTACTCTTGGGACTTAAACATGAAGCAAAACATGAACTAGATACTTCCATTATGGAGGATGTAGCCAAACACTTACTTGATACATTCAAATAGAATTCTCAAGTTTCCTTTAAGCCCAAAACACCTGAATTGGAGGATGTAGCCAAACACTTACTAGATTTAAGAATTTTCTCATACTTCAGCAACAAATTGTAAGCTTGACCATCATAGGGCATCAACATCTTCAAACCACCAGGCTTCACCATCTGAGCAATAACTCCTCGATAATTATTCAATTTAGGATATTCACCTTTTACAAGCATATGAATAACTTCTCCAGGCACAGTTAACACATGAACTCCACAAGTTTATAAAAACCATCTTGTAATTTGACCATTGTAGAGTCCCTTCCATTCAGGTTCATCATGAGTTGGTTCAAACAAAATCTTCAAGTGATGATAAACCAGTCTCTCATGATAATCATCTGGATGTATATCACCAAACTTATTCTTGGAAAGATTCCAAAGATTCATTAAATCGTCTCTATCCAAATATTGAAGCATTTGTGAAAATTTATTAAACTCAGAAATTTCATTATTGAGTCTTTGAATTTTCCAACATCCTTCACTTCCATTAAGCTCAAACACATAAGAGATAATTTGATTACTATCTTCAGTCACCTTCAGTCTTTTAGAACCAGATATCTCCTGAATCTCAGATTTTCTCTTATGTCTACTTTGAATCCACTCTTCTTCTTTTTCAGAATTCATTGGACAAAAATCATCATTATTAATCCTCATACACATCAGATAAAGCTCATGAATTCTTTCAAATGAACATTTACTAAGATTGTCAGGAATATGTATGCCTGAATTCTTAATAATCTTCATCAGTACATTCCTCATCTCACGAATTGTAGGAGGTTTCTTCCTTTTAACTTGCTTCTTTTCCATACTGATCCTCCTTGCCTATTCACCCAAGATTCTAGCTCTTTCCTCATCATCTAACAATGCCCATTCTTGAGTAGTATACTCATCCTGTATTTGATTAGAAGCTTGCAGATAGTTTTGTGATTCATACCATTTAGCTAACCATTTCTGACTAGCCTCCTCCTCTTCTTGGTTTTCTTTCTCTGCAGCTGCTTCCTCTTCAGCATGTATTCTTCTTGTATACTCTTCATCATAAGCAATCTGTTCTTCAACACTTTTAAACTTTAAAACAGGTGCTGCAATACCTTTACCCTTTCCAATGTCTGGTTGAGCCACCTTCTTCTTCAAAGGCTCACCAAAAACTAAACTTTTACCTTTGGGTTTGATTGTAGTAGGTTCAAGAGATAAAACAGGTGCAATGATGGGTGTAGAATTAGTTGAGGTTTTGCTAAGATTGATCAATGTACTTGCAGCTTCTTTCTCAACTTCTTTTGATTTGTGTGGTGATACAGAGGTGGTAGTAACAATTGTAGAAGTTGTTATGATAGCAGTGGGTATGATTACCTTATCTGAAACTGCAGCAGTTGTTTCAATAAGACAAGTCGTGGTTGCAGACACACCATCAGTGGTTGTGTCATGCAACACCCCATCTTCAACCACAGTCTTCACACTTTCAAGAACAGCTTCATTCCCATCTTTATCAGATACTAAAAATTGTGCAGCTTGATCTCCACTATCCACATCCTCTTCCATATGCACATCTACAGCCTCCCCTGAATTCATGCCTTCACTCCTCCTATGTTTGGGTACATTCCCCACATTCAGAGCTGGAGAGGAGTCCACCTTCTTTTTCAGCCTCCTCATATGCCTTAAAACAGCAACCCTAGGTCTTCTTACTTTCTCCAATACAAACATCCTATGCTTCAGCCTCCTAATTTCTTTACCTTGAAACACAGCCAACTCCTGAAGACTTGAGATTGTATCATCCATTTTAGTGCACTTAGCCGTCAATTCATTAAAACATTCAAGAATATCCTCCCCACTTCGACCTGTGTTAACTAGTCCGAGAGGTGGTTCATTGGAAAAGTCACCATGTACCAGCTTAGGATCCGTCAATTCAGTGTCAGGTTCCAAACTATCCTCATCACTTCGAGCTGTGTTAACTGCTCTGAGAGGTAAATCCTTGGATAAAATAAACATAGCACCAGACCTTGCCTGATCATCTATGCACCCTAAGTGATCCAGTTGGCTAGGGATTCCTCCACATATGGTAAGTTCCAAGGAAATCTCCACATTAGGAGTTACCAAAGGTTGGGTCTTAATGATGTTTCCACTATCCTGACCAGCATCTAAGCATGAATCAGTAGTGGAAGCCCTTCCAATCATGCCACCTTCACTCCATGTGACAGCCTCATGAACAACACCACTAACACCAGCCTGAGGTAGCTTGGTGCTCTTCTTTCTCCTAGTCCATAAGATTGGTGTAACAGTGGTTTGGGTTTGACTAGAAGTGGGTTGTGAATCACTAACAGTGGGAACAATGGCACTATCAGTGGGTGGAGGTGTACTAGCAGTGGGTTCAGGTTCTAAGGGTTGGGATTCAAGAGCTTTATCAAACTCAGGAACAACAGACAAAGGAAGCATATGGGGGAATAAAGGAACATCTCTTGGTTGAAAATTTGGTTTCTGATTCCTCATATGTGCGAAAACCTTAGGAAGCATATAATGCACTTCATAGTCCCTAGAATGCGCAACAGGTTCTTCAATTTGACTTTCCACAATCAGTTGCACAAACCTAGGATATAAGAAATATTTTCCCTTCTTCCTAATATTCTGCACAAACCCTTCATAAATCATCCTAGACCAATTAAACTTCCTCCCTTCAGACAAACAAATGATAGCAGTAGCAATTTTGGAAGGGAAGTCATCAAATCCAGTTGTCTTATTACTTATACACATCAACAAGGTATGTATCAAAAACTTCCATTGTTGTGAAAACATACTGTTAAAAAATTTTACCTTGTCTCCCCTGTGTGTATATCCTAAGCTCTCTAAACCATCAAAAATCTCAGCATCTGAAAGATTAACAACACCATCAACATCATCTAACTTCAAAACCCTTCTAATAACCTCCTCATTAACCAAGATATCATTCTCATCCACAACAGTACTAAAAACTTCAACTCCATCGACCTCCTCAAGCTTAGCATTCCCCCAGAATTGATGTATATAGGCTTTAAGAATGGTTGGTGCTACAGTTAAGGCAAAGTGAATAGGACTGTGAATAAGGAAATCAATCATTTGATGAAAACCTTCAGATCGATTGTTCTTGATCAAATTAGCAACTAGGTTATGAGTGTTGGAATATTGATTCAGCATAATGATCGATGATGTGAGTTATGTGAGATTAGTAAAGTTAACAGATGAAAGTGGTTTAGGTTTATGTAAAGCGCCAATTGGAAGTGATTTGAAGATCAAGTAAATGACCTATCAGTGATTTTGGGATATAAACGTGTTTCTCCAAAGTTACCAAACAGCCCCTCAAGTATCCAAAAAAATTCAGCAACACTAGCAGTGGTTTGAAGACCTTTGTCAGTGGTTTGAAAACACTAGCAGTGGATACACAATTTCACTCCAATCAGTTGACCAATAGATATAGCAAGCAAATCTTTGTCAAGCTGAGGGATATCTCACAAACATATGAAGGATTACAGCAAGGAACACCTTTTTTTTATAACAGCTCCAAAGGTTCAAAGCAAAATCTCCAAACCAAAAGCTCCAAAGTACACAGCTATCCTCCATACCTGCATATCACAAACATAAACCAATCACTAAAAAGAAGGTTAAGGTTAGCAGTGGTTAGAGTAAAACTAAAAGTGGTTCCATATACTTAGCAGTGGTTAGCCGATGTGCTAAAGGCTAAGTCAATATGGTCAACTTCAGGTATTAAATCTTTTTCATAGTCAAAAGACTTCATTAACTCCTCACCCACTTATACCTTCCCCTCATTTACTCACTAATACCATTTACTCTGCCTATAAAAGAATCCCAAGGCACAAGTAACACACAACAATTAACCCAAGTTACTTCCAAACCCTAATTTCTCAAAAAGCCACAATCAACAACAACCAGCATGTATAATCAACAAGAAGTCATCAATCTAACATCTTCCTCATCTTCATCATCATCATCATCATCATCAAGTGATGATTCTCACCCATTGTTTCGTTACCCTCATCAAGATGAACCACGACCTAGAAAGTCCCCCTTTCTCCCTTCATCTGAAGATGATAGTGTGGTGGATCCTAGTGATTCATCTAGAGGTTTAGATGACTCTACTGAGCGCCTAGAGCCAATCTTCAATAGATTGGTGAAGGAGGAAGCAGAGAGTTCAGCACAACCTTCACCATCCCAACCCCAACCAAGGCCACGTGCCAAAAATCCACCACTCTCAAAGAACAGAGAGGTGGTGATTGGTCTTCCTACTCCAGGATCTGGTTCTTCAAACCATGGAAGGAGGGGAAAAGGCAAGGATGCAGAGGTAAAGGGAAAAGGAAAAGGGAACATTAAATAGTTGCTTTATGGTGGAACGAGTAGATGGAACAACTGAAGATTTCTCATATCACAAAAGCATCCATCCTCGTTTTCATCAATCCATCTTTCCATTTGCATCTGTAGCTTCTTCTTTGTGCAAGATATGTAGAACTGCCAGCTTTTGTAATAGATTATAGGAATGTTCTTTTATGTCATTTGAAGTTGATTGTCTGTTGTACATTGCATCTTGAGTTAATGAACAACTTCTTAATGTACTTCTCTTGCAATAGTGATACCATAAAGCAGGTGACAACACCATTTGAGAAATCAGGTGACACCACCACACACTCAATTTCCCCAAAAAGTACATAGTTTTTCTTATCACACATTTGAGAAACACTGAATAAATTGTACTTTAAACCCTGTACCAGATAGACCTTTTCAAAGTCTAATTTCCCTGTTCTGATGATGCCTCTGCCAAGTATCTTTCCTCCCTTTGGATCATTACCAAATGCCACATATCCTCCATCAAAAGCTTCAAAATCCTCCAGGTTGCTCCCATCCCAAGTCATGTGCCCAGAGCAACCACTATCAAAAATTCCTTTGTCTTTTAGCTCATCTTGTAGATTGCCCTGCTCATGAATTTAAACAAATTAGTTCCTTTTGTGGACCCAAGCCAATACTGACTTGGGTCTGCCCTATGCATCAACATAATCAAATTTCTTTAGGTCCATTGATGCACAGTTGACATTATGTAAAACCTTGGTCTTAGGTTTCCATTGCCAACTAGCTGAGTCCTTAACAGCATAAAAATGGTTTCCAACCACTGTATCAATAATCACCTTTGGAATTTTTAAAACTTCTTTTGTATCAGTGGTGATATTTTGCTTAGTAGTGGTTTGATTTTGCTTAGCCGTGTTTACATTTTGCTTAGCAGTGGTTGGAACCCATTTGGGTGCAGCAGTGACTATAGACTTTGTATTCCTATTCCTCATTAACACTGCTCTAGGAATCATGTGTTTGTTAGGGTGGGGGTTTGTTTTCTTTGAAAAGTTTTGATGATTTACCCTCCTCTAATGATTCCAAACTTGTGGTCTATTTTTATAACAGTTTCTCTGTAAGTGCTCAAAACTACCACATGTATAACAAGCCTTTTTAACACATTGAAACTCATTTCCTAATCTGTTTGAAATTAGTCCATTGAAGTTTCTCTGATTTCCCCTAGGTATGTATCTTTTCATCTGTTCCCTAGGTACCTCCTTGTACTCTACAACTTTCTTAGCAATTTGAGCTCCAAATCTAGGTACAAGGTTGGCTTGTTCAGAATCAACTTTCTTAACTTTTTCTATCTTTTCAGGCTTAGTTGATTCAGATCTATCTTCCTCAGAATCTTATTCCCAATCTTCAATTGTGGGAGCATCAGATGACTTATCAGAACCTATCTTAGGTGTTTTAGTCTTACTAATCTCTTCTAAAGGTTTATTAAAACTGAATTCACTACTAAATGACAGTTCTTTTGCAGGTGGTGCATGTTTCATCAGAGAGGGTGGTGGCATATTGTTGTAACCAAGACCAGTACCCTCCTTGAATAGTTTTTGACCAATTGGCTTATTTACTAGATCAGAAGCATATTGTGTTTTAGCAACCCTAACAACATGTTTTTCTTTTTCTTTCAGGGCTTCATCTTTTACACTCTCTGCCTTTTCTAGTTTCTCTTTAAGCATCTTAATCTCTCTGTCCTTAAGATCAATTTCACCACCTAGTATATTAATCTTATCGACATACTCAAACTCACATTTAATACAGTAATTTAGCTTCTCTTCCACACTCTCTAGACCAACTCTATAACCTAATTTATCAAGTGAAAGTCTATCTACTTCTTTTCTCAAACTTGCAATAATAGCCTTTTGTGATTCTAAGTTATCTTGACATGATTTAAAAGAACAAGTAGAATTTTTAGAATCATTAGATACCTCAGAATCTGAACCAGAAGATGAAGCATAGGCCATAAGAGCAAAGTTATGCTCTTTAGAAGCTTCACTAGCAAAAAAAGCTGCATTAGGACCTTCTTCAATCTGATCACTCCAGTCATAATCACCAATGCCATCTTGAGCAACCAATGCTGATGTAGAAGCAGGATCTTCAGTGGTCTTCTTAATGCCTTCAATCCTCTTGGGAGCTCTACATTCTCTAGCAAAGTGACCCTTCTTCTTGCAGTTAAAGCACTCCATCTTCCTTTTGTCAAATCCAGCTCTCCTTTGACCATCATACTTAACCTGTCTTTTAGTCCTCCTCAAAAACTTCCTTGCCTGGAGAGTCAACATTGCTATTTGCCATTGAAGATTTATGTCTTCAAGATTATCAGGATCAATTTGATCTAAATCTTGATTCAAAACAGTAACACTGGTAGTTAAATTAGCCAGAAAAGCACAAATTGCACCATCACTAACATTATCACTAACAGTGGTATTGTTTGCAATAGCCGTAGTTATTCCATATGCAGCAGTGGATACATCTTGTGGACTCTTGTGATTAGTGGAAACAAAAGCAATGTTTTGATTAGATGAAGATGCACCAGCAATGTTGTTCTCAGATTCATAAACCTTCAAATTGTTGTAGAGATTGTCCAGAGTCATCTTATCAAAGTCATCCTTATTTCTCCACACAACTGTATGCACAGCCCAGTCAGGTGATAAACTTCTGATGAACTTCAAATTTATATCTTCTTGAGTAACTTTGTAGTCCACTAACTTCAGTTGGCTGATAAGTTTTTGAAGTCTGTTATAAGTGCCATCAAGTTTTTCTCCACTGAGAGCAATGAAGTTTTCAAGCTGATGCTTGAGCATATTCTTCCTTGATTTCTTTGTAGCTTTATTACCAGAAAACCTTGTTTCAATAGCATCCATTAACTCTTTAGCAGACTCATATTGTTCAAAGTCCAAAGCATATTCATTAGGTATTCCCATGGAGAGAATACTATTAGCTTTAATCTCAAACTTTCTCTTAGCCTTGTCAATTTCACTAACAATGACTATATCTTTGCCATAATCACCCTTCCTAGGAAGAGTATCACTCTTTTCAACAACATCCCAGATAGCATAATCAATCATATGAATGTATTGCCTCATTCGCATTCTCCAAATTTGGTACTCACCTTGCTTGAGCATGGGCACCTTTGATGCAGTAACCATGTGAGTTTCGTCAGACATCTTAACTTACTTGAATAGAACTTAACTAAACTTCTTCTTGGTTTCAGTTTCTAGATCACAAGCTCTGATACCACTTGTTGATCCCAGTTGAGCAAACGATCCTTTATAGAAACTGACTTTAACAAAGACTTATTAAGTATCACGCGGAATTTAATACTTAATCTTAAGAAGAAGAACAATAAACATTCAACACCTCAATATTATTATTAATACGAATACTCTAACCAGTATTAGGGTTTTACAACCTTGAAGTGTATCGACCTTAGATGTAAAACATACGTATATCTAATCTACCCTAGGACCTCCTTTTATAGGCTAAGAAGTCCTTTACATAATACAATACGTAACCTAGAAGATAAATATCTTTTCCATATTTATCTAATACAAAATATTAAACCAACTATACAAGACTAGCAGTGGTTACTGAACAATATCAGTGGTTACACAGTACTACTAGCCGCGGTTTATCTTCAGCAGTGGAATCATTCTTCTGTCCGTGGTTTCACCAACTCTGTCCGTAGTTCCAACACTTAGAATAATTCTTGATCCAAGGAACCTAAAACCCAACACGATTAGCCATTGTTTGTTGTTATAAGAAAGAATGATATGATGAATAGTGAATGTTGAACAAAAGAGAGAGATGGATGGATAAGAATAAAGGTGAGAGAGAAAATCGGAGGGTAGTTATTTATAGGTAAGATTTAAAAAAATCACAGCCCAATTAATAAAGTTACCGTTGTTTGAATTTTACCCCTTATTTTGACCGTTGGAACAGTATGTTGACAAGACTGCAGTGCTTTCCACGTAAGCAGTACTTCCAAAGCAGTACTTTCAGAGCAGTACTTTCAAACAAACTCTAAGCAGTACTTTCCATCCTTTTCTTCACTATGGCAAAAACATCAAAAAGCATTGTATTGCCTCCCCTTAAACAATGCATATGACTAACTTAACTAACTAATAAGTCCTCCCCTTAATTTTAGCTTAATAGTTAATCATTCCAATACTCACCACTAAATGATTGAATCTTGAAACAACAAATCCCTTTGTGAGTAGATCAGCTACATTATCATCTGTGTGGACCTTGACAACATTAATGAGCCTATGCTCATAACAATCTCGAATAAAGTGATGCCTAATCTGAATGTGCTTGGTCTTGGAATGATAAACAGGATTCTTCACAATGCAAATTGTACTCTCACTGTCAATGTAGATAGGAGTATTCTTAAAAATGAATCCATAATCCAAGAGTTGATTCTGCATCCACAGTACTTGTCCACAACAGCTTGCAGCAGCAACATATTCTGCTTCAGTGGATGATGTTGTTGCAATGGTTTGTTTCTTACATTGCCATGAAACTAATCTTCTTCCAAGATATTGGCATCCTCCAGTGGTTGATCTTCTATCATAATTATCACCTGCATAATCACTATCTGAAAAAGCTTCCAAGTGAAAAGGTGAATCCTTAGGATACCACAACCCTAACTTAGGTTGTTATTTTAGATAACTAAAAATCCTCTTAACTGCATTCATATGAGAGACCTTGGGTGAGACTTGATATCTTGCACATAAACAGACAGCAAACATGATATCAGGTCTAGATGCAGTTAAGTACATAAGACAACCAATCATTGATCTGTAAAGCTTGACATCCACAGCCTGTCCATCTTCATCCTTTCCTAATGAGTTGATAGCTTTGATAGGTGTGGTGACTGGTTTGATAGCATCGAAGTTAAACTTCTTAAGAATGTCAGTGACATACTTATCTTGACTAATAAAGATTCCAGAACTTGATTGTTTAACTTGAAGCCCCAAAAAGAAAGTTAATTCACCCATGGAACTCATTTGAAATTCATGTTGCATGAGCCGCTCAAATTCTTTCACCATTGATTGTTTTGTAGCTCCAAAAATAATATCATCTACATATACTTGAACAAGCATTATGTCCTTTTTGTCTTTCTTGATAAACAAAGTCTTATCAATTGCTCCTCTTCTGTAGCCATGTTGTAATAGAAAAGTGGAGAGTCTCTCATACCAAGCTCTAAGGGCTTGATGAAGGCCATACAGAGCCTTAACAACTTTGTAGACTTTGTTTGGATGTGCAAGATCCTCAAAACCAGGAGGTTGTTTTACATAAACTTCCTTTGTAATTTTGCCATAAAGAAAGGCACTCTTGACATCCATGTGATAAATAGGATAGCCCATATAAGATGCAAAAGCAAGGAATAATCTAATGGCTTCAATCCTTGCTATAGGAGCAAACACTTCATCATAGTCCACTCATTCTTCTTGTCTATATCCTTGTGCAACTAATCTTGCTTTGTTCTTGATGACATTCCCTCTTTCATCTCTCTTAACTCTGAACCCATCTTGTACCAATGACTTTCTTTCCATCTGGTAGATCACATAGTACCCCAAACGTCTTGAAGTTTGAATTGAAGAAGTTCTTCTTGCATGGCTTCAACCCAACTCTCTTTGGTTAATGCTTGAGCTACATTCTTAGGTTCTCTTGAGAGATAAAGCAGGTAAACAAGCATGTCTGTTGATCCTTATGATTCAGCCTGTTTTGTTTATACACATGTGGCTTAGAGAAGCCTTTACCTTTGGTTCTTGTGAGTACACCTGATGTAAAAGGTCCAATGATTTGACCAGCAGGATGATCTTTATAAACTCTTAATGTAGGAGTTTGTGGAACTTCAAGATCATTACCCAAATTTGTGAAATCAGCTTCTTCATTGGAATTTGAGAAAATACCTTCATCATCTAATTCATCAATAGTGTCTTCTAATCCAGGTATGTTAGGATCATTTAAATCATCAGAAGTATTGTCAATTGGTGCAGCAGTACTTTGATCCAAAGTAATTTGTAGACTTACCCTTTTTCTTTGCTTCTTCATAAGCCCTTTGTTGATCATCCTCATCAGATTGTGCTATTGTTTCTTGAAAAAGCATCCTATTAAGTTCATCTTGAATAGCTTGATCTTCAGCAGACAAAGTGGATTTTGGTTCATCAGTACTTTTCTCCTTCTCAATAGATATAGGTTCTTCATCAAAACCAGCATCAGGTCTAATATTTACTCCATGAACAATGTACTGTAAATCTTCTTCTTTGTGAACAACTTGATTTTCTTCTCTAACAGGTACATAGTTCATAGAAAGAGTCAAAACATCAAGATCAAACATCCAATCAGGACCTTTACCCTTTTGATTTTCTTGATCTTCTAAAAATTCAACATGAAGACAGTCTTGAACCTTTTTGGTAACCTTGTTGTACACTCTAAATCCTTTGCTATTGGTACAATAACCTAATAAATAACCTTCGTCTGACTTGCCATCAAATTTGCCCAACGTATCAATGGTATTGAGAATAGTTAGAGGACATCCAAAAGGTTTCATAAAACGTATGTTAGGTTTGTTTCCCATAAGCAACTCATAAGGTGTCTTCATATGAGGTTTAGTGACTGATACTCTATTCAACACCTAACAAGCAGTACTTACAGCTTCAGCCCAAAATTGAATAGGTAATAGAGAATCTGCAAGCATTGTTCTGGCTGCTTCTATCAAGGTTCTGTTCTTTCTTTCTGCAACACCATTCTGCTGTGGAGTTCTAGCAATGCTAAACTCCCTTTTAATTCCTTTCTTAGCACGAAATTCATCCATAAACTTTTTTTTGAATTCAGTCCCATTATCACATCTAATACCTCTTACTTTGAGTCTCAATTGGTTTTCAAGGGCTATTATAAGAGCATGAATAGCATCAAAGGTTTCATCTTTAAATCCCAAGAAAAAGACCCAACTAAATCTACTACAATCATCTGTTACAACTAAGCAGTACTTCTTCTTGTTTAAGCTTGCAACAGAAACAGGTCCAAACAGATCCATGTGCAAAAACTCTAAAGGTTCTCTAATAGTTATTTCCTCAATCTTCTTGCATGAAGCTTTGTGTTGTTTACCCTTCTTGCATGCCAAACATGAATGATCATTCTTGTATGTTTTGGAAGGTAAACCTCTAACTAAATTGCCTTTAACCAACTTGTTGATATTCTTGAAATTCACATGACCTAATCTTCTATGCCATAGATGTGCTTCTTCAAGTGTTGCCTTTGCTACTAAACATGTTGCTCTTTCAGTAGAATTAAGATTTTTCAAATCGAGACTGTACACATCATTGGTTCTTGGTACTCTTAGTGTTACCAAGTTATCATCAACAAGCTTAAACTCAGGGGAAAGAATGAGACATTTTGTGTCAGTGAATAAAACAGGGTGCTTCTTGTCACAGATCTGAGATACTGACAAAAGATTAAAGTTGAGCTCCTTCACATAACGAACATTCTCAAAATCTATGCTTCCTGCCTTGATGGTTCCTTTTCTAGTAATTCTACCTCCACTAGGATCATTCCCAAATGCAACTCTTCCTCCAAAATAAGATCTAAAATCTGACAGGATCTCCTTGTCGCCTGTCATGCTTCCAGAGCAACCACTATCAACAATTAAATGATCTTTAAGCTCCTCTTCTGGGTTTCCCTGCATAAAGATGAAAGAGTTAGTTTCTTTTAGGAACCCAAGCCATTACCAACTTGTGTTCCCCTTGTGGAGTAACATACTTAAATTCTTTAAGTATGTAATCTCCACTGTTTTTGAAAACATGATCAATTATTTTCGTTTTTTCCAAAACTTGTGGTGGTTCAAAACTCTCTTTTTCATTAAAATTCTCTTTTTCTTTTTCAGCAAAATTCTCTTTTTCACCCTTACTTGCTGAAAGTACTGTTTGTTCCCCATCAGTACTTTCTTTCTTAACCCATTTGGTTTTTACTTTTTTTGTAGATTTCTCAGATCTAGATACTTTATTTGAGATGTAACGCCTTCTAGGTTGATAGTAATTGGATCTCCTAGGGCTTCCATTCCAAAAAGTGTTAGCAGTACCCTGATTGGGTGAAAACCTAGCAGTACTTTGAGAAGGTACTGCTTGAGAAAACTTTGACTTACCAGTACCTTGAAAAGTGTTGCTTGAGGGTACTGATGGTTTGGAAAAAGGTCTTTTCTGGTGAGGGTACCTATAGTCATTGGAGAAATTACTATGGTTAACCATCTGTTACAATTAGGATTACATTGTGTTCACAACATTGTTCACAACATTGTTAGGATTACATTGTGTTCACAACATTGTTAATAGGGTTTTCAAAATTAATCATTAAAAAGGGCCTTTAACACAATTAGGATTACATTGTGTTCACAACATTGTTAATACAAATCAAAACCATAAACCCATCTCAACTAATTTTACCTAATTGGAATATTTGTGTTTCTAAGACCAACCATGGCTAAAGCCACTCAACAAGACCACCATGATACCGTCATTTACCTCACCCATTAGTATCTGAAAGAAGGGCTATCAAAAACCGATCGCAAAGTCTTCAAAAGACTTGAAAAATGACTTATTCACAAAGGTCGTGTAGTCAAGGAATGTTTCCTTGAAGATACCGACACTCGTCAGGTTTTCTCGGCAATCAACTTTGATTGTCTTCTTGACATTGATGAACAAATTTGCCCGGTCTTCATCTTTGAATTCTATAAAAGCATTAGGATCATTCGAAACACCGATGATAGTATTTCAATCGCCTTCATCATCAATAAACGAAACTTCATTCTACCTCTCAACACATTTGCTCAAATTCTTTGCATTCCTTGTGAAGGAATTTGTATGTATTCTTAAGATTGGGAAATTAACGCTCAAAACTTTGCACTTGAATGTAAACCTATCTACAATACTCCTCTTGATGATCCCGCAACCATTCGAGATACTATCTTCAAGGTTAGGACCGACCAATCCCGTTTCAACCGAAACAAAAAGCTCATTCACCGTGATCCTTTTCAAATGGAACTTTTTGAAATGCATCCCATGTTTAGAAAATGGGAAGAAATCCTTAGGGAAAACGTCATTAGCCTAGTTGGTAACAAGGATCATCAAAATGCATGTCTTGTGCAAATGATCTATTGTTTTATCCACCAAAAGCCATTTAATCTTGCCTATTACATGGTGAGGAGAATGGTCGAGGTATTCAAAGCTTCCAAAATGGTACTTCCATATGGTATGCTCCTAACACGACTTTGTAAGTATGTTAGTGCATTGCAACCATCTCCTATCAACGATGCTCATTTCTTTGTCGATCACATAATGGTACCTCTTACCAAACAACCCTCTAAACGGTTCATGGTCAATGGAAGAAAACCTAAAGCTCTCTCGGACTCCTCGGATGGAGAAGTAGAAGAAGATGAAGAAGAGGAAGACGTCGACCCCATAGCTAACATCGAATTGGAACCCTTTGATTACTATGAACAACTTCCGGATATTCCAAACGAGACCGCGGAATTCAAACAATTAAGGGGTATGATTCAAAACCTAGCTTACCACGTCACAAAGTCTGGAAAGAGGAAAAGAAAGGATTGACAAAAGAGACTATAGGATTATGATTGTCTTGAGATACTTGATTTGTGTATGAATGATTATGTTTTAGCACTTTTGTTTGTGTTAACTTGGATATTGTTGTTCCTACCATTATCTAAACAAGAGATTCTAGAACTATCTAAACAAGAGATTCTAGAACTCAACTAAGTCTTATTCAAAAATGAGAAAGTCTTAAACTCACTCATAGCTTACATAAGATCTTATTCAAAATGCCTTTTGATTTATCAAATCGTCAAAACTCACCATATTTCCGCTTCAATACTCACAAATTGCTTTTCATTCTTCAAAACACTTAGGTGGACATATTGAACAATTTTAGGAAATTGTTTCTAGTCGTCTTTATTTCAAACCGGGTCAAAAATTAATTTTTCAATTCTTTTGATTTTTGAGGATTTTTCAAAATCCATCTCAAGCTAACATCTGATCTCTAGGATCATTTATTATAACTTGCACCATCAAAACTCTTAGTATTATCCTTGATCATTCATTGGTGATCACAAAGTCTCATTTTCCTTCCATAAAAGGCAATCATTAGTTATATCACTTATTGCTCTTGTTCATTCAAGTACACCCTCATTTAAGACACTTAGGGGGACTGAAACACTCAAGATGGTATAGGCTTTAGATCTAAGAAACATCATTTTTCTCCTTTCATAACTGCTGAGAGTCGGATCCCTAGGATTAGCCTAGACGGATCCCTCCAAGGGGAGAACCGTGGGATCCGGGTGACAGATTATGTCAACTCTAGTCAAAACAATCATTTCAAGCTCATCTTACTTACTTGAACACTCCACCTCATCCTTATCAAGTCCCTAGATTAGTGAAACTCTGAACTTCAATCTTGTGCATGTTAATCATCACATTTTTAAGAATCTTAGTGGCTTAAGTCTTAAATACACTTGCCAAACTCTTCCCTTTATAAGTCATATTACTAGAACCCCTTAGTCATCAAACACAACACAATTCTCAGCAATTACAAACATTTTCCTGAGTCATTCCATAATGAGAAAAGCTCCTAGTGCTAACTCATCCACCCAAGAAACTTGCTAGGGTCATACATGAAGTTTCCTCAACCGAATCATCTCCGGTTAAGTCCACAAATGCTAGGATTTCCCCTACACCAAAGAAACCAATCAAACTAATTCTCAAGAGGATTGTTCCCACAAGGATATCATCACCAAATTCTACTAAACCAAACACAACCTTTTTAACCCAACCAACATCATTGGTGCCTAGAGCCACATCATTTAACACCTCACAATCATCTCCACATTCTCACAACTTAGAAGAATTACCCCCTTGGCCAACTCATCTTCCACCATTACCAACAAATTCACTAGAAAAGGTTGTACAACCAAACCAAAATTTTGAATCAACACTAGCACCAATGTCAATTTCTCCATTTCCTCCCAATAGTCCATTTTTGGATTATGAGAAGACATCACAGTCAACCACCCAACCACATGGAAGTTGATACTTCTCTACCTCCACCTTCAAACATTGTTGAGCCACCACTTAATGAGCCTCCACCAATTCCTCCTTTATTTGAGGATCCTCAACCCACTTCACTTGAACCTCCGCTTCAAGAAGCTTAAAACCATTACAAGGATTGCTATCATTGTCAACATATTGAAAGGTTGATACATGAACTACGTGATGAGCAACGTTTCATGTTTTATCACCTCCTCGAACGTTTCAAAGAGGTCAACAAACCCAAACAACCATGAGCCTCAAAATGGTGCCCTAGCCTCAAGCTCAACTTAGAAGTTTTAGGAATCCCATTTTACGTTTGATCATCCTTAAGAACATAGTTGCCACTTGAGTTTAGATTCTTCATTAGCATTAAGTAGGAAATGTATTACATGGCTTGATCATTCTCTTAGTCTTAAGAGATTTGTTGATTATCTCTTTGTTTTATTGAATGATAACCTACTTGCCATATTTATCTGAGTATATATTTATTGTTTGTATACATATCTCATTTTCATATTCAGTATTGTTTGGTATAACACCTTTGCTGAATCATCTGTCACCAGACAGACGGATCCCTCCGTGTAGGGAACTGTGGGATCCGTGGTACAGAAGAACAATTTTCTACTAACTTGAGTCTTATTTGCAGTAAATTATGCACTATACTCTTGTTTTCTAACCTCTATTTTGTATATTTTCAAAATACACATGAAGAACTTGACACTCTAAGCTAGGGGGAGCTTTGTGTCAAACCATACATTGCAAAACCATTTGCAACTTAATCCTTATTTGGATTACGCTTCATGACACCCCATTGCAACATTGCAATCTTCAAATGGGAGCTTCTTCGTCACAAGGACGAAACAATTTGCAAACAAAATTGCAATTCATTAGCTTGTTAGTTTATATTTACTTGACGCCCTCACAAAGGGATGAACTTGTCAAGGGGGAGTTAAGACGAGAACCATTCAAGTCACTTGCTCTCTTTACATTTTTTTCTTTTTACATGTTTTTCTTAAAAACGATGTGTTAGTTTCCTTTCGACGCTCTTTTTGTTTCGAAAAAAAGGGGGAGAAGAGAGTAAAAACTCCAATTCGAACTTTTACGAATTTTAGTTTTTCCTTAAAATAATTTTATGTTTTGTCATCAACAAAAAGGGGGAGATTGTTAATACAAATAAGCCGTAAAAACGTTTATTTATATTTTACGATCTTCTAATGTTTTGTCGATAACAAACGTAAAATCATTTTAACGAAACAAATAAAATACGTATTTAGTTTGAGCCAATAGTTTTCTAACACACTTACGTTTTCACATAAAACACTAAAACAATTATAAGTGATTTTATGATTTAGTAATATATATATGTACAACAACTAGTGTTTACATATTGGGCAAAATATATACACAACTAGTATATATTATATAAATGGGTAAAAACTACAACCCATGGAAAGTATCCATAACCCATGGTATTGACCCATACCCATTTGACTAGGTACATTGAACTCATGAGACACATTGTATCTAAAGAGAAACCCATGGATCAACCCATAACCCATGACCCATAACCAAAATACCCATGGGCAAAGAGGAGCGTCCTACGGATCCCTAGGTTTACACTAGACAGATCCCTTGTGGGAGGGATCCGTGGGATTCGGGGAACAGTAAGCATTTCTTCTCTATAAATAGTGAGCCATTTCTTCCTTTTGGTTTGCCACTCTTACACATACTTTCCCCAAGTATTGTAACTCTCTAACCACTGATCCTAAGGGATCTTTCTATGTAGTTTATCTTTTGTTTTTGTGTGATTCTCTAGGTTCCTCTTAAAGGCGAGATCACCACTTCTTGAAGTCAAGCAAGCTCAAGTCCATGAGTTGCCATGCTTCGTCATCATCAAGACAACTGAGGTTCTCTTGTTGATAGTTCTTTCTTCCTCCGTAGATGTCTTGTGTTGAAGGCATTAGTGAAGGATGCCGAAAGCGTCAAGACGAAAGCATTAGTGAAAGGTGCTTAACGTCCGTGTCAAAAGCATTAGTGAAGAATGCTAAAGGTGTCAAGACGAAGGCATTAGTGAAAGGTGCCTAGCGTTTTGTCAAATGCATTAGTGAAGGATGCCTAGGAATCAAATCAAGTGGCATTAGGGAAGAATGCCTAGGTCGTATAATCGATGAGGTGCATCATTATACATATAGTATTAGTTTATTTCCAAGGATGGTGATATCCTTGATGGTGTTGTAATAAGGAGTGGATCTCCTTAGGATTAGGTGTTGTGTTGTGTTGGGCAGTAGTTCCTCCATAGTAATGGAACTAGGTACTTAGCCTAGTACCTAATAAAGGGTAGGCGACATTGTGGTAGGTGTGGTTCACCTTGGTGTGAAAGAACCCGGTGGTTAGCCTAGTACCGGAAAAAGAGTAGGCGACGTTGTGAAGGCTTCTCTGCCATAAGGAGTTGGTGTCGTGTAGTGATTACGAACTCTCGAGTAGGTGACTCGGGGAGTGGAGTAGGGCAAGGAAGGTGTACTTGTAGCCGAACCACTATAAATATTTGTGTCGTGGTGATGTGCTTCTTACTCTCTATCTTTCATTACACGTTTATTTATCTATCTATCAACGTCCAACATAAACAACCAAATAGATTAACATAAGTTGATCTAAATGTTTTAAAATGAAGTTTTAATTGGCAAAACTATTCAACCCCCCCCCTTCTAGTTTTCCACAGAAACTCCTGCCAGGGTCAACATCAAACAGCCCTGACAGCAGGTCGCTTCGGTAACTCCTTGTGGGTTACGCTTAGTGTTATCTCAAACGGTCTACAGTTGTGAGGTGATGCTTCGGTGTACCTCAGCGACTCACCTGAATTGTAGGTGTACTTTGGTACATCGTGTTATCCTACTTGAGGGAATCCAGTTCAGGAACAGCCTTTGCTAGAATTTGAGATGTGTTTTCACACTATGCTGTTAACACGCTCGAAGTTCAAAATTGTAAGTGTTGGAAATCCCGTTAAGGAGATTCCCTTCAAGAATCGAGTCCTGAAGATGTGGGTCATTACTTGAACTTGTTTAATGTAATGCAAATTGTCCCTTATGGGATTCGGACGGCTGATTCACCCGACCAAGGTGAATGGAATCAAGACATTCATCAGAAGAACAATCGTAGTGGTCAATTCTCTAAGAAACGACCACAGTGATCGATTGGTGTTTATCAATAACCCATTCTTATGTTTTCTTCTTATGGATGCTCCTGGGAGATAATCGTGCTGATTCTCTACATGCTCATACCAACAACAACACAATTTGAGGTTCTCTCAAAAGGCAACTCAAAAGTCAGAATGATTCTTCCTCTAAGCCAAAGAATCTACAAAGTTTAAAGACTTAGAGAACTATATCAAAACTGAAATCCAGCGTCAAAGAGCGTGTGAGCATGTTGGATAAGGATGTGGAGACACCTGAGCAACGAAGCGGACCTGATGCAGACAACAACAACATAACATCACCATATCCACACCTGAACAAAGAACAAAGAACTAAGATTACGAACACGTCAAAGTTGAAAACTTCAAAAGAAACAAGATCCTCAGACTGGGGAGATTGTTGGAATCAAGGCACTTATTCTCACAAGAAAGAAGAATGTCAGAAGACGTCAAGGCAACTATTACATCAACCCCAACAACTTTTCAAGACTGCTGGAGTCATCATTTATTAATTACCAACACTTAGGGGGAGATTATTGAAATCACTCCTTACTTATATTTCAAGTGTTAGTATTTAATATGTAATAGGTTGCTTAAACTAGGCTTTTAAGTTATTTACTAATGGCAAGGCTTATGTAGAAAGCCCATAAGCCTTGGCCCAAGCTCAATAAAGAAGGAAGGGACTAGACATGTTGCCCTACTTCCCTTCCCTATATAAACACATGTGAAAAACTAGAAGGGGGGTTGAATAGTTTTACCAATTAAAACTTCGTTTTAAAACATTTAGATTAACTTATGTCAATCTATTTGGTTGTTTATGTTGGACGTTGATAGATAGATATATAAGCATGTAATGAAAGATAAATAGTAAGAAGCACATCACCACGACACAATTATTTTTAGTGGTTCGGCTACAAGGCCACCTTCCTTGTCCTACTTGTTAGGAATTAGAAAATTCAGTCGTTAAAGAGTCGGTCACCTCAAGTATATGTATTCGATAGAAAGCTCGTAGTTGTAGTCAAGTTATGTTAGTAAGTAGTTTGTTAAGTAACACCGTGGAGGACGGACGGGTCTTTACCCACTGTATGCCTGATCCACAACCCGTAGGTGGCGTTTATTTGTAAGACACTATAAATACCCTCTACCTCCCAAGGTAGAGGGTTGGAGCTTCAATACCATTTTTCTTTGTTTCACATAGTTCCCAACTCTCTTCCCTTTCTCTCTCTAGAACTTTCTCTCTCTAAACATCTTGAACGCCTCATATGATTATGGTTTAGTGTGATTGTGAAATCCTATATCTTACAATTGGTATCAAGAGCCATGGTTTCATAAGGTTTTTGGGGTTTTAAGTGTTTAGGAGAGTTTGAATCATTTGGACAAATTCTAGAGTTAAAGTTTAAATTTTGTGTGTACTTTTGTGTTTAGGATCATCATATGTGCTTAGGTTTTGAATTGGAAGGCTTAAATCATTGTGGTTTGGTTGTTTTTGATTGATAAAGTGGTTATTTGTGAAAGTTGTACGAAGCGAGTTGCTTTGTTATTGGAAGCGAGTTGATATATGCGAATTGGCTATTTAGCGAATTGACTCTTTATGCGACTTGGGTTGTAAGCGAGTTGTTTCTTTAAGCGACTTGGGTTCTAAGCGAGTTGTTTCTTTAAGCGACTTGAGTTCTAAAGCGACTTGGCTATTAAGAGAGTTGTACAGCTAGCGAGTTAGCTTAAGCGACTTGGTGGTTAAGCGAGTTGTCTCTGTTTGCGACTTGGCTATTAAGAAAGTTGTTTCTATATGCGACTTGGCTATTAAGCGAGTTGGTTCTTTAAGCGACTTGTTTCTTTAAGCGAGTTGTCTGTTTAGCGAGTTGATACCAAAGCGAGTTGACTGTTTAGCTACTTGTCTATTGAGACTTGTCACTTCTTCGTGCTACATTTTTACGGTTGTTCTTTTGGTTTAGTAAAATCCCGTGAAAGAATCAATTTCCTGGTTTAATCAAGGAATAGTAAAATCCCGTTGAACTTGTAATCATGTCAAACATCGTACCTACTATCGTTTCTTCTGTAGCTGAGGATGTTCAAGCAGCTAGATCAGATACTCGTCCACCTATGCTTGACAGAACTGATTATGACTCATGGGCTCAACGAATCTGATTGTACTGTCTTGGAAAGGAAAATGGGGTCAACATTCTCAAATCCATTGATGAAGGACCTTATCAGGTTGAGACTACAAGAGACTTAATTGATACTGCTGCAGATGGAACAATGATCTATGGATTAGACAGACCAAAGATGTATGATGAACTCAATGATAAGGAGAAAAAGATATTCGATGCTGACATCAGGGCTTCTAACATTATACTTCAGGGTCTTCCAAAAGAAATCTACAAGCTTATCAATCACAACACTGAAGCCAAGGAAGTTTGGGATAATGTCAAGATGCTTCTCTCAGGTTCTGAATTAACCAAGGAAGACAGAGAATCACAACTGTATGATGAGTTTAAGCACTTTAAGATGAAACCAGATGAGAGTGTCTATGAGTACTACGTGAGATTCCATAAGCTTGTGAATGACATGAGGAACATCAAAATGACCATGCCTAACATTCAGCTTAACTCAAAGTTTGTGAACAACATGAATCCCGAATGGCACAAATTTGTCACCGCTGTGAAGCTAACCAAAGGATTGAAGAATACAAACTATGAGCAATTGTATGCCTTTCTTCTTCAAAATGAGAGACATGCTATGTTTGAAAAAAGGATTCTTGAACAGTTCAAAACCAATCAGGGAGAAACAAGCTCTTCAAATGATTCAACAACCTTTTACTCAAATGTTGGAATTACCACCAAAGCTTCTCAAGTTATACCCATGGGTAATGGTAATCACAAACTTATTCCCGATCCAATGTTCAAACAAGCTGATGCTGATGCAATCATGGGACACTTCATCAATCAACTGGCCCTTATGGTTAAACAAAACTTGACTCTCAGTCCACATACCAATAGTCTTCACACTAACAATGAGATCAGAACTGCATCCAACCTTCACAATCATGCGATTGTCAGAGATGGAAAAGTTATGGTGCAACCAGTTCAAGGAAGGCAATATGAACATGGAAGAGGTGGAGTAGGTGGAGGTTATGTTGGAAATCAGAATCGGGGAAGGAATGGAAATCAAGGTCAAGCAAAACCAATTAAGTGCTACAACTGTGGTGGTGAGGGACACATTGCTAGGAACTGCACATCTCCAAAACGTCCACAGAATGCAGAATACTTCAGAGACAAGATGTTACTCGTGCAAGCTCAGGATAATGGTGCAACTTTGGATGAAGAGGAGTTGTTGTTTCTTGCTGAGGGCAATGCCAAGACATATGATGCAGATGTGGATGAGCGGCCAATTCAGGAGATAGGTCACAATCATCAGAATGCCTTTCAAGTCGCTGACTGTGATGCATACGACTCTGACGTCGATGATGAACCTACTGCACAAAAAAATTTCATGGCTAGCATTTCTCCAATGGTCTCTCCTAAGGTCTCATCATCACAGCAAGCTGGTCCATCCAAAGAATCAATCATCTCAGAGATATTAAAACTATATGATGATGTTGATGAGCAAAAGATGCATAATAAAGTACAATCTCTTGAAACTTATGAATCAGATATTGATGATGAGGGTAATAGCAATATTGTCCCATATGATCAATATGTGAAGCAAAGTGAAAGTGAGGTTGTACCAAGCAATGCATCTTCTGCAGTCAATGATGACTATGCTTTTGATGAATACACTGCATGTGCCCCTGATGATTCTATTATCTCTGAACTGAATGCCTATAAAGAACAAGTTGCTATTTATGAACAACGTGCTAAGTTTGAGTTAACTACCCGTGAGCAGGAAATGGATGACCAAATGCATGCAATTATTAGAAAAAGAAATTTTAGAGAAGAAGTATTAAAACAAGAGTTGAACTCCTTACAAGAAAAGCTTTCTAAAACTGCTAAGCAAAAATAAGAACTTCAAGAAAATGTGAAAATGCTTAAGCAAGAATTCAATGCTAAGGAATCAAAACTTTTGAATGATTTTTCCAATCTAAAAACTTTGAAAAACAAGCTTGAAAATAAGTTGTACGTATAAGGGAATACCATTCAGACTGCTCACTTGATCACTAAACACAGAGTTTTAAGCGATAAGCATAGCATTCCCATTATTAAGGAACCCAACCCTGAGTATGGTAAGAAAGCAAGAGAAGCTCAGAAAGTAATTTATGATGGTAATGAAATCCTTAAGCCTAGGCAGAAACCTAGTTGCGCTGAGTGCACTGAGGAAGATAAGAAATCAGATGAAGTCACTAGGGAGAAAATGGATAAGAAACTTAACAATCATGTATGTAAAGAGAAAAACATAACGATCAAACCTCATGATTACACGGGGGCGTTTGGTTGGGGTATTTTGAAATTCCGGAATTTTAAATTCTAGAAAATTTAAATTCTTGAGAATTTAAAATTCCGGAATTTAAAATACCTTCGCATGTTTGGTTGACAGAAATTTATAAATATTTTTTTATTTTTTTTAATATAAATTTCATAAATATTCTACTTAAAAGTTTATAAAAAAAGTTATAAAAAAAGTTTATAAAAAATTTATAAAAAAAAAAGTTTATAAATAATTTATGAAAAAAGTTTATAAAAAAAGTTTATAAAAAATTTATAAGAAATTTATTAAAAAAAAATTATAAAAAAAAGTTTTTAAAAATTTATAAAAAATTTATAAAAAAAGTTTATAAAAATTTTATAAGAAATTTATAAAAAAAAAGTTTATAAAAAAAGTTTATAAAAAATTTATAAAAAAAGTTTATAAAAAATTCATAAAAAAAGTTTATAAAAAAATTAATAAATATTTTATTTAAAAGTTTATAAAAAAACAATGAGAAAAAAAGTTTATAAAATTTTTTTTTTCAAGCAAATTAAAATTTCTCACTTTTTAGAGGCATTTTGATTCTCTCCATTTTGGCAATTCGGGGAATTTTAAATTACTTCAAATGCTCACATTTGAGTTACCAAACAGGGCATTTGAAGGGAATTAAAATACAAATGCCTCCAATATCCTCCAAATTGCCCCAACCAAATGCCCCCTTGAATCTCCCTTAACACGTTTAAGCCTCAAACTCAATTAACCCCAGAACAGATTTTTTGGAAGAAAGATATGGATATGCTAAAAGCTGAAAATCTTGTTGAAAAGAATCCCCCTTGTAGGAAATTGACTCGAGCAACTGTGTATCCTCCTAATACACCAATGCATCTAGTTCCTAGATCTATTGCCACTAATAGCAAGACCTTAATCAGCCTATATGCTGTTTATCAGATGTTTGTTGATTTTGAGAAAACGTGTAAGAAGAGAATCACACCTACAGGGATAACTGAGGGGGAAAGGGGTTTTGAGCAAACTAAAGAATGTTATTTAACTGAGGTTATGTCTTTCTTTAAACAATTAAAAGGTCAATTTGAAAGTCTTCAAAAGGGAATAAATTCAGATATTAAAGAAATGGAAAAGGAATTTGATGCTATGATTGTTGAGGTCAATGATTATGAACAGGAACTCAAATATAATGAAGTTGAAAGGAAGAACTTGCATATCTTAAATGAGAATTTGATTTTGATTTGTGTTGCTCAAGATGTGTTTTATACTGTTACTAAGCACTCCATTACTGCTTCTCGATTTCATGAATTATCTATTACATTGAAAGTTTCTCATGATCGTGTCATTGAGCTTGAAAACAAAAACTCAGAACTGAATGAGAAAATTGATCAGGATGATCACGATAATTTGGTAAAACATCTTTCTAAACTAGAAGTTGAACATTTTGATTTGCAACTAAAATATCAACATCTTAAAGAAAATGTCAAAACCTCAAATATCAAGACATCCTCAGATGTTCCAGAGTTTCATGCAGTTTTTCAGATAAACAAACGTGACGAACAGATTCAAGCTCATTGCAACACGATCAGAAAGTTGAAAGCCCAAATCTCTCAATTAAAGGGTGAAAAGAACAATATGACTGGCTCCCAAATGCCTCCTCCGTTAGATTCTCAGTATTCTCAAACTTTTCATCTTAAAAACTTGGTTAATGCTTTACAAAAGGAAAATGAGAGTTTTCTAGAAGAAAATGAAAAAGTTAAACGATACTTTAAAGAGTTATATGATTCAATGAAAGTCACTCGTGACAAAAACAACGAAAAAATAACGTCTTTACAAAAAGAAATTGAGAATCTGAGGAGTCAGGAAAAAGGGAAACTGCCACTTGTCTTCAATGAGAATGTTGTATCAAAGTCATCCTCAGACTGCAAATATACTGTGACTATTAAATACATTCCTCCTCATCTTAGGAACAATGAACTTGTGTTTCATAACTATTGTGCTCACCTTAAGGATAGTCTAGAATGTCTCCGTGAGATTGTGGAAGAGGACTTCATAAATAAGCCTCTTGATAGAGAAATTAGGTTTGCTTGCATTAAGGCCAAACGATCTCAGGAGCTGCTAGAATGTTTAATAGCAACATGACCTAAATCCTTAGGTGCGAAAGGTAAAGCTGTGATGCCTTGTTCTATGCCTAGTGCCAAGCATTCAAACCATTTTGTGCCCAGTTTTAAGAATGTGAAAACTATTGTGCCTTCATGCAGTTCAGATCCATGCACGTCTAGTTCAGGAATGCAAAAAGTAGATCAACCAACTAATGTTCCCATAATTCCCTCTACAGGAGTAATCAGTGACATAAAAGCAAGCGGGTCAAAGCCTCCAGGCAATACCAAGCAATATAGGACCTCGCAAGCTAAGAATGTGCATTGGAAGAGAGTAGAAGACCACCCTAGGAACTTTAAGTTTGTGTTGAATAAAACGAATCATGTTGATTCTTGTATTAGCCATAGGCGTACTGTAATTAATTCGAATTCTGCTACAATCTGCAAACCTTGTAATGATGACTGCTTGATTTCTGTTACTAATCATGAATATGGTGTGAATGTTTTGTCTAATGCTGTCAAATGCCCTGTTAAAACTGTTAATGCTAAAAATCAAGCTAAGAAGGCTAAAAGGCAAAGGCGAAAGAAAGTTAGAAAACAGTGGAAACCCACAGGAAGAATATTTAGTAAAATAGGTTATCAATGGATACCCTCTGGCCATAAGGATAATGAGTTCTGCCCCCAATTTGCTAAGACAATGCCCACTAGAAAATGGATGACTAGTGGTAGAACTATTCCCTTAAGAAGTGAACATACTTTGAATAGGTCAAATACGGACATTAGCACTACATCCATTTCTGATGATTCCATTGTTTCTACTTCTGATGTGGGTGTTCCAATTACTGTTACTAACCAAGTGGAACCCATTATTGCATGGGGTTCCCAATTATCCAGTTATCCATTCTTGTCTGTGTTCAACTGCAGATCGTTCAAATTGTTCTGTGGTACCTGGACTCAAGCTGTTCCAAGCATATGACTGGAGACCGGTCGCGGCTCATGAACTTCGTGAGTAAATTCATCGGGACTTTTAGATTCGGGAACGATCATTTTGGTGCAATTATGGGTTATGGAGATTATGTTGTCGGTGATAGTGTTATCTCCAGGGTATATTACGTAGAAGGTCTTGGTCATAACTTATTCTCTGTCGGTCAATTCTGTGATTCTGATCTAGAAGTGGCCTTCAGAAAACATACTTGTTTCGTTAGAGAACTTGATGGTAAAGAACTTTTAAGAGGAATACGTGGTTCAAATCTATACACCATCTCTATCGAAGATATGATGAAGTCTTCTCCAATTTGCTTGTTGTCAAAGGCTTCGAAAACAAAGTCATGGTTATTGCATCGTCGTCTCAATCACTTGAACTTCGGCACCATCAATGATCTCTCCAGAAAGGACTTAGTTGTAGGTTTACCTAGACTAAAGTATGAAAAGGATCATCTTTGTTCAGCATGCCAATTGGGAAAAAGCAAGAAGTATGCCCACAAACCCAAACCTACAAATTCAGTTACAGAAGTTCTTCATACAATTCACATGGATCTATGTGGACCCATGAGAGTGCAGAATATCTTTGGGAAGAAATATGTGTTGGTTGTGGTTGATGATTACTCTCGATTCACCTGGGTTAAGTTCTTAAGGACAAAGGATGAAACTCCAGATATCATCATCAAACTTATCAAACAGCTGCAGGTTCGACTTAACAAAACTGTCAGAATCATCCGAACAGACAGTGGAACTGAGTTTGTTAATAAACAACTTAGTGAGTTTTATGAAAGTGTTGGAATCAGTCATCAAAGAAGTGTTCCACGAACTCCTCAACAGAACGGTGTTGTTGAAAGACGAAATCGAACTCTTGTGGAAGCCGCAAGAACAATGCTGATTTACTCAAAGGTTCCAATGTTTCTCTGGGCTGAAGCCATTGCCACTGCATGCTACACTCAAAATCGATCCCTAATTCACGCTGCTCATGGAAAAACTCCATATGAACTTGTCCACAATAGAAAACCTAATCTCTCATTCCATCGTGTGTTTGGTGCATTGTGTTATCCAACTAATGAGGGCCAAGACTTAGGCAAACTTCAAGCTAAAGCGGACATTGGAGTTTTTGTAGGATATGCACCAAATAAAAAGGGATACCGAATCTACAACAAAAGAATCTGAAATATCATGGAAACAATTCACGTTACGTTTGATGAGCTGACCGGTCCAATGGCTCCAGGACAACCCAGTTCTGGACCCACATCTTCAAGTAGTCCCATCAGTTCTACTCTTGTATATAATTCTTCGCCAGCAACTCCTTATGTACCTCCTTCAGAAGATGACTTGAAGAAACTGTTTGATCCAATGTTTGATGAACACTATGAGCCAATTGCAAATGATCTGTCAATTCCATCATCAGAGGCTGCTACTATCCCTGTCAATGAAGTTAACCCTTCATTTTCTATGACACTAAGTCAAGAAGCGCCTGCTGCTGATCACTCTGTCTCATCAACAAATCATCAATCATCGAGTTTACATCATGGAAATGTTTCTGGCACCCTTGATGGAGAGAATCCCTTTGCTACTCCTGAAGATGCACCATTTGAAAACATATTTGCTCCTCAATCATCATCAGAACCATCTTCATCAGGAGAAATCGACTCTGCTACTTCAGTTCCTCAACAACAACCACACGAACACCTTAGAAAATGGACACATGATCATCCATTGGACAACATCATTGGAAACCCCTCTCGTCTAGTATCCACACGGAAACAAATTGCAACCGATGCCTTATGGTGCTTCTTCAACTCCGTACTCTCTAAGGTCGAACCAAAAGATGTTAAAACTTCCATGAATGAAGACAGCTGGTTCAATGCCATGCAAGAAGAAATTCATGCGTTTGATCGACTAGATGTATGGGAATTAGTACCTGCTCCAGATTATGCTATGATTATTGCTCTAAAGTGGATCTACAAAGTGAAACGTGATGAGCATGGTGATGTTTTAAAGAACAAGGCTTGATTGGTTGCTAAAGGATACCGTCAAGAGGAGGGTATTGACTTTAAAGAATCATTTGCGCCAGTTGCACGCATCGAGGCAATCAGAATCTTCCTGGCTAATGCTGCAAGTAAGAATATGATTGTCTATCAGATGGATGTAAAGACGGCTTTTCTTAACGGAGATCTTAAAGAAGTTGTATACGTCAGCCAACCGGAAGTTTTTGTGAATCCAGAGCATCCTACTCATGTCTATCGCTTGAAGAAGGCCCTTTACGGCTTGAAGCAAGCTTGTTGGGAATTACAAGTTTGAGTTGATAAAGACAAAAAGAATGAAACAAGAGGGACTTAATATGACAAGAAGGAAACTTACTAAAAGATGGAAGGACTTGCTTGCAATGGAAGTTTTATTATTTAGTCCTTATCCTCTAGTATATAAAGAGGACATAGGTGTAGGTTTTTAATTAGGTCTTCTAATAATGTAGTCGACTAAAAGGTGTGTGTTTAGCCTAGGCGTTAGGGAAGAACGTCTAGGGTATTAGATTTAGATTAGTGTGTCCTAGGCGTATGGTCTTGTAAACGCCTAGGTTATTAGTTTAGTTAGTAGACGTGTTTCTATAAACGTCTAAGATTATTAGAGTATTAGTGAATGAAAAACCTTGTTCAATAACAAAGTATTGTTTTGATTTATCCGCTGCGTATTGTGTTTATTATCTTTGTTATTGATCCCTAGCCGAGCTTATAAACGATCTTATCAATTGGTACCCGAAGGACACTGGTATGTCAATAACAGCCTATGCAGATGCTGATCATGCAGGATGTCAAGATACACGTCGAAGTACATCTGGAGGTGCTCAGTTTTTGGGTGATAAGCTTGTGAGCTGGTCTTCAAAGAAACAAATGAGTACTTCTATTTCCTCTACAGAGGCTGAATACATAGCCATGTCATCTTGTTGTGCTCAAATCCTTTGGATGAGATCCCAATTATCTGACTATGGCTTTGAATTCAACAAAATTCCTCTGTACTGTGATAATAAAAGTGCCATTGCTCTCTCACGCAACAACGTTCAACACTCAAGAGCAAAGCACATCGACATTCGACATCATTTCATCAGGGAACAAGTGGAAAACGGTGTGGTGGAATTATATTTCGTGAGGACAGAATACCAGTTAGCAGACATCTTCACCAAAGCTCTTCCTAGAGAACGTTTTGAGTTTATCCTTCCACGACTTGGTCTAAAGAGCCTACAACCAGAAACACTCAAACGTCTTCAAGAGGAAGAAGAGGAGTAAAAGGTTTTCCTTCATCTATCTCTTGTATATATTTATTCAAAAATCAAAATACAAAATTTCAAAACCCACAAAAGAAAATATAAAAATATAAAATTATCAAAATCCATAAAAATTAGAAAATCTTGAAAAATTCCAAAAATATTGTTATTTTGTCATGTTTTTTCCTTATTCGATATCATCTACGGACTTTGTGTTGACATTCAAAGAATCTCACGGGTCTTTAGATGTTCTTCGAATGTACAAAAGTTTTTTAAGAAAAAAAAATGAGGCGGAGAAAAATGGTGGCTTACTGTCATTTCAGGCAGTAACCCGTTTTAAAAAGTAAAGGACAGAGCCATGCTTTATCTTATTTTTCAAATCTCATGCTCTGATTCTCAAAAAAAATGTTTGTCATCAAAAAGACAAATGTTTCTCTTTCCAAATATTTTTCCGTCTAACGATTCTTCTAAAAAATATTTGTCATCTCATGAAAACAAAAAATTGCTTTGAAAATACCTTGTACTCTATTTTTTTGAAATTCATCTGAGCTTATCATCTGTCAAAATCTCTAAATCAACAACCTGTGTCATTGATTGAGGGGGAGAATGATTTCAATCGAATTAAAAAGGTTATTTTGAAAGGTCATTTTTAAAAACAATTGGCACGTAAATGAGCAAGGTTTATTGTTGAACAATCAAAAAGAATTATGTTTTATACAATTGATTCAAAACCTTTGCTAATGTTATGTTTTCAAAAGATACTCTTGCATGTTTAAACAATGGAGTTTAAAGTCTGAAAATCTTATCCTTATCAGTTAAAATTGTTTTTTTTTTCAAAAGCAAGTCACTATTCTCCTCAAAAGCTCTAAAAATTTTAATTTAAATCAATAGAGATCACATCTCTCAAAGGATTTGGAAAGTGTGATCGGGGGAGAATTTGTGATTTAAATTGGATTTAAACTGATAACTTGATAATTGGTTTTATAAGTGTTTAGCAAGCTTTCCTCCCCTCATGTGCCAAACGATTTCAAATTTTCCATGCACATGTTGAGGGGGAGCATCTTTTTAAACCACAAAGAATTGAAACGTGATTGATTTGTCTCTAAGTGCAGGTTCCCTCTAGTATGTGCAAAACTCTTTCAAATCTCGAGGCACATATTGAGGGGGAGCAAACTTTTGAAAACCTCATCCTTCCCCAATATGCTTTATCTACTTGATTTAATCAGGGAAGTGATGATGATATCTTTTAGAAAATGGTAATCAAATAAGTTAATTCTTCCTCTTGCCTCCGTGTGCCAAACAATTTCAAATACATGAAGCATATGTTGAGGGGGAGCTCTTTTTCTAAAAATATCAAAAACAATTCAGGTAAAAAATGCTTTGATAATATATCACAAGTCTCTGGATTGATTTTCAAATGGGTTTCTATTGGTTCCAATGGCTGATGAACAATACCAAAAGACCGACCAAATTTACTTTAAGTATGGTGATATAAGGATGGTTAGGTTAGGTATTCGTTCCCATGATCCGCCAGAACCGGAGGGATCTACCCAGGGACAATCCACTAGATAGTGTAGATGTTCTTAGGTATGATGAAAAAAGGAGAAAAGTGAGATATGGGAAGAGTGCAGACTGAGACTGAGCTAGAACTGGAATAAACCCAACAAGGTTCTAGTTATGAAGTCTTGGTAAGCACTGAAGGGGTTGAAGAATGAAAAAGAATTGAATGAGAAAAGGGTGAAAAGAAATAGCCCTCCAATAATTCAACCTTAGGGCAGAAACCGGGTTCAATACATATGCTACTGGTGTTTACTAAGGTAACACTGGTATTGAAGACAAGACGTCATGGACCTAGTGACGCGCTGCACTAAAACTTCCCAAGCTACTCAAGTTCCTCTTAAAAGGACTTGTTTCATTCTCACGGGGAACCGACATTATCTATCGACTTTCTTTTAGAGTTTGTTGATATTGAAGAAGGAGACCCTCTCCCTAGTCTCCGGCATAGGAACCAAATATGCACTATTGAGTCTAGAGCCACGAGATCATCAAATAAGTCTCCTTAGGACACTGTCTATGAAGACTCTCTGCTTCACACAATGTGGAAAGAGAGATTATATCTTATGAGTCCTACGCATTATCATTGTGGTATTGCCAGAACATCTGAGTGATATGCAAACATATTCACAATGAAGATGGAAAGCCTTCTGGAGCCAACATCAAAGAAGCTCCTGGTGGGTGGCATGTGAGATCTATTCAATAGATCAACCATGTGACAACTGAACAGAAACAATGGGGCAATTCAATCTTTTGAATCAATCCTGGTTCAGGTTATGGATTGATGGATACCTTTGAAAAACCAGTCGTTGTGCTTAAAAACACTTTTCTTTAGCACATCGACTGTGTACTCATATTTCAAAATAAAAGGTGTTTATGATTGATAATTGATTTTCATTAAAACCTTCGTTGTATTGCAAAAACAATTTCTATTGAGCAGTACACGACTGTTTTTCAAATCTCTTTTCATCAATCAGTGAATCTCAATTCGCTGGTTCACTCACTCCGTGTTGTCTTCTTTGAGACGTTCCGGTTTGAGAACAGCTAGAGCAGCTGCGAAACCCTGTCAAGGAAATTCTTCGGAATTATACCTGATCACAGGCAGTACTTGTACTGATCAACGGGGAACCGTGGGCCGTGTACCTCAATTCAACGAAAGTGATCAAAGACACTTTCGTGCACTTTATTGCTAACTGTTGTATGCAGGTACGCCCAACGTTTGCAGCTGATCAGAATGAAGCGGTCAATCCATAGCCGCATGCTCACACTACACATTCATCTCTAAAGAAATCATGATAAGTGCTTCAACTACTCTGATACTTTCACTCCATGCTTCTGCTATGCTGCTGCAAATATCATGAACCAGTAAAAGCTTCCGCTACTCTAATGAGAATATATCATGATCCAGAATGTGAGCATGTCGGTCCAAATGTCACAACATCACATAATACCAACACCACATTGGATGAGTCAGAGATTTATGTTAGCTGATGATCTCAATGCTGGCTCAAAACTCATCATCACGTGGATCAGTTAAAGACCTCCACTTGGATTATCCAAACATGCGGAACATGAAGAATCAAAGACTACAAGCTACTGAGCAAGGAACTTAATCAAGAATCCTAGAACAATCTAATGTAATATCTGTTAGGAATTAGAAATTCCCGGTATTAAAGAGTCGGTCACCTCAAGTATATGTAATCGTTAGAAAGCTCGTAGTCGTAGTTATCTTAAGTTAAGTAGTATTTAGTTTAGTATCACCGTGGAGGACGGACGGGTCTTTACCCACTGTATGCCTGATCCACAGCCCGATGTGTGGCGATTTATGTAAGACTATAAATACTCTCTACCTTCCAAGGTAGAGAGTTGGAGCTCATAATAATATCTTTCACTTTCTCTCACTAAGTTCCCTAAACCTCTAACTTTCTCTCTCTAGAATCCCACTTATTCGCCACTTTGTTGTTATGGTTTGATGTGTATGTGAAAATTTATATCTTACAATTGGTATCAAGAGCCATGGTTAGATCATATCTTGCACATCTTTGGATTTCTAGTGGTTTTTAGGTGGTTTTTGAGTTTGAAAAAGTTTAGTGGTTTTTGCATCATTTGGTTGATTTCTTGTGTTAAAGTTTGAATTTTGTTAGTACTTTTATGTTTAGAATCATCACAAGTGTTTAGGTTTTCATTTGGTAAGCTTGAATCATCTTGGTTGGGTTGTTTTTGGATTGAAAAGTGATGTTTATATGGTTTTTCTTGCTAGCGACTTAGCTCACGGATTATTTTCTTCATAGCGACTTGCTTTACAAATTTGTAGCGAGTTACAGTTTTAGACCTAGCGAGTTAGATCTAGCGAGTTAAAGTACAAGTAGTGGACTCTCCACTACGAGTAGCGACTTGGTGGTAGCGACTTGGTCTGTAGCGAGTTGCTCTTTAGCGACTTGTATCTCTAGCGACTTGAGTAGCGAATTACTGCCAAAATTTTGCTAGCTACTTGAGTCTTAGCGAGTTACTACTTAGCGACATGGATTTGTCTAGCGACTTGGGACTCTAGCGACTTAGTGGTGTAGCGAATTAAGTGTTAGCGACTTAGTGCATTATCTTCTAGCGACTTAGTGCATTATCTTCTAGCGACTTAGTGCATTATCTCCTAGCGACTTGAGTGATTGTTTACGGTTTTCTCTTGATTTAGTAAAATCCCGTGAAAGAATCTATTTCCCGGTTTAATCATAGAGTTATAAAATCCCGTATAATCTGTTAACATGTCTACCAACGTTCCTACTGTCATCTCCACTGTTGCCGAGGATGTTCAAGCAGCTGGCTCAGATACTCGTCCACCCATGCTTGACAGAACAGACTACGATTCTTGGGCTCAACGAATCAGATTGTATTGCCTTGGAAAGGAAAATGGTGTCAACATTCTCAAATCCATTGATGAAGGACCATATCGAGTTGAGACGACTAGAGACATACTTGATACTAATGAAGATGGTACTCCTGTTTACGGAATGGACAGACCTAAGATGTATGATGAGCTTGATGATAAGGATAAAAAGAGATTTGATGCAGATATCAGGGCTTCAAACATTGTTCTTCAAGGTCTTCCTAAAGACATCTACAAGCTGATCAATCATAACACTGATGCTAAGGCAGTTTGGGATAATGTTAAGATGCTTCTCTCAGGATCAGAATTAACTATGGAAGACAGAGAATCCCAACTCTATGACGAATTTGAGCACTTCAAGATGAAACCAGATGAGAATGTCTATGAGTACTATGTGAGATTTCATAAGTTAGTTAATGACATGAGGAACATCAGAATGACTATGCCTAACATTCAGTTGAACTCAAAATTTGTGAACAACATGAATCCCGAATGGCACAAGTTTGTTACCGCTGTGAAGCTCACTAAAGGATTGAAGAATACTAACTATGAACAACTCTATGCCTTCCTCCTTCAGAATGAGAGACATGCTATGTTTGAAAAATTGATTCTCAATCAGTTCAAAACCAACCAGGGAGAGACAAGCTCGTCTAATGACTCTACAGCTTTCTACTCAAACATCGGAATCACAACCAAAGCATCACAAGTCATACCCTTGGGTAATGGTAATCACAAACTCATTCCTGATCCTATGTACAAACAAGCTGATGCTGATGCTCACGTGGGTAACTTCATTAATCAACTGGCTCTTCTCATTAGTCAAAACATGAATACTCTCCCACAAACCAACAACAACCTCAGAACAGCATCTAACCCACACAATCAAGCCACTGTTAAAGATGGAAGGATCGTGGTGCAACCAGTTCAGGAAAGACAGTATGATCAGGGACGAGGTGGAGCTGGGAGAGGTTATGTTGGCAACCAGAATCGAGGAAGGAATGGTAACCAAGGTCAAGCTAAGCCCATCAAATGTTATAACTGTGGTGGTGAGGGACACATTGCAAGGAACTGCACATCTCCAAAGCGTCCACAGAATGCTAATTACTTCAGAGATAAGATGCTGCTGGCACAAGCTCAGGACAATGGTGCTGCTTTGGATGAAGAGGAATTGTTGTTTCTTGCTGAGGGCAATGCCAAGACCTATGATGCAGATGTGGATGAGCAGCCTATTCAGGAGATAGGTCACAATCATCAGAATGCCTTTCAAGTCGCTGACTGTGATGCATACGACTCTGATGTGGATGATGGACCTACGGCACACACAATTTTTATGGCTAGCATTTCTCTAATGGTTTCTCCCAAGGTCTCTTCTTCACCACTAGCTGGGCCATCCCATGACAAGCTCATCTCAGAGGTATTAAAACTATACGATGATGCCGATGTGCAACAGATGCATGACAAAGTACAATCAACTGAAACTATTGAATCAAATGTTGAAAATATGGGTAATAACATTATTGTCCCATACGATCAATACGTGAAACAAAGTGAAAGTGAAGTTGTACCAAGTGATGCATCTTCTGCAGTCAACAATGACTATGTCTTTGATGAATACACTGCATGTGCTCCTGATGATTCCGTAATTTCTGAACTAAATGCCTATAAGGAACGTGTTGCTATTTATGAACAACGTGCAAAATTTGAGTTGACCACTCGTGAGCAGGAAATGGATGACCAAGTGAGTACAGTAATTAGAAAAAGTAAGTTTAGAGAAGAAGTATTGAAACAAGAATTACATTCCTTGCAAGAAAAACTTTCTAAAACAGCTAAGCAAAAACAAGAACTTCAAGAAAATGTGAAAATGCTTAAGCAAGAATTTAATGCAAAGGAATCAAAACTCTTGAGAGATTTTTCTAATCTGAAAACTTTGAAAAACAAACTTGAAAACAAGTTGTACATACAAGGAAACACCATTCAGACTGCTCACATGGTCACCAAACATCGAGTCTTAAGCGATAAGCATAGCATTCCCCTTGTTGAGGAACCAAATCCAGAGGTAATTAAAAAGGCTAGAAATGCTCATAAGGTGCTTTATGATGGTAATGAAATCCTTAAGCCTAGGCAGAAACCTAGTTGCGTTGAGTGCACTGAGGAAGATAAGAAATCAAATGAAATCACTAGGGAAAAGATGAATAAGAAACAAAATGATCCCAAATGCAAAGAGAAAAACATAATTATCACTCCTCATGATTACAAGAAGGAAAACTGGATTTCCTTGAACAAGTTTAAGCCTCAGACTTTGTTGACTCCCGAACAAGTCTTCTGGAAAAAGGACTTAGATAAGCAGAAAGCGGAAAATATTGTTGAAACAAACCCTCCCCTTTGGAAAATGCCTAGAGCGACTGTGTATCCTCCTAATACACCAATGCATCTTGTACCTAGAACAATTGCCACTAAAAGCAAGACATTAATTAGCCAATACGTTATATTTCAACTATTTGTTGATTTTGAGAAAACTTGCAAGAAAAGGATCACACCCACTGGTATAACTGAAGGAGAAAGGGGTTTTGAACAAATGAAAGAATGTTATTTAACTTAGGTCATGCCCTTCTTTAAACTTCTAAAAGATCACTTTGAGAGTCTTAAAAAAGGGATAGAACTGATATTAAGGGAATGGAAAAGGAATTTGATGCAATGGTTGTTGAAGTTAGTGACTATGAGCGTGCACTGAAATATAATGAGATTGAGAGAAAGAACTTGCATACATTAAATGAGAATCTTATTACTGAATGTGTTGCTCAAGATGTGTTTTTCACTGCTTCAAATTGCTCTATTAATGCTTCCAAATTTCATGAACTATCTGTGGCCCTGAAAGTCTCCCATGATCGTGTCATTGAGCTTGAAAAAACTAATTCTAAACTAAACGAGAAAATTGAACTGGATGATCACGACAATTTCGTTAAACATTTTTCTAAACTAGAAGTTGAGCATTTTAATTTACAACTAAAATATCAACATCTTAAAGAAAATGTCAAAACTTCAAATGTCAAGACATCTTCAGATGCTCCAGAGTTTGATGCAGTTTTTCAAATTAACAAACGTGATGAACAGATTCAAGCTCAGTGCAACACGATCAGAAAGTTGAAAGCCCAAATCTCTCAATTAAAGGGTCAAACAAACAATATGACAGGCTCCCAAATGCCTCCTCCTTTAGATTCTCAGAATTCTCAAACGTTTCATCTTCAAAACCTAGTAAATGCTTTACAAAAGGAAAACGAAAGTTTTCTAGAAGAAAATGAAAAGGTTAAACGTCATTTCAATGAGTTATTTGAATCAATTAAAGTCACTCGTAACAAAAACAACGAACAAATAGCTTCATTACAAAAGGAAATTGAGAATCTGAAGAGTCAGGTAAAAGAGAAAATGCCAATGACCAATGGGGAGAATGATGGATCAAAGGTTCACTCTTGTAATAAATATACTTTTTCTGTGACTTATGTCCCCCCTCATCTAAGGAACAACAAACTTGCTATTCAAACATACTTCTCATCCCTTAAGGATTGCCTAGAATGTCTGCGTGAGATTGTTGAAGAGGATAAGTTAGAGAAACCTCATGATAATGCAATTGGACATGCATGCTTATATGCCAAACGATCTCAAGAAATCTTAGAATGCTTGATCACAATATGCCCAAAGTCATTAGGTGAGAGAGTTAATCCTTTGATTCCATGCTCGATGCCTAATGCCAAGTATGATATGCACTTGATTCCCAATGTTTTGAATGTGAACCGTAGTGTGCCTTTAAGGGGTTCAGATTCTAGATCTGTCAATGCTAAGAAAGAGAACTCATGTGTGCCTTCTAGGAGTACAAATCTCAGTACCTCTAGTTTTAAGAATGTGAACCGTAGTGCACCTGCATGTAGTTCAGATCCCAACACATCTAAACAGGTGATGCAAAGAGTAGTTAAACCAACTAATGTTCCCATTCCCTCTACAGGAGTAATCAGTGACATTAAAGGGAGCAGGTCAAAGTCTCAAGACAATACAAGGAATGATAGGACCTCGCAAGCTAAGAATGTGCACTGGAAAAGAGTAGAAGAACAATCTAGGAACTTTAAGCTTGAATCGAATAAAACGAATCGTGTTGATTCTAGTATTAGCCATAGGCGTACTGTAATTAATTCGAATTCTGATACTATTTGCAAACCTTATACTGATGTCTGCTTGAATTCTGTTTCTAATCATGAATGTGGTGTTAATGTTCTGCCTAATGATGTCAATTGTCCAGTTCTTATTGTTAATGCTAAAATTCATGCTAAGAAGGCTAAAAGGCAAAAACGAATGAAAGTTAGAAAACAGTGGAAACCCACAGGAAGAACATTCAGTAAAATAGGCTTCTATTGGATACCTGTTGGTCATAAGACTAATCAGATAATGCCCACTAGAAAATGGATGCCTACTGGTAGAACTATTCCTTTAAGAAGTGCTCACACTGTGAACAGGGCTAATACAGACACTAGTACTGCATCTATTCACAATGATTCCATTGCCTTACTTTCTGATATGAATGCTTCTATTTCTGATGTGGGTGTTCCAACCATTGTAACTAACCAAATGGAACTCATTCTTGCATGGGGATCCCAATTATCCAGTTATCCATTCTTGTCTGTGTTCAACTGCAGATCGTTCAAATCGTTCTGTGGTACCTGGACTCAGGCTGTTCCAAGCATATGACTGGAGACCGGTCGCGGCTCATGAACTTCGTGAGCAAATTCATCGGGACTGTTAGATTTGGTAACGATCATTTCGGTGCTATTATGGGTTATGGAGATTATGTTGTTGGTGATAGTGTCATCTCTAGAGTGTATTATGTGGAAGGTTTAGGTCATAATCTGTTCTCTGTTGGTCAATTATGTGATTCTGATCTAGAAGTAGCCTTCAGAAAACATACCTGCTTTGTTAGAGATCTTAATGGTAAGGAACTGTTAAAAGGAAATCGTGGCTCAAATCTTTACACCATCTCTATCGATGACATGATGAGGGCCTCTCCAATCTGCTTGTTATCAAAGGCTTCAAAAACAAAGTCATGGTTATGGCATCGTCGTCTCAATCACTTGAACTTCGGCACCATCAACGATCTTTCCAGAAAGGACTTAGTTGTAGGTTTACCTAGACTAAAGTAGGAAAAGGATCATCTTTGTTCAGCATGTCAATTGGGAAAAAGCAAGAAGTATGCCCATAAACCCAAACCTACTAACTCTGTCACAGAAGTTCTTCATATGATTAATATGGATTTATGTGGACCTATGAGGGTGCAGAATATCTTTGGGAAGAAATATGTGTTAGTTGTGGTTGATGATTACTCTAGATTCACCTGGGTCAAGTTTTTAAGGACAAAGGATGAAACTCCTGATATCATCATCAAACTCATCAAACAGCTGCAGGTTCGACTAAACAAAACTGTCAGAATTATCAGAACAGACAATGGAACTGAGTTTGTCAACAAACAACTTAGTGAATTCTATGAAAGCGTTGGAATCAGCCATCAAAGAAGTGTTCCACGAACCCCTCAACAGAACGGTGTAGTTGAAAGACGAAATCGTACTCTTGTTGAAGCCGCAAGAACTATGCTTATCTAATCAAAGGTTCCAATGTTTCTCTGGGCTGAAGCAATTGCCACTGCATGCTACACACAAAATCGTTCCCTGATTCACACTGTTCATGGAAAAACTCCATATGAACTTGTCCACAACAGAAAACCTAATCTATCTTTCCTTCGTGTGTTTGGTGCATTGTGCTATCCAACTAATGAGGGTCAAGACTTAGGCAAACTTAGGGCTAAAGCTGACATTGGAGTATTTGTAGGATATGCACCAAACAAAAAGGGATACCGAATCTACAACAAAAGAACCCGAAATATCATGGAAACAATTCACGTTACGTTTGATGAGCTGACCGGTCAAATGGCTCCTGGACACTCCAGCTCAGGACCCGCACTTCAAAACAGTCCCATTGGATCATCTCTTGTTCCAAACTCTTCTCAAGAAACTCCATATGTACCTCCATCTGAAGATGACTTAAAGAAATTGTTTGATCCTATGTTTGATGAACTGTATGATTCAATTACTAATGAGGTGTTGATCCCTACAACAGAGGATGCTCATATTCCTGTGAATGAAGTCAATCCTTCAGTATCAATATCTTTAAGTCAAGAAGCACATGCTGCTGATCCTTCAGTCTCATCAACAAATCATCATTCTTCAAATGTACATCATGGAAATGTTTCTGGCATCAATGATGAAGTTAATCCCTTTGCCACTCCTGAAGATGCTCCATTTGAAAACATATTTGCTACTCCTGAATCATCATCAGAACCACCTTCTTCAGGAGACATCGACTCTGCTACCTCAGTTCCTCAACAACTGCCACATGAACACCTCAGAAAATGGACTCACGATCATCCATTAGACAACATCATTGGAAATCCCTCTCGTCCTGTATCAACCCGGAAACAACTTACAACCGATGCCTTATGGTGTTTCTTCAACTCCGTACTATCTAAGATCGAACCAAAAGATGTTAAAACCGCCATGAATGAAGACAGCTGGTTCAATGCCATGCAAGATGAAATTCATGAGTTTGATCGACTTGATGTATGGGAGTTAGTACCTGCTCCAGATTGTGCTATGATTATAGCTCTCAAATGGATCTTCAAAGTAAAACTTGATGAGCATGGTGATGTGTTGAAGAACAAGGCTCGATTAGTTGCTAAAGGATATCGTCAAGAGGAGGGTATAGACTTTGAAGAATCTTTTTCTCCAGTTGCTCGAATCGAGGCAATCAGAATCTTTCTGGCTAATGCTGCTTGTAAGAACATGGTAGTATATCAGATGGATGTAAAGACGGCATTTCTGAACGGAGATCTTAAAGAAGTCGTCTACGTCAGCCAACCTGAAGGATTTGTGAATCAAGAGCATCCTACTCACGTTTATCGTTTGAAGAAGGCTCTTTACGGTTTAAAGCAAGCTCCAAGGGCATGGTATGATACACTGTCAAAGTTTCTTCTATCAACCGGATTCATCAAAGGAGCAGTTGATCCTACATTGTTCACCAGGAAGTCAGGCAAACATTTAATTCATGTTCAAATTTATGTTGATGATATTATTTTTGCCTCGACAGACCCAATGGAATGTGATCGTTTTTCAAATGAAATGAGTTCAAAGTTTCAAATGTCAATGATGGGACAAATGTCATTTTTCTTGGGATTACAAATTTCACAAAGTCCCGGAGGCATTTTCATAAATCAATCTAAATATGCAACAGAGATTTTAAAGAAATTTGGATTTGATTCAAGTGACCCTGTTGACACCCCCATGATTGACCGAACCAAACTAGATGAGGACCTCTCAGGGATCATGATTGACCAAACAAAATATCGTAGTATGATTGGATCCCTGATGTACCTCACAGCTAGTAGACCAGACATCTTGTTCGCTGTTTGCATGTGTGCTAGATACCAGGCTAAGCCTACTAAAAAGCACCTTGAAGCGGTTAAACGGGTCTTTCGGTATCTCCAAGGAACCATCAATATGGGACTTTGGTACCCAAAAGACACCGGTATGTCACTAACAGCATATGCAGATGCAGATCATGCAGGGTGTCAAGATACTCGTCGAAGTACGTCAGGAGGTGCTCAGTTTTTGGGTGATAAGCTTGTGAGCTGGTCTTCAAAGAAGCAAATGAGTACTTCTATTTCCTCTACAGAGGCTGAATACATAGCCATGTCATCTTGTTGTGCTCAAATCTTATGGATGAGATCTCAATTATCTGACTATGGCTTTGAATTCAACAAAATCCCTCTGTACTGTGATAATAAAAGTGCTATTGCTCTCTCATGCAACAACGTTCAGCACTCAAGAGCAAAGCATATCGACATTCGACATCATTTCATCAGGGAACAAGTGGAAAAAGGTGTGGTGGAACTATATTTTGTGAGGTCTGAATATCAGTTAGCAGACATCTTCACCAAAGCTCTTCCAAGAGAACGTTTTGAGTTTATTCTTCCACGACTTGGTTTGAAAAGCCTTCAACCAGAAACTCTCAAACGTCTTCAGGAGGAAGACGAGGAGTAAAGGTCTATCTTCATCTATCTCTTGTAAATATTTATTCGAAAAACAAAATAGAAAATTATAAAACTTTCAAAATCCATAAAATATATATATATATATATATATATATATATATATATATATATATATATATATATATATATATATATATATATATATTGTCATTTTGTCATGTTTCTCTCAATTCGATAATATCTACGGTCTTGATGTTGTCATTCAAAGAATGACACGGGACTTTAGATGTTGTTCGAATTTTTATTAAAAAAAAAAAAAAAAAAAAAAAATATATATATATATATATATATATATATTTTTGGGAGAAAGAGAAACAATGGTTTATTTTCATTTTTCAGGCAATAACCCGGTTTTAAAAGAAAGAACAGAGCCATGTTTTACCATGTTTTCAAAATTCCATGCTCTGATTCTATAAACATTTATCTGCTGAAAACTAAATGCTTTGACAAATAACTCGGTCTCTATTTTTGATAATCATCGAGACTTATATGTCAAAATCTCTATCTCTCAATCAACAACCTATGTCATTGATTGAGGGGGAGAATGATTTCAATTAAATTAAAAAGTTATTTGGCATTAAATTGTTTTCAAAAGATATACATGCATGTTTTATCAATGGAGTTTAAAGTCTTAAAATCCGATCCTTATCAGTTAAAACGCTTTCATAATCAAGTCACAATTCCCCTTAAAAGCTTTCAAAATCAATTTAAATCAATAAGAGATCACAAATCTCAAATGATTTGATAATTGTGATCGGGGGAGAATGTGTGATTTAAATTGGATTTAAACTGATAATTAGGTAAATGGTTTTATAAGGATGTACATGCTATCCTGCCCACATGTGACAAACGATTTCAAATTTTCCATGCACATGTTGAGGGGGAGCATCTATCTAAAACCTATGATTTGAAATGTGATAAACTTATCTCAATGTGCAAGGTCCCTCTAGTATGTGCAAAACTCTTTTCAAATCTCGAGGCACATATTGAGGGGGAGCGAATTTATGGAAACCTCATCCTTCCCGGAAATGCTATTTCTACTTGATTTGATGTGGGAAGTGATGTTGATATCTTTTAGAAAATGGTAATCAAAGAAGTTAATTCTTTCTCTTGCCTCCGTGTACAAAACATTTTCAAATATTTGATGCACATGTTGAGGGGGAGTTCTCGTTCTAAAAATATCAAAAACAATTCAGGTACAAAATGCTTTGATAATATATCACAAGTATCTGAATTGATTTTCAAATGGTTTTCAATTGGATCCAATGGCAGATGAACAATACCAAATAGACCGACCAACTTTACTTTATGTACGGTGATATAAGGATGATAAGGTTAGGTATTGGTTCCCATGATCCGCCAGAACCGGAGGGATCTACCCAGGGACAATCCACTAGTTAGTGTAGAAGTCCTTAGGTATGATGATAAAAGGAGAAAAATGAGATATGGGAAGAGTGTGGACTAAGACAGAGCTAGTACTGGAATAAACCCAACAAGGTTCTAGTTATGAAGTCTCGGTAAGCACTGAAGGGGTTGAAGAATTAAAAGGAATTGAATGAGAATAGGGTGAAAACAAATAGCCCTCCATTAATTCAACCTTAGGGCAGAAACCGGGTTCAATTCATATGCTACTGATGGTAACATCGGTATTGAAGACAAGACGTCATGGACCCAGTGACGCACTGCACTTCAACTTTCCAAACTACTCAAGTTCCTCTTAAAAGGACTTGTTTCATTCTCACGGGGAACCGACATTATCTATCGACTTTCTCTTAGAGATGGTTGATATTGAAGAAGGAGACCCTCTCCCTAGTCTCCGGCACAGGATCCAAATATGCACATATTGAGTCTAGAGCCACGAGATCATCAATAAATCTCATTAGGACACTTTCAATGAAGACTCTCTTTTCATACAATGTGGAAAGAGAGATTATATCTTGAGTCCTACGCATTATCCTTGTGGTATTGCCAGAACATCTGAGTGATGTGTATACATATTCACAATGAAGATGGAAAACCTTCTGGAGCCATCATCAAACAAGCTCCTGGTAGGTGGCATGTGAGATCTATCTAATAGATCAACCATGTGACAACTGAACAGAAACAATGGGGAGATTCAATCTTTTGAATCAATCCTGGTTCAGGTTATGGATTGACGGATACCTTTGAAAAACCGGTCTTTGTGCTTAACAACTCTTTTCTTTAGCACATCGACCGTGTACTCATTTTTCAAACCAAAAGGTGTTTTTATGATTGATAATTAATTTTCAATAAAACCTTCGTTGTATTGCAAAAACAATTTCTATTGAGCAATACACGATTGTTTTTCAAATCTCTTTTTATCAATCAGTGGACTTAAAATTCGCTGGTTCACTCACTCCGTGTTGTCTTCTTTGAGACGTTCTGGTTTGAGAACAGCTAGAACAGCTGCGAAACCCTGTCAAGGAAATTCTTCGGAATTATACCTGATCACAGGCAGTACATGTACTGATCAACGGGGAACCGTGGGCCGTGTACCTCAATTCAACGAAAGTGATCAAAGACTCTTTCGTGCGATTTATTGCTAACTGTTGTATGCAGGTACACCCGACGTTTGCAGCTGATCAGAATGAAGCGGTCAATCCATAGCCGCATGCTCACTTAACACATTCAACTCAAAGAAATCATGATTAGTGCATCAATGACTCTGATATTTTCACTCCAAGCTTCTGCTACGCTGCTGCCATTATCATGATTCAACAAATGCTTCCGCTACTCTGATGAGAAGACATCATGATTTAGAATGTGAGCATGTCGGTCCTAAAGTCACAACACCACAAAGGATGTCTTAGAGATTTTTGATAGCTGATGATCTCAAAAGATGGCTCAAAATTATTATCACGTGGATCAGTAAAAGACCTCCACTTGGAGTATCCAAACATGCAATGTGAAGAATCAATGACTACGAGCTTAGAAGAAAAGGACTACATCAAGAATGCAAGAACAATTTTTAATGTAATATCTAGTTGTATTCAATGTAATTTTGGTACATGATTGAGGTGACCTCCCTTAGGGGGAGATTGTTAGGAATTAGAAATTCCGGTATTAAAGAGTCGGTCACCTCAAGTATATGTAATCGTTAGAAAGCTCGTAGTCGTAGTTATCTTAAGTTAAGTAGTATTTAGTTTAGTATCACCGTGGAGGACGGACGGGTCTTTACCCACTGTATGCCTGATCCACAGCCCGATGTGTGGCGATTTATGTAAGACTATAAATACTCTCTACCTTCCAAGGTAGAGAGTTGGAGCTCATAATAATATCTTTCACTTTCTCTCACTAAGTTCCCTAAACCTCTAACTTTCTCTCTCTAGAATCCCACTTATTCGCCACTTTGTTGTTATGGTTTGATGTGTATGTGAAAAGTTATATCTTACAATATCTGTTTGTATTCGTTGTAAATTGAGCTGACCTCCCTAAGGGGGAGATTGTTAGGAATTAGAAAATTCAGTCGTTAAAGAGTCGGTCACCTCAAGTATATGTATTCGATAGAAAGCTCGTAGTCGTAGTCAAGTTATGTTAGTAAGTAGTTTTTTAAGTAACACCGTGGAGGACGGACGGGTCTTTACCCACTGTATGCCTGATCCACAGCCCGTAGGTAGCGTTTATTTGTAAGACACTATAAATACCCTCTACCTCCCAAGGTAGAGGGTTGGAGCTTCAATACCATTTTTCTTTGTTTCACATAGTTCCCAACTCTCTTCCCTTTCTCTCTCTAGAACTTTCTCTCTCTAAACATCTTGAACGCCTCATATGATTATGGTTTAGTGTGATTGTGAAATCCTATATCTTACACTACTCCACTCCCCGAGTCACCTACTCGAGAGTTCGTAAACACTACACCAATCTCCTTATGGCGGAGAAGCCTTCACAACGTCGCTTACACCTTTTTTCGGTACAAAGTTAAACACCGAGTTATTTCACACCAAGGCGAACCACACCTAACACAACGTCGCCTACCCTTTATACGGTGCTAGGCTAACCACCGAGTTCTTTCACTCCAAGGTGAACCACACCTATCACAACGTCGCCTACCCTTTATTAGGTACTAGGCTAAACACCTAGTTCCATTACTATGGAGGAACTACTACCCATCACAACACAACACCTAATCTCAAGGAGATCCACTCCTCATTACAACACCATCAAGGATATCACCATCCTTGGAAATAAACAAATACTTATATGTATAATGATTCACCTCATCGTTTATACAACCTAGGCATTCTTCCCTAATGCCACTTGATTTGATTCTTAGGCATCCTTCACTAATGCCTTTGACACAACGCTTGGCACCTTTCACTAATGCCTTCGTCTTGACACCTTTAGCATTCTTCACTAATGCTTTTGACACGGGCGTTTAGCATCTTTCGCTAATGCTTTCGTCTTGACTCTTTCGGTATCCTTCACTAATGCCTTCAACACAACATCTCTACGGATAAAGAAAGAACTATCAACAAGAGAACCTCAGTTGTCTTGATGATGACGAAGCATGGCAACTCATGGACTTGAGCTTGCTAGACTTCAAGAAGTGGTGATCTCGACTTTAAGAGGAACCTAGAGAATCACACAAAAACAAAAGACAAACTACATAGAGAGATCCCTTAGGATCAGTGGTTAGAGAGGTACAATAATTGGAGAAAGTATGTGTAAAAGTGGTGAGCCAAAAGAAAGAAATGGCTCACTATTTATAGAGGAGAAAGTTCACTATTCCCCGGATCCCTCCCACAAGGGATCCGGCTAGCGTAAAGCTAGGGATCCATGGGACGCTCCTCTTTGCCCATAGGTATTTTTGGTTATGGGTCATGGGTCATGCGTTATGGGTTGATCCATGGGTTTCTTTCTAGATACAATGTATCTCTAGAATACAATGAACCTAGTTAAGTGGTTTGGACAAAACCATGGGTTATAGGTCAATACCATTTGTTAGTTTTTACCCATTTTAGTATATACTTATTTTTACCCATTTTAGTATATACTTAGTTAAGTATATGTTAGCTCAATATGTAAACACTAGCTGTTGTACATATGTATCTCTAAATCATAAAATCACTCATACTTGTTTTAGTGTTTTATGTTAAAACGTAAGTGTGTTAGAAAACTATTGGCTCAAACAGTTTACATATTTTATTTGTTTCCTTAAAATGATTTTACGTTTGTTATCGACAAAACATTAGAAGATCGTAAAATATAAATAAACGTTTTTATCGCTATTTGTATTAACAATCTCCCCCTTTTTGTTAATGCCAAAACATAAAATTATTTTAAGGTAAAACTAAAATTCGTAAAAGTTTGAATTGGAGTTTTTACTCTCTTCTCCCCCTTTTTGTCGAAACAAAAAGAGTGTCGAAAAGAAACTAACACAAAGTTTTAAGAAAAATATGTAAAAAGAAAAGACGTAAAGTGAGTAAGTGACGGGAATGGTTCTCGTCTTAACTCCCCCTTGACGAGTCCATCCCTTTGTGAGGGCGTCAAGTACATAAAACTAAGTAAGCTAAAAGATTTGCAATTATTTTTGCAAATGGTTCGTCCTTGTGACGACAATGCTCCCCCTTGAAGATTGCAACGTTGCAATGGGGTGTCATGAAGTATAATCCAAATAAGGATTATGTTGCAAATGAATTTGCAATGTATGGTTTGACACAAAGCTCCCCCTAGCTTTATGGTGTCAAAATCTTCATGTGTATTTTGAAAATCTACAAAATAGAGGTTAGAGAACAAGAGTATAGTGCATAATCTCCTGCAAATAAGACTCAAGTTAGTAGAAAAATGTTCTTCTGTACCACGGATCCCACAGTTCCCTTTATGGATGGATCCGTCTAGGCCATTTCTAGGGATCCGGCTGTCTGGTGATAGTTTCTTCAGCAGTGAATATATGCCAAGCAATGCTAATGAAAAGATGAAATATGTATATGATTTAGCAAGCACAAAACACAAAACAATCATGGCATATAGGTATTCATTCAATAAAAACAAAAGATAATCAAACAAATCTCTAAAACTAAGAGTATGATCTAGCCATACAAGTACTACTAATGCTAATGAGTTACCCAAACTCAAGATTCAACTAAAAGCTTAATGATAATTAAGGATGAGATAGGTTTCCTAAACGTTCTAAGTTTGAGCTTGTGACTATGAAGATCATTGTTATTTGGGCTTGTTGACCTCTTCGAAATGTTCGAGGAGGTGATAAAACATGAAACGTTGCTCTTCACGTAGTTCATGTATCAACCTTTCAACATGTTGACAATGATAGCAACCCTTGTCATGGTTTTGAGTTTCTTCAAGCGGAGGTTCAAGTGAAGTGGGTTGAAGATCCTCAAAAGGAGAAATTGGTGGAGGCTCATTAAGTGGAGGCTCAATAATGTTTGAGGGTGGAAGTAGGGAAGTATCAACTTCCATGTGGTTGGGTGGTTGACTTTGATGTCTCCTCATAATCCAAAATGGACTATTTGGGGGAATTGGAGAAATTGATATTGGTGCAAGTGTTGATTCAACACTTTGGTTTTGTTGCACAACCTTTTCAAGTGAATTAGTTGGCCAAGGGGGTAATTCCTCTAAGTTGTAAGAATGTGGAGATGATTGTGAGGTGTTAAGTGATGTGGCTCTAGGCACCAACGATGTTTGTTGGCTTGAAAAGGGTGTGTTTGGTTTAGTAGAATTTGGTGATGATATCCTTGTGGGAACAATTCTCTTGGGAATTAGTTTGATTGGTTTCTTTGGTGTAGGGGAGATCCTAGCATTTGTGGACTTAACCGGGGATGATTCGGTTGAGGAAACTTCGTGTATGACCCTAGCAAGTTTCTTGGGTGGTTCTTGGGTGGATGAGTTAGCACTAGGAGCTTTTCTCATGATGAAATGACTAAGTGAGATGTTTGTAATTGCTAAAAGTTGTGTTTGTGTTTGATGACTAAGGTGTTCTAGCAATATGACTTATAAATGGAAGAGTTTGGCAAGTGCATTTAAAACTTAAGCCACTAATATTCTTAGAGATGTGATGATTAACATGAACAAGGTTGAAGTTCAGAGTTTCACTGATCTAGGAACTTAATAAATATGAGGTGGAGTGTTTAAGTAAGCAATATGAGCTTGAAATGATTGTCTTGGCTAGAGTTGACAGAATCTGTCACCCGGATCCCACGGTTCCCTCTTCTGAGGGATCTGGCTAGGCTAATCCTAGGGATACGGCTCTCAGCAGTTATGAAGGGTTAGAAATGAAGTTTCTAAGAGCTAAAACCTATATCATCTTGAGTGTTTCAGTCCTCCTAAGTATCTAAGATGAGGGTGCACTTGAGTGATCAAGAGTAATGAATGTTATAGCAAATGATTGCTTTTCATGGAAGGAAAATGGGACTAAATGATTACCAATGGATGTTCAAGGATAACATTAAGAGTTTTGGTGGTGTCAAGTCATAATAAATGATCCTAGAGATATGACTTTAGCTTGAGATGGAATTTGAAAAATTCTTAAAAATCAAAAGAATTGAAAAACTAATTTTTGACCCATTTTGAGATAAAGATGACTAGAAACAATTTTCCCAAAAATTGTTTAATATGTTCACCTAAGTGTTTTGAAAGATGAAAAGCAATGTGTGAGTATTGAAGCGGAAATATGGTGAGTTTTGATGTGTTGATAAATTAAAAGACATTTTGACTAAGGTCTTATGTCAGCTATAAGTGAGTCTAAGGCTTTCTCATCCTTGAAGTAGACTTAGTTGAGTTCTAATATCTTATGTTTAGCTAATGTGATGTTATCTAGTAAGCTATCTTGATGTAAGAGATGCAGTATTGCTGATCTGATGCCACGGATCCCACGGTTCCCTCAAGGGAGGGATCCGTCTAGGCTAATCCTAGGGATCCGGCATCTGCAGATCAGAACCCCCACATAATAATGTGCAGATTTTGCACACTAATTAACCATTAAACTAAACAACAAGTACAAGCATGTCATCATATAACAGCACTCATTGATAATGGTAGAATTAACAATATCCAAATTACCACAAGCAAAAGTGCTAAAACATAATCATCCACACATAAATCAAGTGTTAAAATTAAGCATATTCCTATTGTCTCTTTCGTCAATTCTTTCTTTTCATTTTTGATGACTTAGTGAGGTGATAAGCAAGATTTTGAATCATGCCCCTCAATTGTTTGAAGTTGTTCGTAGTAATCAAAGAGTTCCAATTCAATGTTGGCTATGGGCTTGACATCTTCTTCATCTTCATTTTCTTCTTGTTCTCCTTCCGAGGAGTCCAAAAGAGCTTTAGGTTTCTTTCCATTGACCATGAAGCGTTTAGAGGGTATTTTGGTAAGAGGTACCATTACATGATTTGCAAAGAAATGATCATTGTTGATAGGAGATGGTTGCAATGCACTAACATACTTACAAAGTCGTGTTAGGAGCATACCATTAGGAAGTACCATGTTGGAAGCTTTGAATACCCCGGCCATTCTCCTCACCATGTAATAGGCGAGATTAAATGTCTTTTGGTGGATAAGACAATAGATCATTTGCACAAGACATGCATTTGGATGATCCTTGTTACCAACTAGGCTAATGACGTTTTCCCTAAGGATTTCTTCCCATTTTTTAAACATGGGATGCATTTCGAAAAGCTCCATTTGAAAAGGATTACGGTGAATGAGCTTTTTATTTCGGTTGTACCGGTCCTAACCTTGAAGATAGTATCTCGAATGATTTCGGGATCATCAAGAGGAGTATTGTAGATAGGTTTAGAATCAAGTGCAAGCTTTTGAGTGTTAATTGCCCAATCTTAAGAATACATACAAATTCCTTCACAAGGAATGCGAAGAATTTGAGCAAATGTGTTGAGAGGTAGAATGAAGTTTTGTTTATTGATGATGAAGGCGATTGAAATGCTATCATCGGCGTTTCGAATGATCCTAATGCTTTTATAGAATTCAAAAATGAAAACCGGGCAAATTTGTTCATCAATGTCAAGAAGACAATCAAAGTTGATTGCCGAGAAAGCTTGGCGAGTGTCGGTATCTTCAAGGAAACATTCCTTGACTACACGACCTTCGTGAATAAGTCATTTTTCAAGCTTTTTGAAGACCTTGCGGTTGGTTTTTGAGAATTCCTCATTTCGATAGTAATGAGTAAGGTAATGGACGGTATCATGATGATCTTGTTGTGTGGCTTTAGGCATGGTTGGTCCTAGAAACACAAATTTTCCAATTAGGTAAAATTAGTTGAGATGGGTTTATGGTTTTGATTTGTATTAACAATGTTGTGAACACGATGTGATCTTAATTATGTAAAAAGCCCCTTTTAATGATTAATTTTGAAAACCCTAATTAGATTAATTGATTAGAGATTGTGAAACCATAAACCCTAGGATGATGATGATGATGAAAATTAGAACAAGTCAGTGTAAAAACTTACAATGGTGTTCTAGAGAGGAATACTTGAGGGTATGGAGTCCAATGAGGATGAAATCAGTAGTTTAGTCGTTTTTGTGTTATGTGAGGAGAGGGAAAAAGATCAGTGGTGATTTTGAATGCGTATAGCTGAGTTATGTTCCACGGTTCCCCCGGATCCCTTATAATTGGGATCCGGCTAGTACAACTAGGGGGATCCGGCTACTGTGGACAGAAAAAGGGTTGTTTTGTCGACGGGTTTTCATAAGTTAGTTATCAAGGGTTCATGTGTGATGACGGCGTTAGTTTGACGAATCAAAAGGAATACTATTCCCAATGATGAGTAAGTTGGAAAAGTGACAAAATATACTTTTAAAGAGACTAGCAATTTTTAAACAAAAAGAATTATGATATCAATATACTCATGTAAGCTATCTACTGAAAAGTAAAACATACCTCTATGCTTCTTGGTTTGTCATAATACTCGAAATACTTCATGAGCTCTTAAAGTAATCCTTTGTATTTGGCGTAAGTAAGTTGTGATTACTTTTAGATCCTTTCTTGAAGGTTGACTTCATTATTCTTTGAATAGAAATGAAAGTTTTGGAGAGATCCTAGCATGAATATTTCTTGATACAAATATGTTAGGATGATCTATCAATGTCCAACAAAATGATTTTTAAAACATGACTTGAAAAAAAAATCATTCTTTGTAGTTTTCAAACATACACGGATCGTATCAAGTTTTCAAAGTACAACATACTCTAAGAAACTTGGTAACGAAGCTCTGATGCCAATCGTGGAAAACTAGAATGGGGGGTTGAATAGTTTTACCAATTAAAACTTCGTTTTAAAACATTTAGATTAACTTATGTCAATCTATTTTGATGTTTATGTTGGACGTTGATAGATAGATATATAAGCATGTAATGAAAGATAAAGAGTAAGAAGCACATCACCATGACACAAGTATTTATAGTGGTTCGGCTACAAGGACACCTTCCTTGTCCTACTCCACTCCCCGAGTCACCTACTCGAGAGATTGTAAACACTACACCAATCTCCTTATGGCGGAGAAGCCTTCACAACGTCGCTTACACCTTTTTCCGGTACAAAGTTAAATACCGAGTTCTTTCACACCAAGGCAAACCACACCTAACACAACGTCGCCTACCCTTTATACGGTGCTAGGCTAACCACCGAGTTCTTTCACTCCAAGGTGAACCACATCTATCACAACGTCGTCTACCCTTTATTAGGTACTAGGCTAAGCACCTAGTTCCAATACTATGGAGGAACTACTACCCATCACAACACAACACCTAATCTCAAGGAGATCCACTCCTTGTTACAACACCATCAAGGATATCACCATCCTTGGAAATAAACAAATACTTATATGTATAATGATGCACCTCATTGATTATACGACCTAGGCACTCTTCCCTAATGCCACTTGATTTGATTCTTAGGCATCCTTCACTAATACCTTTGACACAACGCTTGGCACCTTTCACTAATGCCTTCGTCTTGACACCTTTAGCATTCTTCACTAATGCTTTTGACACGGACGTTTAGCATCTTTCACTAATGCTTTCGTCTTGACTCTTTCGGCATCCTTCACTAATGCCTTCAACACAACATCTCTACGGAGAAAGAAAGAACTATCAACAAGAGAACCTCAGTTGTCTTGATGATGACGAAGCATGGCAACTCATGGACTTGAGCTTGCTCGACTTCAAGAAGTGGTGATCTCGCCTTTAAGAGGAACCTAGAGAATCACACAAAAACAAAAGACAAACTACATAGAGAGATCCCTTAGGATCAGTGGTTAGAGAGGTAGAATACTTGGAGAAAGTATGTGTAAAAGTGGTGAGCCAAAATGAAGAAATGGCTCACTATTTATAGAGGAGAAAGTTCACTGTTCCCCGAATCCCACGGATCCCTCCCACAACGGATCCGGCTAGCTTAAAGCTAGGGATCCGTGGGACGCTCCTCTTTGCCCATGGGTATTTTTGGTTATGGGTCATGGGTCATGGGTTATGGGTTGATCCATGGGTTTCTTTCTAGATACAATGTATCTCTAGAATACAATGAACCTAGTTAAGTGGTTTGGACAAAACCATGGGTTATGGGTCAATACCATTTGTTAGGTTTTACCCATTTTAGTATATACTTGTTTTTACCCATTTTAGTATATACTTAGTTAAGTATATGTTAGCTCAATATATAAACACTAGTTGTTGTACATATGTATCTCTAAATCATAAAATCACTCATACTTGTTTTAGTGTTTTATGTGAAAACGTAAGTGTGTTAGAAAACTATTGGCTCAAACAGTTTACGTATTTTATTTGTTTCGTTAAAATGATTTTGCGTTTGTTATTGACAAAACATTAGAAGATCGTAAAATATAAATAAACGCTTTTACGGCTTATTTGTATTAGCAACACATGTAAACCTTCGTTTGAAGGTTGGTTGTTCACATTTATACATTTCCTATGCCTAACATTTGCTTATTATATTCATGTGTGTGTTTGTGTGTTCAACCGGTCTATCTCATCTCTATTTCTTACATATTGATGCTTGTGTTAACTTATGGTGACCTAACACTTTGAGATTTTCAAATTCTTAAAGGCTTCATCATCTACCCCCTCAACCAATGCTTCTGAGCCAACAACTCCTATTCATGAAGAAATAGCACCTGTTGTGGGGGAGAGAGAATTTATCTGCACCAAATCCTCTTCCGAGATCAAAAACTACCACTCTGAAGCGATTATTTAATCAACTTGGTGCATCTAGGAAGACTCCTTCTCATGCTGAAGGGGAGCACACTTCAGGGTCAGAGGCTCTAGTACATTATGAATCTCCTTTTGTTCCTAAAAGCCGTAAATACTCCAAAGACTTGGTAGTTCTGAAGCCATATTCCTCAGAAAATAAATGGGATTACTATTCAACATACTTCAAGTCTGTTATCCCATTCAAGAATATTCAGATCAGGGAACTACCAACCATTCAGATGTTGAAAATTACGAAGCTGAAACTCTATCCTCTGATGAACATGTCTCTGCACCTTCACATTTTTATTAAGAACCACTTATCATTCAGAGAGAAGGAAAAGTGTTTCCTCAGAGTCAGCTCAATCCCCTCCAAAGTTGTACAACAAGAGTCTTGTGGAAAACTAGAAAGGGCGGGAGGGGTTGAATAGTTTTATGAATTAAAACTTCGTTTTAAACTATTTAGATCGACTTATGTCAATCTATTTAGTGTGTGTGTTGGATGATGATAGATAAGCATATAAACAAGTAATGCAAAGATTAAGAGTAAGGAACACAAAACCACGACACGAGTATTTATAGTGGTTTGGCTACAAGGACACCTTCCTTGCCCTACTCCACTCCCCGAGTTCCCCACTGGAGAGTTCGTAAGCACTACACACACAAGCTCCTTAATGTGGCGGAGAAGCCTTCACAACATAGCCTACTCTTTATCCGGTACAAGGCTAGACACCGAGTCCTTCCACGAGGTAGAACCAAATCTATCACAATGTCGCCTACACTTTATCTAGTACAAGGCTAGATACCGAGTTCCATTACAAAGGAGGAACTACTACCCAACACTACACCAATACATGACTACCCCAAAGGAGACACACTCCTTATTACAACATCATAAGGATATCAATATCCTTTAACCCAAACTATCTATCTTGTACATCGATGCACCATATCGAATGTACTCCCTTGGCACCTTTCACTAATGCCTTCGACTTGACCCTTTGGCACATTTCACTAATGCCTTCGACACGACCCTTTGGCACCTTTCACTAATGCCTTCGACTTGACCCTTTGGCACCTTTCACTAATGCCTTCAACACAACACTTCTAAGGAGGGTGGAAAGACCTATCAACAAGATAACTTTAGTAGTCTTGATGATGACGAAGCTTGGCAACTCATGGACTTAAGCTTGCTCGACTTCAAGAGGTGGTGATCTCGCCTTTAAGAGGAACCTAGAGAATCACACAAACACAAAACTACATGGAAAGATCCTTTGGATCTGATGTTAGAGATATTACAATACTAAGAGAGAGTATGTGTAAAAGGGGTGAGTTGCAAGTGAGAAATGGCTCACTATTTATAGGCACATTTCTCTACTGTTCCACGGTTCCCACGGATCCCTCCCCAGAGGGATCCGGCTAGTGCAATCCAAGGGATCCGGCAGCTGGGTCAGCTTAAGTCCGGATTTTGGGTTGCAAACCGGGTTATGGGTTATAAACCATGGGTTATGGATACCCAACAAGATGCAATGTATCTAGACATTGGGTCATGGGTCTTGGGTCATGGATCATGGATAATAGCCAACATAACTTCATGCATGATGTCATGCAATGGGTCATGGGTTATGGATCAAGATCCATGGGTATGGGTCATGGACTTTGGGTTTTACCCAACAATATTCAATGTATCTAGTCAATGGGTTAAGGACTTAGATTTTTACCCATTACATTACCCATTACAATATATACCAAGTATATATATATATATATGTACATTTCCATATTATGTAAACACTAGTTGTTATATATATGCATTTCTATAAGATGTAAACACTATTACTTGTTTAGTGTTTTATATGAAAATGTAAGTGTGTTAGTAAACTATTGGCCCAAACCATTTACGTATTTTATTTGTTTCATCAAAATGATTTTACGTTTATTATCGACAAAACATTAGAAGATCGTAAAATATAAATAAACATTTTTACGGCTTATTTGTATTAACAAGTCTGATACAATAGTCTTGAGAAGATACCAGTTGAAATTGATGGTCAGATGGTAATGGTAACCGCTGAAGAGGCTTCCAAACTACTTCATGAACTTGAAACTAGAAAACAAAGGATGCCACAACTTATGAACTGAGGAAGATTGCCTTTAAAGAGACTCAGAAGTCTGATCTTGATATTGAGACCATCAAGGAATTTAAAAGTCTTCAGGCTCAGACTTATAAATAGCTTCAAAAAGAAAGAAAGGAACTGAAAGAGAGTAGCACAGAAGTTTGACATTTGTTAGAAGAGAAGGAGTCATCATTGATATAAAGTTAAATGTTAAGACAGTTCCACCCACCATCACCATCATAAGAGGTCATGATAATTCAAAATGTGAAGTGATCAAAGACTTCAAATTTGGAATGTTCGGTGTGAAGGAATGAGAAATGATGATTGATAAGGATTTAAAACGTACACTTTTTAGAGGTCATTTAAGCCCTTAATTGCCTACTTTTATATCTATTACTGGTTAATTTCGTTCCTTTTCACTTTTTTGGTCTCTTGGAAGCAAAATGCTGGAATGATGCATATTTGGACGAAAAGGAGTGAATATATGATGAAAATGGCTAAGTCAAGATCGAAGACACTCAAGCTGCTAGAATTGAAGCTGACGGCGTCCCAATCAAAGGGCGACGCCGTCCCTTTATACGTAATTAAATTTGTGATGGCTCAGTAGACTTTTTGCTAAAATACACCTGACGGCGTCAAACTTTAAAGAGGAAGGGCGTCACGAAAACTTTTCATCTCAGACGGCCTGGATCCAGACTCAGACGACGTCACTACTGAAGCCTGATGGCGTCACATCTACAACGTGAAGCCATCCCAACTATTACTTGGCTAAGACGAAACCCTAATGACGGCGATCTGACGGCGTCCCACCTATAAGGTGACGCCGTCGCAAGTGTAAAATTGTATATAGAAATCGAATTTTTAGAATTTTAAGAGGTAGACTTGTGGAGTAAAAACCATAAACGTTTGTAGTCCGAATTGGACAGTATCTTAGGGTTCTCATACCCTATTTTACATCAAGATAAGTGTTTTACCTCATTAATTTCATTATGTCTTCGATTGAATGTGTGTATGCTTGCGTGTTTAACATGTCCGACTAAATTTCTTGTGTGTTTTCTTAGATCTATGAAACATAGTTATTAATTATTGATTGGTTGTCTCTTATCTTAATTGTAATTGGCTTAGGAGTGCAATTAGTCCATCGTTGTGTTTAAATGCTTGAGTAATCTTTGTGAACCTTAGTTTATAAATCACTTGGCGGATTCATAGGCTAAACATCCAAAGATAACCTTAGAGTTAGTTTATGATTGACCTAGAGATTTCGTAGGCAATAACCTTAAGGTATTCTCAAAGAGTTAGGGAAAAAGCATACCCTACGACCTTAGAAAACACAACGTGTTAAGAATAAGGACGTGACAATTCAACCACCAATAAAAGATAACTAGGGAGTAATAGTATCTAGATAGACACATTTTTAATCATCATACGAGCACACATCAATAGACATAAGACTACCCATAGTTTAGATAATTAGATAGTAGAAATAATCGGTAGAAGTACCAACCCCTAAATTCAAACCCCGAAATTTTACCCTTAGCTTTCTAAAAAAATATAAAAAAGATAAAAAATAATCTTCCTCAACCTTAGCATAGTACACTTCTTACTAGCATTTCTATTCCCCTAGAGAAAGATATCAATAACTGAGGCTTACCTAATACTACACTACAACGATTAGGTTCACTGCCTAGGGTGTTGAAAAACTTGCTCGACGAAAAGGAGGTTCCTTTGACCCCGAAAGCGTTGTACGCGCGTCAATGCTCCCTATTCTTCAGAAGAAGCAAGGAAAAGTTACCGGTCATCTTATTGAGACTTTGAATAAAAGATTTGATGAACTGAGAAATGTAGGTGGATCTCTAGAAGCTGAACCCCCGAAGCCCGTCATTGCCAAAGACACTTTAGGGTTAAATAAAAGAAAGAAGAATATTGAGTTTGAACATGAGCAATTTATTGCTGGTTGATTCTTCGGGAAAACCATCAATTATAGAGATTTTTAGTATTTGGGCAACTCAAATGTATGAGATTTGAGTCCCCGGATCATTCCTAGCGAGGGATGAATGGAGTTTAACAACTCACGTCGCGTGATTCAGGATTCGAATGGGAAAAAGGGATTTTGAGTGATTTTTAAACTACGATGCAAGGAAAAGTAAAGGGAAGCAATAAAAACTACAGAACCTATGATGCAAACAAGTAATTATAACTAAGTATGCAATTTAAAACTAAAAACGCGAATAACGTAATTATAAAATGGCGAATTAAAATACAAACAACACTATTTTAACCCATAAAAATGAACTACTATTTATACACAGCTAATAATGTTATTTAAAAATTATTTGAAATTTAAAAGTAATTTTTTTTGGTTTTTCTTGATTTATTTTGAATTAAAAACTAATTTTGAACATTTAAAATAAACTTAAAATACTAAAATTTAGGAAAACATGCAAGAAAATTACAAAACTATTTTTCAAAAATCATAATTAACTAAAAGGAATTTTCAAAACTGGAATTACATTTTTCTACCTTTTCTCTAATTATTGTGAATTTAATACTATTTAAAACTAATTAAATTCCTAGAAAATACTATTTAAAGTATTAAAATTCTGGAAAAGTATTTTTTCTGACTTTTTGAATATTCTAAACCTAAGAAAATTAAAATTGAATTTTTGTGACCATTTTCTGAATTATTTCAATTAAATGTTATTTAAAAAGTCTAAAAACTGAATTTAAATTCAGAACAATTGTAAATGGACAGGGAAAATTATGAAAAATTCCAGAAAAGTTCTAAAAACTACTGAGATGCCATGAAAAATAACAAACACAACTTATGAATGCATAAAAATCAATTGAGCATGAAACTGTATTGATAAGCACTTGATAAAATAAGCTAAAGAGCACTAAAAGCTACTAGAAGTTCCAATAAGCTAAAACTAACCTTAACCAACTAAAAATATCCTGCTGCAACTGAATTGAATCTAATAAGCACAAGATTAAGGCTAATAAGCACTAACTCAGATTCAAACTTAATGATGCCAAACTAAGAATTAACACAATTTAAAGCAATTCTAAGCTCACATAAGCTTAGATTTGAGAAACTTAAGTTGTAGGAACAGTAATAACAAAACGTTTAATCTAATTGACAAGGAATTAAAATTGGAAAAGTAATTTTATTAATAAATGTGAGAGTACAAGCTTTAACTGAAATAATACTCAAACTAATTTAGCTACAGAGAACAAGAGTAAATTGACTGAAATAAAAGTGGTGACAACTTCTTAAAGCAGAGAAATTGGACGAATTCTTCAATGTGGAGAAAGGGCTTTTTATAGCCAATGAGGGAACTTGGTCTTGATCATGAGAAGCATCTGGAAGTCTAATCTTATCCCTTAATTTCACTATCTCATCATCTCTTCAATCCTCAGCTTTTGCATCAATTGTTGTGATGTGGCACAACCAATAGAAAGCTTTCATTCTGCCAGCATGTCATTCCGTAGCACATGGATTGCCAAATCATTAGAGGTCTTCTAGAACCATTTAAATGTATGGGTAATTTTGTGGGATTGCAGGGTAAAGGTGAAAATGATGATGAAACAGTAACTGGTTATTGCTTTTTATTTAGGCGCGTTTGGGAAAGGGTTGAGTTATTTTATATTACTTTGACTTTTAAGCTTAATGTTGACTGGTGGTAAGATTGGGAGGGTTTACGGGCTTTTGTTGTTAAAAGTGTAATGGGCTTTTGTGAATAATGGGGTAGATGTAATATAGTTTAGGTTTGTATTTGGACTTGGTTTATTACAGATAGTATCCTAAGGACCATTTATGTATATTTTGTTAAAACCAAGGACCAAGGGTGTATTTGTGAAAAGGTTTAGGTACAAATGGTAAGTGGGATTTATGAGGGGTGTAAATTGTAAATATGGAAAGTTAAGGGGTATTTGTGTAATTTTAGAAAGTAAAAGGGTGAAATATGAAAATGTGATACAATGACGGGGAAATCTCCCAATCTTTACTCAGAACTCCGTATATTGATCTTTTAAGCATCAAAGTCCCATAAAATAGCATCCCCGGCATCGGCTTTTACACTCTTCACTCTCTCGTGCTCGGTTTTGGCTTTTTTAGTCTGTTTTGTCATATCCGTACCTGCACATGCATAAACTCAAGAAACACGCAAATATTAGGCATAAACGGCTCTTTTCTTGTTATTTTGGGTCTTATTTTGGTAAAGAAATTGTATGTGTTTTAGCACATACCAAAATACCCCAGACTAGACGACTGTCGTGTCCTCACGCAATGTAATCAACTCACGCTTCTAAAACCAAGGATTTCAACCTCTTTCTACTAAATCTATGAAAAGTAGCAAAGATTCCTCAAAAGAGATTAAGAAACCCTTAATTCTAAAAAACGCCCCGTTTAACTTTTTATTCCACATATAGATATTACGATTAAGCACATTCCAATTATGAGTGACGGTTTGTTGAACTTTCATGTCAATCAATAACTCCAACATTTTTCAAACGACATTTTAGGATCACGGAGTAGGAAACACAACTCAGCAAGAAGTGACTATACGGATAGAATACATCGTCCCTTGATTTTTCACAAGTCCCCAAACTAAGCGTAAAATCGAAATCATTGTTAAATATGACTTTAGACGCTAACACTACCCATGGAAGTTACTTGTGTAATTACTTCTTGCTCCCATTTTCCTATTTTCCTCTATTTATTTTATTTTTTGTGAGAAATGAATTTCTTCAAGTTTCTCATTTCGATAGGTTTTATTCCGATAAAGATATGAAGCTAAGACGCTAATTAGTTTTCCATCTTCCCTCGAAAACCGTTGCACACAAGAATGAGGTCCACATCAAGGTCCTAACTTAACACGATTTTGGGAGATGTCCTTTTTATGGCGACCGAAACAACTCATCTACGAGTCCAGAGATAGAGGCTTTATTTAGATATCTCCTGGATTCAAAGTTTGGTCTAAGACTTATTTCAGCACATTTTCATTTTTGCAATTTAGGCCCTCGGTCTTTTCAACCACTAATTCAACGGGATTACCCTTTTATCAGAAATCTTATCATGAATTTGGATTTTCCTCCACCTTTTTGAAGTCCATGATAACGGGGGCACCGTCGGACATAGAAAACTTTTATGGCTTTGGATTTTCACTTTAATACATTTGGGCTTTATTTCATGTTAATTTTTGTCCCAAACTCCGAATCCTACGGTTTTTATACCGCAACACTGACAGTACCTCGATGTGTACCCAATTCTCATGGGCAAGGATTCTCTAAAGAAGATAATGAAGTAACTATCGCCAAAAACTTAACATCTTTAATTATTTATTCACAAATATGGAGTGAGACAATTTTGTGGGAGCAAAAAAACCACAAGTACCTTCGATGAGCTCTAAAGAGAACCATCTACTCCACACTTAGCATCAAAACTCATAAGTAACTCTATCATTCCTCGATCTTCGCAAATTTGAAATCCCAAATAATGAGATCCGCGGATGCTTAGCCGATAATTAAATTATCTATGGTTAAGGGAACAAGCTAGGGCTCAACACGCCCGGTCAAGTCAGAATTCTATTCCTACTCTCATCAGCGGAAAGTCAACAAGGTGTCAAAACATATATTAACTTAGCAAATGCTTCGTCAAATAATCTCAAGTCTCGCATTTTTAAAGTCACTTATTAGAAACTTGTGAATCTTTCAAAGCTTCGCATATTTAAAATCAGATAATGAAGCTTGCAAATCCTTGGCCTTTTGAGCTAGAATCGCATTTTATAGCCTCTTGTCTAAGCAATTAGCAAAGGCTTTTTCAAGAAAACTCATATTTTAAGTAACTTCTAAGAGACTAGCAAAGACTTTTCAATCATAAAACTAGCAAAAGCTTACAAAAAAATTTAAATTTTCTCATTTTTGCACAATTTTTTCATGTTCTAAGGAAAAACGGGGTCACGAGAGTACACGGCAAAGAATAAGCAAGTGCGGTGAAATCAAATCGAAGATTACCCCACCCCAGACTAAAATGAAACATTGTCCTCAATGTTTAAAGGCAAGGGTATCAACGAAAATCTAAAAGCCGTTTATTAATTATGCTCAAAGATAAACGTTAGTCGATAAGATTTCGGATATCGGATTTCCATCAGCATCGATCATGAAACTCGAGTGGAGAAAAGACAAACTTCGAGCACGAGAGTCTTCATATCGGGAAATCCTGGACAAAAACATCACAAACAACCAAACACGAGAAATCGCAGAGGCTAACCCCTTCACGTCACTTATTAGAAAGAAAATAGAAAGAAGATAGAGATAAGCATGGGGTGCCTCCCACGAAGCGCTACTGTTTTTTATCACCGAGTCACTAGCCTGACTAGTCCCCGAATTCATTTGTCCTTAAGAAAGCAAGCGGGAAGGATACCCGGATCAAATATGGTATCCTTACTTCGGAGGGAAAGAGAATGGGTGGGATGGGTGGAGAAGAAAGTGTCGGGCTTCAGCACATACTAGATAACTCCTCCCATGGATCCCTAGCTTTACGCTAGTCGGATCCCTTGTGGGAGGGATCCGGGGAATAGTGAACTTTCTCCTCTATAAATAGTGAGCCATTTCTTTCTTTTGGCTCACCACTTTTACACATACTTTCTCCAATTATTGTACCTCTCTAACCACTGATCCTAAGGGATCTCTCTATGTAGTTTGTCTTTTGTTTTTGTGTGATTCTCTAGGTTCCTCTTAAAGTCGAGATCACCACTTCTTGAAGTCTATGCGGGTGGACGAAAGGATGATGGATAGATAAGAGAATACTCCAAAGAAGACGAGAGCTCTTGGTAAGGGATAACATGTGTAGGCTCAACAACGAAGGCATCCATCGGAGGATCCTTATCTCGAAAAATGTTTTTAACAAAGAACTCATCAATGAATATCCCGGGTTTAAAGATCTTGTATTCACATGAGGGCTGAACGGGATAACTGAGGGTGGACTCATCAGAGGAAGGAGAATCATCATCAATCAACAACATATCCTCCTCGGGATCATGTACGGCATCCTCAATACCAGGTGGTATCAAGTCATTAATAGCATCCTCAATGATCGGGTCATTCGTCGGGATATCGGAAATCTCATTCAAAACTTTGCTCATATCAACATTAAAGTAGAATCGCTCAAATATTGGAGGATAAACATCGGAAATAGTGGGATTGCCACTAATCTCTTCAACAAATTGTAAAATCTCAAGCTCGGGCAAGAAATCGCTATCTTTAACGGAGATAGGATGTGAACTTGAATTATCTTTTAGGGCTTTAATCTTGGAAATGAGAAGATGAACATTTAACAATGTTTCTCGTAATGTTTCATCCTTGATCTGAATATCACCGGGCTCAATCTCCTCATTTTCTGGCTCAAAATCATTTACTTCTTCTATGTGAACGTGCTCAGAAGGTAAATCATCGACGAAATCGATGTCTTCATAAGAATCATTATCAGAATCAGAGGAACATCTCAATATGATCAATTATAGAGATTTGTAGTATTTGGGCAACTCAAATGTATGAGATTTGAGTCTCCGGATCGTTCCTATTGAGGGATAAATGGAGTTTAACAACTCACGTCGCGTGATTCGGGATTCGAATGGGAAAAAGGGATTTTGAGTGATTTCTAAACTACGATGCAAGGAAAAGTAAAGGGAAGCAATAAAAACTACAGAACCTATGATGCAAACAATTAATTATAACTAAGTATGCAATTTAAAACTAAAAACGCGAATAACGTAATTATAAAAACGCGAATTAAAATGCAAACAACACTATTTTAACCCATAAAAATGAAATACTATTTGTCTACAGCTAATAATGTTATTTAAAAATTATTTGAAATTTAAAAGTAATTTTTTTTGGTTTTTCTTGATTTATTTTGAATTAAAAACTAATTTTGAACATTTAAAATAACCTTAAAATGCTAAAATTTAGGAAAACATGCAAGAAAATTACAAAACTATTTTTCAAAAATCTTAATTAACTAAAAGGAATTTTGAAAACTAGAATTACATTTTTCTGACCTTTTCTCTAATTATTGTGAATTTAATAGTATTTAAAACTAATTAAATTCCTAGAAAATACTATTTAAACTATGAAAATTCTGGAAAAATATTTTTTCTGACTTTTTGAATATTATAAACCTAGGAAAATTAAAATTGAATTTTTGTGACCATTTTCTGAATTATTTCAATTAAATGCTATTTAAAAAGTCTAAAAACTGAATTTAATATCAGAACAATAGTAAATGGACAGGGAAAATTATGAAAAATTCCAGAAAAGTTCTAAAAACTACTGAGATGCCATGAAAAATAACAAACACAACTTATGAATGCATAAAAAGCAATTGAGCATGAAACTGTATTGATAAGCACTTGATAAAATAAGCTAAAGAGCACTAAAAGCTACCAGAAGTTCCAATAAGCTAAAACTAACCTTAACCAACTAAAAATATCCTGCTACAACTGAATTGAATCTAATAAGCACAAGATTAAGGCTAATAAGCACTAACTCAGATTCAAACTTAATGATGCCAAACAGCCCTAACTGACCTAATTTAAGCTTAAATATAGCTTATTTATAAAAATCCTAAAAATAAACCAAAAATATCCAGTTAAAGGCAACCAACCACATAGCTTAAATCCTAAGTTTCAGCTATAATGGACTAGTATTAAGCAAATTAAAAATCAAAAACCTAAGGCTAATAGGGAGATATGGGGACTAAAGCAGAACAGTTATAATGGGAATTGCGGAGTTGAATAAGCACTACAAAAGCAGGAAAACTAATGTAAATTAGCTAAACCTATATCTAAACAACACCTAAACTGATCCTAGATATCTTCTTATCCAAAAATTAGCTAGATTAAATAGTGAACTAATCCTAACAAGCAGACTTGAAAGTTAAACTTAGATGCATATGCAGCCTAAAATAAACACTAGCAACAAACTATAAATGCAAAATAAAGTATCACATATGCAATCTATAATAAAAACTACTTATATGACTAAAATCAGGAGATAATATCAGCAAAGGAACAGATTAAAGGCCTTAAAAATGAGCTAAGTAAACAAAAACCTAAAACTGCTTATGGAAAGCAGGACAGAACAAGTGAATTTGAAAACACAATATAGTGATGAAAAACTTGCAACTGAGATCACAATTTTCCTAAATCTTACACCTAAACTGGTTTACTCAAATTTGCACTATTGAAAATCATTTAATCAACAGGTTTAGCTCAAAACCAAACACCCCTTCAACATTCAAAAACTATTTTTTAAAACTTAAAACATGATGAAAACTGAAGAGAACTAAATTGAAATGACAATTACTCTTAAAACTTATCTTTAGAACAAATTAAAATTAGATTCGACTCAAAACTGAATGGACTTTAAAATTTTGACTAAGTTTGACTATGGTTGACTTACTTTGACTCTTTTGCAAAACTAAGAATTAACACAATTTAAAGCAATTCTAAGCTCACATAAGCTTAGATTTGAGAAACTTAAGCTGTAGGAACAGTAATAACAAAACGTTTAATCTAATTGACAAGGAATTAAGATTGGAAAAGTAATTTTATTAATAAATGTGAGACTACAAGCTTTAACTGAAATAATACTCAAACTAATTTAGCTACAGAGAACAAGAGTAAATTGACTGAAATAAAAGTGGTAACAACTTCTTAAAGCAGAGAAATTGGACGAATTCTTCAATGTGGAGAAAGGGCTTTTTATAGCCAATGAGGGAACTTGGTCTTGATCATGAGAAGCATCTGGAAGTCTAATCTTAGCCCTTGATTTCACTATCTCATCATCTCTTCAATCCTCAGCCTTTGGATCAATTGTTGTGATGTGGCACAACCAATAGAAAGCTTTCATTCTGCCAGCATGTCATTCCATAGCACACGGATTGCCAAATCATTAGAAGTCTTCTAGAACCATTTAAATGTATGGGTAATTTTGTGGGATTGCAGGGTAAAGGTGAAAATGATGATGAAACAGTAACTGGTTATTGCTTTTATTTAGGCGCGTTTGGGAAAGCGTTGGGTTATTTTATATTACTTTGACTTTTAAGCTTAATGTTGACTGGTGGTAAGATTGGGAGGGTTCACGGGCTTTTGTTGTTATAAGTGTAATGGGCTTTTGTGAATAATGGGGTAGATGTAATATATTTTAGGTTTGTATTTGGACTTGGTTTATTACAGATAGTATCCTAAGGATCATTTATGTATATTTTGTTAAAACCAAGGACCAAGGGTGTATTTGTGAAAAGGTTTAGGTACAAATGAAGTGGGATTTATGAGGGGTGTAAATTGTAAATACGGAAAGTTAAGGGGTATTTGTGTAATTTTGGAAAGTGAAAGGGTGAAATGTGAAAATGTGATACAATGACGGGTTTTCAATGAAATCTCCCAATCTTTACTCAGAACTCCGTACATTGATCTTTTAAGCATCAAAGTCCCATAAAATAGCATCCCCGACATCGGCTTTTACACTCTTCTCTCTCTCGTGCTCGGTTTTTCTCGGTTTTGGCTTTCTTTAGTCTGTTTTGTCATATCCGTACCTGCACATGCATAAACTCAAGAAACACGCAAATATTAGGCATAAACGGGTCTTTTCTAGTTATTTTGGGTCTTATTTTTGTAAAGAAATGGTATGTGTTTTAGCACATACCACTGGTCTACACTCTGACATGTCATTTCCTGAGGGTGTTAAGTTTGTGGATAGGTTGGTCATAGAACAACCTGAGCATGGAATCTTCTTCTATGATGTGTACAATCAACATGCCTTCCAAAGAGTGTTTGACATACACATTGTACAAACTGGTACTCTGTTCTTCTGCAAGTTTAAAGCTCTACATCACAAGTCCCCTAAAATCAAAAAGTTCTTAGAGCTACTTGATAACCTTATCAAAGACAGACAAAGAAAGAACAATACACTCTAAAGAAGGTCAAGATGGAATAGTTAGCATATGAGTTCTGATGGGTTAGATAGATATTTTGGTATCCTTGCATGGAAGTGTTTGTAATTTGTAAAGATGACTAATATCTATCTGTTTTTATTTCATATCTTAGCACTTTAATTTACCTTCAGTTTATAACAAGAAGTTGTATTTGCTCAATTACAATGGAAAAACACTTGGGCTATTTTTTTTATCCAAATAGGGGGAGATTGTTGGGTCAATTTAGTGTCCAAAGTATCTTAGTATAGATTTGAATGAAAAACACCTTTAGTGTATACAGTCCTTGATGCTATGTCATCAGGGAGTCATCCTCAAGATGTTCTTCAGAGTCTGAAGAAAAAATGTGGAAAACTAGAAGGGGGGTTGAATAGTTTTACCAATTTAAAACTTCCTTTTAAATATTTAAATTGACTTATGTCAATCTATTTGGTTGTTTATGTTGGACGTTGATAAATAGATATATAAACGTGTAATGAAAGATAAAGAGCAAGAAGCACATCACCACGACACAAGTATTTATAGTGGTTCGGCTACAAGGACACCTTCCTTGCCCTACTCCACTCCCCGAGTCACCTACTCGAGAGTTCGTAAACACTACACCAACTCCTTATGGCGGAGAAGCCTTCACAACGTCGCTTACACCTTTTTCCGGTACAAAGCTAAATACCGAGTTCTTTCACACCAAGGCGAACCACACCTAACACAACGTCGCCTACCCTTTATACGGTGCTAGGCTAACCACCGAGTTTTTTCACAGCAAGGAGAACTAATCCTATCACAATGTCGCCTACCCTTTATTAGGTACTAGGCTAAGCACCTAGTTCCATTACTATGGAGGAACTACTACCCTTCACAACACAACAACTAATATCAAGGAGATCCACTCCTTGTTACAACACCATCAAGGATATCACCATCCTTGGAAATAAACAAATACTTATATGTATAACGATGCACCTCATCGATTATACGACCTAGGCATTCTTCCCAAATGCCACTTGATTTGATTCATAGGCATCCTTCACTAATGCCTTTGACACAACGCTTGGCACCTTTCACTAATGCCTTCGTCTTGATACCTTTAGCATTCTTCACTAATGCTTTTGACACGGACGATAAGCACCTTTCACTAATGCCTTCATCTTGACACTTTCGGCATCCTTCACTAATGCCTTTAACCCAACATCTACGGAGGAAGAAAGAACTATCAACAAGAGAACCTTAGTTGTCTTGATGATGACGAAGCATGGCAACTCATGGACTTGAGCTTGCTCGTCTTCAAGAGGTGGTGATCTCGCCTTTAAGAGGAACCTAGAGAATCACACAAAAAACAAAAGACAAACTACATAAATCACTTGGATCTGAGGTTAGGGAGGTATGATACTTGGGGAAAGTATGTGTGTAAAGTTGTGTGTAGAAAGGAAGAAATTGCTCTCTATTTATAGAGGAAATTTTCTACTGTTCCCCGGATCCCGCAGATCCCTCCCACAAGGGATCCGGCTAGCACAAAGCTAGGGATCCGTGGGATGCTCCTCTTTGCCCATGGGTATTTTTGGTTATGGGTCATGGGTCATGGGTCATGGGTTATGGGTTGATCCATGGTTTTCTTTGTAGATACAATGTATCTCAAGGATACAATGAACTTGGTTAAGTGGTATATATAAAACCATGGGTTATGGGTCAATACCATTTGCTAGTTTTTACCCATTTAGTATATACTTGTTTTTACCCATTTTAGTATATACTTGTTTTTACCCATTTTAGTATATACTTAGTTTAAGTATATGCTAGCCCAATATGTAAACACTAGTTGTTGTACATATGTATCTAAATCATAAAATCACTTATACTTGTTTTAGTGTTTTATGTGAAAACGTAAGTGTGTTAGGAAACTATTGACTCAAACTATTTACGTATTCTATTTGTTTCGTTAAAATGATTTTACGTTTGTTATCGACAAAACATAAATAAACGTTGATGAGTGTGTAACTACTCATCATTTTTGGTCAAATCTGAACTGCAAAACATTTAAAAATGCTCAGAAATGCATCAAAATACTGAAAATATCTCAAAATTGCATTTTATATATTTCAGATGCAAAATGTTTAAAATCAGATGAAAAACGAACAAAGTTTGCATAATTGGCAGTTTCAGTCCCCCAACTTTCAAAAATGGCAACTTTAGTCCCTGGAATTTTAAAGATTGACAGAATTTACCCCTGGACATTTTAAATTGGAAAATTAACATTTTTAGTCCTTTGGGAAATTACAAGTTTAGTCCCTGGAATTTTAGAAAATGACAAGTTTGGGCCTTGATCTATTGAAGATTGTCAAAACCAACCCTTGGATTATAATTTCAGAATTTACACGTTGGTCCCTGGATTTTCAGAATATGCACAAATGGTCCCTAAGCTACTAATTGGGTTTAAAATTAATCCTAAACTATCCTAAAGCCCAAAATCCCATGGCCCATTACCCTTATATCCAACCCGGTCCAACCCTGTTATCCAAACCCACAACCCGGTCAACCAACCCTACCCCGGTCAAACATATACCCCTTCCCTCCTTTTTTCCCGCCCACCTTCTTCTTCAACCTCTCTCCCTGCAACCATCCCTACCACACACCAACCCTCCACCTTATCACTCCACCAACACCAAACATCCAAGAAACATTAATTGCACCCCCTCCTAACACTCAACCCTTCCCCCAGTTGCAATACCCATTTCCCGCCAAAAATCCATCTACGGCCAATATCTATTCTAAGCATCCAACGGCTCAAATAAGTGGTGGGATTTGCTCAGAAGTCAAGTGGGAAGCTTTTGATGTATAAAAAGGAGGAAGAGAATGGGGAGAAGTGGGGAGTCAGTTTTTAGATTTTTGGAGCATCTTTTTCATCTTTCATTTTTCAGTAGCATAGAATAGTTTTAATTTCATTTTAATGTTTTAAATATTCCTCAGCTTTTGTAATTTCCTTATTGTACTCAGTTTTTAATATTAATGAAATTTCAATTTTAGCTTATTATTTCTTAAATCATTGAAAAGTGGTAAAATGTTCTGAATTCAGTTTATTGATTTAGTCTAATTCATATTATTGCTTTTAAAAGATAGTTTCAGCTTATTTCTTCCTTAACTCAAAAATAAAAAAAATCAGAAATAAATAATTGAAAAATAAAAAAACATTTCAAATCTGTTTTGTGGATTGATTTACACTCAGCTACTGTTATTATAGGTTCATTTAAGCTCTCTATAGCTTTAAGTGAGCTTATTTAGTTTCTAATTCATTATACACTCAAATTCATATTATCAGTCAACCAAAGTCAAAGGTTCAGAATCATCAATCTGTGTTGCTGAGATGGTGATGGATTTGGGTTAATATAGTATGATATGGGCTGAGATCAGTTAGGATAGTGGTACTATGATCTCAGTGGCAAGCCATTGTGGCTAGGACTTTTGTAAGTTTTTGTTTGCTATCTCATTTTTTATCATCTGCATAATTGCTGTCTCATATTGCATCAGTTATTGTAGATCAGATTTAGATAAGTTTGCTTCATTTAGTTGAATTTGATTTGAGATTAGTTAGGATAAATATAAGTTCTGTGGTAAAAAATTGCAATTCAGTCTCATAAGTAGTGTTTGGATTTGTTTTTAAATCTGTGTTAGAGGATAGTTAATTAGTTCAGTGTAGTTGATACATGCTTATCTAGATATAGTATAATCATCTTAGGTCTTGTTTTACTACTGCTCATCTTATTTAGTCAAAGTTACATAAAATCTGTCTCAATTGCATATCAGTTAAGATTTAATCCATCAAAAGCTTGTATTAAGTATTAGAAGTTGGTAACATATCTTGATCTGGTCTCATTTTATCATCAATCATCAATACCAGTTCATAGAATTGAATCAAATCTCAGTTTAGTCAAAATGCACATCTGTCATCAAAAGTCAAAATATGTCAAAACCAGTTTTCACCATACTTTGCAGGCTTTGTTCAAACTTCATTTAAGCTTGTTTGATTCTAAAAATTAGTCCAGTTGTAGTTTTCTTGGTGTTCTTGAGGTCCACACTTTTGGATTTTTCTTTAGCTTATTAAATAAGCTTGAGCTTAAGATGAAAGTAGAGGTTAGGGCTGTTTGGCATTTAATCATTTTTAAGCTTGAATCATGGGTTAGAGCTTGTTGCTTGTTAGGACTAGCTGTAATTAGTTAGAATTAGTTCATTTTAGCATAAATTAGCTTCTGTAACAGTTTGGTAGCTTGTTGTGTTTATTTGCTTATTGTAAGTGCTTATTTATAAGCACTTTACACCTCAGCTTCATAACCCTTCACATAAGCTCCTGTTTTTATAATTTTCCTAGATTCAGAACATTATTTTAGTATTTCCCTGAGATTTTCATATTTTTCCAGCACTGTTTGATATTTTTTTCTCATTTAAATCAGTTTTTAGGCATTTTTAATTAGCTTTTATTGCAATTAAATCAGAAAAACCTCAAAAAAATAAGTTTTCATTTTTCTTAGGTTAAGATAAATATAAAAAGTCAAAAAATTATTTTTCCAGATTTTTCATAGTTTAATTTGTAATTTTTAGTAATTT
>BPTQ01000009.1:162767792-162938819 GCA_019973895.1 Chrysanthemum seticuspe
CCTGAGGAGTTGTCTTGCCACATCAACTTTCTGCTTTAGCTTGAGAACATCTTCGTCGATCTTGTTACGACTAAATGAGTTTCCAAGGTTACAAAGAGACCCGACTTCGATAACGGTGACGTACGATGTGTGTTTTAGCAAGAGACTAAGTGTGACAAGTACCTTTTTGAGGTATACTTGAACAGGTGTTATCTTTTGGATTAGAGAGAAAGGAAGCACACAAACCACGTAACACAATAGGTTGATTACTCCCTGTTCTGAATCCGTTTGAATCTCGATTTCGTCTGTAACCTCATAAACATCCCATACGAAGTTTGTTTTTCCCTATAGCTTAGATGTTGTTTTCTTGGGCTTTATAGTACCTTTGTTAAGTGCAATGCAAACTACTCGACTGGCCAGTTTACCGAGGACCTGTGAGGTCGAGTCCTGGGCGTGAGTAGCAAATATGTTTTCAAATGGAGCATCTTCAGGAGTAGCAAAGGGATTAACTTCATCATTGATGCCAGAAACATTTCCATGATGTACATTTGAAGAATGATGATTTGTTGATGAGACTGAAGGATCAGCAGCAGGTGCTTCTTGACTTAAAGATATTGAGACTGAGGGATTGACTTCATTCACAGGAATATGAGCATCCTCTGTTGTAGGGATCAACACCTCATTAGTAATTGAATCATACAGTTCATCAAACATAGGATCAAACAATTTCGTTAAATCATCTTCAGATGGAGGTACATATGGAGTTTCTTGAGAAGAGTTTGGAACAAGGGATGAACCAATGGGACTGTTTTGAAGTGCGGGTCCTGAGCTGGAGTGTCCAGGAGCCATTTGACCGGTCAGCTCATCAAACGTAACGTGAATTGTTTCCATGATATTTCGGGTTCTTTTGTTGTAGATTCGATATCCCTTTTTGTTTGAAGCATACCCTACAAATACTCCAATGTCTGCTTTAGCTCTAAGTTTGCCTAAGTCTTGTCCCTCATTAGTTGGATAACACAATGCACCAAACACACGAAGGAAAGAGAGATTAGGTTTTCTATTGTGGACAAGTTCATATGGAGTTTTTCCATGAACAGTGTGAATCAGAGAACGATTTTGTGTGTAGCATGCAGTGGCAATAGCTTCAGCCCAGAGAAACATTGGAACCTTTGAGTAAATCAGCATTGTTCTAGCTGCTTCTACAAGAGTTCGATTTCGTCTTTCAACTACACCGTTCTGTTGAGGAGTCCGAGGAACACTTCTTTGATGGCTGATTCCAATGCTTTCATAGAAGTCACTAAGTTGTTTGTTAACAAACTCAGTTCCATTGTCTGTTCGGATAATTCTGACTGTTTTGTTGAGTCGAACCTGCAGCTGTTTGATGAGCTTGATGATGATATCAGGAGTTTCATCATTTGTCCTTAAGAACTTGACCCAGGTGAATCTAGAGTAATCATCAACCACAACCAACACATATTTCTTACCAAAGATGTTCTGCACTCTCATTGGTCCACACAAATCCATATGAAGGGTATGAAGAACTTCTGTAATTGAGATTGTAGGTTTGTGTTTGTGGGCAAACTTTTTGCTTTTACCCAATTGGCATGCTGAACAAATATGATCCTTTTCATACTTTAGTCTAGGTAAACCTACAACTAAGTCCTTTCTGGAAAGATCGTTGATGGTGCCGAAGTTCAAGTGATTGAGACGACGATGCCATAACCATGACTTTGTTTTTGAAGCCTTTGATAACCAGCAGATTGGAGAAGCCCTCATCATGTCATCGATAGAGATGGTGTAAAGATTTGAGCCACGAGTTCCTTTTAACAGTTCCTTACCATTAAGATCTCTATCAAAGCAGGTATGTTTTCTGAAGGCTACTTCTAGATCAGAATCACAGAATTGACCAACAGAGAACAGATTATGACCCAAACCTTCCACATAGTAAACTCTAGAGATGACACTATCACCAACAACGTAATCTCCATAACCCATAATAGCACCGAAATGATCATTACCGAATCTAACAGTCCCGATGAATTTGCTCACGAAGTTCATGAGCCGCGACCGGTCTCCAGTCATATGCTTGGAACAGCCTGAGTCCAGGTACCACAGAACGATTTGAACGATCTGCAGTTGAACATAGACAAGAATGGATAACTGGATAATTGGGATCCCCATGCAATAATGGGTTCCATTTGGTTAGTTACAATGGTTGGAACACCCACATCAGAAATAGAAGCATTCATATCAGAAAGAGAGGCAATGGAATCATTGTGAATAGATGCAGTACTAGTGTCTGTATTAGCCCTGTTCACAGTGTGATCACTTCTTAAGGGAATAGTTCTACCAGTAGGCATCCATTTTCTAGTGGGCATTATCTGATTAGTCTTATGACCAACAGGTATCCAATAAAAGCCTATTTTACTGAATGTTCTTCTTGTGGGTTTCCACTGTTTTCTAACTTTCTTTCGTTTTTGCCTTTTAGCCTTCTTAGCATGAATTTTAGCATTAACAATATTAACTGGACAATTAACATCATTAGGCAGAACATTAATACCACATTCATGATTAGAAACAGAATTCAAGCAGACATCAGTACAAGGTTTGCAAATAGTATCGGAATTCGAATTAATTACAGTACGCCTATGGCTAATACTAGAATCAACACGATTCGTTTTATTCAATTTAAGCTTAAAGTTCCTAGATTGTTCTTCTACTCTCTTCCAGTGCACATTCTTAGCTTGAGAGGTCCTATCATTCCTTGTATTGTCTTGAGACTTTGACCTGCTCCGTTTAATGTCACTGATTACTCCTGTAGAGGGAATGGGAACATTAGTTGGTTTAACTACTCTTTGCATCACCTGTTTAGATGTGCTGGGATCTGAACTACATGCAGGTGCACTAAGGTTCACTTTCTTAAAACTAGAGGTACTGAGATTTGTACTCCTAGAAGGCACACTTGATTTCTCTTTCTTAGCATTGACAGATCTGGAATCTGAACTACTTAAAGGCACACTACGGTTCACATTCAAAACATTGGGAATCGAATGCATATCATACTTGGCATTAGGCATCGAGCATGGAATCAAAGGATTAACTCTCTCACCTAATGACTTTGGGCATATTGTGATCAAGCATTCTAAGATTTCTTGAGATCGTTTGGCATATAATCATGCATGTCCAATTGCATTATCATAAGGTTTCTCTAGCTTATCCTCTTCAACAATCTCACGCAGACATTCTAAGCAATCCTTAATAGATGAGAAGTATGTTTGAATAGCAAGTTTGTTGTTCCTTAGATGAGGAGGGATATATGTCACAGACAAAGCAAATTTATTACAAGAGTGAACCTTTGATACACCATTCTCCCCATTGGTCATTGGCATTTTCCCTTTTACCTGACTCTTCAGATTCTCAATTTCCTTTTGCAATGAAGCTATTTGTTCGTTATTTTTGTTACGAGTGACCTTAATTGATTCAAATAACTCATTGAAATGACGTTTAACCTTTCCATTCTCTTCTAGAAAACTTTCGTGTTCCTTTTGTAAAGCATTTACTAGGTTTTGAAGATGAAACGTTTGAGAATTCTGAGAATCTAAAGGAGGAGGCATTTGGGAGCCTGTCATATTGTTCGTTTGACCCTTTAATTGAGAGATTTGGGCTTCCAACTTTCTGATTGTGTTGCACTGAGCTTGAATCTGTTCATCACGTTTGTTAATTTGAAAAACTGCATCAAACTCTGGAGCATCTGATGATGTCTTGATATTTGAAGTTTTGACATTTTCTTTAAGATGTTGATATTTTAGTTGTAAATTAAAATGCTCAACTTCTAGTTTAGAAAAATGTTTAACCAAATTGTCGTGATCATCCAGTTCAATTTTCTCGTTTAGTTTAGAATTAGTTTTTTCAAGCTCAATGACACGATCATGGGAGACTTTCAGGGCAACAGATAGTTCATGAAATTTGGAAGCATTAATAGAGCAATTTGAAGCAGTAAAAAACATATCTTGAGCAACACATTCAGTAATAAGAGTCTCATTCAATGTATGCAAGTTCTTCCTCTCAATCTCATTATATTTTAGTGCTCGCTCATAGTCACTAACTTCAACTATCATTGCATCAAATTCCTTTTCCATTCCCTTGATATCAGTTTCTATCCCCTTTTTAAGACTCTCAAAGTGATCTTTTAGAAGTTTAAAGAAAGGCATGACCTCAGTTAAATAACATTCTTTCATTTGCTCAAAACCCCTTTCTCCTTCAGTTATACCAGTGGGTGTGATCTTTTTCTTGCAAAGTTTTCTCAAAATCAACAAATAGTTGAAATATAACATATTGGCTAATTAAGGTCTTGCTTTTTGTGGCAATTGTTCTAGGAACAAGATGCATTGGTGTATTAGGAGGATACACAGTCGCTCTAGGCATTTTCCAAAGGGGAGGGTTTGTTTCAACAATATTTACAGCTTTCTGCTTATCTAAATCCATTTTCCAGAAGACTTGTTCGGGAGTCAACAATGTCTGAGGCTTAAACTTGTTCAAGGAAATCCAGTTTTCCTTCTTGTAGTCATGAGGAGTGATAATTACTTTTTTCTCTTTGCATTTAGGATCATTTAGTTTCTTATTCATCTTTTCCCTAGTGATTTCATCTAGTTTCTTATCATCCTCTGTGCACTCAATGCAACTAGGTTTTTGTCTAGGTTTAAGAATCTCATTGCCATCATAGATCACACTTTGAGCTGCTTTTGCTATCTTTCCGTACTCAGGGTTGGGGAACACTATGCTTATCGCTTAGAACTCTATGTTTAGTGACCATGTGAGTAGTCTGAATGGTGTTTCCTTGTATGTACAACTTGTTTTCAAGTTTGTTTTTCAAAGTTTTCAGATTAGAAAAGTCTCTCAAGAGTTTTGATTCCTTTGCATTAAATTCTCGCTTAAGCATTTTCACATTTTCTTGAAGTTCTTGTTTTTGCTTAGCTGTTTTAGAAAGTTTTTCTTGCAAGGAATTTAATTCTTGTTTCAATACTTCTTCTCTAAAATTACTTTTTCTAATGACTGTACGCACTTGGTCATCCATTTCCTGCTCACGAGTGGTCAACTCAAATTTTGCACGTTGTTCATAAATAGCAACACGTTCTTTATAGGCATTTAGTTCAGAAATTACAGAATCATCAGGGGCACATGCAGTGTATTCATCAAAAACATAGTCATTGTTGACTGCAGAAGATGCATCACTTGGTACACCTTCACTTTCACTTTGTTTCACGTATTGATCATATGGGACAATAACGATATTACCCATATTTTCAACATTTGATTCAATAGTTTCAGTTGATTGTACTTTGTCATGCATCTGTTGCACATCAGCATCATCGTATAGTTTTAATACCTCTGAGATGAGTTTGTCTTTGGATGGGCCAGCTTGTGGTGAAGAAGAGACCTTGGGAGAAACCATTGGAGAAATGCTAGCCATAAAAATTGTGTGTGCCGTAGGTCCATCATCCACATCAGAGTCGTATGCATCACAATCAGCGACTTGAAAGGCATTCTGATGATTGTGACCTATCTCCTGAATAGGCTGCTCATCCACATCTGCATCATAGGTCTTGGCATTGCCCTCAGCTAGAAACAGCAATTCCTCTTCATCCAAAGCAGCACCATTGTCCTGAGCTTGTACAAGCAGCATCTTATCTCTGAAGTAATCAGCATTCTGTGGACGCTTTGGAGATGTGCAGTTTCTTGCAATGTGTCCCTCACCACCACAGTTATAACATTTGATCGGCTTAGCTTGACCTTGGTTACCATTTCTTCCTCGATTCTGGTTGCCAACATAACCTCTACCAGCTCCACCTCTTCCCTGATCATACTGTCTTTCCTGAACTGGTTGCACCACGATCCTTCCATCTTTAACAGTAGCTTGATTGTGTGGGTTAGATGCTGTTCTGAGGTTGTTGTTGGTTTGTGGGAGAGAATTCATGTTTTGACTAATCAGAAGAGCTAGTTGATTAATGAAGTTACCCACGTGTGCATCAGCATCAGCTTGTTTGAACATAGGATCAGGAATGAGTTTGTGATTACCATTACCCAAGGGTATGACTTGTGAAGCTTTGGTTGTGATTCCGATGTTTGAGTAGAAGGCAGTTGAGTCATTAGACGAGCTTGTCTCTCCCTGGTTGGTTTTGAACTGATTGAGAATCAATTTTTCAAACATAGCATGTCTCTCATTCTGAAGGAGGAAGGCATAGAGTTGCTCATAGTTTGTATTCTTCAATCCTTTAGTGAGCTTCACAGCGGTGACAAACTTGTGCCATTCGGGATTCATGTTGTTCACAAATTTTGAGTTCAGCTGAATGTTAGGCATAGTCATTCTGATGTTCCTCATGTCATTCACCAACTTATGAAATCTCACATAGTACTCATAGACACTCTCATCTGGCTTCATCTTGAAGTGCTCAAATTCGTCATAGAGTTGTGATTCTCTGTCTTCCATAGTTAATTCTGAACCTGAGAGAAGCATCTTGACATTATCCCAAACTGCCTTTGCATCGGTGTTACCAAAACCTGATACACAAACGTCAAATAAAAGTGTATCACCATGGCTTCGTCAATTTTAAAAAGAAAACTATCAGAAATTTGACAAGTGACACTCTCATTACAACAAAAATAAATTTTTATTAACTACAACTAAAATTGTTAAAGTTTCGATAGATTTCTTTTTAAAATTTACGAAACCTAGGTGATACACTTTGATTAGAAGTGTAATGTGTATCAGGTTTTTGTATGTGTATCAGGTTTTGGAATATTTATTAGTGTAATGTGTATCAGGTGTATCACTAATCCTAACTCATGTATCATTTGGTCATTAGTGCTAAAATGTTAATTTGTATTAAAATATTATTTTTTTTGTGTATTATTGCTAAAATTGTTAATTAAATGTTTTAGTGATTTTTCAGACTAAATCTTATTTTTACAACTTTATGTTTGATCTCACATTAAGTCTCCCATATATATATATATATATATATATATATATATATATATATATATATATATATATATATATATATATATATATATATATATATATATATATAGGTTCATGTAAGATAATATTGATAACCTGCTCTTTTTATTTTATATATATATATATATTACCATTTTCTCATTGAAAAATACACATCCTTATATTTTTTACAAATACATAGCTTATTTTACGACAACATATTGAGTGTTGGAACTTACAGTTATATCACATGTGATACATCAAGCGAATTTGACAATGATTTTCTTTTTCTTTCTATTTTCTCCGACTTCTATAAATAGACTGTATTGATTTGGAGGGTTCGAAAACTAGGTGTGATATATGGTCGGAAAGCTAAGAATGTCTATCTTTTCAATGCCAAAACGATGAATCATTTGAAATTCTACACAAATACTTATTCCCATTTTATGACAACATGTTTAGTTTTCGAATTCACATATTAGTATTATATCTTGTGATATATCGAACATAATATTTTACCAAAAAAAAAAAAAAAAAAAAGATTGTCAAAAGATATGAAAGTGTTTCATTACTGAAAGGTAATTAAATGCTCGTCACGATTATATAATTTATGTAGGTTAATGATTAACGATTATTGAGATACGTAATTTTAAAATAAGAGAGGTGAAATTGAGTTTTGATTAAAAATATCAGTTAATCCATTTCTTTTCTTCTTTTGATAAGATAAGTGACTAAAATTTGTTTATAAGTGTAAAAAAAATATGTTAGTATTTTAAATGAACTTTTCACTATGCATTATCTTGTTTATTTAATGAAATGAAAGTTTACTTATCTTTTTATAATTATACAGTTATACCACTAACATGCCACCATTTACACTTGGTATTAATTGTTTTTCTAAGTTCTAACTACTACCCTTCCATGATCTCTAAAAGTCATACCTATTTGATAAAAGAAACGTTGTGTCATTTTCTTTGTAATAATTCAAAGTCACTATAATATAATGTATGGAGTTTGTAATAATCATTTTTTTAACCCTTATATTTTTTATACATAATGTTGAACCAGACCAATATAGATAAAGACTTGGCTAAGTGGTGGGAGATAGACATCCAACATTGCGGAATGGTTTGTCTGATTAGATTTTCTTCGTGTTCCTCTCAAGGTGGGTTGATTCTCGAAAGGGTGGGAGGGACTCTCATGTGGTCCATTTGGAATTTTTGTAATAGTTTGATTTTTTCTAGTTGTCCTTCTAAGAAGGCAGTTCTACGGGATTCTAGAGTTTCTCAATCTTTTTTGTTGATTTCGTCTAGAAATTCTTCTTATAAGTTTAGTTGGATAGGTTGGTTGAAAAACCCTATTGCTACAATAACTTCCATGTAATCTTTATCTAGCTTTTTGCTAGTTTATATAACATTCGCTGTTCAAAAATAAATAAATAAAATAAAATAAAAATGAACACTTAAATAGATGAATTTTTTTGTTTCTCATTAGAAAAATAAAGTCGTCCGCATTCATTTATGCTTGTTTTATTAAGGTGTTAAATGAGAACATATATGAATAAACATAAAATAATCAAAATATATATAACTTTTTTTTGTCTCAGTATACCTATGCTACTAAAAGTTATAATAAAAGTATATTATATTCGAACATATACATATAAAAATACATAAATGACTATAAACGAACATTAAAGAACGGATAGTTAGACGTTCACGAATGTAAGTGAATGAATGAGGCCCCGGGTCCATGTTCATTTATTTAATTAATGAACATACAAATGTGTTCATGTTCATTCCACTAATAAATAAACCAAGTTTTTACCTAACAGTTCATAAAATATTTATTAAACGTTCGGTTACTTTATAGTCGTAGGTACATACGTTGCATTTTAATAAAACTAGTATGAACATGTAAGGTTCTTTGGAACGATTTCAAGATGTGATTACGTTTATGTATCACTAGGTCGATGATAACGTTTTTGATTAAACATTTTGGTGTAACATTCAACTACCAAATTACTGATTGTTTCTTGTGAATCATCTGAAATATAATAAAGGATTTGCTAATGGATACCCACCGGGCACCTTATATAATGTTAAAAATGCATTTAACCGTTAAATTTTAACGTATATTTAATAAAGTCCAACATTCTTTTTTTTTTCAAAAATACATTTAATAGACATTAATTAAACATTTAAATTATTAAAATTAAATATAAATTTCCACTTAATACACTCAAACTTTCTATTCATTTACATCTTTAAAAATTTCCAATGAGCCAACATTATGATAATGCTTGTTTTGGTTCATATCGTTGTTAACCAATTCTTGCTCAAAAGAACAATATAACTAATAATAATTGATAAATAATTAAAACTATTACAAATTAATAAAGATGATATCTACACCAAATGGCTTATGAGTCAGTGATACCTCTTGTTGTGAGAGAAGCTTTTCAACCACGTTGTTAGTTCAAGTCTTGCTTAATACATATAAGATGTTTTTTATATAAATATTATGATATAATTAGTTGCTTTAAAAATATAAAAAATTGATATTTACATCATTTGTATTAGTGCATACATCACCATGTATACAATGCAATGTTGTATATACTTTTATATAAGTTATATAAAATAGTATATATATCATTTTCCATTAATCAAAGTTCAATTTAGAAGTTGCCTTCTCTACATGTGTCAAATCAGTATAAGAATATACGGAGTAGTTGATTTGAGTAAATTATTGTATCATGTAATGATGTAAACAAAATGCTTTCATATAATTGTATATTTATTGACTCCTTATCATAGAAGTTGAATAATATTCAATCATTACATACTTGAGAGATTCTTCTTTGGTTGAATTGTTTGGGAAAAATGAGATTATTATTATTATTTATCCTTTTTATTGAAGGGGCTATTACTATATTTTTAACATGAACATGATAGTTGTCGTTTATACCTCTCCCGACTGCCCCACATAACATAAGTTTTATTTTATTTTTATTTTTTTATTTTTTATTTTTTTTTCTTTCGTTTTCTTTTCAAATTAGCTTGTAAGAGTTTTGATAAGCTCATTTTATGTAGTTTGTGTTTGCGAACTCTATTTTAGCCACTTCTATAATCTTCTGTCACAAAATAAGTATTCATTTTAAAAATGCATAGAGGTTTAAGATACCACATTAACTTCACTCTCTATAATTAAATATCATCAATACTTGCTAAAGTCTATTTTCATTGATTGGAATATAAAATGAACATTTATTTTTATTGTCGACCTTTAATTAGGGAAAGGCTAATAAAAACAGTAAGCAAAAAACTATGAAGCGTATTCAACATACGCCACAAGCTATATTCAATTTGTCAGAAATAAAACACGTTGTACAAAAAACTTTCGTTGCTCAAGACTACTTGTCAAATTTGTTCAAAATCCTTGGCAGAATATTATTATGCAAGATAAATAAAACCTATGGGCCAAACTATTAAAGTATTAATTGCTAAATGTAGAATGAAAAAACTTGCCCAATAGGAGGCCGTGAATCAATACTTTACAACACGAAACCAAAACCAAAACCCAAAACAAAACCAAAACCAGATTCAATCCACCAACTCATGAGCTAAAAATAGAAACCCAAGTAGCGAGAAGTCCGGTTCTAGGGCCCAAAACAAGCAAAATGTCAAAAAAAAAAAATAATAATAAAATAAAATAAAATAAAATAAAATAAAAATGTGCACCGAAATGGGTCTCCACATGAAGTTTGGCATAAGGCTAGACTTATCTTTGAGCCTAGTTTCATTTGTAAAAAATTTATGAAAGTTTCCACTCCAGTAAATAGTAGAGAAAATGACGGTATCTGGCCGGAACCTGCTAGACCCACTACCAAACAAGTCGACTTAGCCATCTCCAGATCACCTATTAATCCGGTGTTTGACACTGGAGTATAGCGGGAAAATCACTCACATCCCCCCAAATTGGCTTTTGAACTTATACGATACCAAACAGAATTACCAATTATGGAATGGATCAAAATACCAAGACAAAAAAAAGAGTACTATTGCACATACTACCTTTCTAGCACAGTTCAATTCAGTTCACCTACCTCTAAAGCTGCTCATCTTATATATGTTTTGTAAAATTGTATCAAAACTAGCGTAGACCACGACCGATTACAAACTTGTCACCAGAATATCGTAAGCAAGAATAACAAGAACAAAAAAAGCATTTTGTGCTAATAACTGATAAGTGTGTCTGGTTACTCGTCAATTTGGGTGCACCTATTAGAACTGTGAGTTTGGACAATTCTCCTAACTAATAAGTCGCACGAGTGAAATTGAAAAATCAAAAAAGGAAATGATTCAAATGGGTCATACAAATCAAACGGTTTGATTAATGATAAGTCGGTCTTTGATGGGTCAAACACATAACATATAAAAGATAGCCAAAAAAGGTAAAATGAGTCGAACGTCGCCCCAAGTTTACTTAAAAATGCAAATATGACCACATTTATCTATTATATGCAGAGTTTTGACAAAAAGTGGTTCAAATCAACAGAGCCAGAATTCTTTGACCCATTAGCCAACCCATTCGCTAGACTGTAACATCACAAAACTATTAAAACTTGATTTTAAACATCCATAAGATAGGTAACAGGCAAAAATCATAAAGTTAAATATGGCTATAAACATCTAACACCAAAAAAACAGACAGCCAAAAGTTACAGAAGGCAAAGATTGCAGTCTTTAATCTGCCACATTAAATAAATATCATCATTTTAGGAAGCAAACCTTAACTTGAATTCATGGCCACATTAGCTAAGATCTGTAGACATCTCCTTGCGCTTCAACTCCAACGCCATTTGATCATTTTCCAATTTCATCCTCTCGTTTTCCATCCTCATCATCTCCAATTCAGTGTCCTTTTTCCTGCAATACCTTTTCCACTTCAACCGTTCTTTCTCCAATTCCAGCATTTGTGCTTGTATTTGAATCTTCTGCTCATCTAACTGTATCAAACGCTGTTTCATCCATTGATCCTGTAAATGATTTGCTTTCACCCCTTCTTGATTCATATCTGCCTGCACATTTTTCGCTTGAGAACCCTCATTTTGTTTTAACCTTTTTGAAGATCCATCACCGACACCAAATACTCCTCTTTGATCCAAATTTAAACCATGATGCTGAGTATGATGATGATGATGATGGTCTTCATATTCATCATGATCATCCATATATGGATCATGGTCATCATCATCAAGATCATCATGTGACCCTCGTCTTCCATCATTATCATGGTCATCTCGAGCTCTAAGAGCTAATCTTAGTGAACGCTGCAATTCAGGATCAGGAGGCAGATGCAGACGATTCCCGTTGTGATAAGAGCACATTTCTTCATAATACAAGTGTTTCGAGCTGAGAATCTTTCTGACTTCGTCTTTTGCTTTATCAGAAACATGATCCATTAAATCAAGAAGAGAAGGATTCTCGACAACTTCACAAGAAGTACCTCTTCCAAGAATCTCATTAAGTCTTTTGTAACGTTTGTTAAGATCATTAAACTTATCCTCGCATTGCTGGGGTGAAACAAAATGACCCCTTTCCGCCATAACTTTTGAAACCGATTTCCACTTACCCTTCTTTTGCAAATTCGCATATTTCCTTCTCGCCCCACCTCCATGTTCCATAGAAGCATCTTCACCTATGTAAGAAACAGCAGTTATCAAAAGCCTCACCATCGGATCACTCCATTTCACACGGTGCCACGTCGACATATTTTTCCCTCGGTTTTCATTGTTCTGATTATCATGACCCTCTTCAGTAAAGCTAGGCTCATCCTCATCACTAACAGAATTTTTCCCCCTATCCCCTTTCCCCAAATCAGACAACGCAACAGTTTGGTTATGACGAGTACAATCTTGCATCACTCCCATTCTAAGAGGGAAACTCTCGTGAATCGAAGCATGAACCATGCTTCCTTGTTGTCTGGCCGATTGCGCGTTAGGATTATGATGATGAGGCTGATGCATACTAAAAGGGCTGTTACTAATGTTACTGTTAAGTTGTTGATGATGAAGTCGCATATTACCTTGCAAATCGAAAGTTCCACCCGAACCCGAAATCATATTCCCAGATGATAAATTACCCTCCATAGATTAAAAACTAATAAAATACCACAAGCAAACTAATCCTAAATTAATCTTTAAAAAAATCCCTAATTTCCACCTCAAAACACACATCAAATTCACCCACAAAAACCTCAATTCATCTAACAGAACACAAATCAAGATTCCATCTTTTTGTAATAAAGATTGGTACTTTAAGCACTTAAAGTCTATTTTACATAATATACAACAAAACCCACAAATTATATAAACAGTTGCATCAATAAAAGACCCACTTCAGAAATGAGCTAAATATAGCAAAACCCAATTGAATGAAGTAACATAATTGAAGTATAAAATAAAAATGAAAAGACTTACAATGGAAGATCTGTGTGATGAAAATACAAGGGTTTGTTTGGGTTTATGTTTAAAGTTCAATGAATGAATAAATTTAGGGGTGGAAAAGTGGGGTCCAGACATTTAGCTCCGAGAAAGAAGCGTAAAAGGGTAAAAAGCCAAAAAGGAGTGTGCCAAGTGCCAATAAACTCAAATGGAAAACCCCAAAAAGGGTATTCAATTAACGGTATAAGGATATACAACGCGCTGAACCTTGTCCTTAATGTATATCGTATGTTTAATTATCACCGTGGTTCAGTTTGGGTTGGTTTTAAACTTGTAATATGTTTATCTATAAACGAGTTTGGAATTGGTTTTGGATTTGAATTTGTTAGATTTGACGTTGACATTATGTTTATCTAATAAAATTATTACTTATATAATTAAACTAAAATCAAAAGTATTATTTAAAGATATTAAATGTGTGAATGGGCATTCCGATAATTGAACTCGGCATTTGATGAAGTCTTTTTATTTTATTTTTTTGAACGGCGAAAAGTCTTTATTATTTATTAAAAGAAAAAGATTTTGTGCTATCTGATTTGTTAAAAACTCGCCATTTGATGAAGTACAATTATAGGATACCTGCATCGAACAACCTTCAAACACCCAAACGAAAAATGGTCAAAAAATTAAAATAAAAACAAGAAAGGTGAACAAGAATGTGTGTAATTTAAACCCTCTTTGATTCGTGGAATCTTTAAGATTCTAATAAAATTGGAATCTGATTTCATTCAATAACGTGTTTAGTTGGCAAATTCAAGGAATTTATAATCTGAATTGTATTCCTTAGTGTGTTTGATTAGCAAATGGAATGTTACAATGTACCCTCCGAACTACTCGAAAGCCTCCCCTTCGAACATGTTCGAAAGTTACATCTCGGACCTCATGTTCACCTCCTAAAATCTCTTTTGGCGTCAAACTACTTATTCACAGTAGTTACCACTTGGGAATTCGCCAATCGAAGCCTCCCACCCTTCAGGGAGGATCCTTCGAAGATAATAGCACAAAGGAGAACCTTGACCTGGTCATGCCCACGTTTCTCCTTTACCTCAGCTTTCCCGCCAAGGTTGAGAATGTGGGTCACTAAGCCCAGCGGTTACCAGAAATCATGGGACACCCCGTGAACCCCGAAACGTGTGCAGCAGCCTTCCAAGGCCTATTTCCTCCCTTATAAATAGCTTGGAAAGGTCATTGTTTATGGTATGTTCATAAAACACTTACATACTTACTTTACACTTACATACTTACCATAGAAAATACTTATTCGCACGCTGGAGGTGGTTCACAGGGTCTAACCTCTGCGCAGTCATTTAACTTAGTGTTTTAGTATTTCTCATTTTCATGTTACGAGAAAGCTTGGCGAGATCATACATCATATTATCCTTCGATCACCATCGAAGCCTGGTCGTGCAAATTATTGTACAATCAGTGGTGCCATCCATGAGATCCGCTACTATTTGTCCCGTTACATCTAAGTTTGTAACCATTTTAACTACTCTCACTACAAGTTCGGCATGGAACAAGGAAGGGATGTTACACCCCCACTGGGTTTCTCGACCTTAACACCATTACCTATTACACACGATTTACCTCCAGTTACTGCTTCCACCTTCACCATACGATCTCACCCTGAAATAACACCTAATCATCGGCCTTCAACATCGGCAAACCCAAAACCCGCAATTAGCCCAACCTTCGTAGAGGCTAACTTCAAAACGCTCGATACCCTGATGAGGACCCACATGAGACAAGTTTGGGACATAGAAATGCAAAGAGAGCTGGAATATTCCAGTGACGATTTACGAGAGGAGATTGAAATGGAACCTATGCTACTTCCCCAAGGACAGACGCGTTCCGCTATAAGGATAGGTTCCCCAGTTAGTCAAAGACCCAATTGAAGCATCGTGGGCTTCGAAGGGGTCTTGAAAGAGGCTTCAACAATAAGAGAAAGAAGGGCGGGTGATGAAAGGATAGAGGGTTCCAATGGAAGAAGTAATCACAGGGGAATACTGAAGATGTTGTTTACCCAGGGGCGATCCCCCAATCAGGGAGGACTAAGACAAAAGACGCTTCAGGTGTGAGAGGCAATCCAACTTCGGTAAACATGAGAGGAAGCCTTACTCCCAACTGCATGTACCCTTCATTTCCAAATCAGTCTTACCCTTATGGTTTATATCATGCACTTAACGGGCAATCAAACAATCCAAACTATCCACACCCTCATGTTGCACCTCACAGTGGCCCACCTTTTAATCAACCACCTATCTACCCTTAATTCCCCACAAGGGGAAATCCCTCATTCTGAGCACCACCTATGTATCCACCCTACTCCCATTGCATGACTGCCTCTGTAACTGATAAGGATTTAAAACGTACGCTTTTAGAGGGTCATTTAAGCCCTAAATCGACCAAATTTATATCCATTACTGCTTAATTTAGTTCATTTTCACTTTTTAGGTCTCTTGGAAGCAAAATGCTGGAATAAAGCATATTTGGACGAAAAGTAGCAAATACATGAAGAAAATGGCAAAGTCAAGATCGAAGCCACTCAAAGCTGATCAACAGTACCTGACAGCGTCCCAATCAAAGGGCGAAGCCGTCCCTCTATGATGACTTGATCAAAACATGCACGCGACGGCTCAGTGGAAATTTTGGTCACATAACCTGACGGCGTCACGCTTTAAAGAAGAAGGGCTTCACTCACAGTTTTCAACTCAGACGGCCCAGATCTAGAATCAAGGCGACGTCCCAACTGAAGACCGACGGCGTCACAACTCTAAGGTGACGCCGTCCCATCGATGACTTGGCCCAGACGAAACCCTAATGACGGCGAGCTGACGGCGTCCCATGCAAAAGGTGACGCCGTCGCATTTGTAAATCTATATATAGAATTTGATTTTTCTGCATTTAGAGAGGTAGACTTTTGGAGAAAAAAACCCTAAATTGTTTGTAGTCCGAATTGGACAGTATGTTAGGGTCCCATACCCTATTTTACACATCGAAATAAGTATTTTAATCCAAAGTAACATTATGTCTATCCCGTATTCGATTGATTGTGTGTATGCTTGCTTGTTTACCATGTCCAGCTAAATTTCTTTTGTGTTTGCTTAGATCTATGAAACATAGTTATTGATTATTGTTAGGTTGTTTCTTATCTTAATTGTAAATTGGCTTAGGAGTGCAACTAGGCATCATTCATTGTAATTAATGCTTGAGTATGCTTTATGATGATGTGGTCTATAGATGAAATAGCTTAGGCTTGCCGACTTTGTAGGTCACATAAGAGAGATAACCGCAAAGAACTAGGGGCATGCATACCCTACGATCTTAGGAATACAATGCGTTAAGATAAGGTGTGACAATTTAACCGACCAAGAAAAGATAACTAGGGAGTAATAGTATCTAGGTAAAAACATTTTTAATCATCATACGAGCACACTTCAATTTTGACATAAGTTACCCGTAGTAATTAGATAACTAGATAATTAGATAAGTAGAATTAATCGGTAAAAGTACCACCCCCCAAACCAATTGCCCTGAGATTTTACCTTAGCTTTCTAAAAAACCATTAAAAAAAATCATCCTTAACCCCCACCTTCTCGTCATATATTTCTTTTATGGATCAGTCCTAGATAGATCTTTTGATCCTTTAGGAAACAGATAGAATACTTATATAATCACAAGTAAACTATGGAGAATCTCTAATAAACTTATGCTTATGCGGAAAATAAACACAAGAGTTAAAGAAGACAAATTACTACTAAACACTTTGATCCTCTATGGATCTATATTAATCACTAAAGATTGTTTCTAAGAACTTACAATGTTCATGGCCGTAGGTTTCTTTTATAACATCAAGAAACCATAATACAGCCCATTACAAAACGCGTAAAAGATATGCGTTATCTCTTCCTAATATAACTCATGCATATCCATTCATCTAACAAACTAATACTAATAATACGAATTGCTACTATCCGCAGTAACATAACTATCAGTAGAAACTATAACTATCAGTAGCAACTATAACTAATAGCAAGAACCACTATAGGTACCAGCAGGAACCATCAGTAGGAACTAGGGGTGTTCATGGGGTGGTTCGGTTTGGTTAGTTGCGATATTTTAACTATCCATCACGGGGCGTGTAATTTATTTTACTACCCGAAACCGAACCATGTTAGGCGGGTAACCGGACATGCGGTTACCCGAAATGAGCGGTTCGGTTCACGGTTAACCATTTTAGACGTATAAACAAGTTTAACCATATGAACAATAACATGATCTAAAAGGTAAAACGCAATTTTAGTGTATTAAATAATACGGAGTATTGAATAGACTAAATTCATTTTAAAATTATTTCGTCACAATAATTACGTTCAAATAAGCATACATGACACATTAACAAAAAATATGTGTTCGATGTTTATATGTTACAAACACATTATTCTATTTTCACACATAGATGTTTAGTAAATGTGTACATTATAAGCAAAAAATTCGTTATACAATAAGAGTAGTGTAATAATATAATCGATACTTGTACTATTATTTAAATATTTAGTTAAAAACCTTCATGTATATTATATACGGTTTGGTTCGGTTAACCATGGATATCTAAATACAAAAACCGAAACCGATCCGTAATAAGCGGGTTTTTTCGGTTTCGGTTTTTATCCGTTTCGGTTTCTTCGGTTTCGGATTGAGCGGTTCGACTCGGTTTGTCATTTTCACGGTTTTTTTTATCACCCCTAGTAGGAACCATAAACTATTACATTATTTTAATAATTCCTAACAATCCTCCCCTAAACTTGAATTTGACTCGGTTAACTTCAAGTTTCTAGATAGATCTCTAACATCCAAAGCATGAGGATTGATACTTGAGCATCTGCAGCAAGAAACATTAACCAACGGCAACAGTAACTTGAGTAGATTTGATGAGCCTTTACCAAGTAGCTACTCACTCTTGGGCTAGCTAGTCCTTTGGTGGAATCATGACATCACCATGGTGAACTAATAACCAGTCCAACACTTAGAACATGAATCAATGGTGTGTTGGAGAACCCTGATGATTTTTGGCAAACCATTACAGCCATCAACGGATTTGGAATGTCTTTACCTGAAGCCGTTAACTCAGGACTAGCCATGGTATTCCACTGCCTTTACCACAAGCCATGAACATGTGGGCTAGCCAACTCTTCATCTCTTAAGACATGGTGAGTTGAGCACCATAAAATTTATTGGAAAATTGTCAACCTTCAACGGATTTGAGTTCTCTTTACCAAAGCCGTTTGCTCATGGAGTAGCCAATGTTTTGAGGTGTGAGACCAAGGTACATTGAGAACCCTTTGATTTTGAGTAAACCAGCAACTATCAACGGATTTGAGGAACACATCAGAGCCGTACCCTCATGATGAGTCAACTCTTTCTTGTCTAAGACATGGTGAGTTGATTACCATGGGTGGTGTGGTACTGAACCAACACACAAAACCTGACAACAGTATACTCAAACACACAAGTTAGTCAACAAGCAAAATAAACATATGTTTTTTTTTACTAAAGAAAAGAAAGAAAAAGTATATAACAACAATGAAACAGAATACCATGATCAAGAAGAGGCAACCTTGGCAGCAATGAGTTTATCCTTGATGAGCTTAACCAGCTGCTCTGCATTGACCGAGGATCAGAAGGAATCGCCAACTGATGTTTCATCATTTGCTCCATAACCTTCACAGAGAGGGGGTATTGCAGATCTGAAAACATATATACATAGATGCCAGACACAATTTTCAATACATGGACATTTGATAGAGGATAGAACTCCCAATGCCAAAATTTCCAATCATCATGTCCTTCCCAAACCCTAAACCCTTGACCATCTTGATAAATGGAGTCAAATAACACATGAAGATCACCCAATAGAAATAGATCAGCACCAGTGGCAGTATGAGTCTGAAAATAAGCAGTCACCATACCATATAACTTGATAAGATCCTGTCTATCTACCAGATGTAGGATCTCATTAAAAAGGTGAAATGCTTGACGGACCCATCTTTTCGAATGTACTCTCCTCATCAGCAGAATCATTATCTTCAGCAACTTTGATGAATGTACTCTCCTTAGCCTGTAGATCAAGTGGCTTAGTAACTCTTTTCTTAGCTTTTCTCTTCTGTCTTTTTTAGGAGTAGAAGAAGGAGAAGAAGCACTAGACTTTGCCATCTCAGGGAGGGGAACTACTGGTGTAGCATCAGGAGCAACAACATCTTTCTCAACAGTGGGAACATCCTGTGAAGTTGGTAAAGAGAATGGAACATCATCAGTAGGAATGCTCTGAGTAGCATCCGTAGGAATGCTCTGAGTAGCATCAGTAGGAATGGGTATCTCTTTAGGCGTGTCCATTAGGGCAGGGTCCTGAGGTATGGTGTCATGGGAAGTGGGGATCTCCTCACTAAGAACAGATGGCTCCTTAGGAAGTCCTTCAGGAGAAACAGGAATGTCATTTGAGAAATCAGCAGGATCAGAAGACTTCAATCTCTTATACACAGGCTCTTCTAAAACAGGTTGATGTCTTTTCAAAGGTGTATAAGGATGAAATCCAGATCTTTCCATTGCTCTTTGAAATCTCTCATATTCTGCCCTTAACTGATCATCTGAAAGCTTCTTGACATATGCCATTGTCCACCCAGTATTATATACAACAGAACTTTGGCACTTGACAAAGTCCCTCATGAACTGCCTTTGTTGAGCTTGAGTCACATGTTTATCCCTTTTTGCTTTGGCCCTCTTCTCAGCATCAGCTCTCTTCCTTTGATTTGCCAGTTCAACCATCCTTTCAGCATAATCATCTGCATTAAATGCATCTCCTAAGATGGACTGAGAAAGAGATGTATTGGTAGTTACTTCCCCCAGAATATTGTTCCAATGAGCTTCTGTGAAGTGTAGAGATGCAGCATCTAGCTATCTTCTTCTTTGAGGAGTTAATGTGGAAGGAACTAGTTGTTTTTGTCTTTCAATGTCTGCATCCAATTCTGCTTGAACCTTCTCTGCCACTTCCTTATCTCTCCTTTCAATTTCTAGAAGCTTGAGAAGTCTGGCCTGTTCAGGTTTTACTTCAGCAGATTCAAGATCCTCTTCTACCATGTGAGCTTTACCCTTATCCAGATGTGTAGTAGAAACATGTGTGGTATCAGCAGGATCAGACATTAGACCAGAGGGAATATCAGGAAGAACCTCAGTAGAAGAAGCATCAGAAGAAACATGGATGCTACCAGTAGGACCATCATCTTTAGTAGCAACATCATCCTTGGTAGCAGGAATGGGTGCACTATCAGGAGGAACAGCAGAGCTACCAGCAACAACATTAGACTGAAACTTTTCAAAGGCTGGTACTTCAGAATGCAGTTTTTTCCTTCTCCTTTTGAAAACTTTGATCTTTGGAGTGAGAACAGGTTCATCCTCAGGCACAAAAACATTAACTTCCTATGTGGTAGCATCAGCCAATGAAGCAGAAGCCAACACATGAAGTGCATTAAAATCAATATCATCCTTTCCACCATCCTGCTCATCCTCTGAATCAGAGACTACTACCTTACTCCTCCTCGCTTTCAATCTAGCTTCCAAGTGAGTAATTCTCCCAAGAAGTTGAAGAACAGCCCCACCAAGAGTCTTCTTAGTCTCCTTTAGCTCAACTTCCAAGTCATCAACCTTTTGAACATACATGTTAAGCAACCTAGACATATTCATTAGTGCATCAGAATCCTCAGCTCCACCAGCAGGTTGATCTGAGGTATGGGGAGCTTCATTCGACCTGGTATGAGAGACATAAAAATCTCCACCAATATTGGTATCATCATCAAATGTTTGTCTAGGGGGACTCAATGGTGGCTCAAGTGGTTGGTCAATATTAACCTCTGGTTCAACAAGCATCTGTGCCTATGTACCAGAAGAAAGGACATGATCATCAAGAGCATCAAACCTAGGGGATGGTGGTGTCGGAGGTCTAGGAGATGGTGGTGGCTGGATATCAGTAGCAACTGATGCAGTTGCATCAGGAGCATCTGAAGACCCAATATCAGTTGTAACTGATGCAATGGCATCAGTAACATCAGGGATGGGTGGCATATTTCCACCAGCAGCATCAGCTGCACCAGCATCTACATTGCCAATGGGCAACATAGCAGGAATCAATGGTCTGTGTTCCCTAGCAAAGTTTGTCCTCATGGTAGCAAAGATTTTTGCAGTTAACTTTCCCATAGGTCTAGGGGTAAGGTCTGAGGTCTCAATGCCTAAAATGATTTGTAAGAATCTGGGATACATTAGAAATTTATGCTTGGTATCCTTAATATTTTTAAGCATCTCCTCAAATATATACCTAGAAAAGTTATATACTCTACCTTGAGATAGATAAATGATAGCACATGCAATAGAGCTAGAGAACTGATCCCAACCCCCTGTCTTAGGAACAATACACTGGGGGAGGGTGTGAACCAAAAATCTCCACTTAGGGCAAAATTTACTCTTGTACCATATAAATTTCCCATCAGTGGGGTACCCTAGACTGGGCAAACAAGCGACAATTTCCTCCCTATCTTTTTCAAACACTCCGCCTTCATCCTCTAGTTGAAGTTGAGTCCTTATAAGAGACTCAGTAACCACATATTCCCTTTCATCAATTGTGCCACAATCTCCTTGGGTTGAACCTCAAGAGATCTTTCATAGGCTGTGGCCCAGAATTATCTGACTAATGAGTCATAAACAATGGATGGGCAGTGGGTTAGGGCATACCTGATCCTGGAGCGCTGAAGGAAATCAACCATAAGATCAAATATATCACTTCCTTTAGCTTTCCCCAAAAACGCTACTTTATTGTAGTCCCCTTTAAAACTGAGTGCCGCCATTGCAATGATGTAGGAAGAAGAACGCGAAATTGAGAAGTTATGAAATGGGTTTGGTTGGAGAATGAGAGGGAATTGGTTAATTTAGGTCATGGGATATATATGTTAGGCTGTTTAAGGTAGTTACCCAATTTAGCCTTTTAATTGGCAGATATCTCGGAAAGTATCTTTGACCAATGTTGACTTTAATATTATCCCAAAATAAAAGAACCCAATTCACACTACCAGCAGTATCCATAAGCCAAACCGCAGGAACCATATGGTCAATCAGCAGAAACCCAAACTTTGTTTGACCATGATTACTATGTTGACACTACCAGCAGCATCCACAACTCATCAGCAGGAACAATATTCTACCAGAAGGAATTAAGAATACTTTTAACTAAACGAGTTCGTTGTAAAATAAAAGCATATGGTCAACCCTTTTTGTAAAATATCTTCATTAATTGTACCTCCAACAACTTAACCATTACTAGCATTAAATCTTTTGGGGGTTAGATTAGATGTTGACTTTCTCTATAAAAGGAACTCCCATTCATAAACCAAACTCACCACAAACCCTTCAATCGATCATCTACAACTCTCCACCAAAATTATCATCAGAATGAGCACCCCGATCGAAATATCTTCTCTTCATCTTCAAGCTCCTCATCAAACGATGGATGGAACAATTACTTTCCTCCTCTACACACCACAGTAACTTACATGAACACAAACCCTGCACCCCCACCAGCACCAGTGGCCACTTCTTCTGAAGACCTTCCTACTCCACCATCTTGTGTGGAAGACACCAGTTCTAAACTCAACTACATGCCTAGCTTTGTTTCTGCCTACGAGGACACCGATGAAGATGAAAAAGTTGGGACTGCCAGAGCTTTAGTGGTAGTTCTTTTTGCACAAAGGCCAGCTCCCCCCTCTCCAGCACCACAGAAGAGAGTGCAGGTGCTAGGTCTTCCCAATCCCCAAGTTTAGGAGGTGGTTGGGAGGAGGGGCAAGCAGAGTATGTCGGATCTTGGTGGAAAAGGGAAAGAAGCCATGGAGTAGATGGTGTGGGTTGTTTTCTTTTGATGTAATGAAAGTATCTGATGTACTGCTACATCTTCGGATGCAGCCTTTATAATAAATGGACTTTCATCTTTCTTCTTTTTATTCCCTTGCTACTGATTGTGTATGATTGACTTAGATACTGCAAAAATGTCAGTAGAACAAAGAATATACAATATACACACATATACAAAATATACAACATTAATCCTCCCCTTAATTAATAAGCCTCCCCTTAGGCTTAACCCTCCCCTCAAATAGAACAATCAAGGGTTGATCATGCCAATATGGACAACTAAGAATTGAAACCTAGGGCCATCAAAAGCTTTAGTTAACAAATCAGTCACATTATCATCAATATGAATTTTAAGCATTTGAATAAGATGTTTTTCATTTTCATCTCTTATAAAGTGGTGCCTAATTTCTATGTGCTTGGTTCTTTGATGAAAAACTGGGTTTTTAACAATGAAAATGGTACTTTGGTTATCAATGAAGATTTTTATGTTCATAAAATTGAACCCATAGTCTAATAACTGATTCTGTATCCAGAGTACCTGACCACAACAGCTTGTAGCAGCAACATACTCTGCTTTAGTGGAGGATGTGGCCACAATGGTCTGCTTTTTCCATTGCCAGGAGATCAACCTCCTACCAAGAAACTAACAACCCCAGTAGTAGATTTTCTATCAAAATTGGCACAAGCATAGTCACTATCACTGTAGGCTTCCAAAACAAACGGAAAATCTCTAGGATACCAAAGACCCAGTTTAGGTTGGCCTTTGAGATACTTGAAGATTTTCTTGACTGCATTCAAGTGGGAAGTCAATGGTGTAACCTTATGCCTGGAACAAGCACTGACTGCAAACATAATATCAGGCCTGGAAGATGTCAAATACATGAGAGAAGCTATCATTGATCTGTATAGATGAACATTGGCAGCATCATCTGGTTCATTATTTGACTTAGGCTTTGGAGCTTCATAAGGAGTAGTTGCAGTCCTCACACTTTCCAAATCAAACTTCCTGAGGATGTCTTGCACATACTTTTCTTGACTGATGAAAATACCATCTGGCTTTTGCTTGACTTGAAGGCCCAAGAAGAATGTAAGCTCACCCATTGCACCCATCTCAAACTCACTCTTCATCAATTCTTCAAATTCCCTACACCAAGCCTCCTTAGTGGATTTTTTCTTGATGAAAAGTGTCTCATCAATAGCACCTCTTCTGTAGCCATGTTTCAGCAGGAATGAAAACAGCCTAGCATACTATGCTCTTGGTGCTTGATGAAGCCCATAGAGTGCTTTAACAACCTTGTACACCAAATCAGGATTCTGTGGGTCCACAAAGCCTTTGGTTTGAGTCACATAAACTTCTTCTTCAATTTCTCCTTAAAGAAAGGCATTTTTTACGTCCATCTGATAAACCATGAAACCCATATATGAGGCAAAGGCTAAGAAGATTCTAATGGCTTCCACTCTTGCTACTGGAGCAAACACTTCATCATAATCAATACCTTCTTGTTGCCTTTAAATCCTCTTTTTCAAAATTTACCTTAGCATTTTCATTTTCAGAAAATTTTAACAAATTAGTAGTGTTTTCTAAATCTCTTTCTAAGACCCTAATCTTTTCTTCATAAGCCAATTGATTATTTTGGTACCAAGCCTTTTGTTTTTCCAAAGTTTTAACTTTATTTTTATAAGCTTGAACCTGAACATAATAATCTTTATATTGAGCTACAATATCATCAAACTCCTTTTTAAGAGCAACATATTTATCATCACAACCAAACACACAAGTATATACCTAAGATGAGATACCCATCAAAGCAAATTCCTCAACAGCATCTTCTGTCTCATATCCAGCAAGCATTCCAAACTGATGAGAAGCACCACGTTCCTCATCTGTAGGTTCATGTCCAGTCCAATCAACCATTGAATCAACAGATACTAGGGATTTAGGTTCCTCATGTTCTTTGATCTTGAATGCAGAATATCTTTTCTTGTCACTTGCCTTCTTTTCAGTGCATTCCCTGGCAAAGTGACTCAGTTGATTGCATTCATAACACCTAACCTTCTTCTTATCAAACCTTGATGCATCCCTTCCCTTGAATTGGACCTTTCTTCCAGCCTTCTTTTCAAACCTGTTGATTTTCACTAAAAGCATAGCCATCTGCCACTTTATATCCAATTCCTCCAATTCCAACTTATCAATTTGATCAAAATCTTCATAAGCTAGTCGCTGTTGAGGTTTACTCTCAGCAACAAATGAATAAAGTACATCTTCCAACACATTACTAGACTTTGAGTGTGTCCTTGGTCCATAAGAGGTGTATAAGGTTGATGTTGATGATGAACTTGGGCTATCAGCATATGACATCTTGGTATTAGTACTAGTGGTACTAACAAATGCTGAATTAGTTGGAGTAGGAGAATAACTTGAGTGACCCTTGATGTCAATCTCAAGAGTCCTGAGCTTGTTGTACAGGTCATCAAAGCTTAGGTACTCAAGTCCACCTTTTGCCTTGAGAGTGATGCAGACTTGTGACTAGGAAGAAGGCAATGCCCTTAAGAACTTGGTATTACAGTCTTCATTGTCTGGTTTTGACTGCATCTGATTGAGTTAACTCAAAATCTTCTGAAACCTATCATAACCTTTGTGTATGCCTTCTTCTTCAGGGATCTTGAACTCTTGGAACTCCTGCTTCAACATTGTCTTTCTCATCTTTTTGGACTCATCATTACCTCCAAACCTTGCTTTAATAGCCAACCAGATTTCCTTAGCATCATCAAGGGGATGAAAATCACCCATATGGTCATTTGGGAGTGACTGAAGCAAGATAGTCCTTGCCTTGGTCTCCTTTTGGATAGTAATATGTTCATCAGCAGAAACAGGAGGAAGAATCACAATGTTGCCTTTAGTGTCTCTTCCAGTTTTCTTTCTGCTATTACCATTCATAACTACATTCCAGAGGTTGTAATCACTATTTGTGATCCAGTTCTCCATCTTCATCGCTCAGATCTCATACTCATCCTTCTTGAGATAAGGAAACTTGGAATTATTGTTAGACATGGTGGTGGTAACAACTTGTTGAAGTTGATGTGTCTGAGTTTTCCCTTGAGGGGCATCAGTGTCATCTCCTGATTCTGACATTGTAAGAGAGTTTGAGGGTTTTTAAGAGATTAAGTGTTCTTCTTTGACAAAGACTCTCACCAGGCTCTGATACCACTTGATGGATCAGTCCTAGATAGATCTTTTGAGCCTTTAGGAAACAGACAGAATACTTATTTAATCACAACTAAACTATGGAGAATCTCTAATAAACTTATGCTTATGCGGAAAATAAACACAAGAGTTAAAGAAGACAGATTATTACTAAACACTTTGATCCTCTATGGATCTATATTAATCACTAAAGATTGTTTCTAAGAACTTACAATGTTCATGGCAGTAGGTTTCTTTTAAAACATCAAGAAACCCTAATACAACCCATTACAAAACGCGTAAAAGATATGCATTATCTCTTCCTAATATAACTCATGCATATCCGTTCATCTAACAAACTAATACTAATAATACGGATTACTACTATCCGCAGTAACATAACCTATCAGTAGAACTATGACTATCAGTAGGAACTATAACTAACAGCAGGAACCACTATAGGTACCAGCAGGAACCATCAGTAGGAACCATAAACTATTACATTATTTTAATAATTCCTAACATTCTTACTAGCATTCCTATTCCCCTAGAGAACAATATCAATCCCCGAGGCTTACCCAATACTACACTACAGCGATTAGGTTCACTGCCTAGGAGGTTGAAAAACTTGCTCGACGAAAAGGAAGTTTCCTTCACCCCGAACGCGCCTTCCGCGCGCATCACTTATGCATTATTCTTGAAAAAAAAATTTAACCGCAACTTCACACGGATCCTACCGAGCCAATTAGGGGAGTACTAGTTTCTTTTCCTTACTTACCTTCCTTTATCATAAATTTGATACTTTTGGGGAACATTGGGGACAATGTTCAGTTTAAGTGTAGGGAGGGAGAATAAAACGAGAACTTAGAAACTATTCACTCACTTGATCATTTGTCTTTCCTTGGTAATTTGTGTAATAAACTATGAGAAATATTCGTTAGGGCAATTTTAGCACTAAATTTAAATTTTTATATGACATGTACGAGCTAAACTTTAGTCTTAATAAAGTGTTTAATGGATAGGAATTATATGACTAGCACAAAAACCGTATACCACTCAAATTCCAACCCAAATATGTGAGGTTCGCCCCTAGATCTTTAGGAATAAAAGCATTCACCTTTAATGCTTAGAGAGTGTACCGGTAGTATAGACTTGTTTTGTGATGCATTCCGAGATCGCTAGTGAGACTACACTTGTGTAATTAAGAATAACTAAATGAAAAGAGGCATTAAGATAACCCTTGTTTGAAACCTGTATTATAATTACATCTTCTACATCGGTTGAGTAATTGCCCCACACCCTTGCGATGTACTCATCTTTAGTACACGATACCCCTAGTTAATCCCTCAGAGCCTATCTTTTTCGCGGTTCTCGTGATGTTTCGGTTTTCCGGAATATCAATGAAGAGCATTTTTTACAATCCACCCCAAATATACACCCAAATCACCTTAGCCTACTTTGTATGCACTCACCTTTAGTGCATTATTGTTATCATTACTAAACCCTTAGTTTAAATATCTAGTTACTTGCATGGTTGCTAAGTCGAGTCATATATTTTGTACATAGTTTTGGGATGATTGGGACTCATGGGTAAAAGTAATATTTTATGGAGTAACGGGAAATAACGATAAATTCAAATTCCCTTTGTCTACGTAATTAAATACTCCAAGTGTTTTTTATCTTTTCAAATCGGGTCAATTAGTGTTAGAGAAATAAAAACTTAAGTGTAGGGATGCTCCTATAAATCCCTTATATTTTGATGTTATCGTAGAGGATGATAGAGTAAAAAGGTATGAAGAAAAAAAAATCCAAAAAAAAAGAGTGTCTGAAAAAAAAATGAAGAAAAAACATACGGGCTACCCTCCTACATCTATCTTTATGTTTATGTATTTAAATTTATGTTTGTTTTGTTTCAAGTTATCTAGTTTAGTGAGTCGAGTCTTGGCTTAGCAACGCCACGCTTTTCATGCTTGTAACATAAGATTTTTGACTTGCCACCACTAAATATCCCCTATCCAACAAAACCCTTTATTTTCCTACCGTAAGCCTAACGTTACAACCCTTGTAAAGACCTTTTAGATAGTTGTTCCTAGGTGCTTACGCCAAAGCGGTGGAGGTTTGATCTATTCTCAAGCTTATGGTAATCTATGTACTATGCTAGGTAATGAGTGTTTATCTTCCATTTCCATTTATTATATTTCATATAAACCCGAGAGATGAGTGATTCGTGCTAAACCGTCAAGTTATCTCACACAAGCTAGCCACTTGTGAATGGCTAACCGTAAGAAACTTAAAACAGTTCAGACACCAATGCAATGAAGTCCAGGAGAGTATAGTGTTTCCCCAGGTCGTTATGTCCCAACGAGCTGTGCGAGAATAATCAAACGAATAGTGATCGAGAGAATTTGAATGGGAAAAGGATTGTGATTATGAACAATTATACCTAAAGGAAAAGTTTATAAATTACAGGGGCTTAAATGCAAATTAAAGAAAATTAAAAAGATAAACTATATTAAATAAATGCTATCACTATTTTTTTTAAATGATGTTTTTGATTTTTCTTTTATAAAATTTAACTTTAAAAACTACGTGACGTACAAAAGAAAATGTGAAATTGAAACAATATTAATCCTAAAAATATGAAAATGACATTTTTACAAACCTAATGATAAGAGAAAATTTTTAGAAAAAGAAAACTATTTTTATAACTATTTATCTAATTATTATTAATTAAAAACTATTTTTACTTAATTAATAATAACCTAAAATACAAGAAAATATGAAATAAAGCTAGAAAAATTAAATTATGACTTAGAAAAATCTAAAATAACTAAAGAGAATTTTCAAAACTAATTTTATATTTTTCTGATTATTTTTCTATTTTCTATGAATTAAAAACTATTTAAAACTAATTAAATTGCTAAAAATTACAAATTAAACTAAGAAAAATCTGGAAAAATATTTTTTTGACTTTTTATATTTATCTTAACCTAGGAAAAATGAAAACTTATTTTTTTGAAGCTTTTCTGAATTAATTGTATTAAAAGCTAATTAAAAATGCTTAAAAACTGATTAAAATGAAGAAAAATAGCAACCTGACCTAGAAAAATCTGAAAAATTCAGGAAAAGTCTAAATTAATATACTGAATCTAAGAAAAATATGAAAACAGTAGCTTGTGTGTGAGAAAATGAAACTGCAATCACAAGTGCGTAAGAATAAGCACTCCAAATAAGCCAAAAGCTACAAATGAGCACCAAACTGATACAGAAGCTATGATATACTAAAAGTACCCAAATGCAACTAGATACAACTGCTCTTAACCTCTATTGTGCACACTACACATATTTGATGTTATGAGCTTAAATGCCAAAATCAGGTTTTACCTACTACTTAGCAGCTTGAAAATAAGCTACTCCATAAGCTGGGACTCAAAACCAAAAGTTGGAACCTGAAGGAGACCTGGCTAAGAACTTATAAACCAAGGATGAGACTGAGATAAGCTCAAATGAGCTTTTGACAAGCTCTGCCAAACCTGTGCAGACTCAGTATTCACTGAGTCAGTGCACATGGCAGATAAGCCCTTTTTGACAAGCCATTTTGAGGCTTGTAGAAAATTACCAAAATTCAACTAAAATTATATTAATAAACTAGACCAACTGAAGTTATAAAGTCCAAAGTTTCACTGAATTTGACCCAGAAATGAATCAATTAAAAATCAACTTAGGTTGGATGAAAACTAGTTTTTCACTTGTTTTGACTTTTGAGCAGTTATGAAACTTTGACTATTTTGAGTTTTGATTCAATTTATTGAACTGAAATTGATGTTTTATGTTAAACTAAGACTAATGCAAGCTATGCTAATGATATCTAAACACAATACAAGATTTTGATTTTACAAAATTCCAACAGTTAAGAAAATAGAACAGATTATGGTGGATTTTGACTTTGGATGTTTGCAGACACCAAGTAATGACTAGAATGGTTCCAGTTGACCTAATTGAGACTAAGTAGACAAGTTTTAAACACAAACCAAAGCTTAAGATCAGATAAACCACTGATCCAAACACCAATTCTAAAACTGTTTTGACTAATGATTTTACTTAATTGATTAACTGACTTATGCTACTGCTGAAACTAATTAACTATAACTTAATGACAGTTAAATAAGCAAGTATAAACTAAAACTTAACAACAAATCAAGACAGATATGAATGTGCAAACTCACTTGTGTCCACAGCCACTATGGCTTGCAACTGATATTAAAGTACCACTATCCTAAATCATATCAACCCCAATTCTAACTAAGAATCATCCCAAATCCAACACTGCACCAACCAATATCCATTTCCAGCATTGCTTAATCAAAATTTCTTCACAGTTGACTTTTGTTGACCATACATCAAACTTGCTTGAACTTGACCAATAAGTTTACCAAAAGCTATCAGTAGCTTAGATAAGCTTATTTTAATTATAAATGAGCTAAATTAAGCTTATATTCAAAAACATGTGAACTGACTTTTATAACATGAAACTTAAAATCATGAAACTTGGATCAACTTTGAATTAACACTGAAAATGAGTTACAATAGACTTAATAACTTTAGTTTAGTACATAAAAGCTTAGGATTACAATTGAGAGAACTAAATAAGACCATGAAATGAAAAACGACATACATAAATATTGAAAACTAAGTACTGCCTTCTTCTCTTGCCTCTCTTCTCTTTTTTATACTCAAAAAGCTTCCCACGTGTCCTCTAAGCAAATCCCATCTGTTTTTAGGACCATTGGATCAGTTGAATGCATATTGGCCATTGGATGCAATTTTGGCGGGAAAGGGTATTTTGACAGTGGGGAGAGATTGAGTGTTTAGGGGAGGAAGCATTTAATGCGTTTGGCTGTTAGGTGCTTGGAGGGGGAACAAAGCGTGGAGTAGGGGTGGAGTTGCAGGTATAGGAGGGTGATGATGAGGGGAGGGAACCCGTGATGGCGGTTTTCTATTCAAACCGTGGGTGGGTTTGTTTTATTAAACCGGGTAAAAGGTTGGGTAAACGGGTTGGGGGTTGGATATAAAGGGATTGGACCGGGTATAGGGTTTAATTTGGGTTGGGCTTGGGTAGTTTGGATTTGGCTTGGACTTAGGATTAATAATGGACCCGGCTAATAACTTAGGGACTAAATGTGTCCAATTCGAAATTCCAGGGACCATTCTTGTATATTCTGAAAAACTGATCCAAGGGTTGGTTTTGCCAATCATCAATAATATAAGGGCCATTTTTGTTATTTGTGAAATTCCAAGGACTAAACATGACCACTTTTAAAATCCAGGGACCAAAACTGTAATTTCTCAAAACTTTTGGAACTTTTCACCAAAGGACTAATTATGACAATTTAGGATTCCAAAATGACCTTTGGTGACTTTTCTTTTAAAATAAATGCTCAGGGACTATTTCTGACAACTTTTGAAACTTGGGGGACTAAAACTGTCAATTATGCAAACTTGATACGTTTTTCACCAGATTTTGATATTTTTGCATTTAAAACACATAAAACACTTATTTGTGATATTTTTATCATTTTGATGCATTTCTGAGTGTTTTCAGATGTTTTTGCAGTTTAATTGGTACAAAAATGATGAGTATTTAGACACTCATCAATGAGAGAATCCAAACACCCCTTGTGAGGTGCTAGTGTATAATTTTCTTGCTTGTTATGACTATTGCGGTGCTTTTACTTGTTGTGAATTATTTTAAACCAATGCTTCATGCCCCCTAACTTACAAATTGATTGGCCAAAAGCACATTTTATTGAGGACAAGCATATACCAAGTGCAGGGATATTTGATAAGGATTTAAGACGTACGCTTTTAGGGGGTCATTTAATCCCTAAATCGACCAATTTTATATCCGTTACTTCTTAATTTCTTTCCTTTTCACTTTTTAGGTCTCTTGGAAGCAAAATTCTAGAATAAAGCATATTTGGACGAAAAGGAGCAAATACATGAAGAAAATGGCAAAGTCAAGATCGAAGCCACTCAAAGCTGATCAACAGTACCTGATGTCGTCTCAATCAAAGGGCGACGCCGTCCCTCTATGATGACTTGATCAAAACATGCACGCGACGGGTCAGTGGAAATTTTGGTTACATAACCTGATGGCTTCACGCTTTAAAGAAGAAGGGCGTCACTCACAGTTTTCAACTCAGACGGCCCAGATCTAGAATCAAGACGACGTCCCAACTGAAGACCGACAGCATCACAACTCTAAGGTGACGCCGTCCCGTCGATGACTTGGCCCAGACGAAACCCTAATGACGGCGAGTTAACGGCGTCCCATGCAAAAGGTGACGCCGTCGCATTTGTAAATCTATATATAGAATTTGATTTTTTTGCATTTAGAGAGGTAGAATTTTGGAGAAAAAAAATCCTAAATCGTTTGTAGTCCGAATTGGACAGTATCTTAGGGTCCCATACCCTATTTTACACATCGAGATAAGTATTTTAATCCAAAGTAACATTCTGTCTATCATGTATTCGATTGATTGTGTGTATGCTTGCTTGTTTACTATGTCTAGCTAAATTTCTTTTGTGTTTGCTTAGATCTATGAAACCTAGTTATTGATTATTATTAGGTTGTTTCTTATCTTAATTGTAAATTGGCTTAGGAGTGCAACTAGGCATCATTCGTTGTATTTAATGCTTGAGTATGTTTTATGATAATGTGGTCTATAAATGAAATAGCTTAGGCTTGCCGACTTTGTAGGTCACATACGAGAGATAACCTCAAAGAACTAGGGGGCACGCATACCCTACGATCTTAGGAATACAACGCGTTAAGATAAGGTGTGACAATTCAACCGGCCAATAAAAGATAACTAGGGAGTAATAGTATCTAGGTAAACACATTTTTAATCATCATACGAGCACACTTCAATTAGACATAAGCTACCTGTAGTAATTAGATAACTAGATAATTAGATAAGTAGAAGTAATTGGTAGTAGTACCACCCCCCAAACCAATTGCTCCGAGATTTTACCTTAGCTTTCTAAAAAACCATAAAAAAGATTAAAAAAAAGAATCATCCTCAACCCCCACCTTCTCGTCATATATTTCTTACTAGCATTCCTATTCCCCTAGAGAACGATATCAATCCCCGAGGCTTACCCAATACTACACTACAACGATTAGGTTCACTGCCTAGGAGGTTGAAAAATTTTCTCGACGAAAAGAAAGTTTCCTTCACCCTGAACGCGCCTTCCGCGCGCATCAGTAACCCAAAGCCATAACCCATACAACCCGCTACAGACGTACGTACCAATGAAAAATTGCATGTATTCAGAACCTATGGGCTCTGTGACACCTTTTGTACGCTAGATCGAAGGCTATCTTTTACCCAATGGTTTAAAGATGCCTTCTCATATTGGTACCCATGACAAAAGGGAGATCCTGACAACTTTCTCCACTTGTTTGAAGATGTAATCCGAATGCATAATAGGGTTATGTCGGTAGCATGTCACATGTTTACCTACACGTTATGAGATGCCGCTTGCATCTGGTGGAATGGGCAAAAACTTAGAAGCATAGTGAACCTTGATGATCTTAAGGCTAAGTTTCGCTCACATTTTAGCCAGCAGAAGAAATTTACAAAGACACATTTGGTAGTACATAACATCAAGAAAAGGGAGGGGTAAAGTACAAGGTCCTTCATTACTAGGTACACCGATGATACCTTGCAGATATTGGGGTTACAATAAGATCAAAGAATTTTTGGTTTCATTCATGGTTTAAGAACTCGAAACCTGGTCGAATTCTTATCAACTGTCTCCCTACTACCTATAAAGCCCTAATGGAAAATACGTGCACCTAGATATAAGCTAAGAAGGTATCTACAAATGGGGCTCCATCTGAACACATAGATGGTTATGATAAGTCTTCAAAGCAGTACTCATGGGAAGGTCCGAAGAACCAGGATATGTACACCCCGTATAACATAGCCTATAACCATGTGATCTTGGGAAGCCTGATTATATCTCCAAATGAAATATTAGCCACCGAGAAGGTTGCAATGGCCTTCGAAGCACCCCTCACATGACTACGGGAAGCAAAAGCAAGGACATGACGAAGTTCTGTTACTTTCATGAAGATCATTGTCACGACACTAACTTCTGTAGAGAGTTAAAGAAATAAATAGAAGAAGCTGTGAAATCCGATCAACTTGCACATTTGGTCAAAGGCATAAAAAAGGGGAAGGGTAAAGATTCTGGTACTCCCTCGATCGAATGGGAAAAGGAAAGTAAAGAGGCGGCAATGGTTGAATCCTCTATACTCATGATTCATAGAGGGGATCCCGAAATTAAAGAAGAGGAGATAATCTTCCCTTCGACTGTGAACATGGCTCCTTCGATTGATCCGATTGTCATAAAAGTTCTCGTAGCTAGAAGACAAGTTAACAAGGTCTACATGGACTGCGAAAGCTCTTGTGAAATCATGTACGAACAATGTTTCCTCAAGCTGAGGTTGTCAATCAGATCGAAGATGGTCAATTCAAGGACTCCGTTGATAGTTTTATCGGCGAACATTCCTGGCCATTAGGGGAAATACCATTAGAAATTACTATAGGAAAAGGAAACCTCACCAGGACTGAGACCCCTTCAATTTTATGATAATCATATCTTAGTCTCTATACAATTTGCTACTAGGAAGGACAGATATGCAGAAGATGATAATTGTTGTTTCGACCATACATTCAGCCATCAAATTTCATACTTCTAATGGGATAGGCATGATATATTCTAGCTACAATGCTGGGGTCGTGGCTAGTCACGACTCAAAAATCAATAGTACGTTGGGACAACTGAAAGCTATCTTCGTATGTTCAGATGTCAGAAAAAGCCTTTCAGAAGAAGTGGAGGACCATGAAGCAACCAACAAAGCCAATCTACTGGCAGCTATTGAAAACGCTTTTGAAAGTTCCGAGCAGACAAAGTAAACCTCAATCCAAAAGGGTGCTTCTTTAGCATCGAAGAATGGCATTTCTTAAGGTACCTATTCATCACAAACGGTGAAGGGAGTAAATTGCCCATAACAACAGCCAACTTGCCGCTTCTAAAGGTAATTCGAGGCCCTTACAATCTTGAAGAAAAGATAGAGATGTTAAGAAACTCTTGGTTGGAGAGCATGGGGAAAACTATGGCTCTATCTTTGGTGCTCAAGGAATTCATGGGTGAGAAAACTTCGAAAGACGCAGCACAAACCAGGGCAACTTTGGAGCAGACAAGAAAATTGCTTCCAATGTTGCCAATACTAATCACTCCTTTTAGAGGCGAATAGTTATCCATACAAATCGCAACCTCAAATAGGAGCATAAGCGCGATGTTATTAGTCAAAAGGGTAATGGAACAAGTCCCAATATATTTCTTTGGCAGGATATTACAGGAAGCCAAAATAAATTATTCTAAATCGGCGAAAGTAATTTTAGCTTTAGTCCATGCGGCAAGAAGGCTTCGTTGTTATTTCGAGACTCAACCGATAGCAGTGTTAACCGATAAGCCAATCCAACAGACACTTCACAAGCCTGAAAAATCAGGTAAAGTCTCCAAATGGGCCTACGAGTTAGGGGAATACATAATAAAGTTTGAAGCGATAGGCTCTGTCAAAGAACGATTCTTCACAAGCGACACATTTGAAGACTTAAACGGAGGATAGGCTGTGTATGTAAGGCCAAGAAAGTAGAGTCTGAATAAAGCCCGAAGCTCTTTCGATCCGATAGCCAGCCTTAACAAAGTTTATCAGTGGGGTGTTCCCCAATCAAAGCTTACTGGTATAGACGGGAAGGCAAGCAGAGTCTCCTCAAAAGAAACACATTAGCAGTGGAGCGTAGAGCCAAGGCTTCAAGATCACCTCTAGAACCCTCAGAATCAGATTTCTCAAAGGTTACTACAAGGCTAGAAGCCAACCATGTAGCAATGCCTTACAACGCCCAAATCAAAGGTCCCTCAAGAAAGGAGGATGTATTCACAGGGTTATCAACAAATTTTAATAAGCAAAAAATCCAAGAGAAATGTGTTCTCCATTGTTACATAAATACGAGAGGGGCAAGGATCTTCCGAAGGCACCTCCGAGACATGGGAAAGAGGCCAAACAGTACCCATAAATGATGCAGCAAAACACAAGTCGCACTGCGCAAAAGAAAGGATGTAAGATGACAAATGCTAGAAGTATAATGGATCAATGTCACTTCTAGTGGAAGTCAAATAATAACTCTTAGGCAAAAGCTCGAAGCATCCTTAGCAACTATGAGTAAAGCCGAGAAAGACCTTCGTAAGTTTTATATAGGAAACTTACCTCATCTTAGCATTTATTTTTTATGTTATTGATCAGTTTTTTCTCACTTGGGAAAAAGCATTAAAGGTAGGTCTTTAAGTTTTCATTTTGATGATGTAATCCTTCCTAACAAGTTAATGATACAACATCTTTCCCACAAATCTCTTGTTTCATTCTTTATGACAAAGGCTGGTTCAACCAAGTCGTTTATAAGTTTCAACGTTGAAAGGATAACATAAGGCATCTTTAAGCCTTTTATTAGATAACAAATCCTGCACATCTCATGTTAACTTCCTAAAGGACTTCTTTTGAAGCCTTACTGGGCAAAGATGAAGTGGGTCGCAACCCTCTGTCAGCAATCAAAGTATTGCCTGTATATTCTTGGCACAAAATTTACACACAATAAGGTCACTTAACAAGTGTTGGCCTTAGGTTGTAAAATGTTTTTTGAGCATTGATAAAGGACGCATGGGAAGGCAAACATAACCATAAAAATATGTGTAATATATTGGATTTCAAATACACATCATAACACAACACACATAGGCGTATAGATGATTTCTAGAGAGAGAAAGTGGGATGTTTTAGATAGAGAAACTTGTGGAATATTATATTCCAAATGAACATCCAACCCTCTACCATGCATGGTAGAGTATTTATAGGTTACAAACTAAACGACCTCCTGACGGCCTGTGGATCAGGTATACAATGGGTAAAGACCCGTCCTTCCTCCATGGTGTTGCACTAAACTAACTAATAAACTACTTAATAACATACATAACGACAAGTCTACGAGCTAACTTAGGCTAGAAAACACTTGGGGTGACCGACTCTTTACTTATGGAATTTCCAATTCCTAACAATCTCCCCCTAAGGGAGGTCACCCCATAAATTACATTGTGAATCCTAGCATTCTAATACATCTTCAGTCTTGAGCTCGTAGGCTTCTCTTCATCAAAGTATTCAAATTAAGTGCATTTGTGGAGATTGCATCATTGAACAACTGTAATAAATATTTCATGGAGGTTGAAAGGCTGATCCACTATGATAACCTTTGAGCATTATAGGAGATCATCAGCCACAGTAAAGCTCAGCATCATACATTGAAGTGTTGCCAGCATATGAAATAATGACATAATGGACCGACATGCTCATATTCTGAATCATGAAATCTTCTCATCAAAGTAGCGGAATCTTTCGTTGATTCATGATATTGGCAGCAACGTAGCAGAAGCATGGAGTGAAAATATCAGAGTCATTGATGCACTAATCATGATTTCTTTTGAGATGAATGTGTTGAGTGAGCATGCGGCTATGGATTGACCGCATCATTCTGATCAGCTGCAAACGTAGGGCGTAGCTGCATAAAACATTTAGCAATAAAGCGCATGAAAGTGTCTTTGGTCACTTTCGTTGAATTGAGATACACGGCCCATGGTTCCCCGTTGATCAGTACAAGTACTGCCTGTGATCAGGTATAATTCCGAAGAATTTTCTTGACAGGGTTTCGCAGCAGCTCTAGCTGTTCTCAAACCGGAACGTCTCAATGAAGACAACATGGAGTGAGTGAACCAGCGAATAGAGATTCACTGATTGATGAAAAGAGATTTGAAAAACAATCGTGTATCGCTCAATAGAAATTGTTTTTGCAATACAACGAAGGTTTTAATGAAAATCAATTATCAATCATAAACACCTTTTGATTTGAAATATTCGAACACGGTCGAAGTGCTAAAGAAAAGAGTTTTTAAGCACAACGACCGGTTTTTCAAAGGTATCCGTCAATCCATAACCTGAACCAGGATTGATTCAAAAGATTGAATTGCCCCATTGTTTCTGTTCAGTTGTCACATGGTTGATCTATAGAATAGATCTCACATGCCACCTACCAGGAGCTTGTTTGATGTTGGCTCCAGAAGGCTTTCCATCTCCATTGTGAATATGTTAGCATATCACTCGGATGTTCTGGCAATACCACAAGGATAATGCGTAGGACTCAAGATATAATCTCTCTTTCCACATTGTGTGAAACAGAGAGTCTTCATTGAAAGTGTCCTAATGAGATTTATTGATGATCTCGTGGCTCTAGACTTGATTTGTGCATATTTGGTTCTTGTGCCGGAGACTAGGGAGAGGGTCTCCTTCTTCAATATCAACAATCTCTAAGAGAAAGTCGATAGATTATGTAGGTTCCCCGTGAGAATGAAACAAGTCTTTTTAAGAGGAACTTGAGTGGTTTGGGAAGATGTAGTGCAGTGCGTCACTGGGTCCATGACGTCTTGTCTTCAATACCGATGTTACCTTGGTAACCACCAGTAGCATATGAATTGAACCCGGTTTCTGCCCTAAGGTTGAATAAATGGAGGGCTATTTCTTTTCACCCTTTTTTCACATTCAATTCTTTTTCATTCTTCAACCCCTTCAGTGCTTACCGAGACTTCATAACTAGAACCTTGTTGGGTTTATTCCAATACTAGTTCAGTCTTAGTCCGCACACTTCCCATATCTCATTTTTCTCCTTTTTCCAATATACCTAAGGACTCTACACTATCTAGTGGATTGTCCCTGGGTAGATCCCTCCGGTTATGGCGGATCATGGGAACAAATACCTAACCTTATCATCCTTATATCACCGTACATAAAGTAAATTTGGTCGGTCTATTTGGTATTGTTCATCTGCCATTGGAAACAATTGAAAACAATTTGAAAATCAATCCAGATACTTGTGATATATTATCAAAGCATTTTGTACCTGAATTATTTTAATATTTTTAGAACAAGAGCCCCCCCTCAACATGTGCATCAAGTGTTTGAAATCGTTTTGCACACGAAGGCAAGAGAAAGAATTAACTTCTTTGATTACCATTTTCTAAAAGATATCAACATCACTTCCCTGATCAAAACAAGTAGATAAAGCATATAAGGGAAGGATGAGGTTTTCACAAGCTTGCTCCCCCTCAATATGAGCCTTGAGGTTTGAAAGAGTTATGCACATACTAGAGGGAAAAAGGTTCTTAGAAGCACATTAACGATCATACCCGCCATACAGAAACCAAATGAAAATCAATCAAGGTACTTTATGATGAAACATATAAAACTTTGTACCTTGAAGGTTTATTTTCGTTTTGAAATGCTCCCCCTTAATATATGCTTTGAGATTTGAAAAATAATTTAGCATATATATGAGAGAGCAGTATGCTCATTGAAAAGGTCATCTTTTATCATCTTTCATATTTATATCACATTTTCTCCCCCGATCAAAAAATTTCAAATCCTTTGAGATTTTGGATCTCAGGTGATTTAATTATGTATGAAACAAAACATTTGTTGGAGAAAAATGTCTCTGGTTTATAAGATTGAAGTGGACAAGACTGAAGTTCCCTTTTAATACATAAGGGAAACCACAACACACAACCTAGCACTATTACATACATTATAGTTGTTTAATTGTCGTTACACTACATTTTACACATCAAAATACAGATCATACACTACTTCAGGGAGATACCATCATTCAGTTCTTTGAAGCAGTTTGTAATGACCTTCACGGAGTCTGCCACCAACAAAGCTTTCAAGGCTGTGGAAGATTATTCGAGTCTTAAGTCTTCGCCTGATCGCAGCAATGAAATCTTCACACCTCTTTAAGTCATCATCAGTCCAGAGTTTAGTCTTCTCCCACGGCTTCAGATCAACTCTAAATTCATTCACTCTAAGGTTTAATTCTTCTTCGACCATTTTGAGTGTACCATCACTGAATTTGTAGAGCTCACAAAGTCTCATAAGCATGCGAGTCCCGTATTTATCGGTGAAGATGACAGCTCTAGGGGTGTCAATAACTCTATATTCGTGACGAAATTCATTCCTTGTAACATTCCATTGTGGACTTGTAAGGTTGACCCGGGTCTGGTAGCTTTCCATTCCAAGCTGAAAGTCCTCAACCCTTTTTCGAATGACTAAGCCCCTGATCCAAAGATTGATAGCAACATAGAGAGCCTTTTTCTCACGGATGGGCAGATGTTCAAGGTTTCCTTGGAGATTCAACAGATAGAGATCTTCGAAGTCATTTGGCAGCAGGTGTTTGAAGTCATTTTCTTCAATAACATACTCCTTAAAATCTGCTCTTTTAAGAACGATCTTCTTCAAATATTCATATCCATAGATTGGGAAGACCTCTACTCGTACAACACTTAAGATTCGCAGCTTGGATCAAACATCTTTGCGTCTTTTATCAGCACCATGTCTCTCGATGTAGAAATTTTTCTTTTTGAACCACCAGTGAGAAATACCATATGAAGCAGCAATGTCATACTTTTGTTCTTCAACAGCCCAGAATTGATCAGGAACCATCTGTTCAATTCCCTGATCAGAGTAGGTTGCAGCTTTCATTTTAGAGATCAAAAGAGCTGGTCTTCTTTCTGTAGAACGAGCACACAGATAATCCAAGTAATGATTGAAGAAGAATTCAGCCTGAATGGTCATCTGTCCAGGTTCACCACCTAGAGGAAGAGGCTTGTTCACATTGAAACGACTGATCTGCTCACTGACCTGATCATTCAGCATCTTATGGCATTCTTCCATCTGGTATTGGAGCTGGTTGGCATCTTAGTGAAAAACCTTAACAATTTCAAAAGCTTGTCCTTCAAGATCCCTTGGAGTGATGGATGAGATACTCTTCTGTTCACAAAACCACCTAATGAAGCTTCCCATATCACCAGTGAAGTGCAGAAGAGAGTCTTCAGCTGGAACTTCATAATTATTGGTGATAGTTGATACCCAATTATTGTCAGGAATCATCGTGTCAGACTCTGGGATGGTCCACGAAGGTTCTGGAGTATGAGGTCTCTCCTCGATAATCCAGCTTTGAATTGTATCTCTTGAAGGTGCTACTCTGGATGTGTTAGTGCGTTTACCCGCCACGTATGAATCAAACCAATCATCTTCAGACGACTTGGGAATATGCTTGGTGGATGCATCATCGTCATCTGATTCAGACTCTATCATGACATGCGACTCTTCATGAACCATTTGATCTTCAGGAGTTGAAGAGACTATGGGTGTGAACCTTGAATCAACCGTTGTCCAAGCAGCTGATTTCTTATGCGTTCCTTGATTTCCGGATGAACTGGGTTGATTGGGAGGCTTTGGTGGTGATGATGGTGGTGGTGGAGGTGTAGAGGTTGACTTAGAAGATCCACCTGCTCTAGAAGTTCCAGCACCCCCAGTTGGAGGTGGAGGTGGAGGAGGGTCTTTAGGACCTTTGTGCAATGTTTCCAACACTATGGTCCTCCTTTTCTTCTTTGCATCTTTTTCTCCAATGTCTATCAAGAACTGTTCATGCTTGTCGTACTTAATAGATTCTCCGAGAGCCTCATATAGCTTCTTATAGACCTCATGCTTATGCTCGTCAGCTTCATACTCTTATCTGAAAGAACAGCTCTCATATCTGCAATAGGTAGATCTTTGAACCGTCTAAGCAGTGGAGCTTCCATTGCCAATTCCACATCATCCTTAACTTCGCCTTCAATGGCGTCTGCAACCCCTTCATCAAAGTTGAGGTGCTCCAACCTATAGACACGATCCACAAGGGCATCAACAGATTTCGGTAGTTGTCTTTCAAGAGCTTCAATTCTTTTCACTGCTTTGTCAAGCAGTTGATCTGATGTAAGTATTTGAGGTGGTGAAGCTGGTGGAGTTTCCATATCAGCAACTGTAACCACCGGTTCAAGGGATAGATTCTTTGCAGATTCAGGTGGTTGAAGTGCGGTTGCTTGAGCAGGTTTGGGAGGCGAAAGTGCCGTTGTAAGTGAAGATGCTGACATAGGTGGAATGGTAGATGTGTCTTGCTGAATATTGATAGTAAACATAGATTGTGCATCATCTTTATCATTATCTTGCTTAGAAGACTCAGTATCTATGGGTTTGTCATTTAAGAATTGATCTCCGAAAGTGAAGTCTGTATCTAGGTTCTTCAGTGAAGATAGAGAACCGGTAGATAAATTTGGTTCTTCCATGTGCATGGTCTCATCAGATCTTGACTCAAGATTCTCCTGCGAGTCTTTATGCACCAAGTCATCAACATTCTGATCATACTGAGTATCACTTGATGCAGGAGGTTCTTTTAATGTTTCAGGCACTTTTTCCAACCCAGATTGTTCTTTAGCTGAAGAGGATTCAGTTCTTCACTTCAGTTCATATTGATTGGTGGTTCTTAATGGAGAAGATGAGATTGTTAGAAGCATTTGTGCGGCTTGTTCAGTATCAACACTAACAATCCCTTTTCCTTTGTCTTGTGTGATTGGTGTTGTTTGTCGAGGCAATTGATCAGGTTCTCTTAACACTACTTCTCCAACTGGTGCTCTCACATTATGACTTTCTAGGCTTTGCTGGATTCCAAGTTGCAGAGCAGCATCATCTTCATCAGTCAACCTCATATTACCCCTGGAAACCTCAGTTTCCTCAACGTTTACATTTTCCCCTTCCTTCTTCTTTCTTTTCTGCTTCAGGGTGGTTCTGTCAGAGGTTTGTGACTTTTCACGTCTTCTTTTTGGAAGAGCAGCATATGAAGTCTTTGAGCCAGAACCAGACTTAGCAGCTTTGGGTTGTGGTTGAGTGGGAGAGACATCAACATCATCACTGGATCTGGAAGCCCTTTTCATGAATAGTTTGAAATGATCCATCTTTTTAATATCTTCAGTAAGAAGAGAATCAGGAATTTGCAATCCAAAGACCTCTTTATTGACCCCACTGGAAATATATCTGAGATTGCCCAAAACAAATTCATCCTCAGCATTATGTAGTTCTGATTCAATCCTAAGGTTGAAGTTTTGAATCTGTTGCAAGTACTGGATAATAAGCTTCGAAAATCTAATGCTAGGAATCACAAGTTTGTTCTGTTTCTTTCGTCCCTGAGCTTTATTCTGAAAGTTTGTTCTATCAGATATGAATGTGTTCATTGACAGCGAAAATTCTTCCTAGATACGTTCTGAGACATTCACATTCACACCATTGACGATACCCCATAGGATTTGCAAGATGGGAATTCTCACTTTATCAAACCCTGATGTTTTGCCAGATAAGCACAAGTTGAGAACTGTTGTCATTGCTCTCCAGGGTTGATACATGTGTCCGGTGATGATATCAGAAGCCCTTGTAATGCTAGTCTGGTACCCTAAACCAATTAGAAAGACTATTAGATCGTCAGCACTAGGTGGAGGTTCAGATCGTATGTTGGGGTTGCAGGGAGTGATTCCTAGAGCCTTGCTAAGAATGTCAGAATTTATCTCAAATTCCCTATTATCCAGTTTGCAGGAATATTTAGCTGTGATTTTGTTCCATTCAAGGGTGTTCCAGAATTGTTGTATGTAAATGGTGGGAATTGTGCATTGCTTTGTTAGTGCACCGAAGAAGTTAGTGTTTTTGAGGATATCAATAGACACTTTGAGGGTAGGATTTTGTTGCAACTTTTGTAAGTCCACATAACAATCACTTTTTCCAATTTCTGCCCATTGACTTTTAGGAAGGATTTCTTCGTCTAAGAGAACATTGGGTGGTGCAGAAGAAGTAATGTTTTTAGCTGAGGTTGTGATTGCCATTGAAGATCTGAAGATATACACAACCAACAACAATGATTGGGAACATGTTAGATTATAAATGGTTAGACAGACAACATAGAACACATCCTTATGTCATAAACACACAAACTTAGTAGTTCAGACAGGGTTCCCATAAGCAAATAGAGATAGATTGAGAGGCATTAGCGAGTGTATAAGGTTAAGGACCCCATTTGATATAGTTTTCACGAGACGAGTTGTTTTGGAATTAAAATATTTAAAAAGCATATTTGCTAAGAAATAATGTCATGAAACAAGATACAAATGTGGAAATGATATAACAGTTTGTATGAAACAAGTTGTGATATTATGTTGCTACAAGAGAATCCAAGTACAACTTGCTCAAACAGAAATGTTATAGCAAGTCACAAAAAGTAAGTTGTCAATACAAGTTGCTATAGGAAATCCTGAATCAAGATTGTAAGCATGAGATTATCCTAGCAAGTTGCCTTAAAACATTTTAATAACCCTAGTCGCCGTATGAAAAATAAACCAATTAAGTCGCTAATTATAAATGGACAAGTCGCTAAACAAGGCTAAGTCGCTACATGAAAACATACTATGTCGCTAACTTGTAAAGACAAGTCGCCATCAACAGTAACACAGCCAAGTCGCTACAAATCAGTTTACTAAGTCGCTACAATTACTAAGTTGCTAACTTGTAAAGACAAGTCGCCATCAACAGTAATATTGCTAAGTCGCTACAAATTAGTTCACTAAGTCGCTAACTTGAGCGCACTTAAAAGTAACAACTCGCCACGATGAATTTATACACTAACACGCTACCAAGAACATTATCACTGCAGATAACACGCCACCAAGAACACAATCATATCATTCTAATAACGTCGCAAACCATTCAACATAATCAAATCATTTTTTTTTAGAAACACAACCCAACCCATTTAGTTAATCCAGATACACAAATGATTTCAGAAACACAAACCAACTCGAATCACAAAGAAGACGTTCACAAATTTATAAATACATATATTCATGAGAATTACAACAACCCTAGTGCATCCAAACAGCCCTTAGTCCATTGACACATATAACACAATTATTTTCATTCAACAAATCCAACGACAAACCTATACGAGGTAATCAAGATATGAGGGTCAAGTTCCGTGGGATCTGTTAAGGAGAAAGGATTTAGGAAGTGCATATATTCATCATATTTGGGGACAAGAAACAAGTCAAGATTGCCATACCACACGTAAGTCGCTACGAAGAACCTCGAGAGAGAAGAAAGAAAGAATAAAAATAGTTGATTTAAGTTTTCTAAGAAATAAAACGGCAAGTCGCTAGGTTAAGGGGAAGGGTTTAAGCAAGATAACTAATTTGACACATTCAGTCCCTGTAGTTTTGTGAGTGGTTAGCAACTCGCTATGACTTTACAAAGTAAGTCTCTAATACCAAACTATGTTGCTAAGACATTACAAAGCAAGTTGAAATCTTATCACATTATGTATTACAGACTCATTAGTTATATGAACTTATCAGATAGCAAGCTAACACATATAGTATAAACGGATAACATAATAGGATAAGCAAACTAACATAATGGATAAGCAAACTAACAACCTGCATTTGAGCACAAAACATAACCAGCGCAGATATAAACAAGATATCTTGAAAAATTCTCCCCCTCAATCAATGTTACTAGAGAACATTGATTGACTTCAACCCACCCGTTATAAGATAAGAATATATCAGTTGTTCGAACTTCATCTATGATCCCGTATCATTATTGAATGACATTTCTAGGACCGTAGATGTTATCGATAACAAAGAATATATCCTTTATTAGTTTGAGGAAAATGACAAAATTAAGAATTTAAAAGAATGAAATATTTAAAAGGTATTAATTTTTTTTAAACTTGATTTGTACACAGATTTAAAAGAACGAGTCCTAATTCACGATGAAAAAAAGGAGTCAAAGTACGAGGTACATCAATTCTGGCATGCTATAGCTCCTGAGTGAGCTATATTCATTTCTGATGGAAACCAAGTCATGAAGTTCCTGATTGAATTGAGCATTGTACCTGGAAAAGACTGAGAGCGCATTGTACTAGAAGCACATGTAGAATTGCAAATGGATGGGTTAGTGACATGATTAATCTAAGTATTGGATGTATCACAGTTTAATATAGACGTATCATTATTAGAGATCCCTTTAGGCTAAATATACTTGAAGAGTTTTCCTGTGGGCATCCACTTAAGGCAAGATCTAGGTATGTAAGTCCGTTTGGAATCTGTAAACTTAAATAATCTGCCAGTGGGAATCCATTTGAAGCAGCTACTAGTAGATTTGTATGTGTGCACTTCCCTGTTTTGACTATTGGTCCTTTTGTGATTAGTATGTTTCTTAGGGGATTGATCAGCCAATTGATGTTTCTTATGAGAACTAGTCGTACTTCTAGTATTTCTGATCTTTGAGCTTTGAACATTAACCTAGGGTTTGAGATTCATCATATCGGAACGAAGCAATGAAGTGACTGGTTTTGTCAAAACAGTATTCTCATCAACTTGGGAGGCAAGCCTAGATTTCGATGGTTTAACTCTTTCAGTTCTAAATGCATTAGGCTGCTTAACTACTGTATGTTTAGAGTGGTTCTGAACAGTTGACTTTCCCAAAGTTGATGGTTTTGCAAACTTAGTGTTCACCCTATTTCCAATAGATTTCCTAAGCTCATTTTTTAAGGCAACAATATTGAAGCTCTTATCTTGAATTTGGGCTTTGAGGTCATCAATGTCTTTCAACAAGATGTTAGATTGATTGATCAACTTGGAATTGGTCTCCTCTAAGTTTTTCCTTAATGACTCATTTTTTCTTAATAGGTTGGACACACATAGAGCTAGTTCAGCATTTCTAAATTCAAGTGTATCACTCATCTCATGACAGTCATGCTTCTGCACATCTGAGAGAAGTAATTTCAGATTGCATATGTTTGAGTCTTTGTCCTGAATCTGGGTTTTTAAATGATTAATTTCAAAAAATTCTCGAAATTTTGGAAATTCCTGATTAATGCAAGATTTTCTTGCATAAAAGCTTTCATCCTTTTGTTGTATTTCAATTTCCAATGAAATACAATGTTTTTCAAGAATTGAGTATTTGTTTGAAAGTTTATCATATATCCTTTTTTCAATCATGTCATTAGCTTTAATAGTTTTAGATTCAGGCTCAACCAAGATCGATTTCATAGTATTATGTTCAGAATTAGAATCAGGTACATTAACATATGAATTACTCTGATTAGTTAAGTGTACCTCATCACATGAAACCTTTTATGACTCTGAGTCTTTGAGATCAGTACAGTTGTCTTCATCCTTTTTTATTGCAACTGAACTTCTGCATTCGGTATCATTCATTGGTTCAACTGATCTATTGCATAACCTATCACAATCTTCCCATAGCATCACTTGACACCCATTCAATTCATTCAGCTTGTCATTCTCTTTAGCAGCTTCCTTAATGTATATTTCCACATTACCCATAAGTTGAATAAAGGTGTTTCTGAACTCATGAATTTCCATTCCAGCGTGTTTCTTGAATAAGATTCCAGTCATGTCATCATCAAAATCTGAGGAATATTCCCCCCTGATAAGTGGCTGAAATTGATTGAAGATTACTTGAAGAGCTGCATTAGATTTATCAGTTGAGAACTTTTCTTTGGTAATTTGAAACCTCAGTTGTTCTAAGTTGCGTAACACAGTTCTTGTCAAAGTGGGAAAGTCCTGACGAAGGATAGCATTGCTTGTTCGATCCATAGTTGTAGATAGAAGTAGTTTGAGATGCTGATGAAGTAGTTGAAAGGGCTCAATGTTGCATTCCATTTGCTTTGCATCATTTGTCAATATTAAGAGTGACTCATCAGAATTGTTTTGATTATAAGATGCTGAATCATTCACTGTAGAGCATTCTGGGTAGCAGCCTATTTCATTATTCTGTGAGGTATCATAGAGTGTAAGTACTTTGGTGATTAAAGGATCAGTGGTGTAAGACATTGTGGGTTGACTAGTATCTTCTGCATGAACGACCTCAGCTATAGTGGAGATGATTGTAGGTACGTTGGTAGACATGTTTACAGATTAAACGGGATTTTATAGCTCTATGATTAAACCGGGAAATAGATTCTTTCATGGGATTTTACTAAATCAAGAGAAAACCGTATTACAGACAAGAATCAACCAAGTCGCTAAGTACCAAGTCTCTATAATCCCAAGTCGCTAAAACACAGTCAAGTCGCTATATAACAACTTGCTAAGATCCAAGTCGCTAGCAAAATTTTGACAGCAAGTCGCTAAGAACCAAGTCGCTAAGTTGTCAAGTCGCTAAATAGCAAGTCGCTAGGCACCAAATCGCTAACACCAAGTCGCTAACAAACTTAAGTACAAGTTCCTAACTTTCACCAAGTCGCTACCCGTAGTGGAGAATCCACTAAGTGTACTGTTTGTCAGCTTGTCTCAATAGACAAGTCGCTAGCTCAACTAGCTAAGACCTTCAACTACAACTCGCTACCAAATTACAAAGCAAGTCGCTGCCAAGATAACTTATCCGTGGCTTAAGTCGCTAGCAAGAAAATCACATAAACACCACTTTTCAATCCAAAAACAACCCAACCATGATGATTCAAGCTTACCAAATCAAAACCCAAGCACATACAATGATTCTAAACACAAAACTACACCCAAGATTCAAACTTTAACACTAGAAATGATCCAAATGATGCAAAAACCACTAAACTATTTCAAACTCTAAAACCACCTAAAAGTCACTAGAAATCCAAAGATATGTAAGAGATGATCAAACCATGGCTCTTGATACCATTTGTAATATATTGGATTTCAAATACACATCATAACACAAACGCACATAGGCTTATAGATGATTTCTAGAGAGAGAAAGTGGGATGTTTTAGAAAGAGAAACTTGTGGAATATTAGATTCCAAATGAACATCCAACCCTCTACCATGCATGGTAGAGGGTATTTATAGGTTACAAACTAAACGACCTCTTGACGGCCTGTGGATCAGGTATACAATGGGTAAAGACCCGTCCTTCCTCCACGGTGTTGCACTAAACTAACTAATAAACTACTTAATAACATACATAACGACAAGTCTACGAGCTAACTTAGGCTAGAAAACACTTGGGGTGACCGACTCTTTACTTATGGAATTTCCAATTCCTAACAATATGGTTGTAACCACACAACGGACACATGCACATGATAATTAGGCAAGTCCTAAAAAGCATATATATATTGAAAGGTCGTAGCCTTTCAAGCATAAAAAGGGCCAAAGCCTCAAAAAAAATAAGAGGTAAATTTTTTAAGTGCAGAAAAGTAAATAAATTGTTTTATGAAGGTACACACCACCCTTAGGGCTAAATATCTGCCAACATGGCAACCTTCATTCTTGTGCAGGAGATCTCTCCTTTAGAGATGGAGGGCTGGAATTGGTAGCTTCCTTCTGAGTGATACTATAGAGGCGACACCTTATTTCTTGGAGGAGATTGGAGGAACTGAAGTAGTAGGCTTCTTGATAGAGGTCTTCTTGCTGGCAGCTGGACAGACTAGGTGGTGAGGCTTCTTTGAAAGAAACACCTCAACGGACGCTGAAGGATGTTGCCTCAGCAGAGAAGGGGTACTCTGCTGTAGCAAAATCATTTACCACATCATCAAATTCTTGCTTGGCAGATGGTCGGTAGTAACTCACCTTTGCAAGGTCCACAGGTTTACCAGTGGCAGCAACTTCTTCCAATGCTTTACATCTGCCATGAAAAATGGCAGCCCTCGTCAATTGGCCAACCAATAGACACCTCTACAAGGCCGACGATTATATCCTCGAAAACCCATCACACAACCCAAAATCATCTTCTGAAACACCAATAGACACCTCTACAAGGTCTGAATCATCATCACATCATCCCCTCCACCAACAAGTACAACATCAAAGTCTACAACAAAATCAGTTGAGAAGAAAGCTGATACGTAGATATCTCGTACCAAGACAAAGATTCAAAAGGCAGTGAATCAAGCCCAGAGAAGAAAGCATAACCGTTTAGAAGCACAACTCAACACATTGTCTAACTTGGTCACTGACCTGACAACACAGATGTCTACATTTCAAGAATCCAAAGATGCCATCCAGAAGTTTCTCTCCAGGGATGTTCAGGGAGAAATGAATTAGCTCATCATCAACTATGTTGAGATGTTTCTTTCTGAAAAAATTCTTGCAGTTACAAGGGAACTCTTCAAATGACAACTGCAACCAATGTTGAAAACTATGATCAAGCATATTGTCACCATAACAACGGTGGTAATGGAGAATAAACCGGTCAAGCCCCCAGTCATTACAGAAGAAGATCTCTTTGCTGAACTTGTCACTAAAATGGCTGCTAGAGCGGCTACTATAAGCAAGGAAGATGAACATCTCTACGGTCTTCTCGTTGCAAGACAACTTCGAACATCATGCAAGGAAGATACGGGCACTGAGAAAAGACCGAGAAAAGACGATGATCAAGATCCTAATCCTAATGCAAAGAAACAGAAGAAGGACGGAGGATCATCATCCATGCTACCACCACAAGCCAAACCTTCTACCACCCCCACACCTCAAGCTGCTCATCCACTATCATCTAATAAACCTAAGGAATCTGAAACCACACTACCATCTGATAAAGTCAGTGATCACTTCACCTACACCAGTGATGATGACTATGAGCAACCGGAGCCTCAACCGTCGCCTCAACCTTCTCCAAGGACAAGACCAGGACCATCATCCACCAAGAAAGGAAAGAAGTGTATTGTTGTCTCATGGCTAGACAATGACAACACAGAAGAGTATGATTGGTTCAACAAACTGGTCAAGGCACAACCACCGCTTGAAGACGATCAAGAGCCAGTCGATGGTCGTACAGTGGAGCAAGTCCGAAAGCCTAAAAGTCAATTCAAGATTAAGAAGATGACCAAGAAAGAACTTTGACGGATCAAGAACGATGCTTTCACTTTTCTCAACGAAAGTCCGGAAGAGTTATTGAGCTAGAATATCACCTCGAAAACATGCTCGTGCAATGTTGAATGATATCGACTGGCTTAATCCAGAGTTCAACATTGATCATACATCAAAGAACCATGGACCTTACTACACCCACTGGACCAAGCCACTCCCAATGACCGGTAGACCTAAACAACCTAAGATTTTATTCAGATTCATCTTCAACAACGACCTCAAATTTCTTCAACATGGAAGCTCAATAAGCAAGAAATATGCAACTTCCTTGACTTTCAACATACCTGCTGCTTCATTCTCTAACAAGTAAATTAAGGATGATGCCACCAGTTTGTTCGTCAACAAAGAGGTGGGGTACGACAAAGATGCCTTGCTAGGGATTCATCACTGGCCAGAAAGGCATAGGCTTTTCTACCGAAGCAGCAAGCTCAACAAGTCGCAAAAGGATGTCAAGCATGACCAAAGGATCGTTGCCATTATGTCTATCTCTATGGCAACCATGTGGGATTATTCCTTTTTGACAAAGATCGTGGTGAAAAGACAAGATTAAAAGGAGTACGAGTTCTTAGAAGCTAACTTTTCAGACTGGTCTCTCAATAACATTGAAGACATGTATCTACTCAAGGTACAAGGAAGGATGCGTCAGTTTCTGACGGATATCCAATTAAAGTACATCACCGCTCTCCTTATCTTCATCAGAAGCAAGATCATACAGGAACGTGTTGAAGATCTATAACTTGGTGTTGAAAGTTACCGGAAACTGCTCAATCTTACGAAACCGCTTATCCACTTCAACAAAATCAACAAAGAGCCACACTACAAACTCTTTACCAAACCAAAATATGGGTTCGTCTATAGAAGCATCAATCTCTACACTTGCTTTATGGCATTTGATGAGATTCACAAGTTCTGTGATGATACTCTCAAGACGGTTCGTGATGGCCTGGATTCTTGTTTTAAGGACATTCAATTGAGCAAAGGTCAAAGATGGAATTCTCATGAACAACGGGAAGTTCGAAGGTTTGTTTCAAGGATCGAGAAAAGGTTGAAGCACCATGATCAGATGCGGAGGCTAGAAAGCTATGTGGGAGGAAGACCTGGCTTTCTGATTATGACGTTTTGTTGGAATCACTCCTAAACCTTAATTCAAGTGTTTGTTACTCATATGTAATAGGTAGCTTATTATGGCCTTTATGTTTGTTTAAGGTCATGCTTATGTAGAAGGCCCATAAGCTTAGGCCCATGTCCAATAAGGAAAAGGGAAGGAGTAGGAGTGTTGCCCTAGCTCCTTGCCTATAAATACTATGTAATAACCCTCACTTGAGGGTTGGTTGTTCAATATTATCTTTCATTCACTCCTTACGCATAACCGGCCACATTCATACGCGTGTGTTTGTTTGGTTTATTGTTCAATCGCCTTTATCTCTTTCTATTAAGCTTGTGTTGTAAAACTAGTGACCTTACAATGGTATCAATCGCCAACTAGTTGGGTGAATCGTTATTGCTTTTGAAGTAAGTTTTTGGTCTTACGCGTAAAGCTAACGTGATCTTTGGTTCGCTTAAAAACACGGTTTTTACACTTTTTAATCCAAGATTCTTGTACTTTCAACATTTTAAGGTGTTAAAATAACTGTTTTTGGCAAAAAGTTTCAAACTTTACGCGTGGATCTAAGTTTTTAAGCTTGTTTTTTAACGAGGGTGTAAAGTGTAAAAGATCATTTGGGCAAAACCCTAAAATTAAGTTTCACACTTTTGTGTCATTTTGGTGTTATTGAAGCTATTTCATCATACAAAAACTGGTTTAGAAACATCATTGGGCAAAATCATTTTTACGAGTAATCTTACGCGTATCAAAACCCTAATATTACGCGTAAGTTATTCCTTGGCTTGATCTTCGTTTTCGTGGTTTACTCCGTGTTTTCTTGCTTGGATAAGCCTGAGAATACGTCGACTTTGGATATCTTTTGCACTGTGATAGTGTAAAAGATCATTTGGGCAAAACCCTAAAATTACGCATAAGCATAAAGCTTACGCGTAGAAATCCTACGCATAAGATTCATCTTACGCCTAAGCCTAGTCTTACGCATAAGGTAATCCTACGCCTAACTTTGTGTCTACGCAAAACTTTAGTGCATTTACCCTACTTACGTGTAAGCTAAAACTACGCGTAACTCTATTTGTTACGCGTAACTTTGGTGTTTTTACGCATAAGTCTTACTTGGTTTCTTGTGATTTCTACGCCTAAGGACACTTCATCAACAAAGGTTCATTCGACTACAAAGATCCATTTTTACCAACACAAGTTTTCAACATGTCACAACCACCATACTCTAACTATTTCCCTTACACTTATTCTCAACGGCAACAACAACTAAGTCCACAACATCAACAATGGAATCAACAACAAGCAATTTATCAACAACAATTTAATCAACAACATACTCCACAACTTGGAGCAATTCCTCCACCACAAATGGTTCAAACACCGCCAAGTCTTCAAGTTCAACCCTACACAAATGACTTCAATCAACATCCATCAAGGAACACTATGAAGGAACCCACTTGGTTTGCAAAGATGTGTGAAGCTTTAAGCAGCCAACAATCAATTCATGAGGCTGGATCACTTGATAGACCTCCAATGCTCACTCCAGGAAACTACGATCAATGGGTGATAAGGTTCTTTAGGTTTTGTGATCTGAAGAAGCCACATGGAAAGTTCTTAAAGAAGGTTATCTTGGAAGGTCCATTTCAGATGCCTACTGTCATTGTACCCGACGATCCAAATGCCAATCCACCAAGAGATGAACAAACGAACATTGCTACTGTTGCAGATTTAAATCCAGCAGAACTTCTACACTATGAAGCTGATGAGCTTGCAATGCAATATATCCTTTTAGGATTACCTAACCCAATTCTTCGAAGTGTTGATGCTCAAAAGACTGCAAAGGAAATGTGGGAACATATTCATCTTCTTATGGAAGGATCTGTACTCAATCAGGAGGATTTGGAATCCAAAATTTACTTGGCTTATGAACACTTCATGATTGAACCTGGAGAGACACTAGAGTCTTATCATCATCGATTTTTAGACATCATCAATGATTTGGATAAACACAACATCATCATGCCAAGAATTGCAGTGAATACTAAGTTCCTGAGTAGTCTTGGTCCTGAATGGGAGAAGTATGTCATTTTTCTCCGTCAAGCGAAGAATATGCATCATTCTACATATGGATTGTTGTACGATTACTTGAAGCCTCATGAAAAGGAAGTTGATCGGGAAAGGATTCTCCGTGCTCAAATTGCTCCACCTACACATCCGGAAAATCAACAACTTGCCTTATATGCTCAACAAAGTTATCCTCCTCAACAAGCAACTCAACCAACTGCCTCAGTCACACAAAACGATCATTCACAGCAACAATCTCAACAAAATCAATTGGTTCCATACAACAACAACAATGCTCAACCAATTGTCAGTGAAGCTAATGAGGACATCGATCCGTTCAAAGCATTGCAACAAGGATTTGTTATGATTGCTAATGCTTTTGGCCGTTATACCAACAAATCCAACAATCATATTCGTTCCTCATCTAACACACGAAATCAGGCTGTTGTAAACAATGGACGAGTTGAAATTCAGAATCGTGGTTATGGTCGTCAGATGGGCGGTGGTCAAGGGTTTAATGCTGTGGGTCAGAATAACAACAGAGCTCAAGTGGTGGAACAGGGAAATGCTCAGAATGGGTTGAATGGTCTTCGATGCTACAACTGCAATGAGAAGGGACACCTGGCTAATGCATGCCCAAAGCCGAGGACTAGGGGCAGTGCTTATTTCAAAGAGGCTCTTCTTTTGGCTCTTAAGGATGAAGCTGGTGGATCTCTCACAGACAAAGAACAGAGTTTTATGGCAAATGCAGACTCAGATGATGATATGGAGGACTTGCAGGCCAATGCATTAGTTATGTTGATGGCTAATATGCATGAGCTACACATGAGTGACACAGGCCCAGTGTATGATACTGATGGCTTGTCTCAGGTACCCGAACAAACCATATTTATCTCTGATCTAATATCTCCGCCAACATCTGAATCCGACAAGGCTCAGAATGTTCAAAATGAGTCATTTACATCACATTCCGACGATTTTCAACTAGACCCCGTAGTTACATTTGACGATCAAGATGACCTTATGGTTTCCATTGATAATCAAATTGACTCCGTGGTTATACTTGAGGATCTAAATAATGATCATGTTGTGACTCCCGTTGAACAAACCGAACTTTTGCCTCATCCAGATCTTGCTCTGTTACTTAAAGACCAGCAATCCCAAATTGAAGAATGTTGTGCATTAAATAAGGACTTAAAAAGTAAAAATGCACTGTTAACCAAGGATTTTGAATGCTTAAAAATGCAACTCAACTTTTTCAAAACTCAAGAAAACCGTGAAAAAGGTTTTGAAGCAGCCTTTACTAAATCTCATCAAAACGAAAAATATTTAGAGAGACAGATGCGTGATCTAGCCGCTTCGAAGAATGCTTTGTTGTCTGAAATAGAACAACTGAAACATGAACATAAAAAGCAAATTAACGCTCTCACCTAGGAAAATCAAAAGGCTAAGGCTGAGTTGTTAATTTGTCAAAAACAGTTCTCTGCATACAAAAAGCATTCAACGAAACGAATAGATGATCATCTTGAAGAAATTATCGGCTTGCAACGCAAACTTAAAGAGTTCAAAACTGTTGTTTACAAACATGGTGAGTCAGTAACTGCTATTGAAAAGTTTACTTTAAAACCCAATCCAAATGGATATGGACCGAATCTTGCTGATTACAAACCTAAGCTTTCAACCAAAGCATTTAAACCAAATCCTGAAGTTTCCAGTGCAGAATATAAAATTGATTATACTGTTATGAGTGTTGTTGAATATCATCATCAAGAGGAATTCGATGCAGAAGACGAGAGTCGATCAAAATTAGAAACTGTTGTTTACAACAAACCTTTTAATTATGAAAAAGCGGTCACTTTCGTCACACCAACGGATTCTACTAACACACCAAGGGTTATCATAAAAATGTCTGGGTCTTCTAATGTTATTCCCCAACCAGATTATGCACAAATTTATGGTCCTTTACCTTCCATTAGTGAAGTAAACTCAAAACCTGAAAATCGAAAAATTCTTAGATATTTTGACATTTTCATGGCTGACCTCAAAACTTTAGAACATGAGATAGAATATCATTCTGAAATCAAGGTTCAACATTTTCAATCGCCTCTGGCGCGAGAACAAAGAGACATCTTTCAGAAAAATCTTTTACCTAATGTTAAAAATTTGAAAAATTGTGCATTATCTTGGGAACGGGACTTTCATAAGGAAATTGGAGTGCTGAAGGTCGTTTTCGAGAAAACAGAAACATCTATTTCTAATACTAAACGTAAAAAGAAAATGTTGAGAAAAGATGTTGATCGACTCTTGAATGATGTTATCTGTGTTGATATCCATAATATTGTGTTATTGAATTCTGTGTCATATGCATCTGATTATATCTCTGCTGATACTGTTAAATCTGTGGTAACTGTTGAGAATACTGATAATGTGCTTCAGATCGAGTCTTTAAAAGCTGAAAATGAACGATTGCTTAACGAACTTTCCAATGCAAAACGTCGTCTTAATTGGTGTCAAAAAGATATTCACAATCAACAACTTGTGTTTCAAAACAAAATCGCTCAGTTGCGTACAAAATCTTCTGATCCTAAAATTGAGCAACTGGATGATCAAAACGTGTCTTTGAAAAGTCAAATCTCAAAATATGAACAAGAACTTGTAAAAGTTAAACAGGAATATGGTGTCATATTTGATTTACACAATAAGACTCGTCATGAAGCATAAAACGAACTTGATCACTATCTTGCACACACTAGAGAAGTCATGAATTTTGTTGGAAACATTCGTTCTGAAAACCAAGATTTGATTCACACTATCTTTAAGTTAAGAGAAATGTTAGGTCAGTATGAACAACTCCCGCCTACCGTGATTAAGAGAATAACACCAGTAACACTTAGTAATCGTGAACCTAGAATCCCTACTGCCAAATCACAAGTTGCTAACGTGCTTCCTTCTACTGAAACAGGAATAGTTGCATCTTTCCAAACGTCCGCACTTCACAGCCTAGGAGCACTCAATCGAAGAATAGGAAGTTGCGACCTAAGAAAAGATCAATAAGGAATGCTATAGTAGAAGAACACCCTAGGACTATGAATAAGACTCATGTTGCTTCCACTATAGACATTGCGTCTGGCAAATGTAATAGAAATAGTGATGTAACGAATGCTAAACCTTTAAGTACTTTTGATATTCAGTCTGATGCACCTTGTATTATTTGTCGTAAAAGTATGAATTCTGATTGTCATGACAAATGTGTTGCTAAAGCTATAATCTCTCGTTTACGGAATCCTAAGAATCGGAATACCTCTAGGCCCAATAATCATTCTAAGTCTGTGCTTGGTAGACCGCCTTCTTTAGATTCTAAGGCAAGCATTGTTGTCCCTGTAGCTCCAGTTTCACCTCCTAAGAATGTAGTACCACCTAGTGCATTAACTAAGACTAAAGCAAATAGTAGTTATAGATGGCAGAAATGGATATATAACACACTAGGATGTAAATGGATGCCTAAAGTTATTGATGTGTGTATGTCTACTATAACTGCTTCGGAACCCTCTAACATTTCGGGTTCCACATCTACTTCTATTCCATCTGTGTCGTCTGTGTGTAATGCAGGTGATACAGATCATTCTCTGGATTGTTGATAGCGGATGTTCCCGACACATGACAGGCAACCTTAAACTGTTATCAAACTTTATTGCAAAGTTCATTGGCACTGTCAGATTCGGGAATGATCACTTCGCAACTATCATGGGCTACGGAGACTATATCAATGGGAACATCGAAATCAGCAGGGTTTACTATGTGGAAGGCCTCGGTCACAATCTGTTTTCAGTAGGTCAGTTTTGTGATGGAGATTTGGAGGTTGCTTTCCGGGAGAAAACTTGTTTCATTCGTGATCTACAAGGAAATGACCTTATGTCTGGCTCGCGTAATTCTAGTCTTTACACTATCTCTATGCAAGACATGGTTGCTTCATCTCCCATCTGCTTACTTTCAAAGGCAACATCAACAAAATCCTGGCTATAGCACCGTCGTCTCTCACATCTAAACTTTCAAACCATCACCAACATTGCTCGACACAAACTAGTTGAAGGTCTCCCACGATTCCGGTATTCAAAAGATCACCTTTGCTCAGCCTCTGAACAAGGGAAAAGCACTCGTGCTCATTTTCCTTCAAAGGTGGAACACAGCTCTCAGCATGTGCTTCATCTTCTTCACATGGATTTGTGTGGCCCGATGCGCGTGCAAACGATCAATGGCAAACGCTACATCTTAGTAATTGTTGATGACTACTCACGATGGAATTGGGTCTACTTTCTTCGAAGCAAAGACCAAGCTCCACAAATGATCATCACCTTTCTCACAAAAATACAGGTTCAGCTCCGAAACACCGTCAGACAAATCCGAACAGACAAAGGAACTGAATTTGTTAACCAAACCCTTCGTGCATTTTATGAGAAAGTGGGAATTCAGCATCAGACATCTATTGCACGTACACTAGAACAAAACGATGTTGTTGAAAGACGAAACCGAACGTTAGTGGAATCTGCAAGAACAATGTTAATCAATGCTAAACTTCCAGATTACTTGTGGGCAGAAGCTGTATCTACTGCATGCTATACTCAAAACCGTTCTATGATCACAAAACGTCACAACAAAACACCTTTCGAGCTTGTCCACAACCATAAACCGAATCTCAAACACTTTCATGTATTTGGATCCCTTTGCTATCCGAATAATGATCGTGATGATTTTGGAAAGCTCAAAGCCAAAGCTGACATTGGAGTCTTTATTGGATATTGTGAGAATTCTAAAGGTTACCGGATCTGGAATCGTCATACAAAACAGGTGATGGAAACGATTCATGCTCATTTTGATGAACTTACGGAAATGGCTTCTGAGTATAACAGCTTAGAACCCGGTCACAACCGTTTAAACTTCCCTCAACCCCCGTCATCAGCTGAACAAAGCCCCCAGCTCACTCGTCAACAAATGGAAAGGTTATTTGCTCCTCTGTTCAGTGACTATATTGATGAACGTGCTCTAGGTGTATCCGCTATTTCCGCTGCTCAACCTGATAATACTCATATACCTGATACACCTGCTACAACAACTACTGTTGAAGAAGCACCACCAGTTGACTTCACCACAACAGTTGAACAAACCGCTTCCAACAATGATGAACCGGCTGATGATGTTCTTAATGAAGTACCCCCACCTGCAAATTTTGATCCAAATGCGTTCTTTAACCCGTTTGCTAATGACACTGCTGCACCAGATGTCGCGGAATCATCAACAAACCATTTGAATCCTCAGAATCTGCACAATGTATACCAACATCAACCCTCTACACATCGATGGACAAAAGACCATCCTCTGGCAAACATTATTGGCAACCCTAATCAACCTGTCGTTACGAGACAACGTCTTCACACAGATGGTGAACACTGCATTTACGCACTCACTGTCTGCCAATCTGAGCCTAAAAACATTAAAGATGCAATGAAAAAAGACAACTGGATTGAATCCATGCAAGAAGAACTCAACCAATTCAAACGTCTTGAAGTATGGGAACTGGTTGAAAGACCAACAGGGGTCTACGTCATTGGTTTCAAATGGATTTGGAAAAACAAATTGGATGCTGAAGGGAACGTAATCCGAAACAAGTCACGTCTAGTTGCTAAGGGTTATCGTCAGGAAGAGGGAATAGACTTTGAAGAATCTTTTGCTCCGGTTGCTCGTCTTGAGGCTGTTCGGATATTTCTCGCGTTCGCGGCTCATATGAATATGACGGTCTTTCAGATGGATGTCAAAACTGCGTTTCTCAACGGACAACTGAAAGAAACGGTTTATGTCAGCCAACCAGAAGGATTCGTTGATCCCGAGTTCCCGAACCATGTCTACAAACTTAACAAAGCTCTTTATGGTCTCAAACAAGCTCCTCGGGTATGGTACGATAAGCTATCATCTTTCCTCATTGCTAATAATTTCACCAAAGGTTCGGTCGACCCTACTCTTTTTATACAATATCACGGGGCACATATCTTAATTGTTCAAATTTACGTGGATGACATCATTTTTGGGTCTACACATAAAAAGTTTTCAATCGCTTTTGCAAAACTAATGAAGAAAATTTTTGAAATGTCCATGATGGGTGAACTTACGTTCTTTCTAGGACTGCAAGTTCATCAATCACCCCGTGGTATTTTCTTGAGTCAGTCCAAATATGCCCTTGAATTGTTAAACAAATTTGGAATGAAAACCTGTGATACTTATGCCACACCAATGACTCATACCAAGAAGCTAGACGCTGATTTACATGGGAAATTAGTTGACCCTACCAAATACCGAAGTATTATTGGGTCTCTCATGTATCTAACAGCTAGCACACCTGATATTGTATTTGCCGTTTATCTATGCTCCCGTTATCAGTCGCGACCAACTGAAACCCACCTCTCTGAGGCTAAAAGAATCCTCCGATACATCAAGGGATCCATTAACTTGGGGATATGGTATCCGAAGGATTCTGGTTTTGAACTAATCGCTTTTTCAGACGCTGACCACGCAGGATGCTTAGATTCACGAAAAAGCACTTCAGGAGCACTACAATTTCTTGGTGATAAACTGGTGTCTTGGCAATCAAAGAAGCAGGATTGTACATCGCTGTCATCAACCGAAGCAGAATATGTAGCCATGTCCGCGTGTTGTGCTCAAGTCATATGCATGAGAACACAAGTCAAAGACTATGGTTACGTATTTGACAGAATCCCGATGTACTGCGACAATCGGAGTGCCATTGCGATCTCGTGCAACTCAGTTCAGCACTCGAAATCAAAGCACATCGATCTACGCTATCATTTCATCAAGGACCACGTGGAACAGGGTACAGTTGAATTATACTTCGTGGGTACAGAATACCAATTAGCAGATCTTCTCACCAAAGCCTTGCCTCCCGCTAGGTTTAATGAGTTGGTCCACCGGATTGGTGGTGAGGTGTTTGACTCAAGAGGAATTGGATGACCTCTTAAAACAGTCTTAAAAACCTGTCAAACACCAAAAATATCTTTTGTAAATAATTTTTCAAAAACAAAATACAAAAATATAAAACCTGATAAAACAACAAAAATATTCTTCTAATCTAATTTTCTTTCAACATGACAAGTACATTTCTTCCATCAACACTATAATCTTTCAAAATTCAGTATTTTTCCGATCAAGTGTTGAGGGGGAGAAAATAAATTACTTAACTGTTTCAAAACTTCTGTGTACTTGCATGTTATCATATCCCGGTTGTTTCTTTTATCAATGGTGGTAATTTTCTCTGGTTAAATGACACTCCTCGGACTAAAACTTATAACCTTTCATTATTTTCTTAAGTCGAAGGGGAGTGTCGTCAAAGTTTATTTCTTAAAATCTTTGTTTGATAACCATAATGGAAGTTAAATGGCTTTGTATGAAAAGGAAAAGGCGGAGGGACCAAAACTGTCAAAATGTTAAAGTTATTTTAATAAAAACACTCTCCACCAAACTATTCCATCACATTTATTACTTACACCAAAAGGATCCTACGCCTAAGAATCGTTTGACAAATCCGTGTATCAGATCATCAATTTGTAAGTGATTTCGTGTTTATAACAAGTTTTTAAGCAATGGTTTTGAATTTTTCAAAAATCCAACGGTTCAATCTTGAGATATCATCAGTTTTGTGTCTTACGCGTAAGCGCAAGAACACCAAATCATGAAAGGGTGTTTATGGTTAAAAAGGTTGTGTCAAAACATTCTTAAAACATCAATGATACCTTTTTAATCATCTAAACGCATCCAGAAACACGAATTGAATGTATTTGAAAACTAGGGTTTATGCGCGGATTTGGGTTTTTCCAAACGAGAATGTTTATGGTGAAAAATATTGTTGTATAAGGTTACTATCAAGTTGAATTGATTATATCCAGGCCCAGATTACACCCAGAAACACTAATTAATCATAAAATGAAAATTAGGGTTTTGTGTTCATACGGTTTGGGTACTCTTGATTCTTGACACTTTTGATGTTAAAACTTGACCAAAACAACTTTATATGCTTCTTAGAACTCCCTGAAACACTATGGTGCAATTCCTATGGCTAGAAATCTTACGCGTATTTCATAAACTTTAGGGTTTTTGACTTACGCGTATGTGTTTCTACGCGTAAACTGTGTATTATGTTTCATGCCATAATCTGTTTTAATATGACTATACATGTTAAGATTGATGATATGATGATTTCGTTTCAGGATTGCTACTCGTAAAATTCAGAATCAAGGTCTTTGTTAAACTACGCATAAGGATCACCTTACGCGTAGAAAGTTATGCGTAAGAGAAAGTTTACGCGTAACTGTTACGCGTAAGGTTCTACAATGGGACTACGCGTATCCTGTGAAGGATATGCGTAAACAGTGACCTCTACGCATAAGGTCTACTCTTACGAGTAAGCCTTACGCGTAAGGTTTTTATACGCCTACGCGTAAGTTCTACGCATAAGGTCCCCTTTTCCTACGTGTAACATTTCTTACGTGTAAGTAAGGATCCTACGCATAAGCTTACGTCTACGCGTATACTTCTCCTGTTTACGCATAAGCTACTATTCCTACGCATAAGCCTTGATCAAACCTTCGTTATGAATTGTTACGCGTGCAAACTTGTAAATAAATGAATCATAACGTCACGAAACCAATAATGTCACCAATAAACTTAATCGTTTAATATGTTGTTGTAAATAAGTGATAACATAAACTTTAAAACTTAAAGTTAACTAACTCACGAAACTTATCTCGACGACATTGGACTATTAAGTGACTTTGGACTCGTAACAATCTTTGACACTGTATATTCAATAATTAGACAATAAAAACCTTCTGTTGACTAACATTATGTCTTTCGATATGTTGGTTCTTTTGGATAATGTTATTTCAGATCACGACATGGCTGCTCAAATGAATGTGGATGCACCTGAAATTCTCACAATTGCTGACATCTTCCCTAATGGCTATCCTAGAAAGATTGGAAAGAACAACCTTAGGGTTGACTTTGAAACCCTCACTTGCTCAGAATCTTCCTGCTTGATTGCTGTGGATGTTCTAAAGAATCATCCCTACCAGAACATGCTCTCTCACTCTGCTACAGTACCGGAGATCTACATGCAACAATTCTGGAATTCAATGCAAAGGATCAAGGGTCAAAGTGCAGTGACTGTGACTCTCAATCACAAACAAGTCACCATCACTCATGCAGACTTACATGCTGTTCTTCTCATTCCTGAAATTGAGCCAACCGACTTCTTTGCCACACCTACTGAGGAGACAGTTCTATAATTCTTGCTTGATATTGGCTATGATGAAGCTTCAGGAATTGCTACTAAGCACTCTCATGTGGAGCTTAAGAACATTCCTCAACCGTGGAGAACCCTCTACATCATCATCACCAAATCGGTCTCTGGTCGTGATAGTGGCTATGAGCATCCTAAGCTCATGGAACTACAAATTTTCTGGTCATTAATCAACAAAAAGGACATCGAAATTGAAGCACTGTTATGGGAAGACATGATATCATTTCACAAGAAACTTGGCTCAAAGATTCCCTATGTCAGATACACAAAATTGTTGATCCAGAGAGCACTTGGACTTCATCCCGATATTCCACAAAGGCTCAATGATCTAGACAATCACGACATGTTGACTGAGCCTACCCTATCAGTCAGAATCAAGGAATCGTCAACAAAGAAACAGGGTGCTGTGTTACCTGATCACCTTCTGACTAACGAAATCAAGAAGCTTGAAACGTACAAAAGGTATCGGGTAGCAGTAAGAGAAGGCAAAGTTGGTCATCTCGATGAAAAACCTTCTGGAACACCTAATCGGAGAACCAGAAGAGGAAGTGCTGGAAGTGATGCAAGTACTGTAAGTCAAAGGAAGTTTCCAAGAGGAATCCTCCTCGTAAAAGGATTGTTCCTTCTAAGGAAGCTGTTCCCATTCCCGTACCTAAAACTGAACCGCAGAGAAAGCTAATTGACGAGGACTCGGAAGGTACTGAATCAGAAAAAGAGACTTTCTACTCTGAAACTGCTGAAGATGAAACCACAACGGTAGCAAAACCTCCTAGTCCTCCAGCTGACCTAGGAAAAGGAAAGACTCCTGTACTTGTGCCATATGAAGAAAGCTCAGAAAGTGATGAAGATCAACTGGATAAATCCTACAGGAAGAATTTTAAAATCGTTAGACACCTTCAAAAGGCTAAAGAGTTTGAACAAGAACAAATGGGTGGCCCCGGAGGGTCGAGTGGTGGTGTCCACTCTTCACCAGGTCCTGATGCGGTTAATCAACCCGATAAGGGAGCTGGTGCCACCAATCTTGTGCAACAACAAACGCTTGTGAAGGAGTCTACTGATTATAACATTGAGGAACCAGAAAAGGATAAGACTAAGAAAGAAAAGACTGATGAAGAAGCTAAGGCTCAGACGGAAGAAAAGGCTAAATCTGGACATGAGAACGAAGAGAATTATGATGATTATCTTCTCAACAGTCCAACTCGTTCCAAGGAGGATACTTCTGCACCTCCAAAGGACCCTGAGCCTCCTCACGTCTCCTCCTCATCAGATACATCATCTCACTCCTCACCACCACCATCTAAAAGATCAACCAAATCAACATCCAAATCAGTGAAGAAGCCAAATCGATCTTGGATATTTCATGCTCATAAAAGAATTGGGAATGCTGTCAAACAAGTCAGAAAGAAAGACATCCTCCAAAGGAATATGAATTTCTATGCTCATCAGATACAGTATATTCATGATGATCTCGACAAGATGCAAGATGAAAGGGCGTATGTCCAGAAGCTCATGAAAGATGATCTTCAAGGGAAAATAGACGAAATGATCAAAGGATACTCTCACCAGTTCCTTACGGAGGTCGTTCCGAAACTGACAAAGGAGATGTATAACAGACAACTGTATCCAAATCTATTGCATCTATCCAAACAAGCCATGAAATCAACTCCGATGAATTTAAGCATCAATTCAATTGAATCTACAATCTTCTCAGACGATGAATTGGTGAACCGGCTAGTTGCGCAAATGTCGACACGCTCTGCAACGTTTGCCTCACACGAAGCTAAACTGTTTGAAGCTCTACTGGAATACCAACTCAGGTCCTCATTCCGAGAAGAAGCTCTTAGGCCCAAACGTTCAAGAGATGATGAAGACAAAGATCAGGATAAGGATAAAGAGCCCAAACGCACAAAGAAGTCTGATGTATCATCCTCTATTCAGTACTCGATGCAACCTCCACCACAACGGACTCCTACTCAACAAAGATCTTCTCCTCCCTCTTCTGCAAATAAACCTCATGATTCTTCTGAATTACCACCCGAGACTCAGAAAACCGGTGATCACTTTGAGTATACGGGTGGTGACGATGAGGAAGTCCGTGAGCCCCTACATCAACCCACCTCTCCCAAACAAGTTAAGAAACCAGAATCCTCATCTAGGCCAAAACAAAAGAAGAAGAAGGCGCCCATGGCTGACGTCGTATCATGGCTAGATGAAGATACAACACAGGAACTTGAATGGTTTTCTAAACTTGTCAATTCCACTCCCTACCCTGAAGAAGGTCAACATCTGGTAGACGGTAATACATTGGAGCATGCTAAGATTCTGCAAGAACAGTTCCATGTGAAGAAGATGACAAAATCCGAGTTGAGACGAATCAAAAATGAAGCTTTTCAACTGTGGAAAGATAGCTCAGAAAGTGCCATCGAGGTCGAATATCACCTTGAAAACATTGCCAGAGCTATGTCTAACAACATGGATTGGCTCAACCCAGAAGCAAACATCGATTTCACCAAACGGGACAACCCTCCATATTACACCGACTGGTCTAAACCACTACCAACGATCGGCCAACCAGATGAACCTAGGATTCCATTCAGATATTTCTTCAACAAAGACTTGGAATTTCTTCTACACGGTGGTGATGGATCAAGGAAATACACTATATCTTTGACACTTCCATTCCCAACAAAGTGGAAGCATACGACCGAGATGCAATGTACGGGATTCATCATTGGCCGGAACGCCGAAGAATCTACTACAGAAGCTGCCAGGTTCAGAAGTCTCAACATGCAGTGTTCAGTACTAAGGATATCGTTGCCATCAAACACGTTGATCTGTCGACCAAATGGGACTACACTTTTCTCAAGAAGATTGTGGTCAAAAGGCAAGATGAACGGGATTATGCATTCTCTGAAGCTGACTTTGAGAATTTGTCTATCAACGACATTGAAGACATGTACCTTGCCAAAGTACAGGGTCGCATGAGACAATTTTCAACCGAAGTACAACGTGAATTCATCAAGTCATTGCTCATCTTCATCAGACGCATAGTCATCAAAGAACGTGTAGAAGATCTCCAACTTGCTGTTGAATCTTATCAGACCCGTGTCAACTTCACTCCACCTCAGCTTGATCTTCTCGACATCAACCAGCTCTCACAATATATACTCATCAGCAAACCATTTGGCGTCGTTTACCGCAGTGAACTTCAACGAAATTGCTTAATGGCGTGTAATGATCTTCACAAGTTTGGGGATCACACTTTGAAGATGGTTAGGGACGGATTGGCTTATAGGTTGAAGGACATACGTCAAAATATTGGGTCTCCTAAGCGATGGAATTCTCAGGACCGAAGGGATGTGAGGAGGATCATCAGAATGATTGATGAAAGGTTGTTTCGAAGGGATCAGTTCAGAACTTTGGAAAGCTTTGTTGGTGGTCGACCCAGGATTAACATCACCGGCTATCAACGCCCTGTTCGCACTCCTGGCGACATCACTGGACTTCCCGGTACCCCTTGAACTGCTTCTTTCATTATAAATTTGGATGTGTGATTTTATATGTCAATGGCTTGTGCACAAATAACAGTGTACAACCCGTTCTTGTCAAGAAAGTACCCTGTGGTACGCTTCAGTGCCACAATCCTTATAAAAGGAGCGAAAGCTTCTTACTTTTGAGTAAATCCTATCAAACCTTTCATTTTTCAAGGTTTTGCTCAAAAGGACAAGTACTTCCCCGTATGATTTACAAAACCTCAACCGTTTATATCACTTGTTGAGGGGGAGTATTTGAATTAAAACTTTGTTCACAAATTGTTCATAGTGGTCATCTTCCCGCAACACTCGAAATGGTCATATTTATTCTCAACTTTTCAAAAATAACATTTTATATGCCATTTTTGAGGGGGAGAAAAGTATGTGATAAGAAATATGTTGTGTAAATACAAATGAATCTTTGTGTAATAGACTTAACCAACGAATTGACGGTACTAAACTGTTAGTAACTCGAAAAGACTTGTCCTGGAAGGGTAATAATTTCAAGCTAGTTCGCTAGTAATGTAAACGTGTCTCGCAAAGGACTTGTCCAAGTAGAAAGTACCATTCGAGAAACTCTTGGTAGACATGAACTCTGACGGCTATGACAACCTTTCGAGGTTGGTCTACACCTTCAAGGTAGTTATTAGAGCTAGTTGTCACCTAAAAGCTGACAATGTAACTCTTTAACTATGAAACGTAACTGTGTCTCGCGGGGGATTGTCTATCTTGAGTTGATCAATTCAAAAGTGCGCGCTCTTCCCACACAGTGCAGATTTCCGTCAAAACTCTGAAGCACATGTGGAGGGGAAGTATTTCTGCTAAAAGATAAAACTCTCACAGTGGTTCAAACATGTTTTTCATTTACAAACCCTTTGAGAGATTTTCTTGAAAATTGGTTTTATGGCAACATAGGTTAGTCATGGAGTGATAAGGTGACTAAGGTTAGGAATAACCGTCCTATGATCCGCCAGAGCCGGAGGGATCTACCCAAGGACATCACAAATAGTTAGTACTTAGAAGTCCTTAGGTACGATTATAAAAAGGAGAAAATGAGAATCGGAGAAAGAAGGAGTTGAAGAATTAAAAAGAAATGCAAAGAAAAGGGTGAAAAGAAATAGCCCTCCAAATTATTCAACTTAGGGCAGACACCGGGTTCAATTCATATGCTACTGGTTGTCACTTAGTGACGCCGGTATTGAAGATTAAAAGTCGTCATGGACCCAGTGACGCATGCACTAAACCTTCTTAACCACTCAAGTTTCTCTCTACAGAAGCTTGTTTCATTCTCACAGGGAACCCTACGTAAACTATTGGCTTTCTCTTAGAGATCGCTGGTATTGAAGAAGGAGACCCTCTCCCTAGTCTCCGCTCAGGAAAACCAAAACGCACTATTGAGTCTAGAGCCACGAGATTCATCAAAAGATCTCTTAGGTACACTTGACATTCAACAATAAGAATTTCAGTGGTACGTTATCGAGTCCTTCACAGATCTTAGCAATCTGTCGAGAACATTTATGAGAGGTTCATATTTGTGATCCTCAGTGATTGAATGGAAACTGTCACAATTCTCAATTTCCGGTCATTTCTCATATTTACCATTTCATCGTTTATCATAAACTAGGTTTACAAGTATCAAATTTGCGTAACCTTAGGGGTTTAGCTGCGAATTCATGAACAATCATCAAGGATATTTCATATAGACTAGGTTTAGTCTACATTTCATTAGTATCATTGTCATCATAGTAGTTCATGCATGATTTTGCATTTTACATTAAACGCGTAATTTTCATATTAAATAGACGCTATCGCACGATCATTTATTTTGAACATTTGATCCGACGCTTCTAAAATTATCCCGATATATTTTTATACTCATATTAAGTTTATAAAAATAATATTATGAGTTTACCCGGTGTTTTAAATTTATTTTTGTATATAAATTGTTATATTTATACAATTACGACGGTTTTCGTAAAAACCACACGATGATTATTATTTCACTCAAATTCTGCAAGAAATGTATTTTTATAATTTTTATGACTTTAATATAATTTATTTTGATCCGTTAAAATTTATTGTTAGCTAACGCTACCCTAAATACTTAATTATATGTACAAGTTACCAACTATACTTAAACAATTACACATATATTAATACGCTTATACTATTAATTATTCAAAACTCACTCAATCTTACCTTGTTTTATGCATGTCGACACAAGGATGACACACATTTTCTTTTTGAGCTCAAAATATCTAATGTATACCAATCTATTTGCTTACTTTTAATAATAAACTACAAACAAAACACATAGAACCCTTTTTGTAAAGGTGAAAACACAAAATATCTCCTTGTGTTCGGCCATCTCAAGAACCAAGCAAGAATCAAAAATATTTTCAAGATCAAGCAATATTATTAACACTAGTTTACTCTCTTTTAAGGTTTTGAAATAAAAACCTAGGGTGTTTAGGATTAACCTTTGTTCATTTAACCTCATCAAGCTACTAGTAAGCATTTCATGTTCATATTCATATTATGTTCATTTCATCATATTTAAGAAAAACATGCAAGTCATATTGATGTTTATACCACTTTTTATTGTTTTTAAGAGTTATAAGTATATATTTATCATCCTATAATTACTCCTTGAAATATATCACTTTTGGTGATGCCTAGGAACCCATGACACCCTAAGAAGGTGTATGGTAGGATTAGAATAGCTTCGTAGTTGGTTTGAATTGGTTAGAATAGGTTTGGCGCGAGAAAAACTCATTTCGACAACTTTAGTTGAAGGTCTGATCTTATTTTGAAAATCTGGAAAATCCGACAGTTTGTAAAATATTTTGGGCTAGATATTTAGAAAATATACTTTAAAACGAAAACGTGGCCGCTTGAATGGGTTAAAACGGAGTTATAACAAAGAAGATATGAATTTTACAAGTTTGACGACGAAAACTATAAAATCCTGAAAATTCAGCATGTTACGTCCAATTTGTACGAGTCAAAAATGAGGCTTAGGCTTTATGAAATGTGTCGATTTATCAAAAATATATTAGTATACTTTGATACGAAGCTAAGGACATATAATACGTAGAAAACGGACTTGTAACGATTAAATTACACGCGTTTATACAAAGTTGCCGTAACTAGATTATATAAGAAAAACTAATATATTTCTATTAGACAAATATTACCGCCACGAAGGACCATGTTGAGGGTCGTTTTTAACATGGATGTATTACTTTTTATAACGTGATGTCTTCTAGTAAAAGTAAGTTCGCCAAGCATATTTTCCAAAATGTCCAACCGTTCGTCGAACGGAGTTGTAATGAATAAAATACGGTCACTTAAACTTTGCCGAAAACCACCCTTAAACAATATTTTGGACACAAGTACCATACTTTACCTATATTTTTCTCCATGATCGATACCTCTAGGATGAAAACTTAAATGCTAAAACTTTGAGATAATAATACGAGCTTTCCAAAACCATTGAGTTCGTTTCCTAACACTCGACGTGCACCATTCTACGACTAGCTTCTCAAGGCCGCTTAGTCACTTTCATGAAATTGTCAAATGACATTGTTTTACGACGAAAAGCTATAATTTCATAATAAATCACTAAAAGACTATCGTAGGATATCGTTTCAACGTAAATACTTGTAAAGTAATTTATAAATTGTCAAGACGTTATAAGATTACTTTTCGACAATAAACTTTATATTTCAAAAGTGTACAAGTGGTATGGATATCGTATGAGTTTGCATGCACGACATTGTTTCATGACTTATATTAGAGCATATCATTCATAATAGGTCGCGGTTAGAGAGTTGCTTCTCATTTCTGTGCATCCACTCTGTCATCATAACTATTGCAACAGGTGAGTAACCACATCCCCTTTTTACCGTTTTTACTATATTTTGGGGCTAAATGCATGAACCATTCTTGAGCTAAATTGATTACTACTTTTATTAACTTGTTTGATTAGAACTTGTGAACTCGAATCAAATCCTTGAACATAATTACGAACCTATGACTTGTTTGAACTTATTGAACCGTACTTGCTATGACCTTAAAAGTCTCACTTTATTGGTGGAGCGTACAAAGTCTCCCTTGTTCGGAGAAACTTAAAGCCTCCCCGGTCCGGAGCAGAATGTCTCCCTATGGGAACGGAGCATTTTCAATCTAAGTCTCCCCTGTTCGGAGCAGTGCAAATTCTTCCATGTTCGGAGTGTTCTTAGTTGTATATAATAGTTGTATGATGTACCGTTCGTACATTCGCATTGTTAGTCTCCTATTAGTAGGTAGTATGGATAGCGCTATTAGAGGTCGGCCAACCTCTCGTTCACTATGTTACGGGACGCATATTATTTATTCTAGGGGCTTTGCCTGGCATACATTATTATATACGTGGTACCATATTGTGAACTATTATGACCACTTATACTTGACTACTTGACACACTATATTTCGTGCAATGGGTTGTGAACACACAGGTTGCAAGTTTTGTATGGGCGAAACTTGGGACTGAGTGGATTTACAATGCCTTTGCTTTGTGGACTATTTCCGATGACCGAAACCTTTGAATATCTCTTACGAGTTTCTTAATTTTTACGAAACGTGTATACTCACCAACTATTTTCATAGTTGACCCGTTTTTCTCTCATGCATTTCAGGTGATCGTTAGTAAGCTTTTCTACCAGGTCTTGCATAATGAAGTTTTCACTTGTCACTACAAATCGTTATGTAATGAAACGCAATATTTTGGGAACTAAACTTTGTAATATATTTGCCGATGTCGGCTAAACTGGTATTGTAATGGTGTACTATTTCTTTTGAATCTTAACGTTGGTATGTTCTATTATCTTGTGCTTATGTTCCTTTCCGTTACACCTCGTGTTTCCGCCTCTGGCGAGGGTGTGACAGAAACTCCTGCCAGGGTCAACATCAAACAGCCCTGACAGCAGGTCACTTTGGTAACTCCCCGTGGATTACGCTTAGTGTGTCTCAAACGGTCTACAGTCGTGAGGTCATGCTTCGGTGTACCTCAGCGACTCATCTGAACTGTAGATGTACTTCGGTATATCGCGTTATCTCACTTGTGGGAATCCAATTCAGGAACGGCCTTTGTAAGAATTAGAGTTGTGTTTTCACACTATGCTGTTAACACTCTCGAAGTTCGAACCTGTAAGTGCCGGAATCCGCTTATTACTAACCATTTTAAATGTTTTCTTCTTATGGAAGCTCCGGAGCGGGATGATCGTGCAGATTCTTCTCATGCTCACGCCAACATCATCACTAAAGGAAGTTCAATCCAAAAGCAACACAACAGTCAGAATGATTCTTCGTCAAATCAAAGAATCTACAAAGTTAAAGACTTAAAGAACTTCATCAGTACTGAATTCCAACGTCAAAGAGCGTGTGAGCATGTTGAAGAATGAAGTGGAGACACTGTAGCAGCGAAGCAGACCTGAGGTAGACTTGATGCAGACTACAACATACTATCACTTTCATCACAAAGAACAATGATAAAAGAACAAAGTTAAAGATGACGTCAAAGCATAACTGTTCAAAGAAAACTATCTCTCTATACTGGGGAGATTGTTCGAATCAAGGCAATTCTTCTCACAAGAAAGAAGAATGTCAGAAGACGTCAAAGCTACTATTACATCAATGCCTTCACCGTTTTTCATCACCAACACTTGAGGGGGAGATTGTTGGAATCACTCCTAAATCTTAATTCAAGTGTTAGTTACTCATATGTAATAGGTAGCTTAATTATGGCCTTTATGTTTGTTATTAGCCTTAAGCTTATGTAGAAGGCCCATGAGCTTAGGCCCAAGCCCATAAAGGAAAGGATGGGAACTAGGAGTGTTGCCCTAGCTTCCCTCCTATAAATACTCTTGTAAACCTTCATTTGAAGGTTGATTGTTCAAGTTATTTCCTTTCACTACATACTCTACGCATAACTTGTTGTACTCGTTGCACACAGACAGACCTTGACAGATCTTGAGCACTCGCGGATCGTTAGTGTTGCCTATGTAATCATAAGCAAACTAATAGAAAATCTCTACAACCCGTATTCTATAGCGGAAAGTAAATACAAGTTGTTATAACTAAGAACACTTAGATCCTCTATGTATCTTTTTATTAACTGAAACTCTATGTTTCAGATCAGATCTCTATTACAAACTATGAGGTTCCTTTTATAGACAAGGAACCCTAAACTATTACCACTCAATCGACTAAACATGCAAGTATGCACTTAATGACTAAAACACTAGATAATATTGAGCAGTACAATAATACCCATGCTAACCTCGGGCAGTACAAGAATAATGATGGGTTAGCATTTAAATAATACAGCGCATGCTGATCCTAGTCAGCTTCCACCCTTCAGCAGAAACACAACACAACTTTTACTCTTTAGAAGAATCTCTTCATCAGCAGATTCTGCTTCTACTTCAGCAGAATCCTTCGGCAGTAATGACAGCAGAAATCCTTCTTCGCATAATTCCCAACAATCCTCCCCTAAACTGGAATTTGACTTGGTTAAGTTCCAGTTTCCTACCTTGATATATCTTAGAGACTTCAGTACTAGAGGATTGTTCTCAAACATCAGTAGCAAAGAACCACTAAGTATCTCATCTCTATGATGAGTAAACTTCGAAGCGCCAGGTTTTTGCAGCAACACATGACATATTGTACATCAAAACTTATGAGTTGCATACTATTCTCATCACATCCAGGTGTGTTAACACCTGTGAGAGGTGAATCATTGAAAATAATGGATTTGTTGTCTCTTTACCAATAGCCATCACTACTGGAGTAGCCAGATGTTTAAGTCGGAAAACTATGGTACATTGATAACCATCTGATTTATTAGCAAATCAGCAACTATATAAACGGATTTGATGTGTCTTTACCTGTAGCCATTTGCTCAGGACTAGTCAATGCTTAGAATTGGTGAATTGAAAACCAAATATGGATGCAGTTGCCTTTCCCACAAGCCATATACTTGTGGGCTTGCCAATTCTTGGATTCCAACAAGGAATAGACCATGGTGAATTGATGACCATACAACTCTCAGCAATTAAGCATGGGTGGTTGCAGACCCTATGATTTTGAGCAAATCATTACAGCTATCAACAGATTTGATGTGTCTTTACCAAAGATGTACCCTTTGGACTAGCCAACTCTTTGATACACACAAGGTATATCTGGTGAGTTAAAAACCATCAAAAAATTGCAACAAACCTGCAAAAGAAAGTTAGTTTTTTTTTTTTTTTTTTTTTTTTTTTTTTTTTTTTTTTTTTTTTTTTTTTTTAACTAAGTAACTAACAAACAAACAAACAAAGAAAATAAAACAAATAAACAAAAGACAATGTAGAATACCGCGTTCATTATGAAGATGCAGCTTGGGCTTTCAGAAGTTGAGTCTTGATCAATCCAACCAGACGTTCAGCATCTGGTCTTTCATTTCCCACTGGATCTGGAGGGATTTCCAACTTCTGACACAACATCCTTTCCATAAGTCTCTTGGACAATGGATAAATTCTTTCAGCAAACATGCAGACTGTGATTCCACCCTTTGTCTCAACTACATGCACACGAGGCAGGGGATAATATCTCCAGGACTCAACCTGCCATAGATGTGAGTTCTTCCAAATGAAATGCCCTTTACCATTGGGAGTATGAGAGTCAAGAAGGACATGAAGATCGCCCAATAAGCACATCCCAGAACCTTTTGGTGCAGTATTGCAGTAATGTTTGGTGACGAGAGTGTATAGAGTAAGAATATCTGCCCTGTCTACCAAATGGAGTATTTCCTTTAAAAAGGTGAACTCCATTGCGGTGTTGTCCAAACGATGAATGACATTCATCTCACCATTTATCAGAGACCACTGGACCAACACATTTTGATATCCTTCAGGAAAATCAGTAGCAGACCCTTCTTGAATAAAGGTAGAGTCATCAGCCTTTAGGTCCAAAGGAACATTATTTTTCGACGCATGAGTCCTTGCTTTTCTCACAGATCTTCTCAGAGATGTGAGTTTTCTCTTGGCCATCCTCTTCTTCCTTCTACCAGGCATATACATTTCCGAAGATGGAATATCTTTGGTTTCTTTATTAACATCAGTAGTAGGACTAGAAGAAGTAGATGTGTATTTAGGTGAGTCATCATCACGAAGTGCATGCATTCTTTCCCGCACCTTTCTTGCCTTTTTAGCTTTGACAGTTGTGGTTTTAGCTGCTTTAATCGAACCAGCTCCTTCTGTATCAGAAGATCCCACAGATGGGGCAGAAGTTTGCACATTAGGTGCTTCAGAGGAAATGGTGGTTGGTTCAGCGGATGATATCTTTTCAGTCAAGGTAGTGACTTCTGTAGTAGTTTCAGCAGTCGGTTCAGCAGAAGCAACCTGGTCATCTTCCTTAACCAAAGTACTTTCTTTTGTAGCAGCAGATGCCACATTTGGGTTAGATGAGGGCATAACTGGTGCTTCAGGAGAAACCGTTGATGGTTCAGCAGAAGGAACCTTGTCAGAAGAAGGAGTGGCTTCAGAAATTGCTTCAGAAGAAACCATGTGAGAGAGTGTCTTTGGTGGAATAGCATCAAAATTATCCACTATCTCAACAAACTTGGGTCTCTTGGCCTTTGGTGCAATTTCATTCTCTGCAATTCTTTTCAAGCTGGAAGATGGTGTTAAGGCAGAAGATGAAGTCTTCATAATCATATTGTACAAGTAAAACAATCTGGCATCAGGTAAAGCCACGACTTGCTTCATTGTTAAACCACGGTTAAGCACAGTACAACTTTGATTTTTCACTGTAATTCGCATCTCTGTTTTCTTCTGAGCTTCAGTAAGAGGTGTCTCTCTCTTTGCCTTATGCTTTGCAGTACTCAGGGCTTTCCTTTTCGCAGCTGCTTCTTGCTTCCTTTGTTCTCCAATCTTCATCATCCGAGCCACAAAATTTTCACCATCAAATTCCCCACCTAAGATACTTTGAGCAAGTGTAGGATTTGCAGTGGTTTGCTTAATAAGAACATCCCATTGTGCAGCAGGCATCTGAGTAGCTAACTCATCCAATTCTCTTCGTCTCTCAGGAGGCAAAACAGAAGTAGAATGACCTGCAATTTGTTTAGCCACTTCTGCACTTTTCTTCTGATCTGCAAACTCAGCAAACCTGCTTTCTTGTCCTTGCCTTTCTTGTTCAGAAACCAGTTCTGGACCAAGCTCATATTCAACCAATACACCTTTCTCTTTATTAGTAGACTCATGAACATCATCAGCTGAAGGAGAATCATCAATTTGAGCTTCAGAAGAAACATTTTGAGAGAGATCTTCAACTGGTGTGTTAATGACATCAGTTGCAGGATCCAAATCAAAATATCTTCCACCATGAAATACTAACTGATCATCTGCTGAAGGGGTGGGACATGATGGTTCTTGAACAGGTGCATGATGATAAGGTTCAGATGTAGTGTCCTCCAATTGATTCTCAGCAGATGTAGTGTTGACAACACTTGGTTTCTTGGAGACTGCAGCAGAACCCTTATCCAAATTCGATCGTCTCCTCTTCCTAGTGAACAGAATTGGTGCCTTAACTTTTGATGATTCAACATCAACTGAAGATGGAACAACACTCTCTTGAGCCACATCAGCTAAGATGTTAAGGGAAGCAAGCCGAGATTCCTCATCTTCCTCATCAGAAGAAATGACTAACTTCCTTTTGCTACTCTTTTCAAGTCGCTCCTCTAGGTCCTTAACTTTATTCTACAGTTCCTCAATCTTATCACCAAGAGAAGTCTTGGTCTCTGTAAGCTCCTTTTTGAGATCAGTCACCTCAGCTGCATACCTGTTAACAAGAGCATAGACAGATGTGAGAGTAATTGGGTCCTCAGCTCCACCAGCAGATTGCTCTGTGGTAATGGGAGTTTCATTGGACCTTTCAGTAGAAATATGGTCATACTCAACATGAGGAGGTACTACATCAACAGGTTCCCTTTGAGGACTGGGTGTGGTCATCCTGTTCAGGTCAGACTCAAAATCAGCAATAGAAGCCTGTGCAGGTGGAGGACTTGGTCTGGATGATGGTACAGGTGGAGTATGGTCAGGGGTACTATGAGAAGCTTCAGCAATAAAAGAAGGACCCTCATCTATATTAACTGATGGATTTCCATCAGTAGCAACATTTGAAGAGGGTGGGATATTAGCAACATCCTCCTCATCAGCAGCCTCATTTCCATTAGGCAACATAGCTGCTGACAACGGATGATGTGCCCCCTCAAAGTTAGTTCTCATAGAGGCAAATAGTTTAGCTGAAAGAGCTCCTATGGGATGAAAGGCTTCGACTTGGGTAGAGGTGTCTATGATCATTTGTAAGAATCTAGGGTACATTAAAAACTTATGTTGTTTCCTGTTTATATTTTCAACCATATTATCAAAAATAAATTTAGAAAAATTATAAGTTAGCCCTTGAGAAAGACACACAATACCACAAGCCAATTGCGTAGAAAATTGATCCCATGCTCCAGATTTGTTGCTAATGCACTGAAGCAGAGTGTGTACTAAAAATCTCCACTTAGGGCAAAAATGCTTTTTCAACCATATGTCCGTTCTTGTACCTTGATACCCAATGGCCCTTAGCCCGGAGAGAATCACCTCTGTAGAGGAGTGATAAACCCCATTAGAATCATCCAAACAAAGCTTTCTCCTTATTAGGTCCTCCGTCATGTAGGATCGTTATTTTTATTGTGTTGATGATTCGGGTGGTCTTGGATGATCAAAATACATGTTTGCCATTAGAGAGAGAAAGTTAGAGAGTTGGGTGTTTTTTTGGTAGAGAGTTACTTCACAAAATGTTGAATATTAGATTGAAAGCACCACCCCTTCCATGGATGGAAGGGGTATTTATACTTACAAATACACGACCTCCTAACGGCCTGTGGATCAGGGATACAGTGGGTAAAGACCCGTCCTTCCTCCACGGTGTTGCTCTAAACTAAACTACGCTACAAACTAACTAATAAACAACTTAATAACGTAACTAACGACAAGTCTACGAGCTAACTTAAGCTAGATAACATTTGGGGTGACCGACTCTTCACTATGGAATTTTCTAATTCCTAACAATCTCCCCCTAAAGGAGGTCACCCCATGTTTTACATTTTGAATCCTAGCATTCTATTTTATCTTTGTTCTTGAGCTCGTAGACTTCAATTCTTCATTTCAACAATCTTTGTGCTTTAGTAGTGATTCTTCAAAGTCCGCACTGATTTGTACTTTTAGTGGAGGCCTTTAACTGATCCACATCTTTGATGATCTTCGAGCTTTCATTGAGATCATCAGCCACAGTAAAACTCTGGATCACCCTTTATTGTGTTGCCATCATGTGAAGTTGTGACTTTCGGACCGACATGCTCACACTTTTGAATCATGACATCTTTCCATCAGAGTAGCGGAAGCCTTACTGGTTCATGATATTTGCAGCAGCGAAGCATAAGCATAGTATGAAGTATCAGAGCCAGGTTATGTAGATATGCACCAGTCATGATTTCTTCAAATTAAGTGTGGATACTGTGAGCATGCGGCATTGGATTGACTCCTCAATTCTGATCAGCTGCAACCGTCCAAATGTACCTGCAAACAACAGTTAGCAATAAAGCGCACGAAAGTGTCTTTGGCCACTTTCGTTGAATTGAGGTACACGGCCCACGGTTCCCCGTTGATCAGTACAAGTACTGCCTGTGATCAGGTAGGATTCCTAAGAATCTCCTTGACAGGGTTTCGCAGCTGTTCTAGCTGTTCTCAAACCGGAACGTCTCAAAGAAGACAACACGGAGTGAGTGAACCAGCAAATTGAGATCCACTGATTGATGAAAAATGATTTGAAAAACAATCGCGTATTGCTTGAAGAAAGAGTTTTGCAATACGACGAAGGTTTTATGAGAAAGATCAATTTTCAATCAAAATACTTTTTGTATTAGAGAATGAGTACACATTCGACGTGCTAGCGAAAAGAAGAGATTCGCACATCGAACGGTTTTTCTAAAAGTATTTTTCAATCAGAGATACTTTTTGAATTTGAAAATGAATACACATTCGATGTGCTAGAGAAAAGAAGATTTGCACACCGAACGGTTTTTCCAAAAGTATTCGTCAATTCCATTCCTGGACCAAGGTTGATTCAAGACTGAATTGCCCCATTGTTTCTATCCAGTTGTCACAAGTTTGATCTTACGAGAAGATCTCACATGTCACCCACCAAGAGCTTGTTTGATGTTGGCTCTAGAAGGATTTCCATCTTCATCGTGAATATTTTCATATCACTCGGATGTTCTGGCAATACCACAAGGATAAAGCGTAGGACTCTTAATATATACTTACTTTCCACATGGTGTGAAAAAGCAAGTCTTCAAGAATTTAGTGTCCTAATGAGATATTGTGGATGATCTCTTGGCTCTAGACTCAATCGTGCACATTTGGTTCCTGTGTCGGAGACTAGGGAGAGGGTCTCCTTCTTCAATATCAACAATCTCTAAGAGAAAGTCGATAGATAATGTCGGTTCCCCGTGAGAATGAAACAAGTCCTTTAAAGAGGAACTTGAGTGGTTTGGGAAGTTTAGTGCAGTGCGTCACTGGGTCCATGACGTCTTGTCTTCAATACCAGTGTTACCTTAGTAACAACCAGTAGCATATGTATTGAACCCGGTTTCTGCCCTAAGGTTGAATTGATGGAGGGCTATTTCTTTACACCCTTTTTCACATTCAGTTCTTTTTCATTCTTCAACCCCTTCAGTGCTTACCGAGACTTCATAACTAGAACCTTGTTGGGTTTATTCCAGTACTAGCTCTGTCTCAGTCCGCACTCTTCCCATATTCTCATTTTTCTCCTTTTTTCAATATACCTAAGGACTCTATACTATCTAGTGAATTGTCCCTGGGTAGATCCCTCCGGTTCTGGCGGATCGTGGGAACGAATACCTAACCTAACCATCCTTATAACTCCATGCATAAAGTAAATTGGTCGGTCTTTTGGTATTGTTCTTTCCTTCATGAAACCAATTGAAAAATCATTTGGAAAAACAATCAAGGTACTTGTGATACGAGATCAAAGCATTTTGTACCTTAATAGTTTTGATCATTTAGAAAACCTCCCCCTCAACATGTGCGTGTGATTTAGAAATTGTTTGGCACATGGAGGCAAGAGGACTTTGAAATATTTTCTTTGATCACAATTTTCATACGAAAAAGCCATTTGATTTTCTTGGTAAAATTCTCCCCCTCAATATGTGCATAGGATATTTTAAAACATTTTATCACATAGAGGCAAGAGTTCTTTTGAAGCACATCCACAATCACAAAATCCATTTAAGAAAACCATTTGAAAACACAATCAAGGTACTTTATAATCTCTTTTAAAAAACTTTTGTACCTCGATGGTTTTGCTCCCCCTCAATATGTGCTTCGAGATTCGAAAGCGTTTAGCACATATGAGAGAGCAGCCTGCACAACTGAATCAAAACGATCAACTTTTATCAAATTTCATTATTAAATCACAAATTCTCCCCCGATCAAAAATATCAAATCCTTTGAGATTTTGGATCCCAAGTGATTTAATTAGGTTTAGAAAACATGGGAGAAAATGTGGCCTTGTTTAAATACTCATCTGGTTTTTGGATAAATCCTCCTCCTCAACATGTGCATTGAATTTGAAATCGTTTGGCACATGGAGGGAGGAGTGCCTTTGAAGGACTAAAACCAATTCCATTTAAAACAGATTTGAGATTTAAAACACGATCTTTACCCCGATCAGAAATATCAAACCATTTGAGATTTGTGATCCCAACTGATTTAAATCATTTAGAAAAATTTGGGGAAAGACGTGGCAAGATTCAATTTTGAAATATGACAGATAAGGACCATTATAAGACATTAAAGATTTTTAGTGTCAGGTATGATAGTTTTTAAGAGATCTTTTAAGTAAAACAAAACAATTTCACAATCAAACAAGAACAGAAAAAATTTCATTTTGAAAGACCTTGATTCTAAAGAAAAGATCATACCATGACATAACATTAAATCTTTAGATCACCACTTATTTTCATACAAACGGACTCTTTTGAAGATATATTGTTTGAAAATATTTTATTTTAAATCACTCTCCCCCTCAATCGATGACCGAAGTCGATAATTGAGTGACTAATGTTTTGATAAAAAGAAGTCCGGTGATATTCAAAATTTAGTCCAATATATTTTCAAAACAATATTTTCCATTTTCAAAACAATTTAATCAAATTTTTCAAAATTGTTTAAAAATGGTATCCTGCACAAAGATACGTTAGTGGTTCGAGAAGCTTTTGTTGTTGTTGCTGAGGGTTGGAAGAAAACCGTCTGCTGATGCAGTGAGACTTCTTCTTACGTTGCATTTTGAATGCCAACTGAGGTCAAATTAAGCTCCGTTTTCTTCAATCACTTAGAAGAAAACCATCTGCTGATGCAGTGAGACCTCTTATGTTGCATATATGCCAACTCTCCATTGAAGTCCAATTAAGCTCCGTTTCTTCATTTGTCAACCCAAGAAATAGTTACCCTTTCCTTTCGGCATCCAATCATCTTCATTGTGGGATCCAGATCGGGAACATTCTTATATACCAATATACCTGCATACGTTAGTGAACACACATACAAATATATATGGTGGTCAACAACACCCAAACAGCAATCGACTAATAAAAGTCAATCCAACATATCAATCAGATCATGTAAGGTATGGGAATAATGTGTTTCTCAAACTCTAATCATCTAAACCTAACAATCATATCCTAGAAACCTAGTCCTTCAACATAGGCAATTATATTTTTTCAGATAAGCACGTAGGATAATTAAGAAAGTCCGTTAGATGATATAAATTTGAAAACATTCTCCCCCTCAATCAATGACTCATTTTTTTTTTAAACATTAAAAGTGTTGAAGTCATCGATTGAGTTTTTGCGAATTAATACGAAAACTCTGATCCTGATTGATTTTACAAGCAACTCATTTTACCACCATTTTGAAATACAACAAATATTTTTCTGAAGAATTTTAGACGGAAAAACATTTGTGTAGGAACAGCAGTCCTTCGACATACTTTCCTTGTTTTGTTTTTAGGATAAGTGCACGAAATATTTTGAAAATAGTTTAAGCGTAGCACTTTCCTTCTTTAAAAAACGGGTTGCTATCTGAAATAATAGCAAGCCATAGTTTAAGCACGGGTCACAGTCTGAAGTAACTGCAAGCCATCATTTGAAGCACGGGTTACAGTCTGAAATAACTGTAAGCCATTTTTTTGAGACATGTTTAGAAAAAAGAATATTTACACCTCCTGCTCGAACTTCATCTAAAGTCCCGTGCCATTATTGAATGACATTTCTAATACCGTAGATGTTATCGATATCAGAAGACATGTCTTAGAAAACATATTTTTGGTATTTTTGAAATTTTCTGATTTTTATGGGTTTTTTGAAGGTTTTATATTTTTCTATTTTCTTTTTGTTGGTTTTATATTTTTGTATTTTTCTTTTTGAATAAATATATACAAGGATAGAATAGATGATATAGTTAAGAAGATGATGATACGAGTACCGGGATAAGGATATCGAGCAGCACGTCGTAGAAGATAGAAGTCATCAACTCTTAAACATTCACCACCAAAGCTTCCAGGGCTCTTGAATCGAAGAAAGAAATTGAACCATCTGAATGTGAGACTCTGGCAGCTTCCCCCCAAACCGAAAATCCTTAAGATGAGCAGATTCGAAGCTCTATTTCAAGCTTGCTTTAGCCAGGTGCACAAGGAAGCACACCATTATCATAAATCTCGCTGCTCTTTTTAAGAATAATCATCGTGATTCTTCGTTCGAGGTTATATCATCCAATAGAACATCAACATATCATCCCACACATAAATAACACTTCTCAAATTTCCTTTCAACTGACTTCTGAAGCGATCCATTCCAAAAGGTGTCAAGAGAACAATTCCCCCCAAGTAGTTGAATTGATGCAGTCAGTCTCTTTGTATAATGTTCAAGAACTCTCCCGAATACACATCATGAGGGTAATGAAGAAAAACTCCCCAATGTTCACATCTTTCGTCCCTGATGAATGTGTATGAAGCTCAAGAACCCGAAGTACACCAATATCCAAGAACTCTCCCGAATACACATCATGCCCGGAAGGAAAACACCTCCCCAATGTTTGTGGTAAACAATGGCTTTCTTCCCTGATGATCGTGTATGAAGCTCAAGGACCCGAAGTACACACATTCCCCAAAGAGAGAACAACCGATAACATTGAAGAAGCAGGCCGAATCACTGATTATCTCTGCGGGTGACAATCTCTGCGGATGTCAACACCGGAATAAGTGATTATATCTCTGAATCACAGATTAAGCCCTCAAGTAAAACAGCTGAGCATCCCCAATGTACAAAATTCTCTCTCCCCTGATGATTGCGATAACATCGAGATCATCACACACCAATGTACCTCTTATATCTTCAGAAACATTCTCTAACATCTCTTCCCCCACGTAGTTGGAATAAGAACACTAAACGCCTTGATGAGTAAAACCTTGAGTTTCTCTGCGGTCATGACATTTGTTTTCCCGGGATATCTTCAATCACTTTGAAGAGTTAAGTTCATCAAGTTTACTCGCCATGAGTCAAAACTTGAGTTTCTCTGCGGTAATAACATTTGTCTTCCCGGGATATCTTCAATTACTTAGAAGTATTAAGTTCATCAAGTTTACTCGCGTTTAGATGCTTGTCTCCTTACCCCTTGCTGGTTTTTGACATTTCAGAATCAGCAACTCTTTGTAAGTCCGTATACTAGAAATTTGTTGAGAAGATCGCTTGAAGTCTTTGTGAGAGTCAACATGCTGAATAATGTGAGCAAGTCTAATTAGGGATTAAATTTGGCATTTCAAACTCCCCCGATTAGTGCTCTCCCCTAAACCGACAATCTTTTAATAAATGCTCAGAATAAGAAGAAGTCTTTTGATAATCAAATTCAACCCGTCTTTTAGTCTTCTAACATACAGTAGAAAATGTAGAATCGACTGTAGACTCGACCTTCTTCAAGATTGTCCAGTTGGGGAATAGAAAGTCAACATCTTCAACTCACCAAAAACAAGAACATCAGCAAAAGGCATCCCAATCAACTTACATCTTGCGCATCCCCTTAACTAGAATCCCTCCCAATCAAACAAGAACAGAAAGATGTTCATCAAGGAAATCAACAATCAGGCCGCAACGAACACACGAAATGGTAACACCAAGCAAACAATCACATCAAACAAGAACAGAAGGTTGTTCGGAATCATCATGTTGATGTGCACGTGAAGCATTAACCGGAAGCACTTTGTCAATAAACTCATATTAGCTTGTGAAGATGTCAACTAACGGCTCTTAAGAAGAAACTCCATGTGAAGATTACCCGATAAGAAGAAGCTCGGTTCTTACATGAGTTTAGAGCCGTATGACCATTTAAATTCTCAAATAATAATCAACCATGCATTAATTTCACACTTCTTCTCCCCCTCAAGAATTGCATACGGAGTTGCCATTCTTGATTAAATAAGTGAAAATCATCCGAATGTTCTATTCACACTTCTCTCCCGCAAAATCAGCGCATGATGTCGCCATCGTCCTTATAGTAGAGCAAGTTGAATAAGAAAACAATCAATGGTAGCCCGGTTCACTTGAGAATTGAAGCGCATGGAAAAAGTATGAAGCATGTTGATGAGAATGGTCATAATAAGAAGATTTCTCTTCTTCAGAAGATAAAGTGCACTGACACGTACACCTTTCTTTTCTTTAAGAGTACGAGGCCTGAACTGATGTGATCAGACGTCATAATCTCTCTCTTTTCTGCTCTCTTAGCAAAACATGTAATCATCCCCATTATCATTCAGTAGGCTCTTTGTCGTGACAGCTGATGGAGAAAACCCAATATGATAAATTTGACCTTGAAGTAAACTAACCCGAACTCGTGACTTAAACTTGCACATATGTAACAAAGAGTGGTGTCGATTTCCATTAGCATCTCTAAGTACTCTCTATGTACTCTATACTCTTCAACCAACCAACCATCAAGTATAAGACGTACATTACCTCTTGAAAATCCACAATTGAATGTGACACTGAGCACTACAACATAACTCCTTAAAGTGATAGTTATTTTGAGATGATAAGAGCCCAATTCCCCCAAGTGGTAAAAGAAACGGAAAAAGTCACCCAACAATAACTAGATTTCCAAGTCTTTGTTTTTGATAATAAGCTTGAACAAGGATCTCGAAGTATCTTCATCCAACCATCCCCGATACCTTCAAGTACACTCGCCCGTGATATTTCACTTCAACCTCAAATAAATAATAGTGAATTAACTCCCCTGACACAACTTCTTGGTTAAAAGCTCAAATCTAGCCTTCTTTGACGTTTTAAGTGAACTATGATAATGGTTTCATCCCGACCATGGTTTAATGAGCACAACCCCGTAAAACTTTGAAGTAACCAAACCGCCATGACGAATATCCAAACACACATCCAATTCATGAAGTACACCCTTTTATCCCTTCTTCGAAGCAGAAACCGTGGCACCAGCATCAAAAGATCCAGAATTACACTTTCTCTTCTCCAAGATGGTTCCATCATTACGGGATTTTACAACTCTATGGTTTAAACCGAGAAATAGTTTCTTTCGCGGGATTTTACAAAACCAAGAATAAACCGTAAGATAGATCCGGAAATGCACTTTACTAATACCAGGATGTTTCCATTATCACGGGATTTTACAAGTCTATGATTTAAACCGAGAAATAGGTTCTTTCGTGGGATTTTACAAAATCAAGACAAAACCGTAAACAATGTCAGCTTGAAGGTGTTATGACAAATTTGATTTCGGTGAATATCTGTTTTAGGGGAACATGCAGCCGTTCATCAACTGTTCATAATCCAACATCAGCAAAATCATCAATCATCCAATCAACACCTTGGTACACACATCATTCACGCATTCTGTCGGCTATTGTAGTGACCACATTGAGAAGTAAACCCGATATGCCAAACTTGATCATGAAGTGAAAATCCCCTGATTTGTTACTTAAACTTGTACTAATCCTTGTGAAGAAGAAACGGTGAACCCAATGTACAAAACCTCTTGACATTCTCAACTGAGTGAGACACCGAAGTGATAATTACGTTGTAGGTTAGGCGAGAAAGAATCACAACCGTAATTAACTGCCCAAGTCTTTATCACACTCTATAAATGTCCAGACAAGTCATCTTCGCGGAAGGGTAGAAAGAAAGAAGACGAAATAAGTAATGTGCCCGGAAAACCTCACTTCAAATCCAAATACGAAATATCGTCCAAAACCCCGTAGTCAGTTTTGTTCAGTCATCAATTCAAGCCGTAACATAGTATCAAGTGATAAACCAAAGTATCAAAGTATCAAGCCGAACCACACACCGACTCTCATCAAATCTCAATGACAAAACTCATGATTAAATTGCATTAGCACAAATCTCAAAGCCAACACTCATCATCACGTATGTTCAACAAATCTCATAATCAAATCTCATCAAATCCATAAAGTCCAATATCCATATGCAATTCTTGATAAACAGACTCCACCCAGCCCATATACGATCCTCTTAACTCCATTAAAACCATTAAATCACATAAGGCCCATGACACTTCAAAGTACATAAAGCCCATCACATATTTTGGATCAAGAATATATTAAACATACCCGTACAACCAGTAGATCCAAATAATCACAACAGTGAATATCAAAACTACAAGTAATATACTTGACACAAACAAACATGATGTCTCGAAATCCAGTAGCACTATATCCCAATCTATTCGAATCATAGTAATATCACATACACCATGAATGTACAGGCCCAATATACCATATTAGAATGACACCACGTATGTCATACTCAATCCAAATCGGTTCATCAAAAATTATTCAACATGGCCCATCAATTCAACGTTCAATGAGGCCCATTAATCCAATAAGGTCCATAAGTAGTAAAGCCCTTGATCATCGGGTATAAAACATCACACAACTTATTATTACCCTAAACTTTCGAAACCCTAATCTCTCATCAAAAATCCGCCCCACACTCTGTAATACAACTTTCACCAAGCCCTAATATTTCATAAAAAATAATCCGCCTCTTATCTCCAAAGTTACAGGCATCAAACGATCTCAATTAAATCTTCCTCCCATTCGAATACTTCACTTCAAATCATCTTTAAACCATGAAGACTAATCAACCTATGATTAAGTCGAATCTGTTTTCACCATTTGTTGTGCGAAACAAATATCTCCTCTCAAGTTGTTTAATGACTTTGAGTGTGCCACAGAGATGGCTTGAGCTCCTTATGAAATGTAATTAACGAGGCCACAGGGATGGCATGTACCATTGAATCGGTTTCAACATGTTAGATTCGACCTCAATATGCCTTAACAAACAAAGGTTCACGGGTAGGTATCATTATCTTTAGTTTTTGTTTTGCTATTGGTCCTTCAAACGAAATAAAAGAAAGAAGATAACTTTGTAGTTATGATTCTTCACTTTTAGATTCGGAAAGTAATAATGAAGAGACATCAAAAAATTTGATCGATGAGGATTTCATATATTCGTGCATTTAGACTCTTGGTCTTGAGAAATCATTTGAGTACCACGAATCTTGAAAGCTGAGATTCATTTAAATTGTTGGTTTTGAAGACCATGATGTTTAATTTTTTTTCATTATAAACGAATCAAAGAGAACCGAGGATAGCACAAATGTTATCACTCGACTTGAGATTCGGATATTAAATCAAGATCTATGACGAGTTATTAATCCGAGTCTTCGATCTTTATGGTCTAGATTTGACTTGTGACACATGATTATAATGACTGAGATCTTACTACTTTTGAGATAATCATTTAGCTTTGAGATTTGTAAAAGTAGATCAGATTTGTTAATGCGGCAGTTGATATGATTGTAGAAGTTGTATGATTGTTGAAGAGTCTTGAGTAGATTGTTGATGAAACGTGTTGGTATATGGTCTTGAAGTCATGAGGTCAATTCATCTTCTTCTTCATTTCTGTCTTGTTCAAAGTGTTGAGTCAAGTGCTAAGCCAAGTGCTAAGCCAAGTGCTAAGCCAACTCGCTAAGCAAGTCGCTAAGCAAGTCGCTAAGCAAGTCGCTAAGCAACTCGCTAAGCAAGTCGCTAAGCAACTCGCTACGACTTGTTAAATAACAAGTCGCTAGGCCATCTTTTAACCAAGTCGTTACTTCAAGTCGCTACCCCATTTTATTCAAGTCGCTAGCTGTAAATACAACTCGCTAGCATAACTGCTACTTCTATACAATGAATATAGACGACTTGTAAAGACAAGTCGCCACCGGTGAAAGTAACAAGTCGCTAGGTATATAGGGACCAACTCGCTAGCAAGAATATGGCCACTTTCAAACCCAGAAAATCATCATAAAAATGCAATCTTTAGACTGTTTTGACCATGAATATAACCAAGAAAAGTTACCAGTTGACCATAGAGAACTGACCAATATAATAACACAGCTTTTGTACCAAAAACAAATAGATGACGAGTTACAATATTGTTCTTTGGACACACGCTTAACACAAATCATATGTAACTATTATATTGGACATTGACCAAGTAACACATGTGTAAAACTGTTAACCACAAAGGTAGAAAAAAGAAAAAATTTCGACACATAACAGTAGCACAGAAACAGTATAAACATATATCAAAAACCACACTAAATCAACACAACACAACAACCTTGGCTCTGGTACCAATTGTAGGATCGTTATTTTTATTGTGTTGATGATTCGGGTGGTCTTGGATGATCAAAATACATGTTTGCCATTAGAGAGAGAAAGTTAGAGAGTTGGGTGTTTTCTTGGTAGAGAGTTACTTCACAAAATGTTGAATATTAGATTGAAAGCACCACCCCTTCCATGGATGGAAGGGGTATTTATACTTACAAATACATGACCTCCTAATGGCCTGTGGATCAGGGATACAGTGGGTAAAGACCCGTCCTTCCTCCACGGTGTTGCTCTAAACTAAACTACGCTACAAACTAACTAATAAACAACTTAATAACGTAACTAACGACAAGTCTACGAGCTAACTTAAGCTAGATAACATTTGGGGTGACCGACTCTTCACTATGGAATTTTCTAATTCCTAACACGTCACCACGTGCTCTGTTTCATCAATCAACGCAACAATCTCTGTTTCACTTCGTTTTTCAGCAGATACCCAAAATTGTTTAACCAACGGTTCATAAATAGCATTAGGGGAATGTGTTAGGGCATAGTGAATCTTAGACCGCTTCAGGAACTCCACCATTGGTTCATATAATTCATCGCCCTTTGCTTTACCCAGAAATGCAACTTTATTGTGATCTTTCTTGAATTGAAGAGCCATGAGAGATATGTGATTTTAGGGTTATGATTTTGAACTGAAGAGGGAATAGTTTCGTTTGAAGTGGAAGAAATGCGTTTGGAAGAATGGTAACCGTTACCAAGAATATAGTCAAAAGTATGAGAACTTTAGTTGACCATATCCTATGTGTACTTCAACTTGACCAGTGCTTCAGCAGAAAAAACAAGCCAATCTGCTGAAATAATATACTTCGGCAGAAACCAACCCAAGACTAGAATATCTTCGGAAGGGTTCTAGAATTCCTGTGCCATCTAACTCGCATTAAATTGCATTAACCCTTGCATCCGTCTATATAACCATCCCAATACATACTTCACTTCATCAAAAATCCGCAAAAATCATCACAAACCCTAATTTCAACAATGCTCCAAAATTAACCACAATCAATCAAAATTAACCATGAACACAATACCAGAGGTTGTTAACCCAAACTCTTCTCCATCATCATCATCATCCAGTGATTTCCTCCAGTTTTGGTCACGTCCACCTGACCCTCGTCCTTTGACATCCCCTTTTCTCCCTTCTTCTGAAGATGATAGCGTAGTGGATCCAAGTGATTCTTCTGATGACTCAGAGGAACCCACTACCGAGATAACTTCTTACTCCCAACCTCCAGCACCTCAACCTCTACAAAGGCCTCGTGCCGAAAGAGAGGTGGTGCTAGCTCTACCTGCGCCAATCTATGGTGCATCTTCACACTTCGTATAGAGGAAGAGCTAAAGGAAGGTGGATGGATTGCATTTTGGTTGAAATCGATAGATGAAACACAAGCGAAACTTTATGTTTCTTCAACACCATTTGTGGTCATCATCATCTTCATCGTTTGCATCAATCCATCTTTCCATTTTGATCCTTAGCATCTTCGTCGTGTCGGTCAAGCATATCCAGCCATCGAGATAGAAGGAATGGGTGGTTATGCAAGATTTCACAAACGCATATCCAGCATCTAGTGTGAAAGATGTGAGCGATCATGCATATCCAACATCCCGTTAGATGTTGAAATAGATGTTATGCACTAGATTAGGATAAGTAGTAGAGTTCTTTTCTTGTAGTTGCATTGAAGTTGATTGTAAGCTGTTAGCTGTAAGCTGTAATTTGAATGAATGAATGAACAATTTTAACTTCAATACTTGTCTTCAGTATTTTATCTTCAGTGGAAACAAATTGCTCACTTCATTACTTAGCTTTCAGAGGAAACAAGCTTTCAGCTTACTAGACCATTTCCCAAAGGACTACACTAGATGAATTTTAACTGAACATGGCATTCTGCAAAACAAACTCAGAGAAACACAAGAACAAAACATAGACAAAACAGACTAAAAAAATATTAGCAAGATAATGTTAGCAAACAGAATACACACAAAGTTTACAATAAAATCCTCCCCTGAGGCATATGCCTCCCCTGAGGCCTATGCCTCCCCTTAAACTTTGCAGTTAAGGGAAGAGAAAGATCCACCATTGTTCTTGGGTTTCCAGTGAAATTGAGGTCCTTTATCCTTCCAACCTGCTGACGACTTGACAGTAGTACCCCAACATCCTTTCCCATGATTCATAGAGTCAACATATGCAGGCCAATAGCCATGTTTAAAATATGGGCTAGTAGGTTGCACATAAGGTCTATCAGCTGATCTCCTCCAAGGAGAGTCAGTATAAGTAGCTTGTGGGACATAAGGTGGAATATTCTTAACATTGGTCCACACTGGTCTAGGTTTCTGCTGAGGAGCACATGCACCCAGTCTTTGCTCATAGAAATCACAATCCATAATTAAATGAAGTTTACTTCCACACACAAAACATGTCTTCCTTTTGGAAGATTTTGTTGACAAAAAAGATGTTGACAAAAAAGATGTTCAAAACATGTCTTCCTTAATTAAATGAAGTTTACTTCCACACACAAAACTACTTTATTTTTCAAAGTTTTCTCTTAGTAATAATATAATAGCATTTTTTTTAGTCATCAAGTTATTTTTCTTGTGTGTGCTTAACTTAAGTGTGGGGGGGAAATATTATTGTGAAAAACGAAACTAGTTTTTAAATTCCAAAATTTTTGAGTCAAAATTTTTAAATTTTGTGAATTTGTTTGCCCTTGTGATCTAGTTGTTTTTACGCGTATAAGTTAATATATTAGAATAACTGGATCAATCCAATGGTGAAATCAGTAATTTTGAAAAATTCTAGATGTGTCCCGATTATTATTGCAATCCATTCTGGGATCGATGACATTTGCTAGCACATTTTATAGCCCTTCCACTAAAGTGTGAGGATTTGAGCCTATTCCATATATAAACATACATATTTTATTCTTGAAATCTTTTTGCTATGAGTGTGCCGGTGATTTTATTTATTCTAGAACTTGTACTTGTAAATCATTACCAGACCGCAGTAAGATCACATTCGTGTGATAAAGAGGCAACTTTAGGAATAAAACCAAATGGCCTTCCATTTTACATCTAATGATATATTAGCTAGCCACATCGGTTAGTTAACCACCTATGTGGACCTATTTGTTAGCGCTCATCTTTAGCGCTAGATACCCTTAGTACACCCTCCGAGCCAATCTTTTTATTTTTTGTTAAATCCAGAAAATACAAAAATATTTTACACTTTAAACCTTAGCCTACCCCTAGTCGATGTCTAAATGATTGGTTGCTAGTTGCTTGGTATGATTGGATTGTTTTTGATGATTATGAGTTAGCCGCACTTTGCCATTCGTGTGTGCCATTCCGACAAAGATGAAGGTGGCCAACTTCTTATTTGTATTTTTGTGGTGTGTGCTTATACGAAGTGTGGGGGAGATGTGATGTATGTGGTTGAAAAAAAATGAAAAAAAAGAGAGAAAAAAATGGATGAAAAAAAAATGAAAAAAAAAGAATAAGTCATCGAAAAAAAATGTATGTGATGACAATTATAGTCAATGTGCTATATTATAAAGAAGATGAAATATGTTTGAGATATCGATTAGCCAATATGCTAAGACGTGATATATATATTTGGTGATCGATATGTGAAGAGAAGATTGTAATTATAATCATTTCCGGGTTTGTGGTTTGTTCGTGACTAGCAACATGGGTATTAGACTTGACTTTATTTTTTTTTCTTTTAAATACAATTTAATAAATAATTCCATGCGTTATCCATACCCCTTAATCACCCGAAGCCTGTCGTTATAACCCGAATAAAAGGCCTATTTAGATGTTTATACTTGGTGCTTACGCCACGTCGGTGGAGTTTTGTTTCTTGTACAAGCCTATGGTAATATTTAGATCATGACTGAGCAATATGAGTGTACTATTCCTTAATATTATCCATCACTAAATAAATTGAGTGTTGAGTGAATTATACTTCATTCCCTTTTCGTGAGGAGCTTAGCCATGTTATCAAGCGAGAGAATCCATAGGGTATTGTCAAACATCTCGATTTTTCACCTCTTAAAGCTTAAAACGATGAATCATATCTTGTACTAGTACTTGGTAGATTTTCATCACATTTTTCTAATCATATTTCATGCACCATGTGCGATTTATTTTTTCTTAATTTCTAGATTTGCTTGAGGGCAAGCAAACCCTTAAGTGTGGGGGAGTTTGCGCTCATTTTTCGCCTATTTTTATATGTTTGTTATTAAAAAAAAAAAAAAAAAAAAAAAAAAAAAAAAAAAAAAAAAACCCAAAAATATTTTGATTTTTAAATTTTTCTTTTCGTTTTGTCATTTAGGTTTGTCTTTTAATTTTTCTTTTCTTAGATTTGCTTGAGGGCAAGCAAAGTTTAAGTGTGTGGGAATTTGATAACGCTCAAATTGTGCATGTTTTTAGTAGCATTATCCTTGCTTTTATGTATGTTATTTGGTTATAATCATATGCTTTTGTTACTTAATCATACAAAAGTGTGTTTGCTAGTTCATTTGTAGCCAAGTACAGGAAAGTGGAGAAAAAGACGGAAAAAGAAGTAAAACACGAAGATTTCTCCATGTATGACGAATTCCCGACAAAAGCAAGACTTGTGGAGTATATTCGAGAAGGTAAAGTCATCAAGTTAGTGGTCCAAAGACTCAAGAATAAAGTTCAAGAAGGAAAACGGGAAAGAAATGAAGAAATAAAGCTAAAACAAAGACATATTGGAAGCCTCGTTGTTCCCGACACACCTTCACCATTTTGGCCATAACTTTTGCATACGGACTCCGTTTGACCCCCCGTTCGTGGCCACGGAAAGCTAAGAGAAAGATCTACAAATTTGGATACTGAACTTGTCTGTCAAAAGGTCGCAACCGAATCGGTTGGAGCCCAACCAAAACGGTTGCTCCAATCTGACCTCCCCAAGTCATTTTTAATGCAATAATTAAGTGTCATTAAGCCCCAAGTCCGATCATGTGGTCCTAATAACTCCTAAACCTGCTACTTTATGACACTTTGTGCCCAAGAAACTTACTTGGTGGGTAAGGGTGGCTTCTACCTATAAATAAGACCATTTAGGGTTAGTTTTGTGTGTGTAATTCTAGCCTCCACCCTTAAGGACGAATTTCCACCAAATTTATCTTCCCCAAAAGACCACAAACCTCTACTATTTCCAGAAGTATGCTTGGTTAGAAGTTGTAGTTGATTGGAGGCTTGAAGGAGTGCTATAATCCTTCACCCTTGCATAATGTAATCTTACTTTGGGTAAACCTTGTTACTTTTATGATGTTGAATGCTATTGTTCATGTTTGGTTTTTTGATTGTGTTGATTATGTGATTCTTGTGAATGTTGTCTTGATACTTGTTTATTTCATATGAGAACTTGTGATAAAAGGATGTTTGGATAATTGTGGTGTTTGTTTGGAATATGTTGATAACATCATATTTGGTTGAATTGGAACTTGTTCTTGTTTATTGTTTTGGTTGATCATTGTTGAGTTCAATGGACGAAAGTATTCTTAACAATGGTTAGTTTCAATTCATTAGTGACAAATGATTTTGGTCTTGTACTTTGTGACGATTGTATGAGAAACTTAATAAACATAACAAGTAAGGGTTTAATTTGGATTAAGGTCGAAAGAAATCTTTTGAATATGTGTTCTCGTTATCTTTCAAGTAAATGGAACTTATCGAATTAATAACATCAAAGTCTAAGGCCGAAAGGATTCTTTGTTGTTGTTAGCATAAGGCTCATGACATGACCATTTGATTGAGGTTTATGCATCTTTGATTTATAAAACACTAGACTATTATTATTGGTTCAAGAGGTCGAAAGATTACCTTTAATAATATATATTTTCCAAACTAAACATCCTAATATCCTTGTGATCATTTGTCTAAACATGTATGTTCTTTGTGTGCTTGTTCTCATATTTCTTTTCTTAGTGGTTTGATCCGTGACAATCATAACCACGACCTTGTTACTTGCTTAAACAAACAAACGACACTTGTAGTGCAACCAAGTCTCTTGGGACGACCTTGATTTACCATATACTATACTACAACTCGACTAGGGTATACTTGCCCGAATGTGTTCCTAGTTAACCGGTAATTCTTGATTATAAATTTAAAACCCCGATGGAACCCATCAATGCTGGATTCTATTGGCCAACAATATTCAAAGAAGCACATACACTTGTTCAGAACTGTGATGCTTGCCAAAGAACCACCAACCTTTCACGCAGAGACGAAATGCCATTGACAAGCATTCAAGTGTGTGAAATATTCGATATTTGGGGAATTGATTTCATGGGACCATTTCCTAAATCCCACAAATACGAATACATTCTCGTTGGTATAGATTATGTGTCCAAATGGGCAGAAGCTGAAGCTTTACCAACGAACGATGCCCGCGTCATCGTTAATTTTCTCAAAAAGCTTTTCGCTCGTTATGGAATCCCCAAAGCCTTGATAAGCGATCAAGGAACCCATTTTTGTAACCGACAAATGGTGAAAACCATGAACAGATACGGGGTTCATCATCGATTCGTGACAACTTATCACCCAAAAACCAGTGGCCAAGTTGAAAACACCAACAGAGCTCTTAAAAGAATACTCGAAAAAACAGTGAAGGACAATCCTTCAGTGTGGTCGAAGAAACTTGACGATGCTCTGTGGGCGTTTCGTACGGCTTACAAAACTCCTATTGGCACAACTCCTTACAGACTCATGTATGGAAAAACTTGTCATTTGTCGTTCGAAGTTGAACATCGTGCTTACTGGGATCTCAGAAAGTGTAACACCGATCTCAAAATAGCTGGAGAGAAGAGATTTTTGCAATTGCACGAACTCAATGAATTAAGACTCCGAGCTTATGAAGATTCCAAACTATATAAGGCCAGAACAAAAGCTTATTACGACAAAAAGCTGAGAATTCGAAAAAAATTCAAAGCCGGAGATAAAGTTCTGCTTTTCAACATGAAATTCAAATTCAAAGCTCCTAAATTACAACCAAGATGGTTTGGCCCATATATCGTTAAACATGGATATCCATCCGGATATGTGGAACTTTATTACAAACATGGTGGAAGTTTCATCGTTAATGGGCACCGAATCAAATTATACTACGATAAGGAGCAAATGAATGAAATATCAGTTGAGACAGTCTCACCTGAAAATGAATTCGAAACCATCACCTTCGTAGAACCTTTTCCAGGAAGAATCCCACAAAGTGTTCCTTGGAAACCATCTGTTGAGTTCATCAGGAGCGATATTGATGCAACTGGTGAAGAATTCATGTATGTCCCCGAACTTTTTAAAATGTTCAAGGCTGCAACTGTAGCCAAGTAAATTCGGGAAGATTCGAGTCAGGCTGATGACTCACTAATAAAACAAGCGCTTCTCGGGAGGCAACCCGTGTGTTTCAGATTTGATTTTCTGTGGTCACGCCCCAAAGTTTAAACCCTTGGTTGAACTTAAGTGTGGGGGTGCCACATCTTAATAAAACTCTTTTTGTTTGCATATAAGATTTTGTATAGGTAATGATTACTCCAGGGGACGCTTGGATAAAGAAAAATAAGCTGACAAACTCATTGGAATATCTGGTTTTATCTCAATTTCCCTATTTCTATACTTTGAAGTTCGTTTTTCACATTGAGGACAATGTTTAACTTAAGTGTGGGGGGGGGGGGGGTGAATAGGAAGATTAGAGTTTTTAAGCTTAAATTTAAAATTTTGTTTGCCCTTGTGATCTAGTTATTTTCACGCTTCTAGGACAATATATTAGAATAACTGGATCAAACCACTGGTAAAACTGGTAATATTTGAAACTTTGAGATGTGTTCCGATTAATATTGCAATCCATTCTGGGATTGATAAACATTTGCTAGCACAAATTATAGCCCTTACCACTAAAATTGTGAGGATTTGAGCATGCTCTATATAAAGCATACATCTTTTATGCTTGAATCTTTTGCTATGAGTGTGCCGGTGATTTTATTTATTCTAGAACTTGTGCTTGTAAATCATTACCAGACCGCAGTGAGATCGCATTCGTGCGATATAAGTGAATTCGTGTGATAAAGAGGCACCTTAGGATTTAACCTAAATGGCCTTCCATTTTCCATATTATGCTATATTAGCTAGCCACATCGGTTAGTTAACCACCTACATGGACCCATTTGTAGCACTCATCTTTAGCGCTAGATACCCCTAGTTACACCCTCTGAGCCATCCTTTTCGTTTTTAATAAATCTAGAAAACACAAAAAGATTTTACACTATAAACCTTAGCCTAACCCTTGTCAATGTCTAAACGGTTGGTGGCTAGTCACCTGGAATGAGAATATTGTTTAAATGATTATGAGTAACCGCACCTTGTTAGTTGTGTGAGCCATTTCAAGGATGTTTTATAAAAAAAAAAAAAAAAAAAAAAAAAAAAAAAAAAAAAAAAAGAAAAAAAAGTGAATGTATAAGCCAATGTATTAGACTTGTGGAAATTCAAAGAAAAGAAGATGAAGCTATAATCATTTTATTGGTTTGCGGATTGTTTGGTAGCTAGCAACATGTATTAGACTTGATTCTATTTCTATTTTAACACCAATTTCATTAACATTCCCATGCCTTATCCATACCCTTAGCCCTAAGCCTTAACATTATAACTTGAATACAAGTCCTCTTTAGATGTTTTTACTTGGTGATCATGCCACGTCGGTGGAGTTTTGTTTCTTGTACAAGCTTATGATAATAATCTAATCATGACTGAGCAATGAGTGTGATTTATCTTGTTACTCCACTAAAAATTGAGAGGTTGAGTGAATTATATTTCGTTCCTTTTTCGTGAGGTGTTTTGAAATGTTAATCATGCAAGAAAATCATTGGATATTGTCAAACATCTTGAAAGTTTCACCCTTAAAAGCTTAATTGATGAATCTTCTCTCGTACTTGTAATTGGAGGATTTGCATCATATTTTTCGTAATCATAATTTTATACCAGTGGATGTTTTTCCTAGATTTGCTTGAGGGCAAGCAAAGTTTAAGTGTGGGGGAATTTGATAACCCTCAGATTGTACATGTTTTCAGTAGCGTTATGTGTGCTTTTGTATATGTTATTCGTTTATATTTGTATGATTTCAGTGCTTAATCACATCAAAAGATGTTTGTCTAGTATTTATAACCAAGTGCAGGGAAATGGAAGGAAAAGTAAAAGAATGTTCAACAAAAGAAAGATTCCCATTTCAGTGAAGCATGTCAAGCACAAATCAGTATTTCAAGTACCATAGAAGACCAAGATGATTGAAGAACCAAGCTCTACAAGTCAGAATAAAGTTAAGGTCGATTTTGCGTCACTCAGGAAGACCAACCGCATCGGTTGCAATCGCAACCGGATCAGTTGGATGATGGTTAAAAGATTCCTGTGAGGATGGACCAACCGATTGGTTGCCACCCGCAACCGATGCGGTTGAAGCATTGCTAGAAGACCAACCGGATCGGTTGGTCATGCGACCGATCTGGTTGGGAGACATGTTTCTGCCAAATCTTCATCACTAATTTTCCCCATTGTATCCAAACGATTCTAGGTCCTTCCCTTGGTGTATTCTAGTCCCTTCTTAACTCCTTGGAGGCCAAGTTCAGCAATTAATACCCAAAGCCTTGGAACTAGTATAAATAGAGACCTCTTGTGAGCATATGAGACACACACATCAATACAACTCTCTTTATTCATCAAACAAAGCTCTTAGCTCTCAAATTCGTCCTCAGAAGTCCAGGAAAGTTTGGAGTTCCAGAAGTACCATATTTGGAGGTCAAAAGCCCAAGGAGTCTACCCCAATACTTTGAGAATCATTACTTCACCATTTGTAATCTTATTCCAAGCATTGTAAGACTCTTAATCATGCTTTCTAATGTTCAAAGTTCTGAGTTTATGATAAGATCGTTTATAAGCTCAGCTAGGGATCAATAACAATGTTGGAATCACTCCTAAACCATAATTCAAGTGTTAGTTACTCATATGTAATAGGTAGCTTATTATGGCCTTTATGTTTGTTTAAGGTCAAGCTTATGTAGAAGGCCCATAAGCTTAGGCCCATGTCCAATAAGGAAAAAGGAAGGAGTGGGAGTGTTGCCCTAGCTCCTTGCCTATAAATACTCTTGTAAACCTTCATTTGAAGGTTGGTTGTTCAATTTAGTCTTTCACTCCTACTCCTACGCGTAACTGTCTTTACTTATCGTGTGTGTATGTTTGGTTTACTTGTTCAATCGCCTTTATCTCTTTCTTGTAAGCTTGTGTTGTAAAACTAGTGACCTATCAGTGGTATCAATCGCCTACTAGTTGGGTGAATCGTTTTGTTTTTGAAGTGGGTTTTTGGTCCTACGCGTAAAACAACGGTTTGATACTTTGGTTCGCTTAAAAACTCGTTTTTTACACTTTTTAATCCAAGATTCTTGTACTTTCAATGTTTTAAGGTGTTAAAATAACTGTTTTTGGCAAAAAGTTTCAAACTTTATGCGTGGATCATCTTTTTTAAACTAGTTTTTGAACGAGGGTGTAAACCTACGCGTAACTGTTTTAGAAGCTTTGGATCATCAAGTTTCACACTTTTGTGTTATTTTGGTGATATTGAAGCTATTTCATCACAAAAATCTGGTTTAGAAACATCTTTGGGCAAAAGTCATTTTACGAGTAGAACTACGCGTATCAAAACCCTAATTCTACGCTTAACTTTATCCGTGGTTTGATCTTCAGTTTCGTGGTTTACTCCGTGTTTTCTTGCTTGGATAAGCCTGAAAATACGTCGACTTTGGATATCTTTTGCACTGTGAAGTGTAAAAGATCACTTGGGATAAAACCCTAATCTTACGCATAAGCATAAAGCTTACACGTAGAAATCCTACGCATAAGATTCATCTTACGCCTAAGCATAGTCTTACGCATAAGATAATCCTACGCCTAACTTTCTACGCATAACTTTGTGTCTACGCATAACTTTAGCGTCTTTACCCTACTTATGTGTAAACTAAATCTACGCGTAACTCTTTCTTGTTACGCGTAACTTTGGTGTTTTTACGCATAAGTGCTACTTGGCTATTGTGATTTCTACGCCTAAGGATACTTCATCAACAAAGGTTCATTCGACTATAAAGATCCATCAACACAATTTATAAAAAAACAAAAAACAAAAAAAAAACAAAAAAAAAAGAGAATGTATAAGCCAATGTGCTATGTTCGAAGAAAAGTTGTCATGGAAAATCAAAGCTAAGAGTTGTGGAAATTCAAAGAAAAGAAGATGAAGCTATAATCATTTTATTGGTTTGCGGATTGTTTGGTAGCTAGCAACATGGGTATTAGACTTGATTCTATTTTTATTTTAACACCATTTTCATTAACCTTCCCATGCCTTATCCATACCCTTAGCCCTAAGCCTTAACATTATAACTTGAATAAAAGTCCTCTTTAGATGTTTTTACTTGGTGCTCATGCCACGTCGGTGGAGTTTTCTTTCTTGTACAAGCTTATGATAATAATCTAATCATGACTGAGCAATGAGTGTGATTTATCTTGTTACTCCACTAAAAATTGAGAGGTTGAGTGAATTATATTTCGTTCCTTTTTCGTGAGGTGTTTTGAAATGTTAATCATGCAAGAAAATCATTGGATATTGTCAAACATCTTGAAAGTTTCACCCTTAAAAGCTTAATTGATGAATCTTCTCTCGTACTTGTACTTGGAGGATTTGCATCATATTTTTCGTAATCATAATTTTATACCAGTGGATGTTTTTCCTAGATTTGCTTGAGGGCAAGAAAAGTTTAAGTGTGGGGGAATTTGATAACCCTCAGATTGTACATGTTTTCAGTAGCGTTATGTGTGCTTTTGTATATGTTATTCGTTTATATTTGTATGATTTCAGTGCTTAATCGCATCAAAAGATGTTTGACTAGTATTTATAACCAAGTGCAGGGAAATGGAAGGAAAAGTAAAAGAATGTTCAAAAAAAGAAAGATTCCCATTTCAGTGAAGCATGTCAAGCACAAATCAGTATTTCAAGTACCATAGAAGACCAAGATGATTGAAGAACCAAGCTCTACAAGTCAGAATAAAGTTAAGGTCGATTTTGCGTCACTCAGGAAGACCAACCGCATCGGTTGTAATCGCAACCGGATCGGTTGGATGATGGTTAAAAGATTCATGTGAGGATGGACCAACCGATTGGTTGCCACCCGCAACCGATGCGGTTGGAGCATTGCTAGAAGACCAACCGGATCGGTTGGTCATGCGACCGATCCGGTTGGGAGACCTGTTTCTGCCAAATCTTCATCACTAATTTTCCCCATTGTATCCAAACGATTCTAGGTCCTTCCCTTGGTGTATTCTAGTCCCTTCTTAACTCCTTGGAGGCCAAGTTCAGCAATTAATACCCAAAGCCTTGGAACTAGTATAAATAGAGACCTCTTGTGAGCATATGAGACACACACATCAATACAACTCTCTTTCTTCATCAAACAAAGCTCTTAGCTCTCAAATTCATCCTCAGAAGTCCAGGAAAGTTTGGAGTTCTAGAAGTACCATATTTGGAGGTCAAAAGCCCAAGGAGTCTACCCCAATACTTTGAGAATTATTACTTCACCATTTGTAATCTTATTCCAAGCATTGTAAGACTCTTAATCATGCTTTCTAATGTTCAAAGTTCTGAGTTTATGATAAGATCGTTTATAAGCTCAGCTAGGGATCAATAACAATGTTGGAATCACTCCTAAACCATAATTCAAGTGTTAGTTACTCATATGTAATAGGTAGCTTATTATGGCCTTTATGTTTGTTTAAGGTCAAGCTTTTGTAGAAGGCCCATAAGCTTAGGCCCATGTCCAATAAGGAAAAGGGAAGGAGTGGGAGTGTTGCCCTAGCTCCTTGCCTATAAATACTCTTGTAAACCTTCATTTGAAGGTTGGTTGTTCAATTTACTCTTTCACTCATACTCCTACGCGTAACTGTCTTTACTTATCATGTGTGTGTGTTTGGTTTACTTGTTCAATCGCCTTTATCTCTTTCTTGTAAGCTTGTGTTGTAAAACTAGTGACCTATCAGTGGTATCAATCGCCTACTAGTTGGGTGAATCGTTTTGTTTTTGAAGTGGGTTTTTGGTCCTACGCGTAAAACAACGGTTTGATACTTTGGTTCGCTTAAAAACTCGTTTTTTACACTTTTTAATCCAAGATTCTTGTACTTTCAATGTTTTAAGGTGTTAAAATAACTGTTCTTGGCAAAAAGTTTCAAACTTTATGCGTGGATCATCTTTTTTAAACTAGTTTTTGAGCGAGGGTGTAAACCTACGCGTAACTGTTTTAGAAGCTTTGGATCATCAAGTTTCACACTTTTGTGTTATTTTGGTGATATTGAAGCTATTTAATCACAAAAATTTGGTTTAGAAACATCTTTGGGCAAAAGTCATTTTATGAGTAGAACTACGCGTATCAAAACCCTAATTCTACGCTTAACTTTATCCGTGGTTTGATCTTCAGTTTCGTGGTTTACTCCGTGTTTTCTTGCTTGGATAAGCCTGAAAATACGTCGACTTTGGATATCTTTTGCACTGTGAAGTGTAAAAGATCACTTGGGATAAAACCCTAATCTTACGCATAAGCATAAAGCTTACGCGTAGAGATCCTACGCATAAGATTCATCTTACGCCTAAGCATAGTCTTACGCATAAGATAATCCTACGCCTAACTTTCTACGCATAACTTTGTGTCTACGCATAACTTTAGCGTCTTTACCCTACTTATGTGTAAACTAAATCTACGCGTAACTCTTTCTTGTTACGCGTAACTTTGGTGTTTTTACGCATAAGTGCTACTTGGCTATTGTGATTTCTACGCCTAAGGATACTTCATCAACAAAGGTTCATTCGACTATAAAGATCCATCAACACAATTTATAAAAAAACAAAAAACAAAAAAACAAAAAAAAAAAAAGAGAATGTATAAGCCAATGTGCTATGTTCGAAGAAAAGTTGTCATGGCAAATCAAAGCGAAGAGTTGTGGAAATTCAAAGAAAAGAAGATGAAGCTATAATCATTTTATTGGTTTGCAGATTGTTTGGTAGCTAGCAACATGGGTATTAGACTTGATTCTATTTTTATTTTAACACCATTTTCATTAACATTCCCATGCCTTATCCATACCCTTAGCCCTAAGCCTTAACATTATAACTTGAATAAAAGTCCTCTTTAGATGTTTTTACTTGGTGCTCATGCCACGTCGGTGGAGTTTTCTTTCTTGTACAAGCTTATGATAATAATCTAATCATGACTGAGCAATGAGTGTGATTTATCTTGTTACTCCACTAAAAATTGAAAGGTTGAGTAAATTATATTTCGTTCCTTTTTCGTGAGGTGTTTTGAAATGTTAATCATGCAAGAAAATCATTGGATATTGTCAAACATCTTGAAAGTTTCACCCTTAAAAGCTTAATTGATGAATCTTCTCTCGTACTTGTACTTGGAGGATTTGCATCATATTTTTCGTAATCATAATTTTATACCAGTGGATGTTTTTCCTAGATTTGCTTGAGGGCAAGCAAAGTTTAAGTGTGGGGGAATTTGATAACCCTCAGATTGTACATGTTTTCAGTAGCTTTATGTGTGCTTTTGTATATGTTATTCGTTTATATTTGTATGATTTCAGTGCTTAATCGCATCAAAAGATGTTTGTCTAGTATTTATAACCAAGTGCAGGGAAATGGAAGGAAAATTAAAAGAATGTTCAACAAAAGAAAGATTCCCATTTCAGTGAAGCATGTCAAGCACAAATCAGTATTTCAAGTACCATAGAAGACCAAGATGATTGAAGAACCAAGCTCTACAAGTCAGAATAAAGTTAAGATCGATTTTGCGTCACTCAGGAAGACCAACCGCATCGGTTGCAATCGCAACCGGATCGGTTGGATGATGGTTAAAAGATTCCTGTGAGGATGGACCAACCGATTGGTTGCCACCCGCAACCGATGCGGTTGGAGCATTGCTAGAAGACCAACCGGATCGGTTGGTCATGCGACCGATCCGGTTGGGAGACCTGTTTCTGCCAAATCTTCATCACTAATTTTCCCCATTGTATCCAAACGATTCTAGGTCCTTCCCTTGGTGTATTCTAGTCCCTTCTTAACTCCTTGGAGGCCAAGTTCAGCAATTAATACCCAAAGCCTTGGAACTAGTATAAATAGAGACCTCTTGTGAGCATATGAGACACACACATCAATACAACTCTCTTTCTTCATCAAACAAAGCTCTTAGCTCTCAAATTCATCCTCAGAAGTCCAGGAAAGTTTGGAGTTCTAGAAGTACCATATTTGGAGGTCAAAAGCCCAAGGAGTCTACCCGAATACTTTGAGAATTATTACTTCACCATTTGTAATCTTATTCCAAGCATTGTAAGACTCTTAATCATGCTTTCTAATGTTCAAAGTTCTGAGTTTATGATAAGATCGTTTATAAGCTTAGCTAGGGATCAATAACAATGTTGGAATCACTCCTAAACCATAATTCAAGTGTTAGTTACTCATATGTAATAGGTAGCTTATTATGGCCTTTATGTTTGTTTAAGGTCAAGCTTTTGTAGAAGGCCCATAAGCTTAGGCCCATGTCCAATAAGGAAAAGGGAAGGAGTGGGAGTGTTGCCCTAGCTCCTTGCCTATAAATACTCTTGTAAACCTTCATTTGAAGGTTGGTTGTTCAATTTAGTCTTTCACTCATACTCCTACGCGTAACTGTCTTTACTTATCGTGTGTGTGTGTTTGGTTTACTTGTTCAATCGCCTTTATCTCTTTCTTGTAAGCTTGTGTTGTAAAACTAGTGACCTATCAGTGGTATCAATCGCCTACTACTTGGGTGAATCGTTTTGTTTTTGAAGTGGGTTTTTGGTCCTACGCGTAAAACAACGGTTTGATACTTTGGTTCGCTTAAAAACTCGTTTTTTACACTTTTTAATCCAAGATTCTTGTACTTTCAATGTTTTAAGGTGTTAAAATAACTGTTTTTGGCAAAAAGTTTCAAACTTTATGCGTGGATCATCTTTTTTAAACTAGTTTTTGAACGAGGGTGTAAACCTACGCGTAACTGTTTTAGAAGCTTTGGATCATCAAGTTTCACACTTTTGGGTTATTTTGGTGATATTGAAGCTATTTAATCACCAAAATCTGGTTTAGAAACATTTTTGGGCAAAAGTCATTTTACGAGTAGAACTACGCGTATCAAAACCCTAATTCTACGCGTAACTTTATCCGTGGTTTGATCTTCAGTTTCGTGGTTTACTCCGTGTTTTCTTGCTTGGATAAGCCTGAAAATACGTCGACTTTGGATATCTTTTGCACTGTGAAGTGTAAAAGATCACTTGGGATAAAACCCTAATCTTACGCATAAGCATAAAGCTTACGCGTAGAAATCCTACGCATAAGATTCATCTTACGCCTAAGCATAGTCTTACGCATAAGATAATCCTACGCCTAACTTTCTACGCATAACTTTGTGTCTACGCATAACTTTAGCGTCTTTTCCCTACTTATGCGTAAACTAAATCTACGTGTAACTCTTTCTTGTTACGCGTAACTTTGGTGTTTTTACGCATAAGTGCTACTTGGCTATTGTGATTTCTACGCCTAAGGATACTTCATCAACAAAGGTTCGTTCGACTACAAAGATCCATCAACACAAGTTATAAAAAAAAAGTGAATGTATAAGCCAATGTGCTATGTTCGAAGAAAAGTTGTCACGGCAAATCAAAGCGAAGAGTTGTGGAAATTCAAAGAAAAGAAGATGAAGCTATAATCATTTTATTGGTTTGCGGATTGTTTGGTAGCTAGCAACATGGGTATTAGACTTGATTCTATTTTTATTTTAACACCAATTTCATTAACATTCCCATGCCTTATCCATACCCTTAGCCCTAAGCCTTAATATTATAACTTGAATAAAAGTCATCTTTAGATGTTTTTACTTGGTGCTCATGCCACGTCGGTGGAGTTTTGTTTCTTGTACAAGCTTATGATAATAATCTAATCATGACTGAGCAATGAGTGTGATTTATCTTGTTACTCCACTAAAAATTGAGAGGTTGAGTGAATTATATTTCGTTTCTTTTTCGTGAGGTGTTTTGAAATGTTAATCATGCAAGAAAATCATTGGATATTGTCAAACATCTTGAAAGTTTCACCCTTAAAAGCTTAATTGATGAATCTTCTCTTGTACTTGTACTTGGAGGATTTGCATCATATTTTTCGTAATCATAATTTTATACTAGTGAATGTTTTTCCTAGATTTGCTTGAGGGCAAGCAAAGTTTAAGTGTGGGGGAATTTGATAACCCTCAGATTGTACATGTTTTCAGTAGCGTTATGTGTGCTTTTGTATATGTTATTCGGTTATATTTGTATGATTTCAGTGCTTAATCGCATCAAAAGATGTTTGTCTAGTATTTATAACCATGTGCAGGGAAATGGAAGGAAAAGTAAAAGAATGTTCAACAAAAGAAAGATTCCCATTTCAGTGAAGCAAGTGAAGCACAAATCAGTATTTCAAGTACCATAGAAGACCAAGATGATTGAAGAACCAAGCTCTACAAGTCAGAATAAAGTTAAGGTCGATTTTGCGTCACTCAGGAAGACCAACCGCATCGGTTGCAATCGCAACCGGATCGGTTGGATGATGGTTAAAAGATTCCTTTGAGGATGGACCAACCGATTGGTTGCCACCCGCAACCGATGCGGTTGGAGCTTTGCTAGGAGACCAACCGGATCGGTTGGTCATGCGACCGATCCGGTTGGGAGACCTGTTTCTGCCAAATCTTCATCACTAATTTTCCCCATTGTATCCAAACGATTCTAGGTCCTTCCCTTGGTGTATTCTAGTCCCTTCTTAACTCCTTGGAGGCCAAGTTCAGCAATTAATACCCAAAGCCTTGGAACTAGTATAAATAGAGACCTCTTGTGAGCATATGAGACACACACATCAATACAACTCTCTTTATTCATCAAACAAAGCTCTTAGCTCTCAAATTCGTCCTCAGAAGTCCAGGAAAGTTTGGAGTTCCAGAAGTACCATATTTGGAGGTCAAAAGCCCAAGGAGTCTACCCCAATACTCTGAGAATCATTACTTCACCATTTGTAATCTTATTCCAAGCATTGTAAGACTCTTAATCATGCTTTCTAATGTTCAAAGTTATGAGTTTATGATAAGATCGTTTATAAGCTCAGCTAGGGATCAATAACAATGTTGGAATCACTCCTAAACCATAATTCAAGTGTTAGTTACTCATATGTAATAGGTAGCTTATTATGGCCTTTATGTTTGTTTAAGGTCAAGCTTATGTAGAAGGCCCATAAGCTTAGGCCCATGTCCAATAAGGAAAAGGGAAGAAGTGGGAGTGTTGCCCTAGCTCCTTGCCTATAAATACTCTTGTAAACCTTCATTTGAAGGTTGGTTGTTCAATTTACTCTTTCACTCATACTCCTACGCGTAACTGTCTTTAGTTATCGTGTGTGTGTGTTTGGTTTACTTGTTCAATCGCCTTTATCTCTTTCTTGTAAGCTTGTGTTGTAAAACTAGTGACCTATCAGTGGTATCAATCGCCTACTAGTTGGGTGAATCGTTTTATTTTTGAAGTGGGTTTTTGGTCCTACGCGTAAAACAACGGTTTGATACTTTGGTTCGCTTAAAAACTCGTTTTTTACACTTTTTAATCCAAGATTCTTGTACTTTCAATGTTTTAAGGTGTTAAAATAACTGTTTTTGGCAAAAAGTTTCAAACTTTATGCATGGATCATCTTTTTTAAACTAGTTTTTGAACGAGGGTGTAAACCTACGCGTAACTGTTTTAGAAGCTTTGGATCATCAAGTTTCACACTTTTGTGTTATTTTGGTGATATTGAAGCTATTTAATCACAAAAATCTGGTTTAGAAACATCTTTGGGCAAAAGTCATTTTACGAGTAGAACTACGCGTATCAAAACCCTAATTCTACGCGTAACTTTATCCGTGGTTTGATCTTCAGTTTCGTGGTTTACTCCGTGTTTTCTTGCTTGGATAAGCCTGAAAATACGTTGACTTTGGATATCTTTTGCACTGTGAAGTGTAAAAGATCACTTGGGATAAAACACTAATCTTACGCATAAGCATAAAGCTTACGCGTAGAAATCCTACGCGTAAGATTCATCTTACGCCTAAGCATAGTCTTACGCATAAGATAATCCTACGCCTAACTTTCTACGCATAACTTTGTGTCTACGCATAACTTTAGCGTCTTTTCCCTACTTATGCGCAAACTAAATCTACGTGTAACTCTTTCTTGTTACGCGTAACTTTGGTGTTTTTACGCATAAGTGCTACTTGGCTATTGTGATTTCTACGCCTAAGGATACTTCATCAACAAAGGTTCATTTGACTACAAAGATCCATCAACACAAGTTATAAAAAAAAAAGTGAATGTATAAGCCAATGTGCTATGTTCAAAGAAAAGTTGTCATGGCAAATCAAAGCGAAGAGTTGTGGAAATTCAAAGAAAAGAAGATGAATCTATAATCATTTTATTGGTTTGCGGATTGTTTGGTAGCTAGCAACATGGGTATTAGACTTGATTCTATTTTTATTTTAACACCAATTTCATTAACATTCCCATGCCTTATCCATACCCTTAGCCCTAAGCCTTAACATTATAACTTGAATAAAAGTCCTCTTTAGATGTTTTTACTTGGTGCTCATGCCACGTCGGTGGAATTGTTTCTTGTACAAGCTTATGATAATAATCTAATCATGACTGAGCAATGAGTGTGATTTATCTTGTTACTCCACTAAAAATTGAGAGGTTGAGTGAATTATATTTCGTTCCTTTTTCGTGAGGTGTTTTGAAATGTTAATCATGCAAGAAAATCATTGGATATTGTCAAACATCTTGAAAGTTTCACCCTTAAAAGCTTAATTGATGAATCTTCTCTCGTACTTGTACTTGGAGGATTTGCATCATATTTTTCGTAATCATAATTTTATACCAGTGGATGTTTTTCCTAGATTTGCTTGAGGGCAAGCAAAGTTTAAGTGTGGGGGAATTTGATAACCCTCAGATTGTACATGTTTTCAGTAGCGTTATGCGTGCTTTTGTATATGTTATTCGGTTATATTTGTATGATTTCAGTGCTTAATCGCATCAAAGGATGCTTGTCTAGTATTTATAACCAAGTGCAAGGAAATGGAAGGAAAAGTAAAAGAATGTTCAACAAAATAAAGATTCCTATTTCAGTGAAGCGTGTCAAGCACAAATCAGTATTTCAAGTACCATAGAAGACCAAGATGATTGAAGAACCAAGCTCTACAAGTCAGAATAAAGTTAAGGTCGATTTTGTGTCACTCAGGAAGACCAACCGCATCGGTTGCAATCGCAACCGGATCGGTTAGATGATGGTTAAAAGATTCCTGTGAGGATGGACCAACCGATTGGTTGCCACTCGCAACCGATGCGGTTGGAGCATTGCTAGAAGACCAACCGGATCGGTTGGTCATGCGACCGATCCGGTTGGGAGACCTGTTTCTGTCAAATCTTCATCACTAATTTTTTATCCAAACGATTCTAGGTCCTTCCCTTGGTGTATTCTAGTCCCTTCTTAACTCCTTGGAGGCCAAGTTCAGCAATTAATACCCAAATTCTTGGAACTAGTATAAATAGAGACCTCTTGTGAGCATATGAGACACACACATCAATACAACTCTCTTTATTCATCAAACAAAGCTCTTAGCTCTCAAATTCGTCCTCAGAAGTCCAGGAAAGTTTGGAGTTCCAGAAGTACCATATTTGGAGGTCAAAAGCCCAAGGAGTCTACCCCAATACTTTGAGAATCATTACTTCACCATTTGTAATCTTATTCCAAGCATTGTAAGACTCTTAATCATGCTTTCTAATGTTCAAAGTTCTGAGTTTATGATAAGATCGTTTATAAGCTCAGCTAGGGATCAATAACAATGTTGGAATCAATCCTAAACCATAATTCAAGTGTTAGTTACTCATATGTAATAGGTAGCTTATTATGGCCTTTATGTTTGTTTAAGGTCAAGCTTATGTAGAAGGCCCATAAGCTTAGGCCCATGTCCAATAAGGAAAAGGGAAGGAGTAGGAGTGATGCCCTAGTTCCTTGCCTATAAATACTCTTGTAAACCTTCATTTGAAGGTTGGTTGTTCAATTTACTCTTTCACTCATACTCCTACGCGTAACTGTCTTTACTTATCGTGTGTGTGTGTTTGGTTTACTTGTTCAATCGCCTTTATCTCTTTCTTGTAAGCTTGTGTTGTAAAACTAGTGACCTATCAGTGGTATCAATCGCCTACTAGTTGGGTGAATCGTTTTGTTTTTGAAGTGGGTTTTTGGTCCTACGCGTAAAACAATGGTTTGATACTTTGGTTCGCTTAAAAACTCGTTTTTACACTTTTTAATCCAAGATTCTTGTACTTTCAATGTTTTAAGGTGTTAAAATAACTGTTTTTGGCAAAAAGTTTCAAACTTTATGCGTGGATCATCTTTTTTAAACTAGTTTTTGAACGAGGGTGTAAACCTACGCGTAACTGTTTTAGAAGCTTTGGATCATCAAGTTTCACACTTTTGTGTTATTTTGGTGATATTGAAGCTATTTCATCACAAAAATCTGGTTTAGAAACATCTTTGGGCAAAAGTCATTTTACGAGTAGAACTACGCGTATCAAAACCCTAATTCTACGCGTAACTTTATCCGTGGTTTGATCTTCAGTTTCGTGGTTTACTCCGTGTTTTCATGCTTGGATAAGCCTGAAAATACGTCGACTTTGGATATCTTTTGCACTGTGAAGTGTAAAAGATCACTTGGGATAAAACCCTAATCTTACGCATAAGCATAAAGCTTACGCGTAGAAATCCTACGCATAAGATTCATCTTACGCCTAAGCATAGTCTTACGCATAAGATAATCCTACGCCTAACTTTCTACGCATAACTTTGTGTCTACGCATAACTTTAGCGTCTTTTCCCTACTTATGCGTAAACTAAATCTACGCGTAACTCTTTCTTGTTACGCGTAACTTTGGTGTTTTTACGCATAAGTGCTACTTGGCTATTGTGATTTCTACGCCTAAGGATACTTCATCAACAAAGGTTCATTTGGCTACAAAGATCCATCAACACAAGTTATAAAAAAAAAAAAAAAAAAAAAAAAAAAAAAAAAAAAAAAAAAAAGTGAATGTATAAGCCAATGTGCTATGTTCGAAGAAAAGTTGTCATGGAAAATCAAAGCGAAGAGTTGTAGAAATTCAAAGATAAGAAGATGAAGCTATAATCATTTTATTGGTTTGCGGATTGTTTGGTAGCTAGCAACATGGGTATTAGAATTGATTCTATTTTTATTTTAACACCAATTTCATTAACATTCCCATGCCTTATCCATACCCTTAGCCCTAAGCCTTAACATTATAACTTGAATAAAAGTCCTCTTTAGATGTTTTTACTTGGTGCTCATGCCACGTCGGTGGAGTTTTCTTTCTTGTACAAGCTTATGATAATAATCTAATAATGACTGAGCAATGAGTGTGATTTATCTTGTTACTCCACTAAAAATTGAGAGGTTGAGTGAATAATATTTCGTTCCTTTTTTCGTGAGGTGTTTTGAAATGTTAATCATGCAAGAAAATCATTGGATATTGTCAAACATCTTGAAAGTTTCACCCTTAAAAGCTTAATTGATGAATCTTCTCTCGTACTTGTACTTGGAGGATTTGCATCATATTTTTCGTAATCATAATTTTATACCAGTGGATGTTTTTCCTAGATTTTCTTGAGGGCAAGCAAAGTTTAAGTGTGGGGGAATTTGATAACCCTCAGATTTTACATGTTTTCAGTAGCGTTATGCGTGCTTTTGTATATGTTATTCGGTTATATTTGTATGATTTCAGTGCTTAATCGCATCAAAGGATGTTTGTCTAGTATTTATAACCAAGTGCAAGGAAATGGAAGGAAAAGTAAAAGAATGTTCAACAAAATAAAGATTCCCATTTCAGTGAAGCGTGTCAAGCAAAAATCAGTATTTCAAGTACCATAGAAGACCAAGATGATTGAAGAACCAAGCTCTACAAGTCAGAATAAAGTTAAGGTCGATTTTGTGTCACTCAGGAAGACCAACCGCATCGGTTGCAATCGCAACCGGATCGGTTAGATGATGGTTAAAAGATTCCTGTGAGGATGGACCAACCGATTGGTTGCCACCCGCAACCGATGCGGTTGGAGCATTGCTAGAAGACCAACCGGATCGGTTGGTCATGCGACCGATCCGGTTGGGAGACCTGTTTCTGCCAAATCTTCATCACTAATTTTCCCCATTGTATCCAAACGATTCTAGGTCCTTCCCTTGGTGTATTCTAGTCCCTTCTTAACTCCTTGGAGGCCAAGTTCAGCAATTAATACCCAAAGCCTTGGAACTAGTATAAATAGAGACCTCTTGTGAGCATATGAGACACACACATCAATACAACTCTCTTTATTCATCAAACAAAGCTCTTAGCTCTCAAATTCGTCCTCAGAAGTCCAGGAAAGTTTGGAGTTCCAGAAGTACCATATTTGGAGGTCAAAAGCCCAAGGAGTCTACCCCAATACTTTGAGAATCATTACTTCACCATTTGTAATCTTATTCCAAGCATTGTAAGACTCTTAATAATGCTTTCTAATGTTCAAAGTTCTGAGTTTATGATAAGATCGTTTATAAGCTCAGCTAGGGATCAATAACAATGTTGGAATCAATCCTAAACCATAATTCAAGTGTTAGTTACTCATATGTAATAGGTAGCTTATTATGGCCTTTATGTTTGTTTAAGGTCAAGCTTATGTAGAAGGCCCATAAGCTTAGGCCCATGTCCAATAAGGAAAAGGGAAGGAGTGGGAGTGATGCCCTAGTTCCTTGCCTATAAATACTCTTGTAAACCTTCATTTGAAGGTTGGTTGTTCAATTTACTCTTTCACTCATACTCCTACGCGTAACTGTCTTTACTTATCGTGTGTGTGTGTTTGGTTTACTTGTTCAATCGCCTTTATCTCTTTCTTGTAAGCTTGTGTTGTAAAACTAGTGACCTATCAGTGGTATCAATCGCCTACTAGTTGGGTGAATCGTTTTGTTTTTGAAGTGGGTTTTTGGTCCTACGCGTAAAACAATGGTTTGATACTTTGGTTCGCTTAAAAACTCGTTTTTACACTTTTTAATCCAAGATTCTTGTACTTTCAATGTTTTAAGGTGTTAAAATAACTGTTTTTGGCAAAAAGTTTCAAACTTTATGCGTGGATCATCTTTTTTAAACTAGTTTTTGAACGAGGGTGTAAACCTACGCGTAACTGTTTTAGAAGCTTTGGATCATCAAGTTTCACACTTTTGTGTTATTTTGGTGATATTGAAGCTATTTCATCACAAAAATCTGGTTTAGAAACATCTTTGGGCAAAAGTCATTTTACGAGTAGAACTACGCGTATCAAAACCCTAATTCTACGCGTAACTTTATCCGTGGTTTGATCTTCAGTTTCGTGGTTTACTCCGTGTTTTCTTGCTTGGATAAGCCTGAAAATACGTCGACTTTGGATATCTTTTGCACTGTGAAGTGTAAAAGATCACTTGGGATAAAACCCTAATCTTACGCATAAGCATAAAGCTTACGCGTAGAAATCCTACGCATAAGATTCATCTTACGCCTAAGCATAGTCTTACGCATAAGATAATCCTACGCCTAACTTTCTACGCATAACTTTGTGTCTACGCATAACTTTAGCGTCTTTTCCCTACTTATGCGTAAACTAAATCTACGCGTAACTCTTTCTTGTTACGCGTAACTTTGGTGTTTTTACGCATAAGTGCTACTTGGCTATTGTGATTTCTACGCCTAAGGATACTTCATCAACAAAGGTTCATTTGACTACAAAGATCCATCAACACAAGTTATAAAAAAAAAAAAAAAAAAAAAAAAAAAAAAAAAAAAAAAAGTGAATGTATAAGCCAATGTGCTATGTTCGAAGAAAAGTTGTCATGGAAAATCAAAGCGAAGAGTTGTAAAAATTCAAAGATAAGAAGATGAAGCTATAATCATTTTATTGGTTTGCGGATTGTTTGGTAGCTAGCAACATGGGTATTAGAATTGATTCTATTTTTATTTTAACACCAATTTCATTAACATTCCCATGCCTTATCCATACCCTTAGCCCTAAGCCTTAACATTATAACTTGAATAAAAGTCCTCTTTAGATGTTTTTACTTGGTGCTCATGCCACGTCGGTGGAGTTTTGTTTCTTGTACAAGCTTATGATAATAATCTAATAATGACTGAGCAATGAGTGTGATTTATCTTGTTACTCCACTAAAAATTGAGAGGTTGAGTGAATTATATTTCGTTCCTTTTTCGTGAGGTGTTTTGAAATGTTAATCATGCAAGAAAATCATTGGATATTGTCAAACATCTTGAAAGTTTCACCCTTAAAAGCTTAATTGGTGAATCTTCTCTCGTACTTGTACTTGGAGGATTTGCATCATATTTTTCGTAATCATAATTTTATACCAGTGGATGTTTTTCCTAGATTTGCTTGAGGGCAAGCAAAGTTTAAGTGTGGGGGAATTTGATAACCCTCAGATTGTACATGTTTTCAGTATCGTTATGTGTGCTTTTGTATATGTTATTCGGTTATATTTGTATGATTTCAGTGCTTAATCGCATCAAAAGATGTTTGTCTAGTATTTATAACCAAGTGCAGGGAAATGGAAGGAAAAGTAAAAGAATGTTCAACAAAAGAAAGATTCCCATTTCAGTGAAGCATGTCAAGCACAAATCAGTATTTCAAGTACCATAGAAGACCAAGATGATTGAAGAACCAAGCTCTACAAGTCAGAATAAAGTTAAGGTCGATTTTGCGTCACTCAGGAAGACCAACCGCATCGGTTGCAATCGCAACCGGATCGGTTGGATGATGGTTAAAAGATTCCTGTGAGGATATACCAACCGATTAGTTGCCACCCGCAACCGATGCGGTTGGAGCATTGCTAGAAGACCAACCGGATCGGTTGGTCATGCGACCGATCCGGTTGGGAGACCTGTTTCTGCCAAATCTTCATCACTAATTTTCCCCATTGTATCCAAACGATTCTAGGTCCTTCCCTTGGTGTATTCTAGTCCCTTTTTAACTCCTTGGAGGCCAAGTTCAGCAATTAATACCCAAAGCCTTGGAACTAGTATAAATAGAGACCTCTTGTGAGCATATGAGACACACACATCAATACAACTCTCTTTATTCATCAAACAAAGCTCTTAGCTCTCAAATTCGTCCTCAGAAGTCTAGGAAATTTGGAGTTCCAGAAGTACCATATTTGGAGGTCAAAAGCCCAAGGAGTCTACCCCAATACTTTGAGAATCATTACTTCACCATTTGTAATCTTATTCCAAGCATTGTAAGACTCTTAATCATGCTTTCTAATGTTCAAAGTTCTGAGTTTATGATAAGATCGTTTATAAGCTCAGCTAGGGATCAATAACAATGTTGGAATCACTCCTAAACCATAATTCAAGTGTTAGTTACTCATATGTAATAGGTAGCTTATTATGGCCTTTATGTTTGTTTAAGGTCAAGCTTATGTAGAAGGCCCATAAGCTTAGGCCCATGTCCAATAAGGAAAAGGGAAGGAGTGGGAGTGTTGCCCTAGCTCCTTGCCTATAAATACTCTTGTGAACCTTCATTTGAAGGTTGGTTGTTCAATTTACTCTTTCACTCATACTCCTACGCGTAACTGTCTTTACTTATCGTGTGTGTGTGTTTGGTTTACTTGTTCAATCGCCTTTATCTCTTTCTTGTAAGCTTGTGTTGTAAAACTAGTGACCTATCAGTGGTATCAATCGCCTACTAGTTGGGTGAATCGTTTTGTTTTTGAAGTGGGTTTTTGGTCCTACGCGTAAAACAACGGTTTGATACTTTGGTTCGCTTAAAAACTCGTTTTTTACACTTTTTAATCCAAGATTCTTGTACTTTCAATGTTTTAAGGTGTTAAAATAACTGTTTTTGGCAAAAAGTTTCAAACTTAATGCATGGATCATCTTTTTTAAACTTGTTTTTGAACGAGGGTGTAAACCTACGCGTAACTGATTTAGAAGCTTTGGATCATCAAGTTTCACACTTTTGTGTTATTTTGTTGATATTGAAGCTATTTCATCACAAAAATCTGGTTTAGAAACATCTTTGGGCAAAAGTCATTTTACGAGTAGAACTACGCGTATCAAAACCCTAATTCTACGCGTAACTTTATCCGTGGTTTGATCTTCAGTTTCGTGGTTTACTCCGTGTTTTCTTGCTTGGATAAGCCTGAAAATACGTCGACTTTGGATATCTTTTGCACTGTGAAGTGTAAAAGATCACTTGGGATGAAACCCTAATCTTACGCATAAGCATAAAGCTTACGCGTAGATATCCTACGCATAAGATTCATCTTACGCCTAAGCATAGTCTTACGCATAAGATAATCCTACGCCTAACTTTCTACGCATAACTTTGTGTCTACGCATAAATTTAGCGTCTTTTCCCTACTTATGCGTAAACTAAATCTACGCGTAACTCTTTCTTGTTACGCGTAACTTTGGTGTTTTTACGCATAAGTGCTACTTGGCTATTTTGATTTCTACGCCTAAGGATACTTCATCAACAAAGGTTCATTCGACTACAAAGATCCATCAACACAAGTTATATAAAAAAAAAATAAAATAAAATAAAAAAAAGTGGATGTATAAGCCAATGTGCTATGTTCGAAGAAAAGTTGTCATGGCAAATCAAAGTGAAGAGTTGTGGAAACTCAAAGAAAAGAAGATGAAGCTATAATCATTTTATTGGTTTGCGGATTGTTTGGTAGCTAGCAACATGGGTATTAGACTTGATTCTATTTTTATTTTAACACCAATTTCATTAACATTCCCATGCCTTATCCATACCCTTAGCCCTAAGCCTTAACATTATATCTTGAATAAAAGTCCTCTTTAGATGTTTTTACTTGGTGCTCATGCCACGTCGGTGGAGTTTTGTTTCTTGTACAAGCTTATGATAATAATCTAATCATGACTGAGCAATGAGTGTGATTTATCTTGTTACTCCACTAAAAATTGAGAGGTTGAGTGAATTATATTTCGTTCCTTTTTTCGTGAGGTGTTTTGAAATGTTAATCATGCAAGAAAATCATTGGATATTGTCAAACATCTTGAAAGTTTCACCCTTAAAAGCTTAATTGATGAATCTTCTCTCGTACTTGTACTTGGAGGATTTGCATCATATTTTTCGTAATCATAATTTTATACCAGTGGATGTTTTTCCTAGATTTGCTTGAGGGCAAGCAAAGTTTAAGTGTGGGGGAATTTGATAACCCTCAGATTGTACATGTTTTCAGTAGCGTTATGTGTGCTTTTGTATATGTTATTCGGTTATATTTGTATGATTTCAGTGCTTAATCGCATCAAAAGATGTTTGTCTAGTATTTATAACCAAGTGCAGGGAAATGGAAGGAAAAGTAAAAGAATGTTCAACAAAATAAAGATTCCCATTTCAGTGAAGCATGTCAAGCAAAAATCAGTATTTCAGTACCATAGAAGACCAAGATGATTGAAGAACCAAGCTATACAAGTCAGAATAAAGTTAAGGTCGATTTTGCGTCACTCAGGAAGACCAACCGCATCGGTTGCAATCGTAACCGGATCAGTTGGATGATGGTTAAAAGATTCCTGTGAGGATGGACCAACCGATTGGTTGCCACCCGCAACCGATGCGGTTGGAGCATTGCTAGAAGACCAACCGGATCGGTTGGCCATGCGACCGATCCGGTTGGGAGACCTGTTTATGCCAAATCTTCATCACTAATTTTCCCCATTGTATCCAAACGATTCTAGGTCCTTCCCTTGGTGTATTCTAGTCCCTTCTTAACTCCTTGGAGGCCAAGTTCAGCAATTAATACCCAAAGCCTTGGAACTAGTATAAATAGAGACCTCTTGTGAGCATATGAGACACACACATCAATACAACTCTCAGAAGTCCAGGAAAGTTTGGAGTTCCAGAAGTACCATATTTGGAGGTCAAAAGCCCAAGGAGTCTACCCCAATACTTTGAGAATCATTACTTCACCATTTGTAATCTTATTCCAAGCATTGTAAGACTCTTAATCATGCTTTCTAATGTTCAAAGTTCTGAGTTTATGATAAGATCGTTTATAAGCTCAGCTAGGGATCAATAACAATGTTGGAATCACTCCTAAACCATAATTCAAGTGTTAGTTACTCATATGTAATAGGTAGCTTATTATGGCCTTTATGTTTGTTTAAGGTCAAGCTTTTGTAGAAGGCCCATAAGCTTAGGCCCATGTCCAATAAGGAAAAGGGAAGGAGTGGGAGTGTTGCCCTAGCTCCTTGCCTATAAATACTCTTGTAAACATTCATTTGAAGGTTGGTTGTTCAATTTACTCTTTCACTAATACTCCTACGCGTAACTGTCTTTACTTATCGTGTGTGTGTGTTTGGTTTACTTGTTCAATCGCCTTTATCTCTTTCTTATAAGCTTGTGTTGTAAAACTAGTGACCTATCAGTGGTATCAATCGCCTACTAGTTGGGTGAATCGTTTTGTTTTTGAAGTGGGTTTTTGGTCCTACGCGTAAAACAACGGTTTGATACTTTGGTTCGCTTAAAAACTCGTTTTTTACACTTTTTAATCCAAGATTCTTGTACTTTCAATGTTTTAAGGTGTTAAAATAACTGTTTTTGGCAAAAAGTTTCAAACTTTATGCGTGGATCATCTTTTTTAAACTAGTTTTTGAACGAGGGTGTAAACCAACGCGTAACTGTTTTAGAAGCTTTGGATCATCAAGTTTCACACTTTTGTGTTATTTTGGTGATATTGAAGCTATTTAATCACAAGAATCTGGTTTAGAAACATCTTTGGGCAAAAGTCATTTTACGAGTAGAACTACGCGTATCAAAACCCTAATTCTACGCGTAACTTTATCCGTGGTTTGATCTTCAGTTTCGTGGTTTACTCCGTGTTTTCTTGCTTGGATAAGCCTGAAAATACGTCGACTTTGGATATATTTTGCACTGTGAAGTGTAAAAGATCACTTGGGATAAAACACTAATCTTACGCATAAGCATAAAGCTTACGCAAAGAAATCCTACGCATAAGATTCATCTTACGCCTAAGCATAGTCTTACGCATAAGATAATCCTACGCCTAACTTTCTACGCATAACTTTGTGTCTACGCATAACTTTAGCGTCTTTTCCCTACTTATGCGTAAACTAAATCTACGCGTAACTCTTTCTTGTTACGCGTAACTTTGGTGTTTTTACGCATAAGTGCTACTTGGCTATTGTGATTTCTACGCCTAAGGATACTTCATCAACAAAGGTTCATTCGACTACAAAGATCCATCAACACAAGTTATAAAAAAAAAAAAAAAAAAAAAAAAAAAAAAAAAAAAAAAAAGAGAGAAAGTGAATGTATAAGTCAATGTGCTATGTTCGAAGAAAAGTTGTCATGGCAAATCAAAGCGAAGAGTTGTGGATATTCAAAGAAAAGAAGATGAAGCTATAATCATTTTATTGGTTTGCGGATTGTTTGGTAGCTAGCAACATGGGTATTAGACTTGATTCTATTTTTATTTTAACACCAATTTCATTAACATTCCCATGCCTTATCCATACCCTTACCCCTAAGCCTTAACATTATAACTTGAATAAAAGTCCTCTTTATATGTTTTTACTTGGTGCTCATGCCACGTCGGTGGAGTTTTGTTTCTTGTACAAGCTTATGATAATAATCTAATCATGACTGAGCAATGAGTGTGATTTATCTTGTTACTCCACTAAAAATTGAGAGGTTGAGTGAATTATATTTCGTTCCTTTTTTCGTGAGGTGTTTTGAAATGTTAATTATGCAAGAAAATCATTGGATATTGTCAAACATCTTGAAAGTTTCACCCTTAAAAGCTTAATTGATGAATCTTCTCTCGTACTTGTACTTGGAGGATTTGCATCATATTTTTCGTAATCATAATTTTATACCAGTGGATGTTTTTCCTAGATTTGCTTGAGGGCAAGCAAAGTTTAAGTGTGGGGGAATTTGAAAACCCTCAGATTGTACATGTTTTCAGTAGCGTTATGTGTGCTTTTGTATATGTTATTCGGTTATATTTGTATGATTTCAGTGCTTAATCACATCAAAAGATGTTTTTCTAGTATTTATAACCAAGTGCATGGAAATGGAAGGAAAAGTAAAAGAATGTTCAACAAAAGAAAGATTCCCATTTCAGTGAAGCATGTCAAGAACAAATCAGTATTTCAAGTACCATAGAAGACCAAGATGATTGAAGAACCAAGCTTTACAAGTCAGAATAAAGTTAAGGTCGATTTTGCGTCACTCAGGAAGACCAAACGCATCGGTTGCAATCGTAACCGGATCGGTTGGATGATGGTTAAAAGATTCCTGTGAGGATGGACCAACCGATTGGTTGCCACCCGCAACCGATGCGGTTGGAGCATTGCTAGAAGACCAACCGGATCGGTTGGTCATGCGACCGATCCGGTTGGGAGACCTATTTCTGCCAAATCTTCATCACTAATTTTCCCCAATGTATCCAAACGATTCTAGGTCCTTCCCTTGGTGTATTCTAGTCCCTTCTTAACTCCTTGGAGGCCAAGTTTAGCAATTAATACCCAAAGCCTTGGAACTAGTATAAATAGAGACCTCTTGTGAGCATATGAGACACACACATCAATACAACTCTCTTTATTCATCAAACAAAGCTCTTAGCTCTCAAATTCGTCCTCAGAAGTCCAGGAAAGTTTGGAGTTCCAAAAGTACCATATTTGGAGGTCAAAAGCCCAAGGAGTCTACCCCAATACTTTGAGAATCATTACTTCACCATTTGTAATCTTATTCCAAGCATTGTAAGACTCTTAATCATGCTTTCTAATGTTCAAAGTTCTGAGCTTATGATAATAATCTAATCATGACTGAGCAATGAGTGTGATTTATCTTGTTACTCCACTAAAAATTGAGAGGTTGAGTGAATTATATTTCGTTCCTTTTTCGTGAGGTGTTTTGAAATGTTAATCATGCAAGAAAATCATTGGATATTGTCAAACATCTTGAAAGTTTCACCCTTAAAAGCTTAATTGATGAATCTTCTCTCGTACTTGTACTTCGAGGATTTGCATCATATTTTTCGTAATCATAATTTTATACCAGTGGATGTTTTTCCTAGATTTGCTTGAGGGCAAGCAAAGTTTAAGTGTGGGGGAATTTGATAACCCTCAGATTGTACATGTTTTCAGTAGCGTTATGTGTGCTTTTGTATATGTTATTCGGTTATATTTGTATGATTTCAGTGCTTAATCACATCAAAAGATGTTTGTCTAGTATTTATAACCAAGTGCAGGGAAATGGAAGGAAAAGTAAAAGAATGTTCAACAAAAGAAAGATTCCCATTTCAGTGAAGCATGTCAAGCACAAATCAGTATTTCAAGTACCATAGAAGACCAAGATGATTGAAGAACCAAGCTCTACAAGTCAGAATAAAGTTAAGGTCGATTTTGCGTCACTCAGGAAGACCAACCGCATCGGTTGCAATCGCAACCGGATCGGTTGGATGATGGTTAGAAGATTCCTGTGAGGATGGACCAACCGATTGGTTGCCACCCGCAACCGATGCGGTTGGAGCATTGCTAGAAGACCAACCGGATCGGTTGGTCATGCGACCGATCCGGTTGGGAGACCTGTTTCTGCCAAATCTTCATCACTAATTTTCCCCATTGTATCCAAACGATTCTAGGTCCTTCCCTTGGTGTATTCTAGTCCCTTCTTAACTCCTTGGAGGCCAAGTTCAGCAATTAATACCCAAAGCCTTGGAACTAGTATAAATAGAGACCTCTTGTGAGCATATGAGACACACACATCAATACAACTCTCTTTATTCATTAAACAAAGCTCTTAGCTCTCAAATTCGTCCTCAGAAGTCCAGGAAAGTTTGGAGTTCCAGAAGTACCATATTTGGAGGTCAAAAGCCCAAGGAGTCTACCCCAATACTTTGAGAATCATTACTTCACCATTTGTAATCTTATTCCAAGCATTGTAAGACTCTTAATCATGCTTTCTAATGTTCAAAGTTCTAAGTTTATGATAAGATCGTTTATAAGCTCAGCTAGGGATCAATAACAATGTTGGAATCACTCCTAAACCATAATTCAAGTGTTAGTTACTCATATGTAATAGGTAGCTTATTATGGCCTTTATGTTTGTTTAAGGTCAAGCTTATGTAGAAGGCCCATAAGCTTAGGCCCATGTCCAATAAGGAAAAGGGAAGGAGTAGGAGTGTTGCCCTAGCTCCTTGCCTATAAATACTCTTGTAAACCTTCATTTGAAGGTTGGTTGTTCAATTTACTCTTTCACTCATACTCCTACGCGTAACTGTCTTTACTTATCGTGTGTGTGTGTTTGGTTTACTTGTTCAATCGCCTTTATCTCTTTCTTGTAAGCTTGTGTTGTAAAACTAGTGACCTATCAGTGGTATCAATCGCCTACTAGTTGGGTGAATCGTTTTGTTTTTGATGTGGGTTTTTGGTCCTACGCATAAAACAATGGTTTGATACTTTGGTTCGCTTAAAAACTCGTTTTTTACACTTTTTAATCCAAGATTCTTGTACTTTCAATGTTTTAAGGTGTTAAAAAAACTGTTTTTGGCAAAAAGTTTCAAACTTTATGCGTGGATCATCTTTTTTAAACTAGTTTTTGAACGAGGGTGTAAACCTACGCGTAACTGTTTTAGAAGCTTTGGATCATCAAGTTTCACACTTTTGTGTTATTTTGGTGATATTGAAGCTATTTCATCACAAAAATCTGGTTTAGAAACATCTTTGGGCAAAAGTCATTTTACGAGTAGAACTACGCGTATCAAAACCCTAATTCTACGCGTAACTTTATCCGTGGTTTGATCTTCAGTTTCGTGGTTTACTCCGTGTTTTCTTGCTTGGATAAGCCTGAAAATACGTCGACTTTGGATATCTTTTGCACTGTGAAGTGTAAAAGATCACTTGGGATAAAACCCTAATCTTACGCATAAGCATAAAGCTTACGCATAGAAATCCTACGCATAAGATTCATCTTACGCCTAAGCATAGTCTTACGCATAAGATAATCCTACGCCTAACTTTCTACGCATAACTTTAGCGTCTTTACCCTACTTATGCGTAAACTAAATCTATGCGTAACTCTTTCTTGTTACGCGTAACTTTGGTGTTTTTACGCATAAGTGCTACTTGGCTATTGTGATTTCTACGCCTAAGGATACTTCATCAACAAAGGTTCATTCGACTACAAAGAACCATCAACACAAGTTATAAAAAAAAAAAAAAAAAAAAAAAAAAAAAAAAAAGTGAATGTATAAGCCAATGTGCTATGTTCGAAGAAAAGTTGTCATGGCAAATTGTAGGATCTTAATATTATGTGTTTGATGATTCGGGTGGTCTTGGGAGATCAAAATACATGTTTGCCATTAGAGAGAGAAAGTTAGAGAGTTGGGTGTTTTCTTGGTAGAGAGTTACTTCACAAAATGTAGAATATTAGATTGAAAGCACCACCCCTTCCATGGATGGAAGGGGTATTTATAGTTACATGAAATACGACCTCCTATCGGCCTGTGGATCAGGGATACAGTGGGTAAAGACCCGTCCTTCCTCCACGGTGTTGCACTAAGCTATACTACGCTACAAACTAATAAATAAACTACTAAATAACGAAACTAACGACAAGTCTACGAGCTAACTTAAGCTAGATAACATTTGGGGTGACCGACTCTTCACTATGGAATTTTCTAATTCCTAACAATCTCCCCCTAAGGGAGGTCATCCCATGTTTTACATTTCGAATCCTAGCATTCTATTCTTGACATTGTTCTTGAGCTCGTAGACATGAATTCTTCACTTTCACAATCTTTGTGCTTTAGCAGTGACACTTCATAGTCCGCATATTTTGTACTTTAAGTGGAGGCCTTTCAACTGATCCACATCTTTGATGATCTTCGAGCTTTCATTGAGATCATCAGCCACAGTAAATCTCTGGATCACCCTTAGTTGTGTTGCCATCATGTGAAGTTGTGACTTTCGGACCGACATGCTCACACTTTTGAATCATGACATCTTTCCATCAGAGTAGCGGAAGCTTTACTAGTTCATGATATTTGCAGCAGCGAAGCATAAACATAGTATGAAATATCATAGCCGGGTTATGTAGATATGCACCAGTCATGATTTCTTCAAATTAAGTGTGGATGCTGTGAGCATGCGGCTTTGGTTTGACTCCTCAATTCTGATCAGCTGCAACCGTCCAAATGTACCTGCAAACAACAGTTAGCAATAAAACACACGAAAGTGTCTTTGATCACTTTCGCTGAATTGAGGTACACGGCCCACGGTTCCCCGTTGATCAGTATAAATACTGCCTGTGATCAGGTAGGATTCCTAAGAATCTCCTTGACAGGGTTTCGCAGCTGTTCTAGCTGTTCTCAAACTGGAACGTCTCAAAGAAGACAACACGGAGTGAGTGAACCAGCGAATTGAGATTCACTGATTGATGAAAAATGATTTGAAAACAATCGCGTATTGCTTGAAGAAAGAGTTTTGCAATACAACGAAGGTTTTATGAGAAAGATCAATTTTTCAAACAAAATACTTTTTGTATTAGAGAATGAGTACACATTCGACGTGCTAGTGAAAAGAAGAGATTCGCACATCGAACGGTTTTTCTAAAAGTATTTTTTAATCAGAGATACTTTTTGAATTTTGAAAACATAAGTACACATTCGACGTGCTAGAGAAAAGAAGATTTGCACATCGAACGGTTTTTCCAAAAGTATTCGTCAATTCCATTCCTGGACGAAGGTTGATTCAAGACTGAATCGCCCCATTGTTTCTATCCAGTTGTCACAAGTTTGATCTTACGACAAGATCTCACATGTCACCCACCAAGAGCTTGTTTGATGTTGGCTCTAGAAGGATTTCCATCTTCATTGTGAATATTTTTACATATCACTCGGATGTTCTGGCAATACCACAAGGATAATGCGTAGGACTCTTAATATATACTTACTTTCCACATTGTGTGAAAAAGCAAGTCTTCAAGAATTTAGTGTCCTAGCGAGATATTGTGGATGATCTCTTGGCTCTAGACTCAATAGTGCATTTTGGTTCCTTTGCCGGAGACTAGGGAGAGGGTCTCCTTCTTCAATATCAACAATCTCTAAGAGAAAGTCGATAGATTATGTAGGTTCCCGTGAGAATGAAACAAGCCCTTTTAAGAGGAACTTGAGTGGCTTGGGAAGTTTAGTGCAGTGCGTCACTGGGTCCATGACGTCTTGTCTTCAATACCAGTGTTACCTTAGTAACAACCAGTAGCATATGTATTGAACCCGGTTACTGCCCTAAGGTTGAATTATTGGAGGGCTATTTCTTTTCACCCTTTTTCATATTCATTTCTTTTTCATTCTTCAACCCCTTCTGTGCTTACCGAGACTTCATTACTAGAACCTTGTTGGGTTTATTCCAGTACTAGCTCTGTCTCAGTCCGCACTCTTCCCATATTCTCATTTTTCTCCTTTTTTCAATATACCTAAGGACTCTACACTATCTAGTGGATTGTCCTTGGGTAGATCCCTCCGGTTCTGGCGGATCGTGGGAACAAATACCTAACCTAACCATCCTTATAACACCATGCATAAAGTAAATTTGGTCGGTCTTTTGGTACAGTTCATTCTTCCTTGAAACCAATTGAAAAATCATTTGGAAAAACAATCAAGGTACTTGTGATACGAGATCAAAGCATTTTGTACCTTAATAGTTTTGATCATTTAGAAAACCTCCCCCTCAACATGTGCATATGATTTAGAAATTGTTTAGCACATGGAGGCAAGAGGACTTTGAAATATTTTCTTTGATCACAATTTTCATACGAAAAAGCCATTTGATTTTCTTGGTAAAATTCTCCCCCTCAATATGTGCATAGGATATTTGAAATCATTTTATCACATAGAGGCAAGAGTTCTTTTGAAGCACATCCACGATCACAAAATCCATTACAAAAACCATTTGAAAACACAATCAAGGTACTTTATAAATCTCTTTTTTTTTAAAAAACTTTTGTACCTCGATGGTTTTGCTCCCCCTCAATATGTGCTTCGAGATTCGAAAGCGTTTAGCACATATGAGAGAGCAGACTGCACAATTGAATCAAAACGATCATCATTTATCAAATTTCATTATTAAATCACAAATTCTCCCCCGATCAAAAATATCAAACCCTTTGAGATTTTGGATCCCAAGTGATTTAATAAGGTTTAGAAAACATGGGAGAATATGTGGCCTGGTTTAAATACTCATCATGTTTTTGGATAAATCCTCCTCCTCAACATGTGCATTGTTTATGAAATCGTTTGGCACATGGAGGCAGAAGTGCTTTTAAAGGACTAAAACCAATTCCATTTAAACAGATAAGAGATTTAACTCACGATCTCTACCCCGATCAAAATTTCAAACCTTTTGAGATTTGTGATCCCAATTGATTTAAATCATTTAAAAGATTTTGGGGAAAGACGTGGCAAGATTTAATTTTGAAAAATGACAGATAAGGACCAAATTTAGACATTAAAGATTGTTAGTGTCAGGTATGATAGTTTTTAAGAGATCTTTAAGTAAAATAAAACAATTTCACAATCAAACAAGAACAGAAAAAATTTCATTTTGACAGATCTTTGAGTTTTAAAGAAAACCACACCATGACATAACATTAAATCTTTAGATCACCACATTTTAGCGTACAAACGGACTCTTTTGAAGATATATTGTTTGAAAATATTTTATTCAAAATCACTCTCCCCCTCAAACCATGACAGTAGTCGATGATTGAGTGACTTAGGTTTTGATAACAAGAAGTCCGATGATTTTCAAAAATTAGTCCAATATATTTTCAAAAACAATATTTTTCCATTTTCAAAACAATTTTAATCAAAGTTTTCAAAATTGTTTTTAAAAAATGGTATTCTGCACAAAGATTCGTTAGGTGGTTGAGCCGCTTTTGTTGTTGTTGCTGTAGGGTTTGGAAGAAAAACCATCTGCAGATGCAGTGAGACTTCTTCTTACGTTGCATTTTGAATGCCAACTGAGGTCAATTTAAGCTCCGTTTCTTCAATCACTTAGAAGAAAACCATCTGCTGATGCAGTGAGACCTCTTACGTTGCATTTATGCCAACTCTCCATAGAAGTCCAATTAAGCTCCGTTTCTTCATTTGTCAACCCAAGAAATAGTTGCCCTTTCCTTGCGGCATCCAATCATGTTCATTTGTGGGATCCGGATAGGGAACATTCTTATATACCAATATACCTGCATATGTTAGTGAACACACATACAAATATATGGTGGTCGACATCACCCAAATAACAATCGACTAATATAAGTCAATCCAACATATCAATCATATCATAAAAGGTATGGGAATAATGTGTTTATCAAACTCTAATCATCTAATCCTAACAATATTATCCTAGGCACCTAGCCCTTCAACGTAGGTTAACATCATTTTTCAGTTTAAGCATTTAGGATAATTAAGAAAGCCCGTTAGATGATATAGATTTGAAAACATTCTCCCCCTCAATCAATGACTCATTTTTCTGAAAAGTTTTAAAAGCGCAGAAGTCATTGATTGAGTTTGCAAATTAATACGAAAACTCTGATAGATTGATTTAATAGCAACTCATTTACCACCATTAAGTTAAAACAAATATTTTTCTGAAGAATTTTAGACGGAAAAATATTTGAGTAGGAACAACAGTCCTTCGACATACTTTCCTCATTATGTTTTAGGATAAGTGCCCGAAATATTTGAAAATTAGTTTAGCGTAGCACTTTCCTTTCTTGAAAAACGGGTTGCTATCAGAAATAATAGCAAGCCATAGTTTAAGCACGGGTCACAGTCTGAAGTAACTGCAAGCCATATTTTGAGACATGTTTAGAAAAGAATATTTACACCTCCTGCTCGAACTTCATCTATGGTCCCGTGCCATTATTGAATGACATTTCTAAGACCGTAGATGTTATCGATACCAGAAGACATGTCTAGAGAAAACAATATTTTTGGTATTTTTGAAATTTTCTGATTTTTATGGGTTTTTTGAAGGTTTTATATTTTTCTATTTTCTTTTTGTTGGTTTTATATTTTTGTATTTTGCTTTTTGAATAAATATTTACAAAGATAGAATAGATGATATAGTTAAAGAAGATGATGATACGAGTACCGAGATAAGGATATCGAGCAGCACGTCGTAGAAGATAGAAGTCATCAACTCTTAAACATTCACCACCAAAGCTTCCAGGGCTCTTGAATCGAAGTAAGAAATTGAACCATCTGAAAGTGAGACTTTGGCAGCTTCCCCCCAAACCGAAAATCCTTTAGCTGAGCAGAATCGAAGCTCTATTTCAAGCTTGCCTTAGCCAGGTGCACAGAGAAGCACACCATTATCATAAATCCCGCTGCTCCTTTCAAGAATAATCACCGTGATTCTTCGTTCGAGGTTATATCATCAACAAGAACAGCAACGTATCATCCCACGCATAAATAGCTCTTCTCAAATTTCATTACCACTGAAGTCTGAAGCTATGCATTCCAAAAGGTGTCAAGAAACCACTTCCCCCAAGTAGACAAATTGATGCAGTCAGTCTCTTAGACTAGAGCTCACGAACCCGAATACACATATACCCAAAGACAAAGAAACTTATACCATTGAAGTAGCAGATTAAGTCCAATAGCCAAATAATAACCCCGATGTATACTTTTCTCTCCCCTGAAGAAAGTGTATGAAGCTCAAGAACCCGAAGTACCCGAATGCCCAAAGAGAGAATAACCGATAACATTGAAGAAGCAGGCCGAATCACTGATTATCTCTGCGGAGGACTATCTCTGCGGATCTTCAACTCCGGAATAAGTGATTATATATCTGAATCACTGATTAAGCCCTCAAGTAAAACAGCTGAGCATCCCCAATGTACACAATCTCTCTCCCCTGATGATTGTGATAAAATCAAAATCATCACACACTTGTGTACCTCTTTCATCTTCAGAAACTAACTCTTCCATCTCTTATCCCACATAGTTGGAATAAGAACACTAAACGCCTTGATGAGTAAAACCTTGAGTTTCTCTGCGGTCATGACATTTGTTTTCCCGGGATAACTTCAATCACTTAGAAGTATTAAGTCCATCAAGTTTACTCGCCATGAGTCAAACCTTGAGTTTCTCTACGGTAATAACATTTTTCTTCCCGGGATATCTTCAATTACATAGAAGTATTAAGTTCATCAAGTTTACTCGCGTTTAGATACGTGTCTCCTTCCCCCTTGCTGGTTTTGACACTTCAGAATCAGCAACTCTTTGAAAGCCTAAATACTAGAAATCTTTTGAGAAGAACGCCTGAAGTCTACTTGTGAGAATCAACATGCTGAATAATAAGAGCAAGTCTAATTGGGGATTGAATCTGACTTATAACTTTCTCCCAATTAGTGCTCTCCCCTAAACCGACAATCTGTTTGATAAATGCCCAGATTAAGAAGAAGTCTTTAGATCGTTAAATGCAACTCGTCTTTAGTCTTCTAACATGTAGCAGAAAATGTAGAACAGACTGTAGACTCGACCTTCTTCAAGATTGTGCAGTTGGGGAATAGATAGTTAACATCTTCAACTCACACCAAAAAGCATCCCACCAAAAAGCATCCCAATTAACTTACATCTTGCAAATCCCCTTAACTAAAATCCCTCCCAATCAAACAAGAACAGAAAGATGTTCATCAAGGAAATCAGCAATCAGGCCGCAACGAACACACAAGATGGTAACACTAAACTACCAATCACATCAAACAAGAACAGAGAGATAGTTCGGAATCATCATGTTGATGTATATGTGAAGCATTAACCGGAAGCACTTAGTCGATAAACTCATCAATCCGAGTGAAGATGTCAACCAACGGCTCTTTAGAAGAGAAAAACTCCATGTGAAGATGACCCGATAATAAGAAGCTCGGTTCTTACATGAGTTTAGAGCCGTATGACCATTTAAATTCTCAAATAATAATCAACCATGTAGTAATTTCACACTTCTTCTCCCCCTCAAGAATTGCATACGGAGTTGCCATTCTTGATTAAATAAGTGAAAATCATCCGAATGTTCTATTCACACTTCTCTCCCGCAAAATCAGCACATGATGTCGCCATCTTCATTATAATCGAGCAAGTGGAATGAGAAAACAATCAGTGATAGCCCGGTTCACTTGATGACTGAAGCGCATGGAAAAAGTATGAAGCATGTTGATGAGAATGGTCATAATAAGAAGATTTCTCTTCTTCAGAAGATAAAGCGCACTGACACGTACACCTTTCTTTTCTTTGAAGTACGAGGCTTGAACTGAATTATTCAAACGTCATAAGAAGATTTCTCTTCTTTCGAAGATAATGCGCACTGAAACGTACACATTTCTTTTCTTTAGAGTACGAGGCCTGAACTGATGTGAACAGACGTCATAATCTCTCTCTTTTCTGCTCTCTTAGCAAAACATGTAATCATCCCCATTATCATTCTGTAGGCTCTTTGTAGTGACAACTGATGGAGAAAAACCAATATGATGAATTTGACCCTGAAGTAAACTAACCCGAACTCGTGACTTAAACTTGCACATATGTAACAAAGAGCGGTGCCGAGAATTCATGCTCCATTGAATCTCTTAAGTACTCTATACTCTTCAACCAACCAACCATCAAGTAATAGACGTACATTACCTCTTGAAAATCCACAATTGAATGTGACACTGAGCACTACAACGTAACTCCTTTAAGTGATAGTTATTTTGAGGTGATAAGAGCCCAATTCCCCCAAGTGGTAAAAGAAGAGGTAAAAGTCACCCAACAATAACTAGATTTCCAAGTCTTCGTTTTTGATAATAAGCTCGAACAAGGATCATGAAGAATCTTCATCCATCCATCCCCGATACCTTCAGATACTAAGTACACTCGCCCGTGATATTTTACTTCAACCTCAAATAAATAATAGTGAATTAACTCCGTTATCACATCTTCTTGGTTAAAAGTACAAAACTAGCCTCCTTTGACATTTTAAGTGAACTATGATAATGGTTTTCACCCCGACCATGGTTAAAAGCACATCACCCCGTAAAACCATGTAATAACCAGACAGCCATGACGATGATCCAAACACACATTCAATTCATGAAATACACCCTTTTATCCCTTCTTCGAAGCAGAAACCGTAGCACCAGTATCAGAAAAGATCCTGAAATACACTTTCATTTTCTCCAGGATGGTTCCATCAATACGGGATTTTACAATTCTATGGTTTAAACCGAAAAATAGTTTCTTTCGCGGGATTTTACAAAACCAAGAATAAACCGTAAGATAGATCCGGAAATGCACTTTACTAATACCAGAATGTTTCCATTGTCACGGGATTTTACAAGTCTATGATTTAAACCGAGAAATAGGTTCTTTCGCGGGATTTTACAGAATCAAGACAAAACCGTAAACAATGTCAGCTTGAATGTGTTATGACGACTTTGGTTTCAGAGAATATCTGTTTTTAGGGGAACATGCAGCGGTTCATCACTGGTTCATTACCAACATCAACACCATCATCAACCAACTAATTAAACACTTTGGTAAATACATCAATCACGCATTCTGTCGGCTATTGTAGTGACCACACGGAGAAGTAAACCCGATATATCAAACTTGATCATGAAGTAGAATTCCCCAGATATGTTACTTAAACTTGTACTCATCCTTGTGAAAAAGAAACGGTGTACCCAATATACAAAACCTCTTGACATATTCTCAAATGCGTGAGACACCGAAGTGATAGTTACGTTGTGGGTTAAACGAGAAAGAATCACAACCGTAATTAGATAGCCAAGTCTTTATCACACTCAATAAACGCCCAAACAAGTCATCTTCGCGGAAGGGTAGAAAGAAAGAAGATGAAATAAGTAAACACGCCCAGAAAAACCATACTTCAAATCCAAATAAGAAATACCGAACAACAACCACTTAGTCAACCTAGTTCCAATAATAATTCAAGCCTTGACACAATATCGTCCGTGAAAATGTATAAACCAAAGTATCAAACCCCATAACATATATCATCATCATACCCCATCTCAGTCCATCTTCCAAGTATAATTATCAAAATACCACTCTTAGTCCAATTAATTCCAAAAATGTGAATCCAATATTTGATAACCAACAAAATATACGGATGACATAGTATGATTTCAAATAAAAGGCCCATGCCACGACCCAAATCAATTGTAAGCCTACACCAAAGAGAGGCCCAATATGATAAGATATTATAACTATGAGTCCAAAGACAACTTTGAGGTCCGGTTCACAAGCCAATAATGTCTCCCGAGCCTCAATCAATTTGATGCACAACTTCAGCCCAAGCCCGGTTGGGTCTAATTAAACAACCCGGATCCACCCAAAGCTCACCCGTATATCTAAAAGCAATCCCAACCCTAAAACATCGGGTATAAAAGAGGCCACACTTAACATAATCAAACCCTAATTTTTATTTTCTCAAATTACTGTCCGCCTCTCTCACTGATATCAGTCCCAAATCCAATTATCCAAACCCTAATTTCACTCCAATAATTACCGCCCCCTTCTTAACTCTAATCATCTCCTCCTCAAATATTCTCATATAACCGAACAAAACAACCACAGGGATGGTATGAGTATCATTTGACTCGAAGGACATAGGGCAGCCACAGGGACGGCTCGAGCCACATATGATTCGTCTTCTTGATTCGTTTAAGATGTGTTCACAGGTAGGTTTTAATTTAGTTCATTCTTAAACGACCTCAAGAAACACGATTTAACAAATATTGTTAAAATCATATCTTGGCTCGTATAATCATTAACTTTTAACGAATCAAAGAAATGATTCAATAATATTGTTGACATCATTTCTTTACATTTGAATAAAACCGTATTGATCAATGATGATATAAGTCTTCGTGAGTTGAGATTTTTTATGTGAAATTCTTGATGCATCTTGAATGCCACGAAAAGACTTAGGCTGAGATCTCACAAGTGTTTTGAAAATATTTTTTCTATTCTTTTATCAAAGACTCGAATGAGAAGAGAGATGAAGCATATGACTTTGTTTCTTCTTGATAACATTCGTATATTTCCAAGAGTAGATCAATGATGTTTGGGTTTAATCAAGTAAGTCTTAATGATTTGATGTGCTTGATGAACAAATCTGAGATCCGTTTTTTGTATACTTATCATTTTCGTTTAGAGCTTTTATAGTATTGGATCTGTGATGAGCAATTCATTCTATTGATAGACCTTTGAGGTCTTGATGTGGCTTGATGTACAATGAAAGAATGAAACTGAGATCCTAGTTGTGATATTATCTTTGACATCTGTAGTGTAGATGAGGTTGGATCTGAGATGGTTGTTGGTGTTTTGGTATTATGTTGTATGTTGATGGTCTTATGTTGTCATTTCTTCTTCTTCATTTATGTCCTTTTCAAAGTGTTGAGCCAAGTGCTAAGCCAAGTGCTAAGCCAAGTCGCTAAGTAAGTCGCTAAGCAACTCGCTAAGCCAACTCGCTGAGCAAGTCGCTACCTTTCTTAAGAGTAAGTCGCTAGCCATCAAAGTCAGGCAAGTCGCTATTGACTCAACTCAATAGTCAAGTCGCTGCATATTTTCTTTACAATTCGCTTGACATTAAATAATGTCAAGTCGCTAGGTATACCATGGATAAGTCGCTATTTCAGGTACATAGCATCAGGACACTTTTCGACAAGTCGCTAGCAAGAATCAGCTTCATACTTACCCAGAAAAAACTATGAATATTCATGTTTATACCCATTTTGACCACAAGACGAGACCCTTTGACTGCATAACTTTGATAACATTGATGTGAACATTGATGAAAAATATGACCACATAATTTAACAGACTTGGACCACAAACAAACACAAGACAGATGTGACAATGAAATAATCGTAGGACATATTTTATCAAAATATACCACAACATGTGTTAAAACCAGTTTACCCAAAACGGAAGCCAAATAATCCGACCACCAAACTACACGAACTAGTTAAAAACCATGTACAAAAACAAAAGAAATCATCAACACACAAAAACCTTGGCTCTGGTACCAATTGTAGGATCTTAATATTATGTGTTTGATGATTCGGGTGGTCTTGGGAGATCAAAATACATGTTTGCCATTAGAGAGAGAAAGTTAGAGAGTTGGGTGTTTTCTTGGTAGAGAGTTACTTCACAAAATGTAGAATATTAGATTGAAAGCACCACCCCTTCCATGGATGGAAGGGGTATTTATAGTTACATGAAATACGACCTCCTATCGGCCTGTGGATCAGGGATACAGTGGGTAAAGACCCGTCCTTCCTCCACGGTGTTGCACTAAGCTATACTACGCTACAAACTAATAAATAAACTACTAAATAACGAAACTAACGACAAGTCTACGAGCTAACTTAAGCTAGATAACATTTGGGGTGACCGACTCTTCACTATGGAATTTTCTAATTCCTAACACAAATCAAAGCAAAGAGTTGTGGAAATTCAAAGAAAAGAAGATGAAGCTATAATCATTTTATTGGTTTGCGGATTGTTTGGTAGCTAGCAACATGGGTATTAGACTTGATTCTATTTTTATTTTAACACCAATTTCATTAACATTCCCATGCCTTATCCATACCCTTAGCCCTAAGCCTTAACATTATAACTTGAATAAAATTCCTCTTTAGATTTTTTTACTTGGTGCTCATGCCACGTCGTTGGAGTTTTGTTTCTTGTACAAGCTTATGATAATAATCTAATCATGACTGAGCAATGAGTGTGATTTATCTTGTTACTCCACTAAAAATTGAGAGGTTGAGTGAATTATATTTCGTTCCTTTTTCGTGAGGTGTTTTGAAATGTTAATCATGCAAGAAAATGATTGGATATTGTCAAACATCTTGAAAGTTTCACCCTTAAAAGCTTAATTGATGAATCTTCTCTCGTACTTGTACTTGGAGGATTTGCATCATATTTTTCGTAATCATAATTTTATACCAGGGGATGTTTTTCCTAGATTTGCTTGAGGGCAAGCAAAGTTTAAGTGTGGGGGAATTTGATAACCCTCAGATTGTACATGTTTTCAGTAGCGTTATGTGTGCTTTTTTATATGTTATTCGGTTATATTTGTATGATTTCAGTGCTTAATCGCATCAAAAGATGTTTGTCTAGTATTTATAACCAAGTGCAGGGAAATGGAAGGAAAAGTAAAAGAATGTTCAACAAAACAAAGAATCCCATTTCAGTGAAGCATGACAAGCACAAATCAGTATTTCAAATACCATAGAAGACCAAGATGATTGAAGAACCAAGCTCTACAAGTCAGAATAAAGTTAAGGTCGATTTTGCGTCACTCAAGAAGACCAACCGGATCGGTTGGATGATGGTTAAAAGATTCCTGTGAGGATGGACCAACCGATTGGTTGCCACCCCCAACCGATGCGGTTGGAGCATTGCTAGAAGACCAACCGGATCGGTTGGTCATGCGACCGATCCGGTTGGGAGACCTGTTTCTGCCAAATCTTCATCACTAATTTTCCCCATTGTATCCAAACGATTCTAGGTCCTTCCCTTGGTGTATTCTAGTCCCTTCTTAACTCCTTGGAGGCCAAGTTTAGCAATTAATACCCAAAGCCTTGGAACTAGTATAAATAGAGACCTCTTGTGAGCATATGAGACACACACATCAATACAACTCTCTTTATTCATCAAACAAAGCTCTTAGCTCTCAAATTCGTCCTCAGAAGTCCAGGAAAGTTTGAAGTTCCAGAAGTACCATATTTGGAGGTCAAAAGCCCAAGGAGTCTACCCCAATACTTTGAGAATCATTACTTCACCATTTGTAATCTTATTCCAAGCATTGTAAGACTCTTAATCATGCTTTCTAATGTTCAAAGTTCTGAGTTTATGATAAGATCATTTATAAGCTCAGCTAGGGATCAATAACAATGTTGGAATCACTCCTAAACCATAATTCAAGTGTTAGTTACTCATATGTAATAGGTAGCTTATTATGGCCTTTATGTTTGTTTAAGGTCAAGCTTATGTAGAAGGGCCATAAGCTTAGGCCCATGTTCAATAAGGAAAAGGGAAGGAGTGGGAGTGTTGCCCTAGCTCCTTGCCTATAAATACTCTTGTAAACCTTCATTTGAAGGTTGGTTGTTCAATTTACTCTTTCACTCATACTCCTACGCGTAACTGTCTTTACTTATCGTGTGTGTGTGTGTTTGGTTTACCTGTTCAATCGCCTTTATCTCTTTCTTGTAAGCTTGTGTTGTAAAACTAGTGACCTATCAGTGGTATCAATCGCCTACTAGTTGGGTGAATCGTTTTGTTTTTGAAGTGGGTTTTTGGTCCTACGCGTAAAACAAAGGTTTGATACTTTGGTTCGCTTAAAAACTCGTTTTTTACACTTTTTAATCCAAAATTCTTGTACTTTCAATGTTTTAAGGTGTTAAAATAACTGTTTTTGGCAAAAAGTTTCAAACTTTATGCGTGGATCATCTTTTTTAAACTAGTTTTTGAACGAGGGTGTAAACCTACGCGTAACTGTTTTAGAAGCTTTGGATCATCAAGTTTCACACTTTTGTGTTATTTTGGTGATATTGAAGCTATTTCATCACAAAAATCTGGTTTAGAAACATCTTTGGGCAAAAGTCATTTTACGAGTAGAACTACGCGTATCAAAACCCTAATTCTACGCGTAACTTTATCCGTGGTTTGATCTTCAGTTTCGTGGTTTACTCCGTGTTTTCTTGCTTGGATAAGCCTGAAAATACGTCGACTTTGGATATCTTTTGCACTGTGAAGTGTAAAAGATCACTTGGGATAAAACCCTAATCTTACGCATAAGCATAAAGCTTACGCGTAGAAATCCTACGCATAAGATTCATCTTACGCCTAAGCATAGTCTTACGCATAAGATAATCCTACGCCTAACTTTCTACGCATAACTTTAGCGTCTTTTCCCTACTTATGCGTAAACTAAACTACGCATAACTCTTTCTTGTTACGCATAACTTTGGTGTTTTTACGCATAAGTGCTACTTGGCTATTTTGATTTCTACGCCTAAGGATACTTCATCAACAAAGGTTCATTCGACTACAAAGATCCATCATCACAAGTTATAAAAAAAATAATAAAAAATAAGAAATAAAAAAAAAAGTGAATGTATAAGCCAATGTGCTATGTTCGAAGAAAAGTTGTCATGGCAAATCAAAGCAAAGAGTTGTGGAAATTCAAAGAAAAGAAGATGAAGCTATAATCATTTTATTGGTTTGCGGATTGTTTGGTAGCTAGCAACATGGGTATTAGACTTGATTCTATTTTTATTTTAACACCAATTTCATTAACATTCCCATGCCTTATCCATACCCTTAGCCCTAAGCCTTAACATTATAACTTGAATAAAATTCCTCTTTAGATGTTTTTACTTGGTGCTCATGCCACGTCGGTGGAGTTTTGTTTCTTGTACAAGCTTATGATAATAATCTAATCATGACTGAGCAATGAGTGTGATTTATCTTGTTACTCCACTAAAAATTGAGAGGTTGAGTGAATTATATTTCGTTCCTTTTTCGTGAGGTGTTTTGAAATGTTAATCATGCAAGAAAATCATTAGATATTGTCAAACATCTTGAAAGTTTCACCCTTAAAAGCCTAATTAATGAATCTTCTCTCGTACTTGTACTTGGAGGATTTGCATCATATTTTTCGTAATCATAATTTTATACCAGTGGATGTTTTTCCTAGATTTGCTTGAGGGCAAGCAAAGTTTAAGTGTGAGGGAATTTGATAACCCTCAGATTGTACATGTTTTCAGTAGCGTTATGTGTGCTTTTGTATATGTTATTCGGTTATATTTGTATGATTTCAGTGCTTAATCGCATCAAAAGATGTTTGTCTAGTATTTATAACCAAGTGCAGGGAAATGGAAGGAAAAGTAAAAGAATGTTCAACAAAAGAAAGATTCCCATTTCAGTGAAGCAGGTCAAGCACAAATCAGTATTTCAAGTACCATAGAAGACCAAGATGATTGAAGAACCAAGCTCTACAAGTCAGAATAAAGTTAAGGTCGATTTTGCGTCACTCAGGAAGACCAACCGCATCGGTTGCAATCGCAACCGGATCGGTTGGATGATGGTTAAAAGATTCCTGTGAGGATGGACCAACCGATTGGTTGCCACCCGCAACCGATGCGGTTGGAGCATTGCTAGAAGACCAACCGGATCGGTTGGTCATGCGACCGATCCGGTTAGGAGACCTGTTTCTGCCAAATCTTCATCACTAATTTTCCCCATTGTATCCAAACGATTCTAGGTCCTTCCCTTGGTGTATTCTAGTCCCTTCTTAACTCCTTGGAGGCCAAGTTCAGCAATTAATACCCAAAGCCTTGGAACTAGTATAAATAGAGACCTCTTGTGAGCATATGAGACACACACATCAATACAACTCTCTTTATTCATCAAACAAAGCTCTTAGCTCTCAAATTCGTCCTCAGAAGTCCAGGAAAGTTTGGAGTTCCAGAAGTACCATATTTGGAGGTCAAAAGCCCAAGGAGTCTACCCCAATACTTTGAGAATCATTACTTCACCATTTGTAATCTTATTCCAAGCATTGTAAGACTCTTAATCATGCTTTCTAATGTTCAAAGTTCTGAGTTTATTATAAGATCGTTTATAAGCTCAGCTAGGGATCAATAACAATGTTGGAATCACTCCTAAACCATAATTCAAGTGTTAGTTACTCATATGTAATAGGTAGCTTATTATGGTCTTTATGTTTGTTTAAGGTCAATCTTATGTAGAAGGCCCATAAGCTTAGGCCCATGTCCAATAAGGAAAAGGGAAGGAGTGGAAGTGTTGCCCTAGCTCCTTGCCTATAAATACTCTTGTAAACCTTCATTTGAAGGTTGGTTGTTCAATTTACTCTTTCACTCATACTCCTACGCGTAACTGTCTTTACTTATCGTGTGTGTGTGTTTGGTTTATTTGTTCAATCGCCTTTATCTCTTTCTTGTAAGCTTGTGTTGTAAAACTAGTGACCTATCAATGGTATCAATCGCCTACTAGTTGGGTGAATCGTTTTGTTTTTGAAGTGGGTTTTTGGTCCTACGCGTAAAACAACGGTTTGATACTTTGGTTCGCTTAAAAACTCGTTTTTTACACTTTTTAATCCAAGATTCTTGTACTTTCAATGTTTTAAGGTATTAAAATAACTGTTTTTGGCAAAAAGTTTCAAACTTTATGCGTGGATCATCCTTTTTAAACAAGTTTTTGAACGAGGGTGTAAACCTACGCGTAACTGTTTTAGAAGCTTTGGATCATCAAGTTTCACACTTTTGTGTTATTTTGGTGATATTGAAGCTATTTCATCACAAAAATTTGGTTTAGAAACATCTTTGGGCAAAAGTCATTTTACGAATAGAACTACGCGTATCAAAACCCTAATTCTACGCGTAACTTTATCCATGGTTTGATCTTCAGTTTCGTGGTTTACTCCGTGTTTTCTTGCTTGGATAAGCCTGAAAATACGTCGACTTTGGATATCTTTTGCACTGTGAAGTGTAAAAGATCACTTGGGATAAAACCCTAATCTTACGAATAAGCATAAAGCTTACGCGTAGAAATCCTACGCATAAGATTCATCTTACGCCTAAGCATAGTCTTACGCATAAGATAATCCTACGCCTAACTTTCTACGCATAACTTTAGCGTCTTTTCCCTACTTATGCGTAAACTAAATCTACGCGTAACTCTTTCTTGTTACGCGTAACTTTGGTGTTTTTACGCATAAGTGCTACTTGGCTATTGTGATTTCTACGCCTAAGGATACTTCATCAACAAAGGTTCGTTCGACTACAAAGATCCATCAACACAAGTTATTAAAAAAAAAAAAAAAAAAAAAAAAAAAAAAAAAAAAAAAAAAAAAATTAATGTATAAGCCGATGTGCTATGTTCGAAGAGAAAGTTGTCATGGAAAATCAAAGCGAAGAGTTGTAGAAATTCAAAGATAAGAAGATGAAGCTATAATCATTTTATTGGTTTGCGGATTGTTTGGTAGCTAGCAACATGGGTATTAGAATTGATTCTATTTTTATTTTAACACCAATTTCATTAACATTCCCATGCCTTATCCATACCCTTAGCCCTAAGCCTTAACATTATAACTTGAATAAAAGTCCTCTTTAGATGTTTTTACTTGGTGCTCATGCCACGTCGGTGGAGTTTTATTTCTTGTACAAGCTTATGATAATAATCTAATCATGACTGAGCAATGAGTGTGATTTATCTTGTTACTCCACTAAAAATTGAGAGGTTGAGTGAATTATATTTCGTTCCTTTTTTGTGAGGTGTTTTGAAATGTTAATCATGCAAGAAAATCATTGGATATTGTCAAACATCTTGAAAGTTTCACCCTTAAAAGCTTAATTGGTGAATCTTCTCTCGTACTTGTACTTGGAGGATTTGCATCATATTTTTCGTAATCATAATTTTATACCAGTGGATGTTTTTCCTAGATTTGCTTGAGGGCAAGCAAAGTTTAAGTGTGGTGGAATTTGATAACCCTCAGATTGTACATGTTTTCAGTATCGTTATGTGTGCTTTTGTATATGTTATTCGGTTATATTTGTATGATTTCAGTGCTTAATCGCATCAAAAGATGTTTGTCTAGTATTTATAACCAAGTGCAGGGAAATGGAAGGAAAAGTAAAAGAATGTTCAACAAAAGAAAGATTCCCATTTCAGTGAAGCATGTCAAGCACAAATCAGTATTTCAAGTACCATAGAAGACCAAGATGATTGAAGAACCAAGCTCTACAAGTCAGTTAAAAGTTAAGGTCGATTTTGCGTCACTCAAGAAGACCAACCGCATCGGTTGCAATCGCAACCAGATCGGTTGGATGATGGTTAAAAGATTCCTGTGAGGATGGACCAACCGATTGGTTGCCACCCGCAACCGATGCGGTTGGAGCATTGCTAGAAGACCAACCGGATCGGTTGGTCATGCGACCGATCCGGTTAGGAGAACTGTTTCTGCCAAATCTTCATCACTAATTTTCCCCATTGTATCCAAACGATTCTAGGTCCTTCCGTTGGTGTATTCTAGTCCCTTCTTAACTCCTTGGAGGCAAAGTTCAGCAATTAATACCCAAAGCCTTGGAACTAGTATAAATAGAGACCTCTTGTGAGCATATGAGACACACACATCAATAAAACTCTCTTTATTCATCAAACAAAGCTCTTAGCTCTCAAATTCGTCCTCAGAAGTCCAGGAAAGTTTGGAGTTCCAGAAGTACCATATTTGGAGGTCAAAAGCCCAAGGAGTTTACCCCAATACTTTGAGAGTCATTACTTCACCATTTGTAATCTTATTCCAAGCATTGTGAGACTCTTAATCATGCTTTCTAATGTTCAAAGTTCTGAGTTTATGATAAGATCGTTTATAAGCTCAGCTAGGGATCAATAACAATATTGGAATCACTCCTAAACCATAATTCAAGTGTTAGTTACTCATATGTAATAGGTAGCTTATTATGGCCTTTATGTTTGTTTAAGGTCAAGCTTATGTAGAAGGCCCATAAGCTTAGGCCCATGTCCAATAAGGAAAAGGGAAGGAGTGGGAGTGTTGCCCTAGCTCCTAGCCTATAAATACTCTTGTAAACCTTCATTTGAAGGTTGGTTGTTCAATTTACTCTTTCACTCATACTCCTACGCGTAAATGTCTTTACTTATCATGTGTGTATGTTTGGTTTACTTGTTCAATCGCCTTTATCTCTTTCTTGTAAGCTTGTGTTGTAAAACTAGTGACCTATCAAACAAAGACTAACAACATGCACAGCGGAATAAACTAATCAATTCTTTGTTATTGAACAAGGTTTTTATCACCATAAACTAACTAACTAACTTACCTAGGTGTTTACAAGACAATACGCCTAGGACACACACACACCTTTAGTCGACTACATCTTGGAAGACTTAATTGTATAAAACCTACATCCCATGTCCTCTTTATATACTAGAGGATTAAGGTTTACAAATCTCTACGAAGGACTAATAAATAAAACTTCTTTTGCAAGCAAGTCCTTCCATGTTTTGTAGATTTCTTTCTTGTCACTTTAAGTCCTTGATGTTTCACTTCTTTATTGTTTTGTATCATTAAATCAATAAACCCAACAATCTTCCCCTATTTGATGATGACAAGACAAATACGGTTCTTGTACGAACTTCCCTAGACGAAGTAGCAGAAGTTGAGATAATTAAATCTCACCATGAATGAAACATTCTTGTCTTCCTTTGTCTTCCCCTTAATCCATGCTACGCCACTCCAACATCTCTTCCCCTTTTTGTTATCAACAAATAGAGAACATATGCCAACTTGATCTTGACCACCACGAACCAATACCACACATCCAATTCATCCTTCCAATGTCTCATATTACCCTCCATGAAGTTTTCCGCAACTAAAAATGAACTTGAAACAGTAGAAAACTCCAACTAGCAGTACTAATAATGATCAACAGTAGTAAAAATCAAACACTTCCCCTTGAGTGGTGCATGAACATCAAATGATTCTTCAAATCTGTAAGCTCCTTGTAATGATCACTTATGAAGAAAATCAAATATAACGAACTTGATGAAGAAGTAAAATAACCCAAACTTGTATCTTACATCTTGCACTATAGATGACATTGAACGTATACCTATGTATAGGGAGACCTCAATCTCTTGACGATAATCACTGAGCACAATAACGTCACTCCTTTAAGTGTTATGTCAATTCTTTGTCATAATCATTGAAGCACGAACAAGTTACCTCCTGCTAAAAGGTATGATAAAACACGTATCCAAGTAATTCCACTTCACCTTCAAATAAGTGATAAATAATCCTCTTCGTAATCAATTCTTCAATAAAATCAACTTCGAGCTTTTTAAAATTTTTTAAGAACAAAAACTAAATTCCAAACTCCTTGTGTGTGTGAACCAATCTCGTGTGCGTGTCGCCAAAAATCCAAGTGACGCACTGCACTAAACCTTCTAAGCCACTCAAGTTCTCTCAAAAGAGCTTGTTTCATTCTCACAGGGAACCCTGCATAATCGATCGACCTCTCATTACGAGATGTGTTGATATTGAAACAGGAGACACCGCTCCAGTCTTAGACTACTAAAACGAAAGCGCACTAATTGAGTCTAGAGCCACGAGATTCATTAAAAGATCTCTTAGAAACACTCAATACTTCATCACTTGTTGTTCAACAATAAGGACACAAGTGATATATTCTATAGTCCTACGCAGATCTAAGCAATCTATCGAGAACATTCATGAGAGGAGTCACAGTTGTGATCCTCATTGATTGAATGGAAACTCCTGCCAGGGTCAACATCAAACAACCCTGACAGAAGATCACTTCGGTAATCCCTTGTGGATTACGCTTAGTGTGGTTACTTGCTTCAAACGGTCTATAGTCATGAAGTGATGCTTCGGTGTACTTCAGCGACTCACCTGAATTGTTGATATACTTTGGTATATCTTGTTAGCCTTCTTAAGGGCCTCCAATTCAGGAACATCCTTTGTAAGAATTAGAGATGTGTTTTCACACTATGCTGTTAACACTCTCGACATTTGAACTTGTAAGTGCTGGAAATCCCGCCAAGGAGATTCCTTTCATGAATCGAGTCCTGATGACGTGGGTCATTACTTGAATTTATTCTAGGTAATGATAATTGTCCCTCAACGGGATTCAAACGGCTGATTTTCCCGACCAAGGTGAATGGAATCAAGACATTCATCAGTAAAACAATCGTAGTGGTCAATTCTATAAGAAATGTCCACTGTGATCGATTGGTATTTTTCACTATCATATTCATGCAGGTACTGATGATTGTTCCTTGGAGTAAAGACTGCACCATCTCCCCATGCTTATACCAACATCATCACACATTAAAGTTCTCATCAAAATCAAAGGCGACACAAAGTTAAAAATTGATTCTTCGTCAAAGTCAAAGAATATACAAAATTTAAAGACTCGAGAACTACATCACATCAGAGATTCAAAGTCAAAAGTAGTGTGAGCATGGTGGAGAAAGACGTGAAGCACCATAACCACAGAAGTTGACGAATGGCAAACAATAACATATGATCACCACAACCACAAAGAACAAAGAAACAAGAGACGTCAAGCTGATAATTTCAAAGATACTAAAGCATTTCTACTCACAAGAAAGAAAAATGCTGGAAAGACGGCAAGCAACCTAGATGACCAACCCTTAGGGGGAGATTGTTGGGATCACGTGTAACTATTATTCAAGTATCGGTCATTATAAATGTAATAGGTTGCTAATTAGGCTTATATATTTGTAATTAGTGCTAGGCTTATGTAGTAAGCCCATAGGCCTATGCTTAAGCCCAACGACTTAAGGGAAGGGACTAGAAGTGTTGCCCTAGCTCCCTTGCTTATATAAACACTTGTAACCCTCTTAGGAGGGTGTTGGTTCTTTCATTTTATGCATTACACTTTTCTTATTATTGTGTGTGAAGAATCCGACCACTCTACATCCCTTTCTCTCATCTTTCTTACGTTTACATACTTGTGTTATCATATTATGGTGACCTAACAGAGTGATCAAGTTAAAGAAGGTCCAGGATCTGACTCATAATAATTTGTGTGCGGTTTAGTTTTTTTTTCAAACCAATGACTTTGTACATAACGTTACTTTCTTTATTCTTGCATTGGTTGTAAAAAGTTTTAAAGCATGCTTATATTAATTAAGCTACACACACATTGATACAATTTGTATATGCTTATTAAAAATGATTTTATTTGCATTGCATACAGGTATGATGAAATTTCCTCAAGTTTCACTTGCAGACAAGGTTGTAAATATCGCTAGGCGCTAGTGAGGCGGTCGGGTAGGACCTAGCGATTAATCGGTTAGGCGGGGATTAATCGGGGATTAATCGGATTGGAATTTTTATACACAAAATTGTAATATTAGATATTATATCATATTATATGTATGAGATAAGCATAGAGCATCAAAGTTCAAATATTTCAAGTGTTCAAATATAAACATAATACATAATTCTTCAAAGTTTAAAGTCAAACATAAATATTATTCGGTTGTTGACCATTTTATGCGATCTTTGACCGATTTTGTCCGATTAATCGAACTGTTGACCCATTTTTAAGAAATTTTGTCTGATTTTTAAGCAATTTTATTGACCGATTTTTAAGCGATTTTGTCCGATTAGGCCGATTTTGTCCGATTAATCAGTTTGTTGACCGATTTTTAAGCGATCTTTAACCAAACCGATTAAATAGGCCGATTATGATAAATCAAGGAGCTTAGTGAGCGAACAACGATTATGCGGGGATTAATCTACCGCCTGGACCGATTTTTACAACAAAGCTTGCAGACGAGGATCGTCCATGCAAGGGCGATAATGATTATAGTGATTTTGGTTGTCCAATATTTTCATCTCATGTATGTTCTAGACATAATTGTTCATGTTTTGTTCCTCCTCCTAGGATCAATTGAGGCATTGACGGGACATCAACAAGAAGTGCACCATGAATACTAGTCATTTTCAAACGTGTACTTGAAATAATGTTGATTTATAAATGCATAAATAAACGTAACAAATATGAGAGCTTTCCATTTGTTATATTATACAAAAGTTTTTTTTAATTAATTCTCGTGTGGCGATAAGAATAAATCAATATTATGAATAAATTTATGATTTAATATATGTAAGTGATAAAATAAATTGAGCAAATATTAAAAGAATAATAGTTAAAGTATGAAACTAATGTATGTTATTTAGCTCGAGCACAAAAAAGTAGTTACCACAAATTGAAGAAGCAAAAGTAAAATTAAAAAGAAAACAAAAGTTTTTAAAAGAATAATAGTTAAAAATGGGTATGACCGAGCTCTTTCTCACATTTTCATTCCACCCAATCATATTTCTTTTAAAAAATTATGTTTTTCTTTTTAATTTTACTTTTGCTTCTTCAATTTGTGGTAACTACTTTTTTGTGCTCAAGCTAAATAACATACATTAGTTTCATACTTCAACTATTATTCTTTTAATTTTTTCTCAATTTATTTTATCACTTAAATATATTAAATCATAAATTTACTCATAGTATTGATTTATTCTTATCGCCACACGAGAATTAATTAAAAAAACTTTTGTATAATATGACAAATGGACAGCTTTCATATTTATTACATTTATTTATGCATTTATAAATCAACATAATTTCAAGCACACTCCTGAATATGACTAGTATTCATGGTGCACTTCTTGTTGATGTCCCTTCGACGCCTCAATTGATCCCAGAAGGAGGAGGAGGAACCAAACACGAAAAACTATGTCTATAACATACAGGAGATGAAAATATTGGACAACCGAAAACACTACAATCATTAGCGCCCTTGCATGGACGATCCTCGTCTGCAAGTGAAACTTGAGGAAGGTCCATCATACCTGTACGCAAAGCAAATAAAATCATTTTTAATAAGCATATACAAATTGTATCAATATGTGTGTAGCTTAATTAATAAAAGAATGCTCTAAAACTTTTTTCAACCAGTGCATGAATAAAGAAAGTAACGTTATGTACAAAGTCATAGGTTTGCATAAAAAAACTAAATCACACACAAATTATTATGACTCAATGAAAAAACTTAGTTTTATCGAGCTGACATATTACGTCAACTTAAATTTATTATTTAAACATTTAAAGAAAGAATTAAATAATTCGTAAGGCCAAAACTATTATTCTACAAAAAACAGGGAAATGAAAGCAGCAATAATTAAAAAAATTTATTAAACTTTTTACCTTTTATTGAGGGACAATTATTTGCGACATACAGATTAAAATGTTATTGTTCATTTTCATATTTTGTTATGTTTTGGAAAACTTACGGAAAAGTTATATTCTCTTCGTCCCAAATTATTGTCTTTAGACAAAAAAATACACAGTTCAATAAAAGTGGGACCACTACACTATTCAACCAATCAAATATTGTCACCACCCACTAAAATCTCTTTTGATTGGTTGACAATCTGTACAAGAAGAGGAATAGCATTTTGGGACATCCCAAATTAAAAATTGGGACAATAATTTTAGGACGAAGTGAGTATAATTTTTCTTATTTTTTGCAAAAAATTTGAGATTTTTTTTTTTTTTTTTTTTTTTTTTTTTGCTATCAATTTATTAGAAAATTAGATAACATGTTAAGGTAGCGTTAAGTGGGTGATTTTGAAAATCATAAGAAGAAATTAAATGTTACTTATTTCGCTTTTCTTAGAATTATGTTTTAAAAGAGATATGATTGGGCGGAATGAAAATGTGAGAAAGAGCTGGGTTATACCTGTTTTTGTAGACAGACGGTACCGTGGTACCATTGGTAATTGAAGGTACAGTTTGGTGTTTTTGATAGTTTTTCAGAAATGTGTACATACGTTGTAACCTTTTTTGTGAAAATTTTATTTTTCAATAAATTCTAAGTTTTATGGAATGTATTCTATCATTCCTATTCCAAAACAACGATAATTGAAGGGTTCACGTTTGAGAGGTTTAGTGAGTATATCGGCTATGTTATCTTCCAAAGGAACCTTTTCAATTTGTATGTTTTCTTTTCCTTAATTTTGCAGAAAATTTGAGGTGGGTTTTTTTCGCCTTCAATTATTAGAAAATTAGATAACATGTTTAGGTAGCGTTGTATTTTATATATTAAAAAAGCGAGTGGTTTTGAAAATGATAAGAAAACATAAACTATTACATGTTTCGCTTTTCTAATAATTATGTTTTAAAAGAAATATGAATTTAAACATATTTTTTTATTCCTTAAAAATCTGTTTTTTTTTTTTTAATTTTACTTTTGCTTCTTCAATTTTTGGTAACTACTTTTTTGTGCTCGAGCTAAATAACATACATTAGTTTCATACTTCAACTATTATTCTTTTAATTTTTTCTCAATTTATTTTATCACTTAAATATATTAAATCATAAATTTACTCATAATATTGATTTATTCTTATCGCCACACGAGAATTAATTAATTTTTTTTTTTGTATAATATGACAAATGGAAAGCTTGCATATTTATTATGTTTATTTAGGCATTTATAAGTCAACATAATTTCAAGTACACGCCTGAAAATGACTAGTATTCATGGTGCACTTCTTGCTGATGCCCCGTCGACGCCTCAGTTGATCCCAGGATAAGGAGGAACTAAACACAAACAACTATGTCTAGAACATACATGTAATGAAAATATTGGACAACCGAAATCACTACAATCATTATCGCCCTTTCATGGACGATCCTCGTCTGCAAGTGAAACTTAAGAAAAGTTCATCATACATGTACGCAAAGCAAATAAATCATTTTTAATATGCATATACAAATTGTATCAATATGTGTGTAGCTTAATTAATAAAAGCATGCTCTAAAACCTTTTACAACCAGTGCATGATGCTTACGAACAAGAATTACTCTTTACGAATAAGGAATGTTCTTACGTATTAAACGTATTCTTACAAATAAGCATCCAATTTTACGAATAAGGACTCAAGTTACGAATAAGTTACTGTTTTTCAAAATTGTTAACTGTTACGAATAAGTCACAAACACATGTTGTCTAAAGTTTACGAATAAGCATACAAAGTTTCAAATGTTGCGTTTAAGTGATAAATGGGAATTCAAACTTCTAAATTACCACGTTCACTTAACTTATCATCACAACTACATGAAAAAGGACAAATTTGACTTAAAACATGTAACAAACATCAATCTGATAACATCAAACAAGGACTTAGAAAATGAATCAGACTAATGCTAACACACTGTGTCTTTCCATTCCTGTTTATGTGCCTAATGTCTTTCAGATCACAAAAATAGCTGCACAACAATCTAATGTCAATGCTCCCGTAGAACTCACAATGGCCAATACATTCCCACAAGGTTATGACAGAGTTATTGGCAAGAACAACCTCCGAGTGGACTTCAACACTTTTACATGTTCTGAATCATCGTGTCGAATTGTTGTGGACATCCTCCTCAACCACCCCTACAGATTCATGCTCACGAAATCTTCATCAATTCCCGACTTCTACATCCATCAGTTCTGGCACACTATGGAAAATATTGATGAGGAAGATGTTGTCAAGTGCACTTTGCATAATCGTGAAGTCACTGTCACTATTGAGGACCTTCGTTCAGTACTACTACTTCCTGCCATCAACTCTCTGGATGACTACGTCAAGATTCCTATTGAAATGGAGATTCTGGATTTTTTGATTGCTATTGGATATGATGAGTCTGCTGGAATAATCACCACTTACTCTAGAGTCGATGTGAAAAACATTCCACAACAATGGAGGACTCTCTACTTTATGATTGCCAAGTCTGTATCGGGAAGAGACAGCGATCATGAGCGTCCCAAGCTGCCTCATTTGCAGAAATTTTGGGGTATGGTCAATGTTCAGCACATCAACTATGCAAGCCTTATATGGGAAGAAATGATGCAACACCTCAAGAACGAAGGGTCAAAGATCCCTTTTGTACAATTCACAAATCTTATCATCCAGAACATTCTCAAGAAGTAAGAGGACATCCCGAAAAGACTTGATGATCCTGCTAAGAATACTGTGAAGAAAGAGCCCACTCTGAAGACAGTTAGGTTTCAGGCGTCCAGCACTCGCAAACAAGGTGTTGAACTCCCTTCATGCCTTCTAACAGAAAATGTCAAAGAAGCTCCTTCTTACAGATACTATCAGCAAGCTCTTAAGGCACAGCGTGTAGGGTTCATGGATGAAGTCACTCATGCTCCATCAGTTAACACAAGAGCTAAGAAAACTGGGAGTTCAGGTAGTACTACAAAGAAGTCCAAGTCCAAGATATCCAAACGAGTCATAAAGAGGAGAATTCCTACTCAAGTTGCAAAGCCCGAACCTTCTCCTGAGCCCACATCACAACCAGATGAGGACTCAGAGACTAAATCAGATGGTTTATGACGAAGTTCATGTTAATGACTCTACTAAAGAGAAGGAGCAGAAGGAAAGTCCAACACTAGAGGAACTTGAGAAGGATATCGACTCCTACAGAGCAGATGATGAAAGTGACAAGACTGATAAAGGGAAGAGGCCTCTAACTGCTGAAGAAGAACAAGACTCAGACTCAGAGTATGATCCTGAGGAACAAGAGGAAATAGAATTTCAGAAAACATTAAAGCAAAAGAGGATGGAACACCATGCCTCTACCTTTGTGGTTAATCAACCCGGTAGGGAGGTTCAAGTAGTGGTTCTCCATATCTTGAAGAACCACCTCAAGTCACCCAAATCCAATCTGATCAGGTTAATCAACCGGGTAAGGATGCGGGTGACACCACCAAGGTAACCACTCATGAAGAGGAACCACAACAAAAACAACAAGACGATGAAGAAATATATGATGCTGGAGGTGATTATCATGATCAGGAGGAGAGGATTATTGATGATGACGTTCTAGAGGCTGCAGAGGAGTTAAGACGCAAAAAGGCTGAAGAAGAAGCGGCAAGGGCTGAAGAGCAATGCCTTAAGATGGAAACCGATAACTATATCCTCGACAATCCATCACACAACCCAAAACCGTCTTCTGATACACCAATTGACACCTCAACAAGACCCGAATCATCATCACACTCATCCTATCCACCAACACATACAATAACAAAATCAGCAACAAAATAAGTTAAGAAGAAAGCTGATACATAGATGTCTCGTGCCAAGACTAAAATCCAAAAGGCAATGAATCAATCTCAGACAAGAAAGCAAAACCGTTTGGATGCTCAAGTCAACACATTGTCCGACTTAGTCACTGACCTAACTGCACAGATGTCTACATTCCAAGAATCTAAAGATGCCATTCAAAAGATTCTCTCTAGGGATGTTCATGGAGAAATAAATGAACTAATCATCAATTATGTGTAGATATTCTTTCTGAAAACATTCTTGCGGTCACCAGAGAACTCTTCAAATGAAAACTGCATCCAGTGTTGAAGACTATGGTCAAGCAGATTATCACCACAACACCGGTGGTAGTGGAAACAAAACCGGTCAAGCCCCCAGTCATTACAGAAGATGATTTAATTGCTGAACTTGTCACCAAAATGGCTGCTAGAGCTGATTCTCTGAGCAAGGAAGATGAACAGCTCTACGATCTTCTCGTTGCAAGACAACTTCGTACAACATGCAAAGAAGATGTGGGGAAAGAGAAAAGACCGAGAAAAGATGACAATCAAGATCTGAACCCCAATGCGAAGAAACAAAAGAAAACCGGAGGATCATCATCATCCATGCCACCACTACCAGCCAAAAATTCTACCACTCCCACACCTCAAGCTGCTCAGCCACCACCAGCCAAAACTTCTACCACTCCCACACCTTCACTTTGCTAAACAAAAGATCCAGAAGCGCTATTGAGCTAGTGTATCACCTTGAAAACATTGCCCGTGCAATGTCAAACAATATCGACTGGCTCAATCCAGAGTCCAATATTGATCATTCAACAAAGAAACATGGACCTTACTACACCGACTGGACCAAGCCACTCCCAATGATCGAAAAACCCGAACAGCCTAAGATTCCATTCAAGTTCTTCTTCAACAACGACCTCGAGTTTCTTCAACACGGAAGCTCAATAATTAAGAAGTATGCTACATCTTTGACTTTCAACATACCTGCTGCCTCATTCTCCAACAAGGATATTGAAGAAGACGCCACCAGCTTGTTCGTCGCTAAAGAGGTAGAGTACGACAAAGATGACTTGTTAGGGATTCACCATTGGCCAAAAAGGCGTAGGATTTTCTATAGAAGCAGCAAGCTCGACAAGTCTAACAAGGATGTCAATCATGACCAACGGATCGTTGCTATAATGTCTGTCACTACGGCTACCAAGTGGGATTATTCCTTCTTGACCCAGATCGTTGTGAAAAGACAAGATGAAAAGGAGTACGAGTTCTTAGAAGCTGACTTTCCAGACTTGTCTCTCAATGACATTGAAGACATGTATCTACTCAAGGTACAAGGAAGGATGCGTCAGTTTCCGACAGATATCTAACTAAAGTACATCACCGCTCTCCTTATCTTCATCAGAAGCAAGATCATACAGGTGCGTGTTGAAGATCTACAGCTTGGTATTGAAAGTTACCAGAAACAGCTCAATCTCACGAAACCGCTTATCCACTTCAAGGAAGCCAACAGAGAGCCATAATACAAACTCTTCACCAAACCAAAATTCGGGTTCGTCTACAGAAGTGAAAATCACCACAACTGCTTCATGGCGTTTGATGAGATCTACAAGTTCTGTGACGAAACTCTAAAGATGGTTAGTGATGGCTTGGATTCTCGTTTGAAGGATATTCAATTAGGCAAATCTAAAAGATGGAATTCTCATGAACAATGGGATGTTCGAAGGTTTGTTAAAAGGATCGAGGAAAGGTTGAAGCCCCGAGATCAAATGAGGAGGCTTGAAAGCTCTGTGGGAGGAAAACCTCGCTTTCCAATTCTGACATTTTAACATCCGCAATAGTTGGTTAGTGTTATGTATTAATTTGGATTACTTGAACACTCTTAACTGATACTTTGTTATATATATATATATATATATATATATATATATATATGGTTTGTGCACATATAACAGTGTACAACCCGTATTTGTAAAGAAAGGACCCTGTGGTACGCTTTAGTGCCACAATCCTCATAAAAGGAGCGAAAGCTTCTTACTTTTGAGTAGAATTAATCAAACTTATATATTTTTCATAATTCTGCTCAAAAGAACAAGTATTCCCTATCGTATTTCAAAACCTCGAAATTTAATACTACTTGTTGAGGGGGAGTATATGCAAAACAACTTTGTTCAAAATAAAAAGTTCTTGTGGATATCTTCCCGCAAAACTCAGAATGGTCATATTTTAAATCAACATTTCATCAAAAACGACATCAATATGCCATCTTTGAGGGGGAGAAAAATAATATGTGATCAAAAATATGTTGAAAAGTAAACAAAATCTCGAAAATACTCAACTAACACTTAACCCATTGATTAACGAGCTTTGAAATGTCAGTAATCGAAAAGACTGGTCTTTCAAGACTTGTCTTAGTAGAACGTACCAATTCGAGAAACTCTTAATAGAGATGAATTTTGACGGGTTTAACATCCTTTACAAGGTATGTTCACATCTTCAAGGTAGTTATTAGAGCTAGTTGTCACCTAAAAGCTGACAATGGAACTCTTTAACTATACAATGTAACCGTGTCTCGCGAGGAATTATCTATCAGGATTCGATCAATTCAAAAAGTGTGCGCTCTACCCTCACTGTGTAGAGTAAAGTCAAGACTCATAAGCACATGTGGAGGGGCAGTATTTTTGAAAATACAAAACTCTCAAAGTGTTACAAAACATGTTTATATTCATAAACGCTTTGAGAGATTTTCAATTGAATGGTTTTATGGAAAACATAGGAATAGTCATGGAGTTATAAGGTGACTAAGTTTAGGAATAAACGTCCTATGATCCTCCAAAGCCGGAGGGATCTACCCAAGGACATCACCAATAGTTAGTATTAGAAGTCCTTAGGTATGATTGAAAAAAACGAGAATATGAGAAACGGAGAAAGAAGGAGTTAAAGAATTAAAAAGAAAAGTTAAAGAAAAGGGTGAAAAGAAATAGCCCTCCATATGATTCAACTTAGGGCAGACACCGGGTTCAACTCATATGCTACTGGTTGTCACAAAGATTACACCGGTATTGAAGATAAAGTCGTCATGGACCTAGTGACGCACTGCACTAAACCTTCTAAGCCACTCAAGTTATCTCAAAAGAGCTTGTTTCATTCTCACGGGGAACCCTGCATAATCTATCGACTTTCTCTTAGAGATGGTTGATATTGAAAAAGGAGACCCTCTCCCTAGTCTCCGCATAAGAAAACCAAAGCGCACAAATTGAGTCTAGAGCCACGAGATTCATAAAAAAATCTCTTAGGAATACTTAATATTTCATCACTTGTTGTTCAACAATAAGGACAAAAGTGATATATTTTAGAGTCCTACGCAGATCTTAGCAATCTGCCAAGAACATTTATGAGAGGATTCACAATTGTGATCCTCAATGATTGAATGGAAACTCCTGCCGGGGTCAACATCAAACAACCCTGACAGCAGGGTACTTCGGTAATCCCTTATGGGTTATGCTTAGTGTGTCTCAAACGGTCTACAGTTGTGAGGTAATGCTACTGTGTACCTCAGCGACTCACCTGAATTGTAGATATACTTCGGAATATCGTGTTAGCCTTCTTGAGGGCCTCCAGTTCAGGAACAACCTTCGTAAGAATTAGAGATATGTTTTCACACTATGCTATTAACACCCTCGACATTCAAACTTGTAAGTGCTGGAAATCCCGCTAAGGAGATTCCTTTAATGAATCGAGTCCTGAAGACGTGGGTCATTCCTTGAACACATTCAATGTAATGCTAATTGTCCCTCATGGGATTCGGATGGCTGATTCGCCCAACCAAGGTGAATGGAATCAAGACATTCATCAGTAAAACAATCGTAGTGGTCAATTCCTTGAGAAAAGTCCACCATGATCGATTAGTATTTTTCACTAACATATTCATGCAGGTACTGATGATTGTTCCTTGAAGGAAAGACCGCACCATCTCCCCATGCTCATACCAACAACATCATAAATGAAAGTTCTCATCAAAATCAAAGGCAACACAAAGTTAAAGATGATTCTTCATCAAATTCAAATAATCTACAAAGTTTAAAGACTCGAGAACTACATCATATTTGGAATCCAAAGTCAAATGAAGTGTGAGCATGGTGTAGAAAGACGTGGAGACACCTAAATCAAAGAAGTTGACGAATGGCGGACAACAACATATGATCACCACATCCACAAAGAACAAAGAATAAAGACACATAAGACGTCAAGCTGATAAAGTTAAAGAATCTAAAGCATCTCTACTCACAAGAAAGAAGAATGTTGGAATGACGTCAAGCAACCTAGATGACCAACCCTTAGGGGAGATTGTTGGGATCACTTGTAACTATTATTCAAGTGTTGTTCATTAGATTTGTAATAGGTTTCTTATTAGGCTTATATGTTTGTAATTAGTGCTAGGCTTATTGATAACATCAAATAGTCCTGAATATTAAGTGTCAATTTCCCCCGATAATGCTTGAAGTTTATATCATTTATATGGATTTACGCTTGTTTTCCATTGTTTTCCACTTTCAGGTAAATTACGAGCATTGGAGCTAAAGAGACGCGGAACTGGAGAAATATCTAAAGATTTATCACAGTATGCTATTTTGAAGAAGTTACGGCGTAACTCGTCTCTCACATTATGCCGTAACTATTGCGTGACTCAGAAAGCCAACTTATCATAAGGTTACGGCGTAACTCTTCCCAAAGGTTACGACGTAACTACATTAGGACAAATGAGGTTCCACGCCGCTGAAACTTACGCCGTAACTACTGCATCAACTACGACGTAACTGAGCTTATTGAAGACTACGGCGTAACCACTCAAAAGGTTACACCATAACCAGCAGATCTAGTGCATTATTCAAAGAAATAGAAGGTTACGGCGTAACTCCTATATTGGTTACGCCGTAACTCAGATCTGGCCTATAAATACCCCACGAATTCAAGCATTTCTATTCATTCCATTCCACACAAAACACTCTAAGAACGTGGAAAAAAGCTCAAGGCAGGTCTAGAGGAGCATACGGAGCTGTCTCCAAGGGAGAAATCATTCCCCTACGATAAGCATTAGCGTTTTATATTTCTTTTACTTTCAATTCATGTATTTCGTACCTTTGAATATTGAATTGATTTGCATGATTAATATGAGCAGCTAAGCACCCTTTGGTGCTAGCCTAGTTATGATTCCTTAATTGTTTTGTTTGCATTTACTTTACTTCCGTACAATTATTTCTAAGTGTATGCATGCATAGTTTATTGGTAGCCACCCTTGGTTTGGTAGTTTTGAATGGCGATAGAGGCCAATTGCCTAGGAGATATGACCAACTGACCCTAGGTGAGCGGACTGAGATGGGAAGGGTAAGATATGACCAACTGACGACCCTTTCTACTTGTGCGATTTGACCAACTGGTCACCTATCGTTTGGATGAACTTAAGAATTAGGGGGTGAGTGTCTAAGTTCCTAACGATCGGGCACTCACTATTATAAATCTAGCATGTAGTGGTACTTAATGACTTGGCTTAGGGGACCAGTAACAACAGGACTTATGACGGTGCGCCTGACTTCTCCTGTGGTGGCATCTTTGCTGATAGGTTAGGGCGAATTGACCAAATGCTGTCCTCTCGACTTTGACCCCACCTGAAGTAATTGGAAGTAAGTAGAACTAGACATAACTAGCTAGGAGGATTAATTATGTTAGCACCACTTTCCTCTATTGATTTCCCTTTACCATTTATCTGCGTTATTTTATTCTACTTTAGTAGTTTAATTAATTAAATCCTTTTCGAAACATTTATTAATCTGTGACACCTAGACTTAGTAATAATCCAACACACATAGCTCTTGGGACGACCTCAGCTTTACCGATTACTACACTACACACGACCGGGTACACTGCCCATTAGTGCACTAGGGTAGACCATAGGTATAACGAGATACTATAAATTTAAGACCTGGTCAGTAAAACCTGCATCAAGTTTTTGGCGCCGCTGCTGGGGAGTTATATTAGGATTGATATTAAGTCCTTCATTTCGTTTTAAAACTTTTCTCACGATCATATTTCAAGTTTTCAGGTACCATGGAAGTTGTTAACATCGATGACCTCACTCTTGAGGAATACTTGGCGTTGACAAGAGCAGAACAAGGGCTGGGTCTCGTAAGACCGGCAATTGGAGCGGATCTCCGTTTCGAAATCAAAGACCAATTTATGAGGGAGCTTCGCGCTAACCCATTTTCAGGAAACATGGACGAAGATGCATATGAGCACGTCGAAAATGTCCTTTACATCGCAAGCCTTTTTAACATTCTGGGCGTGTCTCATGATGTTGTTATGCTAAGAGTATTCCCTATGACTCTTACTGGAGCTTCCAGAAGATGGATTGAAAGATTGCCCGCCGGGGCAATTAATACTTGGGCGTTACTTAAGAAGCACTTTATTCAGAGATATTGTCCACCATCAAAGATTTCTAACCAGCTTTTGGAGATCCATAATTTCAAACAAGAAGACGACGAAACATTGTATCAAGCCTGGGATAGATACAACGATCTCCTTTACAAGTGTCCTACCAATGATCTGAACAACCAGCAGAAGGTCAATATTTTCTACAAAGGAGTTAATGTAACTACAAGGCAAATGCTGGACTATCAAGGACCTATCCCGAACATGACTCCTACTCTTGCAATTGAAGCCATTCAAAAAATGGCGGATTACTCTCAAAAATGGCACGACGGAGGAAGTAAAAGAAACCAAGGCGGAAGTTTTGACGGAATTGCAGAAATCGCTAGTAAAATTGAAAATCTCAGTCGAGATATGCTGAAAGTCATAGAAACCGTTCATGCCATCCAAGTAGGTTGTGAAAGCTGTGGAAGAGGACATCTCACGAAGAATTGTCCTCATGTGGACGAAGAGGATATTGAAGAAGCCAAGTATGGAGAAAATAGGCCTTTCTACGGGGATAATCATAATGGATTTCGTGGAGGACCCCCACCGTATTATGAGTGTAATGAGAGAAGAGCTAACCTGGAAGAAATTATTAACAAGTACCTTGTGGATACTACCAAGAGGCAAAAGGAGCAAGAAGAATGGCTTAAAAATTTCCAAGATAATACAAACAAGAGCCTCTCTTCCCATGACATATCACTTAAAAACTTGGAAAATTTAATCGGAAAGCTTGGCAACGAGGTACAAAGAAGAAACGAGGAACAAAAGAGCAAATCTACTATAGGTAAGGCTGTATTCTCTGATAACAACAAGTACTCTGATAACTCTGATACTGATGACCAAAGTTGTTAGGAACATGTTTTAATTATCAAGTGTAGGTCATTTCATTTGTAATAGGTCGTTAATTAATATGGTTTATAAATGTTTGTAATTGATTTCACAGCTCATGTAGTAAGCCCATGAGCTGTGATAGAAGGTTCTTCTAGAACCAAGGGGAAACACCCCTACTTATGTAAACACTATAAATACCCCCTCCCTAGAAGGGAGAGGGTTGTTGGTTCTAATTGCAATTATCATTTTCATTAATCCTTCATTAGTTCCTTCCACTTTCTCTCACTAAAACTTTCTCTCTCTAGAAATACATATTGTTGTGATAAGATGGTGACCTATCAAGGGGGAGAGAGTGTAGGTGATCATTGGTTTCTTGTTTTTCCACATGCTTCTTTGCGAAAACCCAATGCCTTCATGAATTTCTTCAATTAGAGGGAAGAAATGAGACGATTTGTGGTTAAAATTTCTCAAGTTGGTGTTATTGTCTCACTTTCACGGGTTTTCTTGTGTGAAGTTACCCAAATATGATGTTATGATGCCTCACACACGGTCATTTTATCGAGTATTTGCATATACACAGTTGATTAGTATTCCGATAGACCGCAACAATCAGGGGGGAGTCATTTCATTTCGCCTTTCGTGGTTTGTTTGGTGTGATGTGTCTACATACGTATAAAGACATTGTTGATTTCTGGCATGTTTCCCTCGAACGGACTTTCTGCAACAAGTCAGATTCTCTTGTGTGGTTTTCTGCTCTTCTACAAATTCCGCTGCATACTGAAAACTTCAAAAGTTAGAAGAAATGTCTACTACATCAAAGTTTCGAATCTGCGGAAAACGGTTGTCAGTTTAAGGGGGAGCTGATCTTGAAACATCTTCAATTAGGGAGAGGATTAATTTGTTTAATACTTATTACATATTTTTTCTAAATGGCTTGTGCACACATTTCAGTGTACAACCCGTACTTGTAATGAAAGGACCCTATGGTACGCATCAGTGCCACATTCCTATAAAAGGAGCGAAAGCTTCTTACTGTTGAGTAAAACTTATCAAAACTTTCATTTTTCAAAGTTTTGCTCAAACAGAACAAGTACTTCCCCTTATGTTTTCAAAACTTCAAAAGTTAGTATCACTTGTTGAGGGGGAGTATTTGCGAAAATCTTTGCTCAAAATCAAATGTTCTTGAAATCCGTTTCTTCCTAAAGGAATTTCCAACACCTCAAAAAGCATATTTTAATCAACATGTTTTCAAAAACAACATTCATATGCTATTTTTGAGGGGGAGAAATGTGATTAAAATTGTTGATCAGGAAGTTATGGAGTCTCATATCGTGCTCGACTCAGATATCCCCAATGAATTGACGAACTTTGAAATGTCAGTAATCGAAAAGACTTGTTTCCAACGAAACTTGTCTTAGTAGAATGTACCAATTCGAGACACTCTTGATTGACATGAACTTTGACGGGTCAAACCTTCTTTTTCAAGGAGTGTTTACATCTTCAAGGTAGTTATTAGAGCTAGTTGTCACCTAAAAGCTGATAATGGAACTCTCTAACTATACAACGTAACCGTGTCTCGCAAGGAATTGTCTATCAAGAGTCGATCAATTAAAAAGTGCGAGCTCTACTCTCACTGTGCAGATTTCAGTCAAAACTCATAAGCACATGTGGAGGGGGAGTATTTCTGAAAATCCAAAAACTCTCAAGGTGTTACCAAAACATGTTTTTCATCATAAACATCTTGAGAGATTTTCAAGAAAAAGTTTTGTGGCAACATAGGATAGTCATGGAGTTAAAAGGTGACTAAGTTTAGGAATAAACGTCCTATGATCCGCCAGAGCCGGAGGGATCTACCCAAGGACACCACAAATAGTTAGTATTTAGAAGTCCTTAGGTATGATTGAAAAAGGAGAAAATGAGAATCGGAGAAAGAAGGAGTTGAAGAATTAAAAAGAAAAGTTAAAGAAAAGGGTGAAAAGAAATAGCCCTCCAAATTATTCAACTTAGGGCAGACACCGGGTTCAATTCATATGCTACTGGTTGTCACAAGATGTCACCGGTATTGAAGACAAGTCGTCATGGACCTAGTGACGCAATGCACTATACCTTCTAAGCCACTCAAGTTCTCTCAAAAGAGCTTGTTTCATTCTCACAGGGAACCCTACGTAATCTATCGACTCTCTCTTAGAGATTGTTGGTATTGAAGAAGGAGACCCTCTCCCTAGTCTCCGCTCAGGGAAATCAAAACGCACTAATCGAGTCTAGAGCCATGAGATTCATCAAAAGATCTCTTAGGAACACTTATATATTTCATCACTTGTTGTTCAAACAATAAGGACACAAGTGACATTTTTCCAGAGTCCTACGCAGATCTTAGCAATCTGCCAGAACATTTATGAGGGGATTCACAATTGTGATCCTCAGTGATTGAATGGAAATTCCTGCCAGGGTCAACATCAAACAGCCCTGACAGCAGGTCACTTCGGTAACTCCTTATGGGTTACGCTTAGTGTGTCTCAAACGGTCTACAGTCGTGGGGTGATGCTTCGGTGTACCTCAGCGACTCATCTGAACTGTAGGTGTATTTCGGTACATCGCGTTATCTCACTTGTGGGACTCCAGTTCAGGAACAGCCTTTGTGAGAATTAGAGATGTGTTTTCACACTATGCTGCTAACACTCTCGAAGTTCAAATTTGTAAGCGCTGGATTATTTCTAACCCATGTTTTATGTTTTTTCTTCTTATGGATGCTCACGGGTAGAAAAGATCGTGCAGACTTTTCACATGCTTCTACCAACATCAACACTAATTGAAAGTTCTCTCAAAAAGCAAAGAAAATTTCAGAAAGATTCTACATCAAAGTCAAAGAATCTGCAAAGTTATGAGATAAAGATCAAAGTTAAAGATGTTGATAAAGGCAGATTTCACAACTGATCACAACAACAAGAACAAAGAACAAAGATGCAAAGAATCAAAGACGTCACAAGCCATGAACGCCAAAGAAGTTCAAGACGTCAAACGACCTAAGCAAGACAACAAATGATGACCAACCCTTAGGGGGAGATTGTTAGGAACATGTTTTAATTATCAAGTGTAGGTCATTTCATTTGTAATAGGTCGTTAATAAATATGGTTTATAAATGTTTGTAATTGATTTCACAGCTCATGTAGTAAGCCCATGAGCTGTGATAGAAGGTTCTTCTAGAACCAAGGGGAAACACCCCTACTTATGTAAACACTATAAATACCCCCTCCTTAGAAGGGAGAGGGTTGTTGGTTCTAATTGCAATTATCATTTTCATTAATCATTCATTAGTTCCTTCCACTTTCTCTCTCTAAAACTTTCTCTCTCTAGAAATACATATTGTTGTGATAGAAGGGTGTCCTAACAGAACTACTACCCTTCACAATACAACACTTAATATCAAGGAGATCCACTCCTTGTTACAAACACCATCAAGGATATCACCATCCTTGGAAAAAAAACAAATACTTATATGTATAACGATGCACCTAATCGATTATACGACCTAGGCATTCTTCCCAAATGCTACTTGATTTGATTCTTCGGCATCCTTCACTAATGCCTTTGACACAACGCTTGGCACCCTTCACTAATGCCTTCGTCTTGACACATTTAGCATTCTTCACTAATGCTTTGACATGGACGATAAGCACCTTTCAGTAATGCTTTCATCTTGACACTTTTGGCATCTTTCACTAATGCCTCCAACCCAACATCTATGGAGAAAGAAAGAACTATCAAAAAGAGAACCTTAGTTGTCTTGATGATGACGAAGCATGGCAACTCATGGACTTGAGCTTGCTCGTCTTCAAGAAGTGGTGATCTCGCCTTTAAGAGGAACTTAGAAGATCACACAAAAACAAAAGACAAACTACATAGATCACTTGGATCTGAGGTTAGAGGGTTATAATACTTGTGGAAGTATGTGTGTAAAGTGGTGAGTAGAAAGAAAGAAATGGCTCTCTATTTATAGAGAAAATTCTATACTGTTCCCCGGATCCTGCGGATCCCTCCCACAAGGGATCCGGCTAGCACAAAGCCAGAGATCCGTGGAACGCTCCTCTTTGCCCATGGGTATTTTTGGTTATGGGTCATGGGTCATGGGTTATGGGTTGATCCATGGTTTTCTTTCTAGATACAATGTATCTCAAGGATACAATGAACTTGTTTAAGTGATATATATAAAACCATGGGTTATGGGTCAATACCATTTGCTAGTTTTTGCCCATTTTAGTATATACTTGTTTTTACCCAATTTAAGTATACTTAGTTTAAGTGTTGTACATATGTATCTAAATCATAAAATCACTTATACTTGTTTTAGTGTTTTATGTAAATACGTAAGTGTGTTAGGAAACTATTGACTCAAACTATTTACGTATTTTATTTGTTTCGTTAAAATGATTTTACGTTTGTTATCGACAAAACATTAGAAGATCGTAAAATATAAATAAACGTTTTTATGGCTTATTTGTATTAACAATATCCCCCTTTTTGTTGATGACAAAACATAAAATTATTTTAAGAAAAACTAAAATTCGTAGCAAATTTGAATTTGTAGTTTTTACTTTCTTCTCCCCCTTTTTGTCGAAACAAAAAGTGTTAAAAGAAACTAACACAATTTTTATAAGAAAAATATGTAAAAGAAAATGTAAAGAGAGCAAGTGACGGAAATGGTACTCGTCTTAACTCCCCCTTGGCGAGTCCATCCCTTTGAGAGGGCGTCAAGGACATAACGTAAAATAAACTAATTGTGTTTGCAAATATGTTTGCAAATGGTTCGTCTAAATGACGACAACGTGCTCCCCCTTCAAGATTGCAAAGTTTCAATGGGGTGTTATGAAGTATAATCCAAAATTGGATTAAGTTGCAAATGTTTTTGCAATATCGTTTGACACAAAGCTCCCCCTAGCTTTATGGTGCCAAAATCTTCATGTGTATTTTGAAAATCTACAAAGTAAAGGTTAGAAAACAAGAGTATAGTGCATAATTTCCAGCAAATAAAACTCAAGTTAGTAGAAATTTGTGCTTCTGTACCATGGATCCCACGGTTCCCTTCTTGGAGGGATCCGTCTAGGCATTTTGGAGGGATCCGGCCATCTGGTGACAGTTTCTTCAGCAGTGAAGATGTGTCAAACAATGCTAATAAAGAGATGATATATGTGTGAAATAACAAGCACAAAGCACAAAGTAATCATAGCATATAAATATTCATTCGATAAAACAAGAGATAACCAAACAAATCTTTAAAACTAAGAGAATGAACTAGGACATACAAGTACCACTTCATACTAACTAGTTGCTAGACTTAAAATGCAACAATGTGCTTGAGTTTAGGGATGAGTGGACTTGATGATTTGATCCAACTTTGCAAGAAGATGATTAAACATGAAATGTATCTCATTTCGTGCTTCTTGAACAAGTCCTTGAGTGTTAAGACAATTTGGACAATTATTGTCTTGGTTTGGACCTGGAGAAAAATGGATATTTTGAGGAGGTTCTATGCGTGATTGTGGTTCTTCATTTTGAGAAGTAGGATGAGGTTCTAAAAATAAGGGTGGTAATGAAACTTCTTCCATATGATCAAGATTATTCCTTGTCTCCCATGATGGGCTAGTTGGCGTTGTTGGTGGTTCCCTATTCAATGAAAAGGTTGGTGAATGGGAGTTTCTTGGTGGTGAATGAAACAATGAATAGATGTTTGGGTGAGGGAGAGGCTCATTCAAGGAGTGTAGTCCATGCTCAATGAATGATGGTTTTGATGGCTTGCTAGAACTAGTTAAGTTTGGTTTTGAGCTAGAGGATCCTTTCTCTAGTCCGAAAGGTTGGATGCTAATCCTTGCGGTTCTCTTAGCCTTTGTTGGATGAGTTTGATGAGATGGGGTTCTAGTATCATTATCTCTAATGGGGGATGTTTCGGTGGAAGAGATTTCATGGATCATTTGACCCTTTCTTTTGGATGATCCTAAGGTTGAGGAGTTGTTGCTAAGAGTCTTAGTCATGGTGATGATGATGCTAATGTGGGCTTCTAATTGCTGATTTTTGAAAGGTGAGTGAGGGTGGTGCATTAAACCTAAGGTTGTTTGGTTTATAAAGGATAATTTGAATTAGGAAATTAAATTCTTGGCCACTTAGAGGACTAAGCATGTTCTTAAGGTTTTTATCAGCTCTAGGAGGATAATAAATGAATGCTAAAAGTTGTTAGAGAACCAAAAGATGACTTATAATTGAATATGGAAGCTGATTGAGGCTTTCTGCAGCTACGGATCCCGAAGATCCTTCTCAGCAGGGATCCATCTGGTTAAATACCAGGGATCCGGCTGTCAGACAGGTTTTTTGGTGAAATGATTATGCTTTTCTAAGGTTTATTATCAATGGATTTCGAGGTTTTGACTTAATTTTGAAGTCTTTAGCTATTGGATATCTCAAATCTTCAATCATAATAAGTGATGGTGTTTAATGATGGTTTTGGGGAAGAAAATTAACTTTGGGTAGTCTAACTATATGTTTGACAAGGAAATCATTTAATTTGATGTGGAGAAATGGTGGTAACCAGTACTAGAAGTCAGATGATGTCCTAAGAGGAATTTACTAAAATCTTTAAAAATAAAAAGAAATGAAAAACTATTTTTGAGCCTAATTTTAAGTCAAAGATGATTGAGATCAATTTGCTAAAATTGAAGGATAGACCAAACTAAGTGCTATCAAACGTGATAGATAATGTGTGAGTGTTGGAGCGGAATTATGGTGAGTTTTGACTAGTTGATAAATCAAAAATATTTCGAAAATGTATTCTAGTTAAGCTATGGATGAGAGTGAGGTTATCAACTATTTGAGGAAGAATTAGTTGGCTCTAGTATCTTATGTTTGACTCGTGTGAGGTGATCTAGTAGACTATTTTGATGTAGGCAAATCTGTATTGCTTATCAGATGCCACGGATCCCATGGTTCCCTTCTGGGAGGGATCCGGCTGGTTCAAATGCTGGGATCCGCCTACTGCAGATCAGAAGGTTTTCAGTAAAATGTGCAACTTTTCACTTCTTAGTAAATGCTTCTCCTATTTGTTTCTATGGGAACTAAATTGTTAGGAATTGGAAATTCCATATTAAAGTGTCGGTCACCCCAATTATGGTCTAGCATATTTTAGCTCGTAGACTTGTAGCTATTTACGTTATTTAGTAGTCAATTAGTTAGTTTGTAGCGTAGTTTAGTTTAGTGTAACACCGTGGAGGAAGGACGGGTCTTTACCCACTGTATGCCTGATCCACAGTCCGTTAGGAGGAAGTATTTGCTATAACTATAAATACCCCTTCCATCCTTGGAAGGGGTGGAGCTTTTATTTAATCTAACATTCCATATTTTGTGAGGCAAGTCTCTACCAAGAAACTCCCTCTCATCTAATTTCTCTCTCTAATGGCAAACATGTATTTTGATCATCCAAGACCACCTGAATCATCAATACAATAAATATTATGATCCTACAATTGGTACCAGAGCCAAGGTTATTGTGTTGTGTTGATCTTTTTGTGGTTTTGATACATGGTTTTAAACTGGTTTGTGTAGTTTTTGTGGTCGGATTATTTTGTGGTCGGATAATATTTTTCGTATTATGTGGGTATCTTTTGGTCAAAAACTTCATGTGACTTTTTCAAAATCTATTGTTTCTTTCTTTGTCTCAAGTGAGTATCTTTGTCACTTTTACATGAGTTTTGTTCAAGTTTTTATCCGTGAATCAGTCTTATCTATTGTGGTCAATCTGCCAATTTCTATTTTGTCAAACCATGGTCAAAATGGTTAAAATGATGTGCTATTCTGCTCTTTCTGGGTCTATCTTTGAATCTGGTCAGGTTTTTGAGGTCATAACAGGTCTAAAATATGCAACTTTATGACATTTTTCTGGGTAAGTATGAAGATGATTAGTCGGAAAACTCCCCGGAAAATCCTAGCGACTTGTTCTTAACATGTCTAGATTCAGTGTGCTGAAAAAAAAGGGACCTAGCGACTTGCTATTCACTTTTGGTAGCGATTTGATATTTATCAAGTAGCGAGTTGACACTAAAAGGTAGCGACTTGTATCATGTAAAAATGTAGCAACTTGACCTAGCAACTTGTTACTTAACAAGTTGGCGACTTGTTAGTTTTGAAGGCTAGCGACTTGTGATGTAAAGAAATATGTTAGCGAGTTGTTTGTATAAAAGATGTAGCGACTTGTGACACATGCTAGCGACTTGACATGAACTGAAGAAATGAGATGAAGATGGAATGACCAAGACCACAAACGACTATATACCAAAACTAACAATGGACTTCAGCATATCACCTTCATCAGTCTGAGAAATACAAATCAACAACCAAAACTTAACCTACATCTAGTCTCAACCCATTACCCTCACAACCACTCATCATCTCTCGAATCAATTAAACTTGACTCAAATCGTAAATTAATACACACACGATCTTAGATTCATTCAAGGTATGGTTAAGACAGTCATGTTCTCAACTCTGGTTTTCATAAAAACCCCTTGTCATGCTTCCTCATTGATCAAGTCACCAAAGACTCTATATCAAACGAAATGAAAAATGGATCTCAGAATGTAATTCATGTATATCAAATAACTTTGAGACCTTGAAAAGATCTAAGTCACGAATTGAATTAACCTTCACAGATCTAGTGATAAAATGTAAACCGCTATTACCTAAAGATCTCAGTGTTCTTTGTGCTTATTGTAGACACATCGTTAATTGAAGGTCATATCACACCAAAGAAGCCACCATCATTGATCAAATAGTTGTGATAATTTTCGAACATAAAGAAATGTTTTCAACAATTTTGTTGAAACATATCTATGATTCGTTAAAACGTGGATGACAATCATAAACTATTAACAAGAATCAAATGGAACATAGTAAAACCTACCTTATTTCCTCAGTATCTAACCATCCCTGTAGCTTCTCAGATTCGACTTTGTGCCCTCCTTATGGCATCATATGTCCGTGTCAACAAGTGGTATACTATGAGACCCACCCTAGGATCTTAAGGATTACAACCCTCATGAGGCATTTGATATGGTTCAGTTTATATTCGTTTTTGGAGGATTGGTAATCTGTTTGTGTGAAGATTTGTTGAAATTAATTTGGTGGTAATTGTTTGTGTGAGGTTTGGTACGAGAGATTTGGGGGCGGTGGATACAAGTGATTAGGGTTAGGAGATAAGTGTGTGAGATGGTGGCTGGATATATTATGGATTAGGGTTAAGAGTGGATAAGTGTGCTTTATATACCTGGTTGACTAGGGTATGACATAAGATAACCGGTTATGTACCTCATTTGGATCGGGTGTGCAATTTTGCTTGGGCCGTGTGGTCTTTGTGTTGGACCAGATTCTGAATGGGAAGTGTTGGACATTGAACTTGGGCCGAGATCTATTAACCAATGTGGGCTTTTGCTGGTTCCATATTTGGGCGTGTGGCTAGTTGGTGGTATCACATGGGATAAACTATGTTCAAACGTTTATATGCTTATATAATATTTGAATTCACATGGGATTATATATTAGACTTATTATCGTGAACAAACGTTGAACATAATGATGTGAATTATTTGATACTCCACAGTATTGGATAATGGGTTTCGGACAAGGACGTTATTCATTTGGGATGTTTAATTGGATTAAGTGTAGTTGTGGACTTAGTGTACTTTGTGTTGGACCGAGTGGTGTAATAAAGGTTAAAACCATACATGTGCCGTGAGATTATGATCGAATGGAGTATTGGTTCGGGTATTATTTGAGAATCGGTAACAAAGTATCATTAATTTTATACCAAAGTCTCACACTTGATGGTTAAGAATTAATTGGATTGGACTCGGAATTAAATGTGGATAACTTAGATTTGGATTATCATGGGCTTCTCAAGAGATTTGATTGTCTATGTGATTTGTTAATGATGAGATTGGGTATGATGATGAGATTTGATGGGTTGTGCATATTGATACTTTGGTATATATATTTTCATGGATAATGTTTCGTCACGGCTTGACTTGATGTTTGAACTAAGTTGACTACAGGATCGTTTAAGTTCGATATTTCTTATTTGAAATTGAAGTGAGGTTTTCCGGACGCGTTTACTTATTTTCGTCTTCTTTCTTTCTACACTTCTGTTAGGTCACTAGTTTTACAACACAAGCTAACAAGAAGGAGATAAGGCGATTGAACAATAAACCAAACACACACACACAAGATAATAATACGGTTTAGGCGTAGGAGTGAGTGAAAGAGAAATATTGAACAACCAACCTTCAAATGAAGGTTTACATAAGGTATTTATACGAGGAAAGCTAGGGCAACACTCCTAGTTTCCATCCTTTCTTTAATGGACTTGGGCCTAAGCTCATGGGCCTTCTACATAAGCTTAAGGCTAATAACAAACATAAAGGCCATAATAAGCTACCTATTACATAATAATGACTAACAATTGAATTATAGTTTAGGAGTGATTCCAACAATCTCCCCCTCAAGTGTTGGTGATGAACGGTGAAGGCGTTGATATAATAGTAGCTCTGACGACTTCTGACATTCTTCTTTCTTGTGAGAAGAATTGCCTTGATTTGAACAATCTCCCCAGTGTAGAGAAATTGTCTTCTTTGAACGGTTATGTTTTGACGTCATCTTTAACTTTGTTCTTTGATCATTGTTCTTTATGATGAAAGTGATAGTATGTTGTTGTCTGCATCAAGTCTGCCTCAGGTCTGCTTCGCTGCTACAGTGTCTCCACGTCATTCTTCAACATGCTCACACGCTCTTTGACGTTGGAATTCAGTGCTGATGAAGTTCTTTAAGTCTTTTTAACTTTGTAGATTCTTTGATTTGACGAAGAATCATTCTGACTGTTGTGTTGCTTTTGGATAGAACTTCCATTAGTGATGATGTTGGCGTGAGCATGAGAAGAATCAGCATGATCATCCCGCTCCGGAGCTTCCATAAGAAGAAAACATTTCAAACGGTTAGTAATAAGCGGATTCCGGCTCTTACAAGTTTGAACTTCGAGAGTTTTAACAGCATATTGTGAAAACACAACTCTAATTCTTACAAAGGCCGTTCCTGAACTGGAGTCCCACAAGTGAGATAACGCGATGTACCGAAGTACATCTACAGTTCAGATGAGTCGCTGAGGTACACCGAAGCGTCACCTCACGACTGTAGACCATTTGAGACACACTAAGCGTAATCCACAAGGAGTTACCGAAGTGACCTACTGTCAGGGCTGTTTGATGTTGACCCTGGCAGGAGTTTCCATTCAATCACTGAGGATCACAATTGTGAACCTCTCATAAATGTTCTCGACAGATTGCTAAGATCTGTGAAGGACTCGATATGAACCACTGATGATCTTATTTGGTGATCAACAAGTGATGAGATGTCAAGTGTTCCTAAGAGATCTTTTGATGAATCTCGTCACTCTAGACTCAATAGTGCGTTTTGGTTTTCCTGAGCGGAGACTAGGGAGAGGGTCTCCTTCTTCAATACCAGCGATCTCTAAGAGAAAGCCAATAGTTTACGTAGGGTTCCTGTGGGAATGAAACAAGCTTCTGTTGAGAGAAACTTGAGTGGCTAAGAAGGTTTAGTGCATGCGTCACTGGGTCCATGACGACTTTTAATCTTCAATACCGGCGTCACTAAGTGACAACCAGTAGCATATGAATTGAACCCGGTGTCTGCCCTAAGTTGAATAATTTGGAGGGCTATTTCTTTTCACCCTTTTCTTTCCATTTCTTTTTAATTCTTTAACTCCTTCTTTCTCCGATTCTCATTTTCTCCTTTTTATAATCATACCTAAGGACTTCTAAGTACTAACTATTTGTGATGTCCTTGGGTAGATCCCTCCGGCTCTGGCGGATCATAGGACGGTTATTCCTAACCTTAGTCACCTTATCAGTCCATGACTAACCTATGTTGCCATAAAACCATTTACTTGAAACATCTCTCACAGTGTTTGTTAATGAAAAACATTTTGAACCACTGTTGAGATAAGATTTTGCATAAATACTCCCCCTCCACATGTGCTTAAGAGTTTTAACGGTTAATTGCACAGTGAGGAAAGAGCGCGCACTTTTTGAATTGATCCACTCAAGATAGACAATCCCCCGCGAGACACGGTTACATTGCATAGTTAAAGAGTTACA
>BPTQ01000009.1:162950026-163241934 GCA_019973895.1 Chrysanthemum seticuspe
TAATTTATTTCCACTTCTCTTTCCATCTTAATCTCGCTCTTGAAGGGACTTTAAACGAGGTATTTCTTCCTTCCGGGTGCTTTTTCTCTGCACGGAAGCTTATTCGTAGTACTTGTTTGAAATTAGGGACTTTAGTGTGATGGCTGTTCGTATTAAGATTTTTCTGTTTTACTTTTTATTTTTTGTTTGGATTGAGTGAAAGCATCCTTAGTGCCAACGTAAATCGCTTACGTTGTTCGGAAAACTTGGTGAACCACAGGGTTCACCTGTTCACTTCACTATCCAGTGGTAGAATAGTGTTGTTATACATAAAGATCTCTCTCTTTCAAAATCACTCTCTTTCACCTTCCTTGATTACTTCCTAATTACTTTTACTATTAACGTTAATCTTGGTTGTTGGGAGAGGGAAGATCCCTCCCCCATAAATATCACAAATGTATTCATCCCCACAAAGGGGAACCAAGATCTTCTTGGAAGATAGGATAGAAGGTTCTTCTAGAACCAAGGGGAAACACCCCTACTTATGTAAACACTATAAATACCCCCTCCCTAGAAGGGAGAGGGTTGTTGGTTCTAATTGCAATTATCATTTTCATTAATCCTTCATTAGTTCCTTCCACTTTCTCTCACTAAAACTTTCTCTCTCTAGAAATACATATTGTTGTGATAAGATGGTGACCTATCACTTCACTTGTCCACTTGGGACACCAAGTGGTTCAAAAGGCTTGTTGCATTCGCTAAATGCAACCGTGATTCCTACGAAAGTGAGTTAGGTTTGTTTTTTATTTTTCATTTTGTCTTTTTAGAATTATGCTTGTCGGTAGTGTGATTTCAGGGATTAAAGTTTGTTCATGATGCTTATTCGAAGGCACGTCTCTTTTTCGTGGGCCTTCCTTCTTTATGGAGCAAATTTCAGGGAAGTTCTCGCTCTAATTCTACCTTTCTCTTCACCTTTATTTAATGCCTAGTACAAATGGGACTTTTTACAATTCAAGTGGGGGGACGGGAGTAGAATTATCTTTTGAACTTTATTTTGCCCTCATTTTTCTAGTTTATTTTGAAAAATTATGCCATTTTTAAAATTTTGACATGTTTTTCTTAACCTAACTAGATTAGACCTTAGCCGAGCACATACAACCCTTGATATTATATGGTGAGATTAGCCCTATCCGTTTCCAATATTTTACCCCAAATCCACCAAATTATGAGTGTGACGGTAGCTTGTAGACTTTAGAACTTGGCCTTTGCATCATTTCGAGACCATAGACGAGGTATGTTGAGTTAGCTCGATGTATTTGGACTTTTCATTTTAGAAGGCAATATTATAGGATTATCACCCAAACAGCCTACCATTGTGAGTCTATCGATTAGTCACCTCGACTTTTCGACCCCCATGTGAAACCCTTTTGTTGCACTCATCTTTAGTGCAAGATACCCCTAGATACACCCTTCTGAACCATTCCTTTCATTTTGTTTACCCGATATATTGTTTCGATACACCTATACACCTTAGCCTACCCTGTAGTCTTTATTTGTGATTGGGAAGTCATCTTTTGCCTAAGTTCAAGGTTCGAGTGGAAAGGTTCGGAAATCACGCTTTCACCGACAACATTTCTAAAGATCATTGAAGACCCCCCGAATTCCCATTGTTCATCTCAAGTGGGGGGATATTATGTTTAGTATTTATTGTTATGTTGAAAAAAAATGATTCAAAAAAAAAATAGTTGTTATGATTATGTAAAGTGCAATGTTATAAGCACTGTAGTATGAGCTTTATTGATTTAGTATCGAGGAGGCCACCTTGGTCACATTTGAAGATTGGAGTTGGTAGTTATGCCAACAGTTGGAGAAAAGGTAGTGTGCCCATCACGACGTCCTCTAATGACACATCTACCTTGCATTTCATGATCTGGTTTCTTGACTTCAAAGCTTAAACTTTGGGAGGACGGTAAGTGGTGATGATTTGATTATAGATTTAGACTACCTGCTTGTTTTTTTTATTTTACACCAATTATATATCCCATGTCTTATCCTACCCTTTAGTCATGAAGCGTGTCTAGGTGATGCAGCGAGCAATCTTTGGTGTCTTGGCCATGGATTTGGTCATGTATCATTGATTTTGTCCACTTCGCCGTGACATGTTAGTAATGACGAGTCACCCCTTAACCTTTGTCGTGTGTACCCATATTGCCTTCGAGAATTACTTAGCCCTTAACTCTAACGGTGGAGATTTGTGTAACCGCCAAGCTTATGATAGAATACATGCTATGATTGTGCGATTGAGTGATCACCCCGAAATTGAAACTTAGAATAGTTGAGATATTTGAGTGTTTGTTCCCCTTTCGCGAGGTGCTCGGCTTTGTTTTATTCTAGCATAAGGGATTTGTAAACTCATATTTTCCAGATTATGGGAGATATATTTTTAGAAATCTTTCTAATAAGCTCTACTTGAGGGCAAGTAGAGTTCAAATGGGGGGATATTTGATAACATCAAATAGTCCTGAATATTAAGTGTCAATTTCCCCCGATAATGCTTGTAGTTTATATCATTTATATGGATTTACGCTTGTTTTCCATTGTTTTCCACTTTCAGGTAAATTACGAGCATTGGAGCTAAAGAGACGCGGAACTGGAGAAATATCTAAAGATTTATCACAGTATGCTATTTTGAAGAAGTTACGGCGTAACTCGTCTCTCACATTACGCCGTAACTATTGCGTGACTCAGAAAGCCAACTTACCATAAGGTTACTGTTAGGAATTAGAAAATTCAGTCGTTAAAGAGTCGGTCACCTCAAGTATATGTATTCGTTAGAAAGCTCGTAGTCATAGTCTAGTTATATTATTAAGTTATTTGTCTTGTAACACCGTGGAGGACGGACGGGTCTTTACCCACTGTATGCCTGATCCACAGCCCGTAGGTGGCGTTTGTTTGTAAGAAACTATAAATACCCTCTACCTCCCAAGGTAGAGGGTTGGAGCTTCAATACCATTTTTCTTTGTTTCATATAGTTCCGAACTCTCTTCCCTTTCTCTTTCTAGAACTTTCTCTCTCTAAACTACTTGAACGCCCCACTTTGATTATGGTTTAGTGTGATTGTAAAATCCTATATCTTACAATTGGTATCAAGAGCCATGGTTTGATCACTCATCTTTCATGCTCTTTGTTTTGGTGGATTTCATAAGGTTTTTGGGGTATTAAGTGTTTAGAAGAGTTTGATTCATTTGAACAAGTTCTAGTGTTAAAGTTTGAATTTTGCTTGTACTTTTCTGTTTAGGATCATCATATGTGTTTATGTTTTGAATTGGAAGGCTTAAATCATTGTGGTTTGGTTGTTTTTGATTGATAAAGTGGTTATATTTGAACTTTGTATAAAGCGAGTTGAGTCTCGGATACACATTTCTCCGAAGCGAGTTGCTTTGTTACTGGATGCGAGTTGTTGTATGCGACTTGGCTACTTAGCGAGTTAAGCTTTTAAGCGACTTGGTGGTTAAGCGAGTTGTGTCTGTTTGCGACTTGCTATTAAGCGAGTTGATTCCTAAAGCGACTTGCTTCTTTAAGCGAGTTGATTGTGTTGCGAGTTGATACTAAAGCGAGTTGGCTATTTAGCGACTTGTTTCATTAAGCGAGTTGATTGTGATTGCGAGTTGATACTAATGCGACTTGGCTATTTAGCGAGTTGATTCCTTAAGCGACTTGTTCCTTTGAGCGAGTTGGTTGTTTAGCGAGTTGATTACTAAGCGAGTTGAGTGTTTTGCTACTTGTCTATCTAGACTTGTTACTTCTTCGTGATACATTCTTACGGTTGTTCTTTTGGTTTAGTAAAATCCCGTGAAAGAATCAATTTCCCGGTTTAATCAAAGAATAGTAAAATCCCGTAGAACTTGTTATCATGGCAAACATCGTTCCTACTATTGTTTCTTCCGTAGCTGAGGACGTTCAAGCAGCAGGGTCAGATACTCGTCCACCTATGCTTTACAGAACTGATTATGATTCTTGGGCACAACGAATCCGATTGTACTGTTTGGGAAAAGAAAACGGAGTCAACATTCTCAAGTCAATCGATGAAGGACCTTATCAGATTGAGACTACTAGAGACTTGATTGATACAGCTGCAGATGGAACAATGATCTATGGAATAGACAGACCAAAGACGTATGATGAGCTCACTGATAAGGAGAAAAAGAGATTCGATGCAGATATCAGGGCTTCTAACATTATACTTCAAGGTCTTCTAAAAGACATCTACAAGCTTATCAATCACAACACTGAAGCAAAGGCTGTATGGGATAATGTCAAGATGCTTCTTTCTGGTTCTGAATTAACTATGGAAGACAGAGAATCACATCTCTATGATGAATTTGAGCACTTCAAGATGAAACCAGAAGAGAGTGTCTATGAGTATTACGTGAGATTCCACAAGCTTGTTAATGACATGAGGAACATCAGAATGACTATGCCAAACATTCAGCTGAACTCAAAGTTTGTGAACAACATGAATCCCGAATGGCACAAGTTTGTCACCTCTGTGAAACTAACCAAAGGATTGAAGAATACAAACTATGAGCAACTCTATGCTTTCCTTCTTCAGAATGAGAGACGTGATATGTTTGAAAAAAGGATTTTTGATCAGTTCAAAACCAACCAGGGAGAGATAAGCTCATCAAATGATTCAACTGCCTTTTACTCAAACATTGGAATTACCACCAAAGCATCTCAAGTTATACCCATGGGTAATGGTAATCACAAACTCATTCCCGATCCAATGTTCAAACAAGCTGATGCTGATGCACACGTGGGAAACTTCATTAATCAACTGGCTCTCATGATCAGTCAAAACATGAACTCTCTCCCACACACCAACAACAACCTCAGAACAGCATCCAATCCACACAATCAAGCCACTGTCAGAGATGGGAAGGTTATGGTACAACCAGTTCAAGAAAGGCAGTATGAACAAGGGAGAGGTGGAGCTGGTAGAGGATATGTGGCAAATCATAATAGGGGAAGGAATGGAAATCAAGGACAATCAAATCCGATCAAATGCTACAACTGTGGCGGTGAGGGACACATTGCAAGGAACTGCACATCTCCAAAACGTCCTCAAAATGCTGAGTACTTCAGGGATAAGATGTTGCTTGTTCAAGCTCAGGATAATGGAGCTGCTCTGGATGAAGAGGAGTTATTGTTTCTTGCTGAAGGGAATGCCAAGACTTATGATGCTGATGTTGATGAACAGCCAATTCAGGAGATGGGTCATAATCATCAGAATGCCTTCCAAGTCGCTGACTGTGATGCATACGACTCTGACGTCGATGATGAACCTACTGCACAAACAATTTTCATGGCTAGCATCTCTCCAATGGTCTCTCTTAAGGTCCCCTCACCACAGCAAGCTAGTCCATCCAAAGAATCAATCATTTCTGAGGTATTAAAACTATATGATGATGTTGATGAGCGAAAGATGCATAACGAAGTACAAACTATTGAGACTTATGAATCATATATTGATTATGAGGGTAATAGAAATATTGTCCCATATGATCAATATGTGAAGCAAAATGAAAGTGAGGTTGTACCAAGTAACGCATTTTCCGCAGTCAATGATGACTATGTTTTTAATGAACATACTGCATGTGCCCCTGATGATTCTGTTGTCTCTGAACTTAATGCCTATAAAGAACTTGTTTCTATTTATGAACAACGTGCTAAATTTGAGTTGACCACACGTGAGCAGGAAATGGATGTCCAAATGCGTACAATTATTATAAAAAGTAACTTTAGAGAAGAAGTATTAAAACAAGAGTTAAACTCCTTACAAGAAAAGCTCTCTAAAACTGTTAAGCAAAAGAAAGAACTTCAAGATAATGTTAAAGTGCTTAAACAGGAATTTCATGCTAAGGAATCAAAACTTTTGAATGAGTTTTCTAATCTAAAAACTTTGAAAAACAAACTTGAAAACAAGTTGTACGTACAAGGAAATACCATTCAGACTGCTCACTTGATCACTAAGCATAGAGTTTTAAGCGATAAGCATAGTGTTCCCATTATTAATAAACCCAACCCTGAGTACGGTAAGATTGCAAAGGCTGCTCAAAATGTAATATATGATGGCAATGAGATTCTTAAACCTAGACAAACACCTAGTTGCATTGTGTGCACTGAGGAAGATAGAAAATTAGATGATGCATCTAGGGAGAAAATGGATAAGAAGCTTAACGATCCTGAGAGCAAAAAGCAAAACATAATAGTTAAACCTCATGATTACAAAAAGGAAAATTGGATTTTCTTAAACAAGTTTAAGCCTCAAACTTTGTTAACACCTGAACAAGTGTTTTGGAAAAAGGACTTAGATAAGCAAAAAGCTGAAAATATTGTTGAAACAAACCCTCCCCTTAGGAGAATGCCTGCAGCGACTGTGTATCCTCCCAATACACCAATGCATTTAGTTCCTAGAACTATTGCCACTAAGAGCAAGACCTTAATCAGTCAATATGTGATTTTTCAACTATTTGTCGATTTTGAGAAAACCTGTAAGAAAAGGATCACACCCACTGGGATAACTGAAGGGGAAAGGGGCTTTGAACAAACAAAAGAATGTTATTTAACTGAAGTCATGCCTTTCTTTAAACAATTAAAAGATCAATTTTAGAGTCTTAAAAAAGGGATGGATACAGATATTAAAGGGATGGGAAAAGAATTTGATGCAATGATAATTGAAGTTAGTGACTATGAGCGGGCATTAAAATATAATGAAATTGAGAGGAAGAACTTGCATACCTTAAATAAGAATCTGATTTCTGAATGTATCTCTCAAGATGTGTTTTATACTGCTACTAATTGCTCTATTACTGCTTCTCAATTTCATGAATTATCTGTTGCGTTGAAAGTCTCCCATGATCGTGTCATTGAGCTTGAAATCAAAAACTCTAAACTAAGTGATAAAATTGAACAGGATGATCACGATAATTTGGTAAAACATTTTTCTAAGCTAGAAGTTGAATATTTCGATTTGCAACTAAAATATCAACATCTTAAAGAAAATGTTAAAACCTCAAACATCAAGATATCCTCGGATGTTCCAGAGTTTGATGCAGTCTTTGAACTAAACAAACGTGACGAACAGATTCAAGCTCACTGTAACACGATCAGAAAGTTGAAAGCCCAAATCTCTCAATTAAAGGGTGAAAAGAACAATATGACTGGCTCCCAAATGCCTCCTCCTTTAGATTCTCGGAATTCTCAAAATTTTCATCTTCAAAACTTGGTTAATGCCTTACAAAAGGAAAATGAGAGTTTTCTAGAAGAAAATGAAAAGGTTAAACGTCATTTCAATGAGTTATTTGAGTTAATTAAAGTCACTCGTAACAAAAATAACGAAAAAATAACCTCGTTGCAAAAGGAAATTAAGAATCTTAAGAGTCAGGTAAAAGGGAAAATGCCAATGACCAATGGGGAGAATGGTGCTTCAAAGGTGCATGTCTGTAATAAATATGCTTTGTCTGTGAAATATGTTCCTCCTCATCTTAGGAATAACAAACTTGCGATTCAAACATATTTCTCATACCTTAAGGACAGCCTAGAATGTCTCTGTGAGATTGTAGAAGAGGATAAGTTAGAGAAACCAGATAATAATGCAATTGGCCATGCATGCTTATATGCCAAACGATCTCAAGAACTTCTAGAATGCTTAATTACAATATGCCCTAAAACCTTAGGTGAGCAAGTCAATCCCTTAATACCTTGTTCTATGCCTAGTGCCAAGCATGCAAGTCATTCAATACCCAATATTATGAATGTGAAACTTAGAGTGCCTTCAAGTAGTTCAGACTCCAGATCTGATAGTGCTAAGAATGCGAACTCGAGTGTGCCCTCTAGGAGTTCAAAACCCAGCACTTCTAGTATTAAGAAAGTGAACTTTAATGTGCCTTCAAACAGTTCAGATCCCAACACATCTAAACAGGAAATGCATAAAGTAGCAAAACCAACTAATGTTCCCATTCCCTCTACAGGAGTAATCAGTGACATTAAAGCAAGCAAGTCAAAGTCTCAAGACAATACAAGGAATGATAGGACCTCGCAAGCTAAACATGTGCATTGGAAGAGAGTAGAAGATCACCCTAGGAACACTAAGTTTGAGTTAAATAAAACGAATCAAGTTGATTCAAGTATTAGCTATAAGCGTACTGTAATTAATTCGAATTCTGTTGCTACTTTTGGAAAAACTTGTAATGATGATTGTGTAGTTTCGGTTACTAATCCTGAGTGTGGTATGAATGATTTGTCTAATGCTATCGAATGCCCAGTTAAAACTATTAATATTAAGAATCAAGCTAAGAAGGCTAAAAGGCAAAAGCAAAACAAAGTTAGAAAACAGTGGAAACCCACAGGAAGAACATTTAGTAAGATAGGTTATCAATGGATACCTGTTGGTCATAAGGCTAATCAGTTCTGTCCTCAATCTGCTATGACAATGCCCACTAGAAAATGGATGCCTACTGGTAGAACTATTCCTTTAAGAAGTGAACATACTTTGAATAGGTCAAATACGGACACTAGCACTGCATCTATTCCTAATGATACCATTGCTTCTACTTCTGATATGAATGTTTCTATTTCTGATGTGGGTGTTCCAATCACTGTTACTAACCAAATGGAACCCATTCTTGCATGGGGATCCTAATTATCCAGTTATCCATTCTTGTCTGTGTTCAACTGCAGATCTTTCAAATCGTTCTGTGGTACCTGGACTCAGGCTGTTCCAAGCATATGACTGGAGACCGGCCGCGGCTCATGAACTTCGTGAGCAAATTCATCGGGACAGTTAGATTCGGGAACGATCATTTCGGTGCAATTATGGGTTATAGAGATTATGTTGTTGGTAATAATGTTATCTCCAGGGTATATTATGTGGAAGGTCTTGGTCATAACCTGTTCTCTGTTGGTCAATTCTGTGACTCTGATCTAGAAGTAGCCTTCAGAAAACATACTTGTTTCGTTAGAGAACTTGATGGTAAGGAACTTTTAAGATGAACACGTGGTTCAAATCTATACACCATCTCTATCGAAGATATGATGAAGTCTTCTCCAATTTGCTTGTTGTCAAAGGCTTCAAAAACAAAGTCATGGTTATGGCATCGCCGTCTCAATCACTTGAACTTCGGCACCATCAATGATCTCTCCAGAAAGGACTTAGTGGTAGGTTTACCTAGACTGAAGTATGAAAAGGATCATCTTTGTTCAGCATGCCAATTGGGAAAAAGCAAGAAGTATGCCCATAAACCCAAACCTACAAACTCAATTACAGAAGTTCTTCATACAATTCACATGGATTTATGTGGACCAATGAGAGTGCAGAATATCTTGGGAAGAAATATGTGCTAGTTGTGTTTGATGATTACTCTAGATTCACCTGGGTCAAGTTCTTAAGGACAAAGGATGAAACTCCAGATATCATCATCAAACTCATCAAACAGCTGCAGGTTCGACTTAACAAAACAGTCAGAATTATCCGAACAGACAATGGAACTGAGTTTGTTAACAGACAACTAAATGAGTTTTATGAAAGTATTGGAATCAGCCATCAAAGAAGTGTTCCACGAACTCCTCAACAGAACGGTGTAGTTGAAAGACGAAATCGAACTCTTGTGGAAGCCGCAAGAACAATGCTGATTTACTCAAAGGTTCAAATGTTTCTCTGGGCTGAAGCCATTGCCACTGCATGCTACACACAAAATCGATCCCTGATTCACACTGTTCATGGAAAAACTCCATATGAACTTGTCCACAACAGAAAACCTAATCTCTCATTCCTTCGTGTGTTTGGTGCATTGTGTTATCCAACTAATGAGGGCCAAGACTTAGGCAAACTTAAAGCTAAAGCGGACATTGGAGTATTAGTAGGGTATGCACCAAACAAAAAGGGATACCGAATCTACAACAAAAGAACCCGAAATATCATGGAAACAATTCACGTTATGTTTGATGAGTTGGCCGGTCAAATGGCTCCTGGACAATCCTGTTCTGGACCCGCACTACAAAACATTCCCATTGGTTCATCCCTTGTACCAAATCCCTCTCCAGCAGCTCCATATGTACCTCCATCAGAAGATGATTTAAGGAAATTGTTTGATCCAATGTTCGATGAACACTATGAACCAAATGCTGATGAAGTGTCAAATCCATCAACAGAGGCTGCTCCTATTCTTTTAAATGAAGTCAATCCTTCAGTCTCAATATCATTAAGTCAAGAAGCGCATGCTGCTGATCACTCTGTCTCATCAACAAATCATCAATCATCGAGTGTACATCATGGAAATGTTTTTGGTATCAATGATGAAGTTAATCCCTTTGCTACTCTTGAAGATGCTCCGTTTGAAAATATATTTCCTCCTGAATCATCATCAGAACCATCTACATCAGGAGAAATCGACTCAGCTAGTTCAGTTCCTCAACAACAACCACATGAACACCTTGGGAAATGGACTCATGATCATCCATTGGACAACATCATTAGAAACCCCTCTCATCCAGTATCAACACAAAAACAACTTGCAACCGATGCCTTATGGTGCCTCTTCAACTCCATACTCTCTAAGGTCGAACCAAAAGATGTTAAAACTGCTATGAATGAAGACAGCTGGTTCAATGCCATGCAAGAAGAAATTCACGAGTTTGATTGACTTGATGTATGGGAATTAGTACCTGCTCCAGATTGTGCTATGATCATTGCTCTAAAGTGGATCTTCAAAGTGAAGCTTGATGAGCATGGCGATGTATTAAAGAATAAGGCTAGATTGGTTGCAAAAGGATACCGTCAGGAGGAGGGTATTGACTTTGAAGAATCATTTGCTCCTGTTGCTCGCATCGAGGCAATCAGAATCTTCTTGGCTAATGCTTCAAGTAAGAACATGGTAGTCTATCAGATGGATGTAAAGACGGCATTTCTGAACGGAGATCTTAAAGAAGTCGTCTATGTCATCCAACCTGAAGGCTTTGCGAATCCAGAGCATCCTACTCACGTTTATCGTTTAAAGAAGGCTCTTTACGGTTTAAAGCAAGCTCCAAGGGCATGGTATGATACGCTATCAAAGTTTCTTCTATCTACTGGATTCAGCAAAGGAGCAGTTGATCCAACATTGTTCACCAGGAAGTCAGGCAAACATTTAATTCACGTTCAAATTTATGTTGATGATATCATATTTGCCTCGACTGACCCCAATGAGTGTGACCGTTTTTCAATTGAAATGGGTTCTAAATTTCAAATGTCAATGATGGGACAAATGTCATTTTTCTTGGGATTACAAATTTCACAAAGTCCCGGAGGCATTTTTATAAATCAATCTAAATATGCAAATGAGATTTTAAAGAAATTTGGATTTGATTCTAGTGACCCTGTTGACACTCCCATGATTGAGCGTACTAAACTGGATGAGGACCACTCAGGGATCATGGTAGACCAAACAAAATATCGTAGCATGATCGGATCCCTGATGTACCTCACAACCAGTAGACCTGATATTCTGTTCGCTGTATGCATGTGTGCTAGATACCAGGCTAAGCCTACCAAAAAGCACCTTGAAGCGGTTAAACGGGTCTTTCGGTACCTCCAAGGAACCATCAACATGGGACTTTGGTACCCAAAGGACACCGGTATGTCACTAACAGCATATGCAGATGCAGGTCATGCAGGGTGTCAAGATACTCGTCGAAGTACATCTGGAGGTGCTCAGTTTTTGGGTGATAAGCTTGTGAGCTGGTCGTCAAAGAAGCAAATGAGTACTTCTATTTCCTCTACAGAGGCTGAATACATAGCCATGTCATCATGTTGTGCTCAAATCCTTTGGATGAGATCTCAATTAACTGACTATGGCTTTGAATTCAACAAAATCCCTTTGTACTGTGATAATAAAAGTGCTATTGCTCTCTCATGCAACAATGTTCAGCACTCAATAGCTAAGCATATCGACATTCGACATCATTTCATCAGGGAACAAGTGGAAAAAGGTGTGGTGGAACTCTACTTTGTGAGAACTGAATACCAATTAGCAGACATCTTCACCAAAGCTCTTCCTCGAGAACGTTTTGAGTTTATCCTTCCACGTCTTGGTCTAAAGAGTTTACAACCGGAAACACTCAAGCGTCTTCAAGAGGAAGACGAGGAGTAAAGGTCTTTCTTCATCTATCTCCTTGTATATATTTATTCAAAAAGCAAAATACAAAATTTGAAAAACCCACAAAAGAAAATATAAAAATATAAAATTCCCAAAAATCCATTAAAATGAGAAAATCTTGAAAAATTCCAAAAATTATTGTTATTTTGTCATGTTTTACCTTATTTGATATCATCTACGAACTTTGTGTTGACATTCAAAGAATGTCACGGGTTTTTAGATGATCTTCGAATGCACATAGTTTTTGTTCATAAAAAAAAATAATAATAATAAAAAAAAAGAGGCGGAGAAAAATGGTGGTTTATTGTCATTTCAGGCAGTAACCCATTTTCAAAGAAAGAACAGAGCCATGCTATATCTTGTTTTTCAAATCTCATGCTCTGATTCTATAAAAACAATTTCTTACTATCTAATGAAAACTAATTGCTTTGAAAAATTACTCGGAATCTATTTTTGAAAATCATCAGTACTTAACGTTTGTCAAAAATATCTATCTCTCAATCAACAACTTATGTCATTGATTGAGGGGGAGAATGACTTTTCAATTAAATTAAAAAGTGTATTTTTCAAACAATGGTACCAGACCGTGGTTATTATTAAGTTTTCAAAAGATATTCAAGCATGTTTAATCCTTGGAGTCTAAAGTCTCAAAATTCGATCCTTATCAGTGAAAACGTCTTTCATAATCATGTCACTATTCTTCTTAAAAGCTTTCAAAATCAATTTAAATCTACAGAGATCACAATTCTCAAATGATTTGATAATTGTGATCGGGGGAGAATTTGTGATTTAAATTGGATTTAAACTGATAATTCGATAAATGGTTTTATAAGGATGTACAAGTTCTCCTCCCCGCATGTGACAAATGATTTCAAATTTTCCATGCACATGTTGAGGGGGAGCATCTACTTTAATCCTTAAATTATTGAAACGTGATTGAATTGTCTCTATGTGCAGGTTCCTTCTAATATGTGCAAAACCCTTTCAAACTTTGAGGTACATATTGAGGGGGAGCAAACCTTTCAAAACCTCATCCTTCCTCAAAATGTTATCTACTCAAATTGATTGGGAAATGATGTTGATCATTTTAGAAAATGTTAATCAAAAGATTGGACCTTTCATTCTTAATCTAACAAATTCCAAGATCTCTTGCCTCCATGTGCTAAACAATTTCTGAATTATATGCATATGTTGAGGGGGAGCATTTCTAAAATATCAAAACAATTGAGATACAAAATGCTTTCATTTTATATCACAAGTATCTTGATTGATTTTTCAAATGGTTTTCAATTGTTTTCAAGGCGGAAGAACTGTACCAAAAGACCGACCAACTTTACTTTATGCATGGTGATAAAAGGATGATAAGGCTAGGTTGAGGTCCTATGATCCGCCAGAACCGGAGGGATCTACCCAGGGACAATCCACTAGTTAGTGTAGAAGTCCTTAGGTATGATGATAAAAGGAGAAAAATGAGATATGGGAAGAGTGCGGACTGAGACAGAGCTAGTACTGGAATAAACCCAACAAGGTTCTAGTTATGAAGTCTCGGTAAGCACTGAAGGGGTTGAAGAATGAAAAAGAATTGAATGAGAAAAGGGCATAAACCGGGTTCAATTCATATGCTACTGATGGTAACATCACTATTGAAGACAAGTCGTCATGGACCCAGTGACGCACTGCACTACAACTTCCCAAACCACTCAAGTTCCTCTTAAAAGGACTTGTTTCATTCTCACGGGGAACCGACATTATCTATCGACTCTCTCTTAGAGATTGTTGATATTGAAGAAGGAGACCCTCTCCCTAGTCTCCGAAATAGGAACCAAATATGCACAAATTGAGTCTAGAGCCACAAGATCATCAATAAATCTCATTAGGACACTTTTAATGAAGACTCTCTGTTTCACACAATGTAGAAAGAGAGATTATATCCTAAGTCCTACGCATTATCCTTGTGGTATTGCCAGAACATCCGAGTGATATGTAAACATATTCACAATGAAGATGGAAAGCCTTTTGGAGCCAGCATCAAACAAACTCCTCGTAGGTGGCATGTGAGATCTATTCAATAGATCAATCATGTGACAACTGAACAGAAACAATGGGGCGATTCAATCTTTTGAATCAATCCTGGTTCAGGTTATGGATTGACGGATACCTTTGAAAAAACCGGTCACTGTGCTTAAAAAACCCTTTTTATTAGCACATCGACCGTATACGAATATTTCAAATCAAAAGGTGTTTGTGATTGATAATTGATCTTCATTAAAACCTTCGTGGTATTGCAAAAACAATTTCTATTGAGCAGTACATGATTGTTTTTCAAAACTCTTTTCATCAATCAGTGAATCATAGTTCGCTGGTTCACTCACTCCGTGTTGTCTTCTTTGAGACGTTCCGGTTTGAGAACAGCTAGAGCAGCTGCGAAACCCTGTCAAGGAAATTCTTCGGAATTATACCTGATCACAGGCAGTACGTGTACTGATCAACGGGGAACCGTGGGCCGTGTACCTCAATTCAACGAAAGTGATCAAAGACACTTTCGTGCACTTTATTGCTATCTGTTGTATGCAGGTACGCCCGACGTTTGCAGCTAATCAGAATGAAGCGGTCAATCCATAAGCCGCATGCTCACTCAACACATTCATCTCGAAAGAAATCATGATTAGTGCATCAATGACTCTGATATTTTCACTCCATGCTTCTGCTACGCTGCTGCCAATATCATGAATCAATAAATGCTTCCGCTACTCTGATGAGAATACATCATGATCCAGAATGTGAGCATGCCGGTCCAAAAGTCATAACACCACAATGAAAGAATCAAAGATTTATGTTAGCTGATGATCTCAACGCTGGCTCAAAACTCATCATCACGTGGATCAGTTAAAGACCTCCACTTGAATTATCCAAACATGCAAAACATGAAGAATCAAAGGACTTAATCAAGAATCCTCGAGCAATCTAATGTAATATCGGTTTGTATTCATTGTAAATTGAGGTGACCTCCCTTAGGGGGAGATTGTTAGGAATTAGAAAATTCAGTCGTTAAAGAGTCGGTCACCTCAAGTATATGTATTCGTTAGAAAGCTCGTAGTCGTAGTCTAGTTATATTATTAAGTTATTTGTCTTGTAACACCGTGGAGGACGGACGGGTCTTTACCCACTGTATGCCTGATCCACAGCCCGTAGGTGGCGTTTGTTTGTAAGAACCTATAAATACCCTCTACCTCCCAAAGTAGAGTGTTGGAGCTTCAATACCATTTTTCTTTGTTTCACATAGTTCCCAACTCTCTTCCTTTTCTCTCTCTAGAACTTTCTCTCTCTAAACTACTTGAACGCCCCACTTTGATTATGGTTTAGTGTGATTGTGAAATCCTATATCTTACAGTTACGGCGTAACTCTTCCCAAAGGTTAGGACGTAACTACATTAGGACAAATGAGGTTCCACGCCGCTGATACTTACGCCGTAACTACTGCATCAACTACGACGTAACCGAGCTTATTGAAGACTATGGCGTAACCACTCATAAGGTTCCGCCGTAACCAGCAGATCTAGTGCATTATTCGAAGAAATAGAAGGTTACGGCGTAACTCCTATATTGGTTACGCCGTAAATCAGATCTGGCCTATAAATACCCCATGAATTCCAGCATTTCTATTCATTCCATTCCACACACAACACTCTGAGAACGTGGGAAAAAGCTCAAGGCAGGTCTAGAGGAGCATACGGAGCTATCTCCAAGGGAGAAATCACTCCCCTACGATAAGCATTAGCGTTTTATATTTCTTTTACTTTCAATTCATGTATTTCGTACCTTTGAATATTGAATTGATTTGCATGATTAATATGAGCGGCTAAGCACCCTTTGGTGCTAGCCTAGTTATGATTCCTTAATTGTTTTGTTTGCGTTTACTTTACTTCCGTACAATTATTTCTAAGTGTATGCATGCATTGTTTATTGGTAGCCACCCTTGGTTCGGTAGTTTTGAATGGCGATAGAGGCCAATTTCCTAGGAGATATGACCAACTGACCCTAGGTGAGCGGACTGAGACGGCAAGGGTAAGATATGACCAACTGACGACCCTTTCTACTTGTGCGATTTGACCAACTGATCACCTATCATTTGGATGAACTTAAGAATTAGGGGGTGAGTGTCTATGTTCCTAACGGCCGGGCACTCACTATTATAAATCTAGCATGTAGCGGTACTTAATGACTCGGCTTAGGGGACCAGGAACAACAGGACTTATGACAGTGCGCCTGACTTCTCCTATGGTGGTATCTTTGCTGATAGGTTAGGGCGAATTGACCAAATGTTGTCCTCTCGACTTTGACCCCACCTGAAGTAATTGGAAGTAAGTAGACGTAGACATAACTAGCTAGGAGGATTAATTAGGTTAGCACCACTTTCATTTATTGATTTCCCTTTATCATTTATCTGCTTTATTTTATTCTGCTCTAGTAGTTTAATTAATTAAATCCCTTTCAAAACATTTATTAATCTGTAACACCTAGACTTAGTAATAATCCAACACACATAGCTCTTGGGCCGACCTCGGCTTTACTGATTACTACACTACACACGACCAGGTACACTGCCCGTTAGTGCACTAGGGTAGACCATAGGTATAACGAGATACTATAAATTTAAGACCTGGTCAGTAAAACTTGCATCACTTATGTAGTAAGCCTATGCAAGGCCCAAAAGAACACAAGGAAGGGACTAAAAGTGTGGCCCTAGCTCCCTTGCCTATAAATACATTGTAAACCCTCTTAGGAGGGTGTTGGTTCATTTCATAATCTACATATCGTTTCATTATTCTTGTGTGTGAAAGAATCCGACCACTAAATCCTTTATCTCTTCTTATTTATATCTAAACATACTTGTGTTATCATATTATGGTGACCTAACAGATTCCAAGAGGCCAAGCTGGAACAGGTAGACCCATAGTATTCTGCAAATGCAAAAGAGTTAAATTAAACAAATGCAAAAGAGATAACTTACTCCTAACATAGATTCTCCATCAATTGGATCCCAAGAAACACCAAATCCTATAGGAAGCTTTCCACCAGGATACCTAAAAGATCTTGATCCATCTCCTTTCCCTCTACACCTAACAATTTTTCCATTGATTGTCCTTGTGACAACTCGTAATTTCAGGACATTTCATATAGACTAGATTTAGTCTACACATCATTAGTAACATCATTTCATATCAATTTATGCATGGGTTTTGCATTTTACATTAAACGCATAATTTCCTATTAAATAAACGCTATCGCGTAATCATTTATTTTGAACATTTGATCCGACACTTCCAAAAATTATTCTGATATATTTTTATACTCATTTTAAGATTATAAAAATTATATTATTATTTCGCCCGATGTTTTCAATTTATCTTGTATATAAATTGTTATGTATAAATATTTACGACGGTTTTCGTAAATTCAACTCGAAAAATATTTATTTCACTCAACTCATGTAAGAAATGCATTTTTATAATTTTTATGACTTTGATACAATCTATTTTGTTCCGTTAAAAATTTATTTTTAACTAACGCTACCCTACAAGCTCAAATATTTACTCAAGTTACTAACTATCCTTAAGTAATTAACCTACACTTCTACTTATACACAAGTAATTAATTAAAACAACACATTTAGTTTTTTTTTTTTTTGTGAATGTCGACTAACATGGGATGACTCACACTTTTGTTTACTAAATATCTTGCCTCTTATAATGTTTTATAATTACACAACACTACACATACTCACTAATATCTCAAGGTGAAATAATGGAAAAGCTCTCTTCTTCCTCTCTTCTCCAAATAACCAGCCATAGAAGACCAAGAGAAGGAAACCATAAAAATTTTCAAGTCAAGTTTATTTACAATCTAGACACACTCTTAAGTAAGGTTTTGAAATAAAAACCTAGGGTGTTTAGGATTAACCCTTGTTCATTTAAGCTCATCAAGTAACTAGTAAGCATTTCATGTTCATTTTTCATCTTTCATATTCATATTATGTTCATTTTATCATACTTGAGAAAAACATGCAAGTTATATGATTATCTCTACCACTTTATTTGTTTTTTTTAAGTACTATTAATGAATATATATCATCCTATAATTATCCCTTGAAACATATCATTTTTGATGATTTCTAGGAACCCATGACACCCTAAGAAGGTGTATGGTAGGATTAGAATAGCTTTGGCGTTGGTTTGAATTGGTTAGAATAGATTTTGCGCGAGAAAAACTCATTTCGACAACTTTAGTTAAAGGTCTGATCTTATTTTTAAATTCTGGAATTCTCGACAGTAGGTAAAAATTTTGGGCCTAGATATTTAGAAAATATACTTTAAAACGAAAACGTGGCCGCTTGAACGGGTTAAAACGGAGTTATAACGAAGAAGATATGATGTTATCAAGTTAGACGACGAAAACTAATTGTTTCAGAAATTTCAGCATGTTACTTCCACTTTTTACGAGTCAAAAATGAGGCTTAGGCGTTATGAAATGTGTCGACTTATCAAAAATATATTAGTATACTTTAATACGAAGTTAAGGATATAGAATACGTAGAAAACGGACTCGTAACGATTAAATTACACGCGTTAAACAAAGTTGCCGTAACTATATTATATAAGCAAAATTAATATATTTCTATTAGACAAAGATATCGGCCGCGAAGGACCATGTTGAGGGTCGTTTTTAACATGGATGTAGTACTTTTTACAAAATGATGTCTTCTAGTAAAAGTAAGTTCGCCTAGCCTATTTTCCAAAATGTCCGACCGTTCGTCAAGCGGAGTTGTAATGAATAAAATACGGTCACTTAAACTTTGTTGAAAACCACCCTTAAGCAATATTTTGGACACAAGTACCATACTTTACCTATATTTTTCTCTATGATCGAGACCTCTATGATAAAAACTTAAAATTTAAAACTTTAAGATAATGATACAAGCTTTCCAAAACCGTTGAGTTTGTTTCCTAACACTCGATGTGCACCATTTTACGACTAGCTTTTCAGGGCCGTTTAGTCACTTTCATGAAATTGTCAAATGACATTATTTTACGACGAAAAGTTATAATTTCATAATAAATCATTAAATGATTATCGTTGGATATCATCTCAACGTAAATACTTGTAAAGTATTTTATAATATGACGAGACGTTATAAACTTTATTTTCAAAAGTGTACAAGTGGTATGGATATCATATGAGTTTGCATGCACGACATTGTTTCATGATTTACATTAGAACATATCATTCATAATAGGTCATGATCAGAGGTTGCGCCTCATTTCAGTATTGCCATTATATCATCATAAACATTGCACCAGGTGAGTCATAGCCCCACTTTTCTCGTTTTAATTATTTATGAAACTTTTTGGGGGAGATACATGCTCAACTACTTTTATGACATTCATGACTATTTGCAAACTATATGTTTATCTGAACTGAATGTTTAGTCGTACGAAGTAACAATTTTGCCATATTTAGAATTTCTATATCATAATCATTGGGCTAATTGTCTTGGTATAATCATTGGGCTAATGGTCTTGGTATAATCATTGAGCTAATGGTCTTGGTATATTCATTGATCTAATGGTCTTGGTATATTCATTGAGCTAATGGTCTTGGTAATATCATGAACTAGCGGTCTTGGTACAAACATGAACTAATGGCCTTGGAACGATTTGAAACTATACGAATTATGTGTTATGTCAATTAACTATTAATTACATTAAGTTATGCACTATTATGTGAATTCATTTGACATCATGTGCTTAAACATAAACTATACACATTTTGGCAGTGGGTTGTGAACACACATGTTGCAAGTTTTGTATGGGCGGAACTTGGAACTGAGTGGATTTACAATGTCTTTGCTGCATAAACGATTTTGAAAGGCTTTACATTGCAACACAAACTCTATGAACTCACTCAACCTTTGTGTTGACACTTTTTAGCATGTTTTATCTCATGTATCTAAGGCATTCACTTCATGACATGCATTTGGACATATCATAGAGTCGTGGAGACGACGCGTCTCACTTGGGTTTTATAAACTTTAAAACATCGTTTGGCTTGTAACAAACTTATTTCCGCACAAGTTGATTTTCATTTGGGACCTATACTTTGTAAACTCTGAATGTTTTATTAAATCAAACGATGTATTTTCCAAACGACACTTTAGGTCGTTCGATATGACTGTAACTTTGATGCTATGACAGTCCTCCCCAAGGTATTCCATTCCGCTGCAAAACTGGTAATTTTGGGGTGTGACAGATTGGTATCAGAGCATCGGTTATAGAGAACTAGGTTGCATCATTGACCTTAGACTATAACTACATCATCATAGCATCTCATCATATCACTATAAGTGCATACTCATTATACATGCGGGTTTATGACTTAACACCAAATATCATATGAGTCGATTAGTCCAAGCATTGCATAGTTACTCCTAAATTATACATAGCCTGATCACCTATGTCTAATTCAGGAAGAATCATGCAATTAAGGGAGTAGTAGTCTTATATGTGTAAGCAATTCTATGACCGGGCCAAATTTTCAAAAGACCCGTTACTCAAACCGATTTAGCCTAATCTCATGACAGTTCTTGTTTGATGAGTTGTGAGATTAAGTAAAAATCGGTTACCTAAAAGTCTTTTGAGGGTTTTGCTCGAGAATGGGAAAGTTTGCCACATCAAACCCTAAACCGGAGAGACCAACACGAACTGAATTCAGGGACTGAATTCCTTTTTGGGTGGGCGAATGTGACAACTCGTAATTTCAGGACATTTCATATAGACTAGATTTAGTCTACACATTATTAGTAACATCATTTCATATCAATTTATGCATGGGTTTTGCATTTTACATTAAACGCATAATTTCCTATTAAATAAACGCTATCGTGTAATCATTTATTTTGAACATTTGATCCGACACTTCCAAAAATTATTCTGATATATTTTTATACTCATTTTAAGATTATAAAAATTATATTATTATTTTGCCCGATGTTTTCAATTTATCTTGTATATAAATTGTTATGTATAAATATTTACGACGGTTTTCGTAAATTCAACTCGAAAAATATTTATTTCACTCAACTCATGTAAGAAATGCATTTTTATAATTTTTATGACTTTGATACAATCTATTTTGTTCCGTTAAAAATTTATTTTTAACTAACGCTACCCTACAAGCTCAAATATTTACTCAAGTTACTAACTATCCTTAAGTAATTAACCTACACTTCTACTTATACACAAGTAATTAATTAAAACAACACATTTAGTTTTTTTTTTTATGTGAATGTCGACTAACATGGGATGACTCACACTTTTGTTTACTAAATATCTTGCCTCTTATAATGTTTAATAATTACACAACACTACACATACTCACTAATATCTCAAGGTGAAATAATGGAAAAGCTCTCTTCTTCCTCTCTTCTCCAAATAACCGGCCATAGAAGACCAAGAGAAAGAAACCATAAAAATTTTCAAGTCAAGTTTATTTACAATCTAGACACACTCTTAAGTAAGGTTTTGAAATAAAAACCTAGGGTGTTTAGGATTAACCCTTGTTCATTTAACCTCATCAAGTAACTAGTATGCATTTCATGTTCATTTTTCATCTTTCATATTCATATTATGTTCATTTTATCATACTTGAGAAAAACATGCAAGTTATATGATTATCTCTACCACTTTATTTGTTTTTTTTAAGTACTATTAATGAATATATATCATCCTATAATTATCCCTTAAAACATATCATTTTTGATGATGTCTAGGAACCCATGACACCCTAAGAAGGTGTATGGTAGGATTAGAATAGCTTTGGCGTTGGTTTGAATTGGTTAGAATAGATTTTGCGCGAGAAAAACTCATTTCGACAACTTTAGTTAAAGGTCTGATCTTATTTTTAAATTCTGGAATTCTCGACAGTAGGTAAAAATTTTTGGGCTAGATATTTAGAAAATATACTTTAAAACGAAAACGTGGCCGCTTGAACGGGTTAAAACGGAGTTATAACGAAGAAGATATGATGTTTTCAAGTTAGACGACGAAAACTATAAAAATCAGAAATTTCAGCATGTTACTTCCACTTTTTACGAGTCAAAAATGAGGCTTAGGCGTTATGAAATGTGTCGACTTATCAAAAATATATTAGTATACTTTAATACGAAGTTAAGGATATAGAATACGTAGAAAACGGACTCGTAACGATTAAATTACACGCGTTAAACAAAGTTGCCGTAACTATATTATATAAGCAAAATTAATATATTTCTATTAGACAAAGATATCGGCCGCGAAGGACCATGTTGAGGGTCGTTTTTAACATGGATGTAGTACTTTTTACAAAATGATGTCTTCTAGTAAAAGTAAGTTCGCCTAGCCTATTTTCCAAAATGTTCGACCGTTCGTCAAGCGGAGTTGTAATGAATAAAATACGGTCACTTAAACTTTGTTGAAAACCACCCTTAAGCAATATTTTGGACACAAGTACCATACTTTACCTATATTTTTCTCTATGATCGAGACCTCTATGATAAAAACTTAAAAGCTAAAACCTTGAGATAATGATACAAGCTTTCCAAAACCGTTGAGTTTGTTTCCTAACACTCGATGCACACCATTTTACGACTAGCTTTTCAAAGCCGTTTAGTCACTTTCATGAAATTGTCAAATGACATTATTTTACGACGAAAAGTTATAATTTCATAATAAATCATTAAATGATTATCGTTGGATATCATCTCAACGTAAATACTTGTAAAGTATTTTATAATATGACGAGACGTTATAAACTTTATTTTCAAAAGTGTACAAGTGGTATGGATATCATATGAGTTTGCATGCACGACATTGTTTCATGATTTACATTAAAACATATCATTCATAATAGGTCATGGTCAGAGGTTGCGCCTCACTTCAGTATTGCCATTATATCATCATAAACATTGCACCAGGTGAGTCATAGCCCCACTTTTCTCGTTTTAATTATTTATGAAACTTTTTGGGGGAGATACATGCTCAACTACTTTTATGACATTCATGACTATTTGCAAACTATATGTTTATCTTAACTGAATGTTTAGTCGTACGAAGTAACAATTTTGCATATTTAGAATTTCTATATCATAATCATTGGGCTAATTGTCTTGGTATAATCATTGGGCTAATTGTCTTGGTATAATCATTGAACTAATGGTCTTGGTATATTCATTGATCTAATGGTCTTGGTATATTCATTGAGCTAATGGTCTTGGTAATATCATGAACTAGCGGTCTTGGTACAAACATGAACTAATGGCCTTGGAACGATTTGAAACTATACGAATTATGTGTTATGTCAATTAACTATTAATACATTAAGTTACGCACTATTATGTGAATTCATTTGACATCATGTGCTTGAACATAAACTATACACATTTTGGCAGTGGGTTGTGAACACACAGGTTGCAAGTTTTGTATGGGCGGAACTTGGAACTGAGTGGATTTACAATGTCTTTGCTGCATAAACGATTTTGAAAGGCTTTACATTGCAACACAAACTCTATGAACTCACTCAACCTTTGTGTTGACACTTTTTAGCATGTTTAATCTCAGGTATCTAAGGCATTCACTTCATGGCATGCATTTGGACATATCATAGAGTCGTGGAGACGACGCGTCTCACTTGGGTTTTATAAACTTTAAAACATCGTTTGGCTTGTAACAAACTTATTTCCGCACAAGTTGATTTTCATTTGGGACCTATACTTTTTAAACTCTGAATGTTTTATTAAATCAAACGATGTATTTTCCAAACGACACTTTAGGTCGTTCGATATGACTGTAACTTTGATGCTATGACAGTCCTCCCCAAGGTATTCCATTCCGCTGCAAAACAGGTAATTTTGGGGTGTGACAGATTGGTATCAGAGCATCTGTTATAGAGAACTAGGTTGCATCATTGACCCTAGACTATAACTACATCATCATAGCATCTCATCATATCACTATAAGTGCATACTCATTATACATGCGGGTTTATGACTTAACACCAAATATCATATGAGTCGATTAGTCCAAGCATTGCATAGTTACTCCTAAATTATACATAGCCTGATCACCTATGTCTAATTCAGGAAGAATCATGCAATTAAGGGAGTAGTAGTCTTATATGTGTAAGCAATTCTATGACCGAGCCAAATTTTCAAAAGACCCGTTAATCAAACCGATTTAGCCTAATCTCATGACAGTTCTTGTTTGATGAGTTGTGACATTAAGTAAAAATCGGTTACCTAAAAGTCTTTTGAGGGTTTTGATCGAGAATGGGAAAGTTTGCCACATCAAACCCTAAACCGGAGAGACCAACACGAACTGAATTGAGGGACTGAATTCCTTTTTGGGTGGGCGAATGTGACAACTCGTAATTTCAGGACATTTCATATAGACTAGATTTAGTCTACACATCATTAGTAACATCATTTCATATCAATTTATGCATGGGTTTTGCATTTTACATTAAACGCATAATTTCCTATTAAATAAACGCTATCGTGTAATCATTTATTTTGAACATTTGATCCGACACTTCCAAAAATTATTCTGATATATTTTTATACTCATTTTAAGATTATAAAAATTATATTATTATTTTGCCCGATGTTTTCAATTTATCTTGTATATAAATTGTTATGTATAAATATTTACGACGGTTTTCGTAAATTCAACTCGAAAAATATTTATTTCACTCAACTCATGTAAGAAATGCATTTTTATAATTTTTATGACTTTGATACAATCTATTTTGTTCCGTTAAAAATTTATTTTTAACTAACGCTACCCTACAAGCTCAAATATTTACTCAAGTTACTAACTATCCTTAAGTAATTAACCTACACTTCTACTTATACACAAGTAATTAATTAAAACAACATATTTAGTTTTTTTTTTGTGAATGTCGACTAACATGGGATGACTCACACTTTTGTTTACTAAATATCTTGCCTCTTATAATGTTTTATAATTACACAACACTACACATACTCACTAATATCTCAAGGTGAAATAATGGAAAAGCTCTCTTCTTCCTCTCTTCTCCAAATAACCGGCCATAGAAGACCAAGAGAAGGAAACCATAAAAATTTTCATGTCAAGTTTATTTACAATCTAGACACACTCTTAAGTAAGGTTTTGAAATAAAAACCTAGGGTGTTTAGGATTAACCCTTGTTCATTTAAGCTCATCAAGTAACTAGTAAGCATTTCATGTTCATTTTTCATCTTTCATATTCATATTATGTTCATTTTATCATACTTGAGAAAAACATGCAAGTTATATGATTATCTCTACCACTTTATTTGTTTTTTTTAAGTACTATTAATGAATATATATCATCCTATAATTATCCCTTGAAACATATCATTTTTGATGATGTCTAGGAACCCATGACACCCTAAGAAGGTGTATGGTAGGATTAGAATAGCTTTGGCGTTGGTTTGAATTGGTTAGAATAGATTTTGCGCGAGAAAAACTCATTTCGACAACTTTAGTTAAAGGTCTGATCTTATTTTTAAATTCTGGAATTCTCGACAGTAGGTAAAAATTTTTGGGCTAGATATTTAGAAAATATACTTTAAATCGAAAACGTGGCCGCTTGAACGGGTTAAAACGGAGTTATAACGAAGAAGATATGATGTTTTCAAGTTAGACGACGAAAACTATAAAAATCAGAAATTTCAGCATGTTACTTCCACTTTTTAAGAGTCAAAAATGAGGCTTAGGCGTTATTAAATGTGTCGACTTATCAAAAATATATTAGTATACTTTAATACGAAGTTAAGGATATAGAATACGTAGAAAACGGACTCGTAACGATTAAATTACACGCGTTAAACAAAGTTGCCGTAACTATATTATATAAGCAAAATTAATATATTTCTATTAGACAAAGATATCGGCCGCGAAGGACCATGTTGAGGGTCGTTTTTAACATGGATGTAGTACTTTTTACAAAATGATGTCTTCTAGTAAAAGTAAGTTCGCCTAGCCTATTTTCCAAAATGTCCGACCGTTCGTCAAGCGGAGTTGTAATGAATAAAATACGGTCACTTAAACTTTGTTGAAAACCACCCTTAAGCAATATTTTGGACACAAGTACCATACTTTACCTATATTTTTCTCTATGATCGAGACCTCTATGATAAAAACTTAAAAGCTAAAACTTTGAGATAATGATACAAGCTTTCCAAAACCGTTGAGTTTGTTTCCTAACACTCGATGTGCACCATTTCACGACTAGCTTTTCAAGGCCGTTTAGTCACTTTCATGAAATTGTCAAATGACATTATTTTACGACGAAAAGTTATAATTTCATAATAAATCATTAAATGATTATCGTTGGATATCATCTCAACGTAAATACTTGTAAAGTATTTTATAATATGACGAGACGTTATAAACTTTATTTTCAAAAGTGTACAAGTGGTATGGATATCATATGAGTTTGCATGCACGACATTGTTTCATGATTTACATTAGAACATATCATTCATAATAGGTCATGGTCAGAGGTTGCACCTCATTTCAGTATTGCCATTATATCATCATAAACATTGCACCAGGTGAGTCATAGCCCCACTTTTCTCGTTTTAATTATTTATGAAACTTTTTGGGGGAGATACATGTTCAACTACTTTTATGACATTCATGACTATTTGCAAACTATATGTTTATCTGAACTGAATGTTTAGTCGTACGAAGTAACAATTTTGCCATATTTAGAATTTCTATATCATAATCATTGGGCTAATTGTCTTGGTATAATCATTGGGCTAATTGTCTTGGTATAATCATTGAACTAATGGTCTTGGTATATTCATTGAGCTAATGGTCTTGGTATATTCATTGAGATAATGGTCTTGGTATATTCATTGAGCTAATGGTCTTGGTAATATCATGAACTAGCGGTCTTGGTACAAACATGAACTAATGGCCTTGGAACGATTTGAAACTATATGAATTATGTGTTATGTCAATTAACTATTAATACATTAAGTTACGCACTATTATGTGAATTCATTTGACATCATGTGCTTGAACATAAACTATACACATTTTGGCAGTGGGTTGTGAACACACAGGTTGCAAGTTTTGTATGGGCGGAACTTGGAACTGAGTGGATTTACAATGCCTTTGCTGCATAAACGATTTTGAAAGGCTTTACATTGCAACACAAACTCTATAAACTCACTCAACCTTTGTGTTGGCACTTTTTAGCATGTTTTATCTCAGGTATCTAAGGCATTCACTTCATGGCATGCATTTGGACATATCATAGAGTCGTGGAGACGACGCGTCTCACTTGGGTTGTATAAACTTTAAAACATCGTTTGGCTTGTAACAAACTTATTTCCGCACAAGTTGATTTTCATTTGGGACCTATACTTTGTAAACTCTGAATGTTTTATTAAATCAAACGATGTATTTTCCAAACGACACTTTAGGTCATTCGATATGACTGTAACTTTGATGCTATGACAGTCCTCCCCAAGGTATTCCATTCCGCTGCAAAACAGGTAATTTGGGGGTGTGACAGTCCTAAGCCTAGTGCTACTACTACTCCTACCTTCATTACTTGCACTACCACCCTCACCTTCACACCACCACCCCTCATTCTCACAACAGATCCTCTCATTCTCACACCACCACCCCTCATCCTTACTGGACTTTTTGTCATCTCTGGTGGAGTCATCTCAAATCCAACTGGAGGTGTTGAAATCTCCACTGGTGCAGAACCATGTTTACTACCAGAACAAATTTCCCTTTCTGACTTAGCATTAGACTCAACATTAATGCTTTCATTCATATTTGACTGTCCTAACACATCATCATCTACTACATTATTAATCAAATAGTCATCTAACACATCATTATCTACTACATTATTAATCAAAGAGTCATCTACATTAAAAAAATTTAAGAGTTAGCTAAACAAGATTATTGATAAAAAAAAAAGTCAATTAAGAATGGACAATCCAATATAAGTACGATAATCATGATATGGATCTGCTTTAACCCTTCTTACGAACCCTCCATTCACACAACATTGTTGATTAAGGATTTAATTAACCTAGAACAACACTCTAGGGTTTGTTTAAATTTGGGAATTGATTCATCGTCAATTATAGTATATTTATATTCCAAGGAAATACAAAAGAAATATGTATTTCCTGAGTCGTTTTCCCAACGAAGGTTGAATGGAACTTTCGGTTTCGATTCGTGATTTTGTGAATTTGTTAGGATCGTATATTTATGTTGTTTAGATGATTCGGGTGGTCTAGGATTATGATGATATAAGATTGCCATGTTTAGAGAGATGAAGAGAGGAGAGGGTGTTTTCTAGAGAGATAAACAAACAAGTGTAAGGTTAGATTAATCAGAAAGCACCACCCTTCCCTTAGTGGGAAGGGTATTTATAGTTATAGACTAAACGACCTCCTGACGGCCTGTGGATCAGGTATACAGTGGGTGAAGACCCGTCCTTCCTCCACGGTGTTACACTACGCTAAACTAGGCTAATGACTAACTAACAAACATGTAAATAACGATATGTCTACGAGCTAACTTATGCTAGATAATAGTTGGGGTGACCGACACTTCACTATGGAATTTCTAATTCCTAACAATCTCCCACTAAGGGAGGTCACCCCATGTTTTACATTTCGAATCCTAGCATTCTATTTTGTCTTTTGTTCTGAGCTCGTAGACTTCAATTCTTCAATGTCCGCATTCTTTGTGCTTTTGTAGTGACTCTTCATAGTCCGATTATTTTGTACTTTCAGAAGAGTAGCGGAAGCTTTTAATTGAAGAAATCACGACAAGTGCTTATCTACATAACCTGGCTCAGATATGGGAGAATATGTGCCTTGTTTAAATACTCTTCTGGTTTTTTGGTTAAATGCTCCTCCACAGTCATGTGCATTATGTATTTCAAAATCGTTTGGCACATGAAGGAAGGAGTGCTTTTGAAACAATCACCCTTTAAAACCGATTTGAGATTTAAATCACGATCTCTTCCCCGATCAAAAATTTCAAACCTTTTGAGATTTGTGATCCCAATTGATTTAAACATTTAGAAAATTTTAGGGGAAAGACGTGGCAAGATTTAATTTTGAAAACTGATGGATAAGGGACAGTTTTTCGACATTAAAGATTGTTAGTGTCAGGTATGATAGTTTTTAAGAGATCTTTAAGTAAAATAAAACAATTTCACAATCAAACAAGAACAGAAAAAAAAATTATTTTGAAAGATCTTTGAGTTTTAAAGAAAATCATACCATGACATAACATTAAATCTTTAGATCACCACTTATTATTGTACAAACAGACTTTTATGAAGAAATATCGTTTGAAAATACTTAAGTTTGAAATCACTCTCCCCCTCAATCAATGACCGTAGTCGTTGATTGAGTGACTTATGTTTAAAACTGAAGTCCGGTTGATTTCCAAAATTATGAGTTCAGTTTATTTTCAAAACCAATATTTTTTCATTTTTCAAAACAATATTAATCAAAAATTGGTTAAAAAAATGGTATCATCACTATTATCCTGCACAAAGATACGTTAGGTGGTGTAGAAGCTGCTTATGTTGTTATTGTTGTAGGGCTTGGAAGAAAACCGTCTGCTGATGTAGTGAGACCTCTTACGTTACATTTTTCATGCCAACTCTCCATAGAGGTCAAATTAAGCTCCGTTTCTTCATTTGATGATGAAGAAAACCATCTGCTGATGCAGTGAGACCTCTTACGTTGCATTTTTTCATGCCAACTCTCCATAGAGGTCATATTAAGATCTGTTTCTTCATTTGTCAACCCAAGATATAGTTACCCTTTCCTTTTGGCATCCAAACATATTTAGTGGGATCTGGATCGGGAACATTCTTTTAACCATCTTATCTGCATACGTTAGTCAACACAAACAGATATATGGTGGTCAACAACACCCAAACAGCAATCGACTAATAAAAGTCAATTTAATATATCAATCAGATCCTGTAAAGCATGGGAATAATGTGTTTATCAAACTCTAATCATCTAATCCTAACAATCATATCCTAGGCACCTAGTCCTTCAACGTAGGTTAACATGTTTTACAGTTAAGCATATAGGATAATTAGATAAGCCCGATGGATGATATAAATTTGAAAACATTATCCCCCTCAATCAATGACTCATTTCATAAACGGTTTTAAATAAGCTGAAGTCATTGATTGGGTTTTGCAAATTTATGAAAACTTGATTCTGATTGATTTTTAAGCAACTCATTTTCCACCATTTTAAAATACACCAAATATTTTTCTGAAGAATTTTAGAAGGAAAAATATTTGTGTAGGAACAACAGTCCTTCGACATGCTTTCCTCATTTTGATTTTAGGATAAGTGCATGAAATATTTGAAAATTGGTTTAGCGCAGCACTTTCCTTCCTTAAAGAGCGGGTTGCTATCTGAAATGATAGAAAACCATGGTTTAAGCACGGGTTACAGTCTGAAGTAACTGCAAGCCATTTTTTTGAAGCGCGGGTTACAGTCCGAAATAACTGTAAGCCATATTTTTAGACATGTTTTGGAAAAAGAATATTTACACCTCCTGCTCGAACTTCATCTATGGTCCCGTGCCATTATTCAATGACATTTCTAAGACCGCAGATGTTATCGATACCATAAGACATGTCTTGAGAAAACATACTTTTGGTATTTTTCAAAATTTTCTAAATTTTATGGGTTTTTGTTGGTTTTATATTTTTCTATTTTCTTTTTGTTGGTTTTATATTTTTGTATTTTGTTTTTTGATAAATATTTACAGATAGAATAGATGATATAGTTTAAGAAGATGATGATACGAGTACCAAGATAAGGATATCGAGCAGCCCCGTTGTAGAAGATAGAAGTCATCATCTCTTAAACATTCACCACCAAAGCTTCCAAGGCTCTTGAATCGAAGAGAGAAATTGAGCCATTTGAAAGTGAGACTTTGGTAGCTTCCCCTCAAACCGTAAATCTTCTTATTGAGCAGATTCTAAGCTTTCTTTCAAGCTTGCCTTAGCCAGACGCACACCGTATCATCTATCTTGCTGCTCCATATAAGAAGGATCATCGTAAGTCTCCGTTCGGGGTTATATCATCCAAAAGAACAACAACGTATCATCCCACACATAAATAGCTCTTCTCAAATTTCATTCTACTGAAGTCTGAAGCGATCCATACCAAAAAGTTGTTAAGAGACCACTTTCCCCCAAGTAGATGAATTGATGCAGTAAGTCTCTTAGACTAGAGCTCACGAACCAGAATACACATATACCCGAAGACAGAGAAACTTATACCCTCGAAGTAGCAGATTAAGTCCGATAGCCAAAGAATAACCCCGATGTATACTTTTCTCTCCCCTGATGATAGTGCATGAAGCTCAAGAACCCGAAGCTCAAGAACCCGAAGTGCCTGAATGCCTAAAAAGAGAATAACCGATAACATTGAAGAAGCAGGCCGAATCACTGATTATCTCTGCGGATGACTATCTCTGCGGATGTTAACTCCGGAATAAGTGATTATATCTCTGAATCACTGATTAAGCACTCAAGTGAAACAGCTGAGCGCCCCCAATGTACACAATTTTCTCTCCCCTGATGATTGCGATAACATCGAAATCATCACACACTTGTGTACCTCTTTTATCTTCAGAAACTTTCTCTTACATCACTTCCCCCACGTAGTTAGAATAATAACACTAAAAACCTTTATGAGTAAAACCTTAAGTTTCTCTGCGGTCATGACATTTGTCTTCCCAGGATATCTTCAATCACTTAGAAGAATTAAGTTCATCAAGTTTACTCGCTTTGTGTTTAGATGTGTGTCTCCTTCCCCCTTGCTAGTTTTGACACTTCAAAATCAGCAACATATTATAAGCCCAAATACTTGAAATCTTTTGAGAAGATCGCTTGAAGTCTTTGTGAGAATCAATTTGCTGAAAATGTGAGCAAGTCTAATTGGTGATTGAATCTGACTTATCACTCTCCCCCAATTAGTGCTCTCCCCTAAACCGACAATCTGTTTGAATAAATGCCATGAATAAGAAGAAGTCTTTGGATAATCAAATGCAACTCGTCTTTAGTCTTCTAACATGTAGCAGAAAATGTAGAACAGACTGTAGACTCTACCTTCTTCAAGATTGTCTGAATGGGGAATAGAAAGTTAACATCTTCTTCTCACCACATGCATTCCCATTAACTTGTATATAGCAAATCTCCTTAAATCAAATCCCTCCCAATCAAACAAGAACAGAAATATGTTCATCAAGGAAATCAACCCCGCAACTGTAAGCAATTTGTCGTTAAACTCATCACTCCATAAGAAGATGTCAACCAACGGCTCTTAGAAGAAACTTCATGTAAAGATGACCCGATAAGAAGAAGTCTCGGTTCTTACATGAGTTAGGAGCCGTATGACCATATATTCTCAGATATAACTCTACCATGCATTAAATTCACACCTTTTCTCCCCCTCAAGAATTGGATATGGTGTTGCCATTCTTGATTAAATAAGTGAAAATCATCCAAATGTATTATATTCACACTTCTCCCCCTCAAAGGTAGCATATGATATCGTCATTATAATTGAGCAAGTGGAATAAGAAAAACAATCAACAGTAGTTCGGTTCACTTGATATTTGAAAGCACATGGAAAAAGCATGAATCATGTTGATGAGAATGGTCATAATTGAGAAGATTTCTCTTCTTCAAAAGATAAAGCGCACTTAGGCGTACACTTTTCTTTTCTTTGAGGAACGGGGCCTGAAGTGTTATGTACAGACGCCATAGTGTTGAAGTACGAGGCCTGAACTGATGTGAACAGACGTCATAATCTCTCTCTTTTCATCTACTCTTGGCAAACTTGTAGTCAACCCCATTATCATCCAGTAGGCTCTTTGTAGTGACAGTTGATGGAGAAAACCCAATATGATGAATTTGACTCTGAAGTAAACTAACCCGAACTCGTGACTTAAACTTGCACATATGTAACAAAGAGCGGTGCCGAGACTTCATCCTCCATTGAATCTCTAAGTACTCTATACTCTTCATCCAACCAACCATCAAGTATAAGACGTACATCACCTCTTGAAAATCTACAATTGAATGTGACACTGAGCACTACAACGTAACTCCTTAAAGTGATAGTTATTTTGTGGTGGTAAGAGCCCAATTCCCCCAAGTGGTAAAAGAAAAGGAAAAAGTCACCCAACAATAACTAGATTTCCAAGTCTTCGTTTTTGATAAAAAGCTCGAACAAGGATCTTGAAGAATCTTCATCCAACCATCCCCGATACCTTCAGATACTAAGTACACTTGCCCGTGATATTTCACTTCAACCTCAAATAAATAATAGTGAATTAACCCCGTTGTCACATCATCTGGTTAAAAGCTCACATCTAGCCTCCTTTGACGTTTTAAGTGAACTATGATAATGTTTTTCATCCCGACCATGGTTAAAAGCACATAACCCCGTAAAACCATGTAATAACCAAGCTGCCATGACGAATATCCAAACACACATCCAATTCATGAAGTACACCCTTTTATCTCTTGTTGGAAACAGAAATCATAGCACCAGCATCAAATAAGATCCCGAAATACACTTTCCTTTCTCCATGATGGTTCCATCAATATGGGATTTTACAACTCTATGGTTTAAACCGAGAAATAGTTTCTTTCACGGGATTTTACAAAACCAAGAATAAACCATAAGATAGATCCGGAAATGCACTTTACAATTACCATGATGTTTCTATTGTCACGGGATTTTACAAGTCTATGATTTAAACCGAGAAATAGATTCTTTCGCGGGATTTTACAAAATCAAGACAAAACCGTAAACAATGTCAGCTTGAATGTGTTATGACAACTTTGGTTTCAGAGAATATCTGTTTTAGGGGAACATGCAGCGGTTCATCAACGGTTCATTATCCAACATCAACAACATCCTCAACAATTCTTTACCCATATGTAGACAACTTCACAAACCATATTAATATGTACGACCGTTTGCACGAAAAGTTCTTGTCATAAGCAAACATCTTGAAATATTACTGACGCTGAAGATTCTTGAAAGATTTTGCTTAGACTGTGAAGTGTCTTTGACATTCTGTAGCACCAAATATCTCATGGGAATTGCTGATCCCATCACATCCTTTAAATACTTTGGTAAGCACATCTTCCACATATTCTATCGGCTATTGCAGTGATCCCTTGGAGAAGTAAGCCCGATATACCAAATTTGAACATGAAGTAGAATTCCCCAGATTTGCTACTTAAGCTTGTACTAATCCTCGTGAAAAATAAACGGTTTACCCAATGTACAAAACATCTTGACATATTCTCAACTGCATGAGACACCAAGGTGATAGCTAGGTTGTGAGTTAAGCGAGAAAGAATCATAACCGTAACTAAATAGCCAAGTCTTTATCACACTCTATAAATACCCAAACAAGTCATCTTCGCGGAAGGGTAGAAAGAAAGAAGACGAAAAATAAGTAAACGCGCCCGGAAAACCTCACTTCAAATCCAAATACGAAATACCGAATACAAGCAACCCCGTAGTCAGTTTTGTTCAACCGTCAATTCAAGCCGTGACATCATATCCTCCGTGAAAATGTATAAACCAAAGTACCTTACCTCATCACAACAAGTCTCATCATCAAATATCCTTATCAAATCTCTTACAATTGATCCAATTATGAGAAGCCCATAAAATGGTCCAAATAAGAATCCCGCCCGAGAAGTATCAAATTAAGCCCATATCCGATTAAAATCATTGTCATATCACTCATTCACGAGAAATATCAATGCTTATGTATCCATATTATGAGATACTATTCAGATTCTATAGATATCGATACTTATGTATGCATTATACCAAATCTACCAAGTATCAACTATCATCTCATATCACATCTTAAGATAGGATATCCTTGTTCCAAATTAGTGTGTCACAATCCCATAATATGCCAACTTACTCGGCTAAAAATTAGTCATGTACCTCAAGGAATTGAACCCATGATAAAAAGAAATATAGTCAATGAAATCCCATTTGCAATATTCGAATGTACACGAAAGACATAGGCCCACACGGGATATCAACAAATCTGTTATCCGGCCCATTGTTGATCCAACAACACAAAACCCATGATACATAGATAGATGGTCGGCCCATGTAAAACACCAGTGTACCCCATTCGAGTATTGCCCTAAAACTATGGGTATATAACTCACTAATCAAACACATACAACCCTAAAAATTCTGATATTGAGTCCGCCTCCTCTAATAAACCTACTCACACCATCTAACCCTAATCTCTCCAAAACAAACGCAGCCACCACTTGCCTCCCAACTTATATTAACGCAACATCAAATACGCTCACCACATAATCATACTCATGTTCTCTGCTTCCATCAAACGCAGCATACCAAAACAGTTTCATCACATATCATATCTTCAATGACCTCGCCACAGGGATGGCTCGAGGTCCTTCGATGGTTCCAAAGTCGTATGTCACAGGGAAGGTTTCGTTTCACACAGAGAAAGGTAGGTATAATCTTGATTCTTGTATGCAATTAAGCCTTAGAACGAATTGAAAGAAAGAGGATAACTTAATAGTTATATTTCTTTTCTTTATTTTGATTTCGGAGAGTAATTGAAGAAAGATCTTCAAAAATTGAGTCGATGAAGATTAGTTTTCGTGAGTAAGACTCTTGGCAGTCATGCCGTTCCATTTAATAATCACGAAACATTCTGAGATTCAATCGATTTATATTATCTCTTTTGATTTTGTAACTTATAAGATTTCACAAACACATTAAACCACAATCCATATGGGGCGTATACAAGTTTTAGAGAGAGAAAGTTAGAGAGAGAAAGGGAAGAGAGTTGGGAACTATGTGAAACAAAGAAAAATGGTATTGAAGCTCCAACCTTCTACCTTGGGAGGTAGAGGGTATTTATAGTGTTTTACAATAAACGCCACCTACGGGCTGTGGATCAGGCATACAGTGGGTAAAGACCCGTCCGTCCTCCACGGTGTTACTTAACTAACTACCTATTAACATAACTTGACTACAACTACGAGCTTTCTAACGAATACATATACTTGAGGTGACCGACTCTTTAACGACTGGATTTTCTAAATCCTAACAATCTTCCCCTAAGGGAGGTCACCTAAAATTACACAGAATACAAACAGATATTACATTAAGATTGTTCTTGGATTCTTGTTTAAGTTCATTGCTCTGTAGCTCGTAGTCTTTGATTCTTCATGTTTTGCTTGTTTGGACAATTCAAGTGGAGGTCTTTAACTGATCCACGTGATGATGAGTTTTGAGCCAGCTTTGAGATCATCAGCTTGCATAAATCTCTGACTCTTCCATTGTAGTGTTGATATTATGTGATGTTGTGATAGTGGACCGACATGCTCACATTTTGGATCATGATTTCTTTTCATCAGAGTAGCGGAAGCTTTAGTTGATTCATGATATTTGTAGCAGCGTAGTAGAAGCATGGAGTGAGAATATCAGAGTCATTGATGCACTAATCATGATTTCTTTTGAAATGAATGTGATGTGTGAGCATGCGGCTATGGATTGACCTCTCCATTCTGATCAGCTGCAAACGTTAGGTGTACCTGCATACAACAGTTAGCAATAAAGCGCATGAATTTTCTTTGATCACTTTCGTTGAATTGAGGTACACGGCCCACGGTTCCCCGTTGATCAGTACAAGTACTGCCTGTGATCAGGTATAATTCCGAAGAATCTCCTTGACAGGGTTTCGCAGCTGCTCTAGCTGTTCTCAAACTGGAACGTCTCAAAGAAGACAACACGGAGTGAGTGAACCAGCGAATTTGAGATTCACTGATTGATGAAAAGAGATTTGAAAAACAATCGTGTACTGCTCAATATAAATTGTTTTTGCAATACAACGAAGGTTTTAAGGAAAATCAATTATCAATCATAAACACCTTTTATTATGAAATATTAATACACAGCCGATGTGCTAGAGAAAAGAGTTTTAAGCACAACGACCGGTTTTTCAAAGGTATCCGTCAATCCATAACATGAACCAGGATTGATAAAAAACATATGAATCGCCCCATTTTTTCTGTTCAGTTGTCACATGGTTGATCTATTGGATAGATCTCACATGCCACCTACCAAGAGCTTATTTGATGTTGGCTCTAGAAGGCTTTCCATCTTCATTGTGAATATGTTTGCATATCACTCATATGTTCTGGCAATACCACAAGGATAATGCGTAGGACTCTTAAAATATATTCTCCCTTTCCACATTTTGTGAAACAGAGAGTCTTCACTGATTGTGTTCTAAATGAGATTTATTGATGATCTCGTGGCTCTAGACTCAATTATGCATATTTGGTTCCTATGTCGGAGACTAGGGAGAGGGTCTCCTTCTTCAATATCAACCATCTTTAAAAGAAAGTCGATAGATAATGTAGGTTCCCCTGTGAGAATGAAACAAGTCCTTTTAAGAGGAACTTGAGTAGCTTGGGAAGATGTAGTGCAGTGCGTCACTCGGTCCATGACGTCTTGTCTTTAATACCGGTGTTACCTAGGTAACAGCCAGTAGCACATGAATTGAACCCGGTTTCTGCCCTAAGGTTGAAATAATGGAGGGTTATTTTTTTCACCCTTTTCACATTTATTTCCTTTTCATTCTTCAACCCCTTCAGTGCTTACCGAGACTTCATTACTAGACCCTTGTTGGGTTTATTCCAGTTCTAGCTCTATCCCAGTCCGCACTCTTCCCATATCTCACTTTTCTCCTTTTTTCATCATACCTAAGGACTCTACACTATCTAGTGGATTGTCCTTGGGTAGATCCCTCCGGCTCTGGCGGGATCGTGGGAACGAATACCTAACCTAACATTCCTTATATCACCATACATAAAGTAAATTTGGTCGGTCTTTTTGGTATTGTTCATCAGCCATTGGAACCAATTGAAAACCATTTGAAAATTAATCCAGGTACTTGTGATATATTATCAAAGTATTTTGTACCTGAATTGTTTTTTTATTTGTTTTAGAAAACGGCTCCCCCTCAACATGTGCATCGTATATTTGAAATTAGTTTGACACATGGAGGCAAGAGGAAGAATTCACTTCTTTGATAAATTATTTTCTAAAAATATCGACATTACTTTCCTGATCAAAATCAGTGTTTCACATACAGTTGAAGATATTTTCGGGAAAGAATGTGGTTTTCAAACATTTGCTCCCCCTCAATATGTGTATCCGATTTTGAAATTGTTTAGCACATATTAGGGAAAACCTGCACTTAGAGACAAATCAATCACGTTTCAATCCATTTTGGTTTGATATAAATGCTCCCCCTTAACATGTGCATGGAAAATTTGAAATCGTTTGGCACATGCAGGGAGGAGAGCTTGTTAATCACGTATAAAACCATTTATCGAATTATCAGTTTAAATCCAATTTAAATCACAAATTCTCCCCCGATCACAATTTTCAAATCCTTTGAGAGTTGCGATCTCTATTGATTTAAATTAAATTTTGATAGCTTTTGAGGAGAATAGTGCCCTTCAGTGCTTACCGAGACTTCATTACTAGACCCTTGTTGGGTTTATTCCAGTTCTAGCTCTATCTCAGTCCGCACTCTTCCCATATCTCACTTTTCTCCTTTTTTTCATCATACCTAAGGACTCTACACTATCTAGTGTATTGTCCCTGGGTAGATCCCTCCGGCTCTAGCGGGATCGTGGGAACGAATACCTAACCTAACATTCCTTATATCACCATACATAAAGTAAATTTGGTCGGTCTTTTTGGTATTGTTCATCAGCCATTGGAACCAACTGAAAACCATTTGAAAATCAATCCAGGTACTTGTGCTATATTATCAAAGCATTTTGTACCTGAATTGTTTTTTTATATTTTTTAGAAAACGACTCCCCCTCAACATGTGCATCGTATATTTGAAATTAGTTTGACACATGGAGGCAAGAGGAAGAATTCACTTCTTTGATAAATTATTTTCTAAAAATATCGACATTACTTTCCTGATCAAAATCAGTGTTTCACATACAGTTGAAGATATTTTCGGGAAAGAATGTGGTTTTCAAACATTTGCTCCCCCTCAATATGTGCATCCGATTTTGAAATTGTTTAGCACATATTAGGGAAAACCTGCACTTAGAGACAAATCAATCATGTTTCAATCCATTTTGGTTTGATATAAATGCTCCCCCTTAACATGTGCATGGAAAATTTGAAATCGTTTGGCACATGCAGGGAGGAGAGCTTGTTAATCACGTATAAAACCATTTATCGAATTATCAGTTTAAATCCAATTTAAATCACAAATTCTCCCCCGATCACAATTTTCAAATCCTTTTAGAGTTGTGATCTCTATTGATTTAAATTAAATTTTGATAGCTTTTGAGGAGAATAGTGACTTGCTTTTGAAAGATATTTTAACTGATAAGGATTAGATTTTGAGACTTTAAACTCCATTAACCAATCATGCATAAATATCTTTTGAAAACATAACATTAGTCAAGGTCTTGAATTAAATGTATAAAACATTGTTCTTTTTGATTTTCCAAAAGTAGACCTTGCTCTTTTACGTGCTAATTGTTTGAAAAATAACCTTTTTGATTGAATTGAAATCATTCTCCCCCTCAATCAATGACATGAGTTGTTGATTGAGTGTTAGAGAGTTTGACAAAGATAAGCCCGGATGATTTTCAAAAATAGAGTCCGAGGTGTTTTCAAAGCAATTTTGTTTTCATTAAATGACAAATATTTTTCAGAAGAATCATTAGACGGAAAAATATTTGGAAAGAAAACATTTGTCTTTTTGGTGACAAACATTTGTTTTAAGAATCAGAGCATGAGATTTGAAAAATTAGATTAAGCATGGCTATGTTCTTTCCTTTTAAAATGGGTTACTGCCTGAAATGACAATAAACCACCATTTTTATCCGTCTCAATTTTTTTTTTATTTACATTCGAAGAACATCTAAAAACCCGTGACATTCTTTGAATGTCAAAACAAAGTCCGTAAATGATATCGAATTAAAAAACATGACAAAATAACAATATTTTTGGGATTTTTCAAGATTTTCTAATTTTTATGGATTTTGAAAATTTTATATTTTTCTATTTTCTTTTGTGGGTTTTGAAATTTTGTATTTTGCTTTTTGAAAAAAATATATACAAGAGATAGATGAAGAAAACCATTTACTCCTCGTCTTCCTCTTGAAAGCGTTTGAGTGTTTCCGGTTGAAGACTCTTTAGACGAAGTCGTGGAAGGATAAACTCAAAACGTTCTCTAGGAAGAGCTTTGGTGAAGATGTCTGCTAACTGGTATTCAGTCCTCACAAAATAGAGTTCTACCACACCTTTTTCCACTTGTTCCCGAATGAAATGATGTCGAATGTCGATGTGCTTTGCTCTTGAATGTTGAACGTTGTTGCAAGAGAGAGCAATGACACTTTTGTTATCACAATACAGAGGGATTTTGTTGAATTCAAAGCCATAGTCAGATAATTGGGATCTCATCCATTGGATTTGAGCACAACAAAATGACATGGCTATGTATTCAGCCTCTGTAGATGATATAGAAGTACTCATTTGTTTCTTTGAAGACCAACTCACAAGCTTATCACCCAAAAACTGAGCACCTCCAGACGTACTTCGACGTGTATCTTGACATCTTGCATGGTCAGCATCTGCATAGGCTGTTAGTGACATACCGGTGTCCTTCGGGTACCAAAGTCCCATGTTTATGGTTCCTTGGAGATACCGAAAGACCCGTTTAACCGCTTCAAGGTGCTTTTTGGTAGGCTTAGCCTGGTATCTAGCACACATGCATACAGCGAACAGAATATCAGGTCTACTGGTTGTGAGGTACATCAGGGATCCAATCATACTTCGATATTTCATTTGATCTACCATGATCCCTGAGTGGTCCTCATCCAGTTTGGTACGCTCCACCATGGGAGTGTCAACGGTGTCACAAGTGTCAAATCCAAATTTCTTTAAAATTTCATTAGCATATTTAGATTGATTGATAAAAATGCCTCCGGGACTTCGTGAAATTTGTAATCCCAAGAAAAATGACATTTGTCCCATCATTGACATTTGAAATTTGGAGCTCATCTCCTTAGAAAAACGGTCACATTCATTGGGGTCAGTCGAGGCAAAAATAATATCATCAACATAGATTTGAACGTGAATTAAATGTTTGCCTGACTTTCTGGTGAAAAATGTCGGATCAACTGCTCCTTTGCTGAATCCAGTAGATAGAAGAAACTTTGATACCGTATCATACCATGCCCTTGGAGCTTGCTTCAAGCCGTAAAGAGCCTTCTTCAAGCGATAGACATGAGTAAGATGCTCTGGATTCACAAAACCTTCCGGTTGGCTGACGTATACGACTTCTTTAAGGTCTCCGTTAAGAAAATCCGTCTTTACATCCATCTGATAGATTATCATATTCTTACTTGCAGCATTAGCCAAGAAGATTCTGATTGCCTCGATGCGTGCAACTGGAGCAAATGATTCTTCAAAGTCAATACCTTCCTCTTGACGGTATCCTTTTGCAACCAATCTAGCCTTGTTCTTTAATACATCGCCATGCTCATCAAGTTTTACTTTGAAGATCCACTTTAGAGCAATGATCATAGCACAGTCAGGAGCAGGTACTAATTCCCATACATCTAGTCGATCAAACTCATGAATTTCTTCTTGCATGGCATTGAACCAGCTGTTTTCATTCATGGAACTTTTAACGTCTTTTGGTTCGACCTTGGATAGTACGGAGTTGAAGAAGCACCATAAGGCATCAGTTGCAAGTTGTTTACGAGTGGATACTGAACGAGAAGGATTTCCAATGATGTTGTCCAATGGATGATCATGTGTCCATTTTCTCAGGTGTTCGTGTGGTTGTTGTTGAGGAACTGAAGTAGCAGAGTCGTTTTCTCCTGATGAAGATGGTTCTGATGATGGTTCAGGAGCAAATATGTTCTCAAAGGGAGCATCTTCGGGAGTAGTAAAGGGGTTATCTCCATCATAGGTGCCAGAAACAATTCCATGATGTACACTTGATGATTGATGAATTGAAGATGATACCGAGTGATCAGCAGCAGGTGCTTCTTGACTCAATGACATAGAAACTGAAGCGTTATCTACGTTGACAGGGATAGGAGCAGCCTTTGTTGATGGATTTGACAGATCATTAGCAATTGGCTCATAGTGTTCATCAAACATTGGATCAAATAATTTCTTCAAATCATCTTCTGAAGGTGGTACATATGGAGTTGTTGGTGAGGGATTGTATACAAGAGTAGAACTGATGGGACTACTTGATGAAGGTTGTGATGTGGGTCCAGAACTGGGTTGTCCTGGAGCCATTTGACCGGTCAGCTCATCGAACGTAACGTGAATTATTTCCATGATATTTCGGGTTCTTTTGTTGTAGATTCGGTATCCTTTTCTGCTTGGTGCATATCCTACAAATACTCCAATGTCCGCTTTAGCTTTAAGTTTGCCTAAGTCTTGACCCTCATTAGCTGGATAACACAATGCACCAAACACACGAAGGAATGAAAGATTAGGTTTTCGATTGTGGACAAGTTCATATGGAGTTTTTCCATGAGATGTGTGAATTAGGGATCGATTTTGAGTGTAGCATGCAGTGGCAATGGCTTCAGCCCAGAGAAACATTGGAACCTTTGAGTAAATCAGCATTGTTCTTTCGGCTTCCACAAGAGTTCAATTTCGTCTTTCAACTACACCGTTCTGTTGAGGAGTTCGTGGAACACTTCTTTGATGACTGATTCCAACACTTTCATAAAACTCACTAAGTTCTTTATTAACAAACTCAGTTCCATTGTCTGTTCGGATGATTCTGACAGTTTTGTTAAGTCGAACTTGCAGCTGTTTGATAAGTTTAATGATGATATCTGGAGTTTCATCCTTTGTCCTTAAGAACTTAACCCAAGTAAACCGAGAGTAATCATCAACCACAACTAACACATATTTCTTCCCGAAAATATTTTGCACTCTCATGGGTCCATATAAATCCATGTGAATGGTATGAAGAACTTCCATAACTGAGTATGTAGGTTTGGGTTTGTGGGCATACTTCTTGATTTTTCCCAATTGGCATGCTAAACAAAGATGATCCTTTTCATACTTTAGTCTATGTAAGCCTATTACTAAGTCCTTTCTGGAAAGATCATTTATGGTGCCGAAGTTCAAGTGATTGAGACGACGATGCCATAACCATGACTTTGTTTTCGAGGCCTTTGACAACAAGCAGATTGGAGAAGACTTCATCATGTCTTCGATTGAGATGGTGTATAGATTTGAACCCCGTGTTCCTCTTAAAAGTTCAACACCATCAAGTTCTCTAACGAAACAAGTATGTTTTCAAAAAGCCACCTCTAGATCGGAATCACAGAATTGACCAACAGAAAACAGATTATGACCAAGACCTTCTACATAATATACCCTGGAGATTACACTATCACCAACAACATAGTCTCCATAACCCATAATAGCACCGAAATGATCGTTCCCGAATCTAGCAGTCCCGATGAATTTACTCACGAAGTTCATGAGCCGCGACCGGTCTCCAGTCATATGCTTGGAACAGCCGGAGTCCAGGTACCACAGAACGATTTGAACGATCTGCAGTTGAACACAGACAAGAATGGATAACTGGAAAATTGGGATCCCCATGCAAGAATGGGTTCCATTTGGTTAGTAACAATGATTGGAACATCCACATCGGAAGTAGAAACAATGAAATCATTAGGGGTAGATGCTGAGCTAGTGTGTGCATTAGACCTATTCAAAGTATGTTCACTTCTTAAAGGAATAGTTCTACCAGTAGGCATCCATTTCCTAACGGGCATTGGTCTAGATAATTTAGGGCACAACTCATTAAGATTGAATTTACGGCCAGTAGGTATCCATTGATAACCTACATTACTAAATTTTCTTCCTGTGGGTTTCCAATGTTTTCTAACCTTCTTCCGCCATTGCTCTCTAGCCTTTTTAACCTGTTTGATAGCATTAACATTATTAACTGGGTATTTAACCCCATTACTCACATCATTCACAACACATTCATGATTAACACCAGAAATCAAACATTCATTACATGTTTTGCAAGTAGTAGTAGAATTCGAATTAATTACAGTACGCTTAAAGATAATACTAGAATCAACACGATTCGTTTTATTCAATTCCAACTTAAGGTTCCTAGGGTGGTCTTCTACTTTCCTCCATTGATTACACTTAGCTTGCGAGGTCCTATCATGCTCTGTATTGCCTTGAGGCTTTGACCTGCTCGCTTTGGTGTCACTTTTTACTCCTGTAGAGGGAATGGGAACATTAGTTGGTTTTGCTACCTTTTGCATTTTAGGTTTAGAAGTGTTGGGATCTGAACTACTTGAAGGCACATTAAAGCTTACATGCTTAACTTTAGGCACTGAGTGAGAAAGATTGGCATTCTTAAAATCAGGCATAGAACAAGGCACAACTATTTTATCCTTCTTACCATCGGATTTAGGGCATGTTGCTCTTAAGCATTCTAACAGCTCTTGAGATCGTTTGGCCTGAATGCAAGCAAACCTAATTTCACTATCAAGGGGCTTATTTATGAAATCCTCCTCTATAATTTCACGGAGACATTCTAGACTATCCTTAAGATGAACTAAATAGTTATGGAATGCCAGTTCGTTATTTCTAAGATGAGGAGGAATGTATTTAATAGTCACAGTATATTTAGAATCTGCAGATGACTTTGATGCAACATTCTTATTAAAGACAAGTGGCATTTTCCCTTTTTCCTGTTTCTTCAGATTCTCAATTTCTTTTTGTAAAGAAGTTATTTTTTCGTTGTTTTTGTCACGAGTGACTTTCATTGAATCATATAACTCTTTAAAGTGTTGTCTAACCTTTTCATTTTCTTCTAGAAAACTCTCATTTTCCTTTTGTAAAACATTAACAAGGTTTTGAAGATGAAAAGTTTGAGAAGATCGAGAATCTAAAAGAGGAGGCATTTGGGAGCCAGTCACATTATTCTTTTCACCCTTTAATTGTGAAATTTGGGCTTTCAACTTTCTGATCGTGTTACAGTGAGCTTGAATATGTTCATCACGTTTGTTTATTTCAAAAACTGCATCAAATTCAGGAGCATCTGAGGATGTCTTGATATTTGAGGTTTTAACATTTTTTTTTTTGAGATGTTGATATTTTAATTGCAAAGCAAAATGTTCAACTTCCAATTTAGAAAAATGTTTGACCAAGTTATCATGATCATCCTGTTCAATTTTATCATGCATTTTTGAATTTGTTGTTTCAAGCTCAATGACACGATCATGGGAAACTTTCAAAGCAACAGATAACTCATGAAATTGAGAAACAGTAATAGAGTGCTTAGTAACAGTATAAAATACATCTTGAGCCACACAACTCAATACTAAGTTCTCATTTAAGATATGCAGATTTTTCCTTTCAATTTCATTATATTTGTGTTCCCGTTCATAGTCATTGACCTCAACAATCATTACATCAAATTCCTTTTCCATTTCTTTAATATCCGAGTTTATTCCTTTTTGAAGACTTTCAAATTGACCTTTTAATTGTTTAAAGAAAGGCATGACCTCAGTTAAATAGCATTCTTTAGTTTGCTCAAAACCCCTTTCCCCTTCAGTTATCCCAGTAGGTGTGATCCTTTTCTTACATGTCTTCTCAAAATCAACAAATAGTTGATAAACAACATATAGACTGATTAAGGTCTTGCTCTTAGTGGTAATAGATCTAGGAACTAAATGCATGGGTGTATTCGGAGGATACACAGTTGCTGGAGGCATTTTCCTAAGGGGAGTGTTCGTTTTAACAAGTGCATTAGCCTTTTGCATATCTATGTCCTTTTTCCAAAAAACTTGTTCTGGGGTTAATAGAGTTTGAGGCTTAAATCTATTCAGGGAAATCCAATTTTTTTTAGTGTAATCATAGGGATTGAACGTATGTTTTGCTTTTTATACTCAGGATCTTTTAGCTTCATATTCAGTTTTTCCCTAGTGACTTCATCTAATTGCCTATCTTCCTCAGTGCACTCAGCGCAACTAGGTTTCTGCCTAGGCTTAAGGATTTCATTACCATCATATATTAACTTGTGAGCTTCTCTAGCCACTTTACCATATTCAGGATTGGGTTCCTTTACGAGGGGAATGCTATGCTTATCGCTGAGAACTCTATGCTTAGTGATCATGTGAGCAGTCTGAATGGTATTCCCTTGTACGTACAACTTATTTTCAAGCTTGTTTTTCAAAGTTTTTAGATTAGAAAAGTCATTCAAAAGTTTTGATTCCTTAGCATTAAATTCTTGTTTAAGAACTTTAACATTATTTTGGAGTTCTTGTTTTTGCTTAACAATTTTAGAAAGTTTTTCTTGTAAGGAGTTTAACTCTTGTTTTAACACTTCTTCTCTAAAATTACTTTTTCTGATAATTGTACGCATTTGGTCATCCATTTCCTGCTCACGGGTAGTTAACTCAAACTTAGCACGTTGTTCATAAATAGCAACTTGTTACTTATAGGCATTCAGTTCAGAGATAACCGAATCATCAGGGGCACATGGAGTGTATTCATTAAAAACATAGTCATCATTGACTGCAGAAGATGCATCACTTGGTACAATCTCACTTTCACTTTGTATCACATATTGATCATATGGGACAGTATTACTATTACCCACATTATCCATATCTGATTCATTAGTTACATGTGATTGTACTTTGTTATGCATCTCTTGCACATCAACTTCATCGTATAGTTTTAATACCTCAGAGATGATTGAATCTTTGGAAGGACCAGCCTGCTGTGGTGATGAAACCTTTGGTGAGACCATTGGTGAAATGCTAGCCATGAAGATGGTTTGGGCAGTTGGTTCATCATCAACATCTGAGTCATATGCATCAAAATCAGCTACCTGAAATGCATTAGGATGATTATGACCCATGTCTTGCACTGGCTGTTCATCCACATCAGCATCATAGGTCTTGGCATTTCCCTCAGCAAGAAACAGCAATTCCTGTTCATCCAAAACAGCTCCATTATCCTGAGCTTGTACCAGCAACATCTTCTCCCTAAAATACTCAGTATTTTGTGGGCGTTTTGGAGACGTGTAGTTCCTCGCAATATGTCCTTCACCACCACAGTTGTAGCACTTGATTGGCTTACCCTGTCCTTGATTAGCATTCCTTCCACGGTTCTGATTAGCTGCATACCCTCCACCTGCTCCTATATTTCCAAACTTGCTCCAGCCATCCCGTGTTCGTTCCTTCTTCCTTGAACATTTTGCACTACCACCTTGCCATCTCTAATAGTAGCTTGATTATGAGGATTAGATGCTGCTCTGAGGTTGTTGTTGGTGTGTGAGGTGGTATTCAGATTTTGACTAACCATGAGTGACAGTTGATTGATGAAGTTTTCCATGAATGTGTTTGGGTCTGGATGCTTGTATGCTGGATCAGGAATGAGCTTGTAATTACCATTTGACATTGGTGTAGAATGTTGTTGAATCATTTGACGAACTTGCTTCTCCCTGTTTGGATTTGAACTGATCAAGAATCATTCGTTCAAACATAGCATGTCTCTTATTCTGAAGAAGGAAGGCATACAGTTTCTCATAGTTGGTGTTCTTTAATCCTTTGGTTAGCTTCACAGAGGTGACAAATTTTTGCCATTCGGGATTCATGTTGTTCACAAACTTTGAGTTCAGCTGAATATTTGGCATGGTTATTTTGATATTCCTCATGTCATTCACAAGCTTGTGGAATCTCACGTAATATTCATAGACACTTTCTTCTGGTTTCATCTTAAAGTGCTCAAATTCATCATACAGTTGTGATTCTCTGTCTTCCTTAGTTAATTCAGAACCTGAGAGAAGCATCTTGACATTATCCCAAACTACCTTGGCTTCAGTGTTGTGATTGATCAACTTGTAGATGTCTTTTGGAAGACCCTGAAGTATAATGTTTGAAGCCCTGATATCAGCATCGTATCTTTTTTTCTCCTTATCACTGAGCTCATCATACGTCTTTGGTCTGTCCAATCCTAAGATCACTGTTCCATCCGCAGCAGTTTCAAGTATGTCCCTTGTAGTCTCAATCTGATAAGGTCTTTCATCAATTGATTTGAGAATGTTGACCCCATTTTCCTTTCCCAAACAGTACAACCTAATTTGTTGAGCCCATGAGTCATAATCAGTTCTGTCAAGCATAGGTGGACGAGTATCTGATCCAGTTGCTTGAACGTCCTCAGCTACAGTAGAAACAATAGTGGGTACGTTGTTAGACATGATTACAAGTTCTACAAGATTTTACTATTCTTTGATTAAACCGGGAAATTGATTCTTTCACGAGATTTTACTAAACCAAAAGAACAACCGTAAAAATGTAGCACGAAGAAGTGACAAGTCTCAATAGACAAGTAGCTAAACAGACAACTCGCTTTGGTATCAACTCGCTAAACAGTCAACTCGCTTTGAAGACAAGTCGCTTAAAACTCAAGTCGCTTAAAGAAACAACTCGCTTAAAACCCAAGTCGCATTAAGAGTCAACTCGCTAAATAGCCAAGTCGCATACAAAGACAACTCGCTTAACAACCAAGTCGCATAAACCAACTCGCTGCAAATACAACTCGCTTAATAGCCAAGTCGTTTTAGAACTCAAGTCGCTTAAAGAATCAACTCGCTTAATAGTCAAGTCGCATAAACCAACTCGCTTCCAATAATAAAGCAACTCGCTTCCGAATGACAAAGCAACTCGCTTCGAAGAAACGTTTTACCGTGGCTCAACTCGCTTAGTACAATATTCAAAAACAACCACTTTAACAATCAAAAACAGCCCAACCACGATGATTCAAGCCTTCCAATTCAAAACCTAAACACATATGATGATCATAAACACAAAAGTATAATCAAACTTCAAACTTTAACACTAGAAATTGACCAAATGATTCAAACTCTCCTAAACACTTACAACCCCAAAAACCTTATGAAATCCACCAAAACAAAGAGCATGAAAGATGAGTGATCAAACCATGGCTCTTGATACCAATTGTAACTTATAGGATTTCACAAACACATTAAACCACAATCCATATGGGGCGTATACAAGTTTTAGAGAGAGAAAGGGAAGAGAGTTAGGAGCTATGTGAAACAAAGAAAAATGGTATTGAAGCTCCAGCCCTCTACCGTGGGAGGTAGAGGGTATTTATAGTGTCTTACAATAAACGCCACCTACGGGCTGTGGATCAGGCATACAGTAGGTAAAGACCCGTCCGTCCTCCACGGTGTTACTTAACTAACTACTTATTAACATAACTTGACTACGACTACGAGCTTTCTAACGAATACATATACTTGAGGTGACCGACTCTTTAACAACTGGATTTTCTAAATCCTAACAGATTTTGTTTTTGAGTTTGACTTATGAACGAACAAATGGAAAATGATAACATAGTTGTTATTTTTCTTCCATTTCTGATTCAGATATTATCAAAGATTGGTGATGACTAGCTCGTTGAGACTATCAAAAGTCTTGATGCCACATGTGTATAGACCGAGCGAATCTGAGATCATGAGAGGATAGCATATTTGATGAGTTTTGAGTCTTAAGGTTACTCGAGTCTTATTGTTGTTGGCATGAGTACGTGGCACTTGTGATTCTTGAACATGATAGATCCAAATAGTTGTAGTCACGTAGTAATGGTATATGATTCTTGATGTAGTTAATTTAGCTGTTTGTTGATGTGGTTTTGTGGTAGTGATGAAGTTTGATTGAGATTTGATAGTGTTGATGAGTCATGTTGATATTTATTTTCCTGGTCATGCTTTAGTTAAACAGAGGTTTATTGAGTCTTGTGTGTTTAGGTTTGGTTAATGTAGTCAACAAACGCAACATCTTCTTTTCAATCTTTAACAGTCATGATAAACCGCATCTTTTATCTCCATTGACAACTCGCATCATTTTAAAACTTTGACAACTCGCATCCATAAGAGTTGACAAGTCGCATTGTAAGCTTTTAATCAACTCGCAGTTGACTCAAAAGTCAACTACATCTTAAGTGTTAATCCAACTCGCATACCACTGCCAGTACACAACTCGCTTTTGACCTATAACTTTGACAACTCGCTTCTCAGACCTTGAATCTGGACAGAGAGTATACAACTCGCATAGGGTACATAGAATCAAGACAGAAAGTAGACAACTCGCATAGTCAGCAATGAATCTGGACGTTTTTTTGACAACTCGCATTCAACAATGCTAGTACACAACTCGCATATATGAATGGCATAGCAAACTGCTTAAAAACCAATCAAACATATATTCATATACAAACTGCTTAAAAACAGTATGCTTGTAAGACCAGAATCAAACATAAACACGATTTAACCCTGTAACATGTAATACCAGAATCATGACGTACAAATCATGTAATTACAAACCGCATCAATGACCAGATTTAACAAACCGCATCATAACCACTTGTAAGATCAGATTTAACCAAGTATAATGATACTCATAACCACGTCACCAACGTATTCAAATACCACAAGAAACAACATCAAACCGCAACAAGTCGCATAAAAAAAACATCAAAAACCATAACCAAGTCGCATCCAAGAAAGACCATACAAACCACATACAAACAATCACTCAAATACCATTTGAATCACCAAAAACAACACAGCCTAGGCTCAGATACCAATTGTTAGGATCGTATATTTATGTTGTTTAGATGATTCGGGTGGTCTAGGATTATGATGATATAAGATTGCCATGTTTAGAGAGATTAAGAGAGGAGAGGGTGTTTTCTAGAGAGATAAACAAACAAGTGTAAGGTTAGATTAATGAGAAAGCACCACCCTTCCCTTAGTGGGAAGGGTATTTATAGTTACAGACTAAACGACCTCCTGACGGCCTGTGGATCAGGTATACAGTGGGTAAAGACCCGTCATTCCTCCACGGTGTTACACTACGCTAAACTAGGCTAATGACTAACTAACAAACATGTAAATAACGATATGTCTATGAGCTAACTTATGCTAGATAATAGTTGGGGTGATCGACACTTCACTATGGAATTTCTAATTCCTACCAGAATTGAATAGAAAAAAGTGGATATTTGTATTTTTAAACTAAAACTGATAAACATAAACTAAAAACAACGTAATAAGCAGTTAAAACAATTATATGAAGCATACGTAAGCAAAATCGTAAAGAAAAACTAAAAACGTTCATAAACCGGGCTAATCCCGAGCCTAAAAGTCAAAACGATGAAATTCTAACCCTAGAAATGCAAATCTATTTTTCCTAAGTCCTAAATGATAAAAGAAAATTTTAGAAAAAAGAATTGTATTTTTTTTTTACTTTTATTTTAATTTTTATGAATTAAAAACCGATTTAAAGAAAACTAATTATTAAAAATACTAAATGATTATGAAAATTAACCAAAAAATCAGGAAAAAGTTCTATTTGAAAAGCTGAATCTATGAAAATTAAAAATGAAAGAAGAGCTTATATGAATAAGTATAATAAGCTGAAAAATGGTTTAAAGGCTTAAGGCAAAAAAATGTGTTTAAGTGAATTGATTGTGCAACCCTTGATGAGACAAGTCCCAAGGGCGCAATGGTTTGAGTGTTTTGTGTTGAGGTTGTGTGTGCAAGAAGTTCCAGGTTCGAACCTGGTTGTACCTGTAACATATTGGATTTCACAAACACACAAACAATCACAAATGTGGGCGTAAAATTATATGGTTTAAGAGAGAGAAAGTGGGATATTCTAGTAAGAGAAACTCATGGAAGGTTAGATTCCAAATGAACATCCAACCCTCTACCTTGGAAGGTAGAGGGTATTTATAGGTTACAAACTAAACGACCTCCTGACGGCCTGTGGATCAGGTATACAGTGGGTAAAGACTCGTCCTTCCTCCACGGTGTTGCACTAAACTAATCTACGCTACAAACTAACTAATTAACTATTGAATAACATAAATAATGACACGTCTACGAGCTAACTTATGCTAGACCATAATTGGGGTGACCGACACTTTAACATGGAATTTCCAATTCCTAACAATCTCCCCCTAAGGGAGGTCACCCCATGATTTACATTGTGAATCCTAGCATTCTATTTAATCTTTAATCTTGAGCTCGTAGACATCAAAACATCAGAGTATTCAAACTTTGTGCTTCAGTGGTGATTTCATCGTTGTTCGACTACAATGCATGTTTCGTGGAGGTTATTGAGCTGATCCACATTGATGACCTTTGAGCTTTAATAGAGATCATCAGACACAGTTAATCTCAGCATCTCCCATTGTTGTATTACCCGCATATAATGTTGTGACAATTGGACCGACATGCTCACATTCTGGATCATGATATCTTCTTATCAGAGTAGCGGAAGCTTTAGTTGATTCATGATATTTGCAGCAGCGTAGCAGTAGCATGGAGTGAAAATATCAGAGTCATTGATGCACTAATCATGATTTCTTTAGAAGTGAATGTGTTTGAGTGAGCATGCGGCTATGGATTGACCGCTTCATTCTGATCAGCTGCAAACGTTGGGCGTACATGCATACAACAGTTAGTAATAAAGTACACGAAAGTGTCTTTGATCACTTTCGTTGAATTGAGGTACACAGCCCACGGTACCCCGTTGATTAGTACAAGTACTGCCTGTGATCAGGTATAATTCTGAAGAATTTCCTTGACAGCGTTTCGCAGCTGCTCTAGCTGTTCTCAAACCGGAACGTCTCAAAGAAGACAACACGGAGTGAGTGAACCAGCGAATTGAGATTCACTGATTGATGAAAATGATTTGAAAAACAATTGTGTACTGCTCAATAAAGTGTTTTTGCAATACAACGAAGGTTTTAAGGGAAATCAATTATCAATAATAACCACCTTTTAAATTTTGAAACATTAATACACAGTCGATGTGCTAGAGAAAAGATTTTTAAGCACAACGACCGGTTTTTCAAAGGTATCCGTCAATCCATAACCTGAACCAGGATTGATTCATAATTATGAATCGCCCCATTGTTTCTGTTCAGTTGACACATGGTTAATCTATTGGATAGATCTCACATGCCACCCACCAGGAGCTTGTTTGATGTTGGCTCCAGAAGGATTTCCATCTTCATTGTGAATATGTTTGCATATCACTCAGATGTTCTGGCAATACCACAAGGATAATGCGTAGGACTCTTAAAATATAATCTCTCTTTTCACATTGTGTGAAACAAAGAGTCTTCATTGACAGTGTCTTAAAGAGATTTATTATGATGATCTCGAGGCTCTAGACTCAATTGTGCATATTTGATTCCTATGCTGGTGACTAGGGAGAGGGTCTCCTTCTTCAATATCAACAAACTCTAAGAGAAAGTCGATAGATAATGTCGGTTCCCCGTGAGAATGAAACAAGTCCTTTTAAGAGGAACTTGAGTAGCTTGGGAAGTTAGGTGCGGTGCGTCACTGAGTCCATGACGTCTTGTCTTCAATACCAGTGTTACCTTAGTAACCACCAGTAGCATATGTATTGAACCCGGTTACTGCCCTAAGGTTGAATAAATGGAGGGCTATTTCTTTTCACCCTTTTTCACATTCATTTCTTTTTCATTCTTCAACCCCTTCAGTGCTTACCGAGACTTCATAACTAGAACCTTGTTGGGTTTATTCCAGTTCTAGCTCTATCTCAGTCCGCACTCTTCCCATATCTCACTTTTCTCCTTTTTTCATCATACCTAAGGACTCTACACTATCTAGTGGATTGTCCCTAGGTAGATCCCTCCGGCTCTGGCGGGATCATGGGAACGAATACCTAACCTCACCATCCTTATAACTCCATACATAAAGTAAAATGGTCGGTCTTTTGGTACAGTTCATTCCTTCCTTGAAACCAATTAAAAAATCATTTGGAAAAATCAATCAAGGTACTTGTGATACGAGATCAAAGCATTTTGTACCTTAATAGTTTTGATCATTTAGAAATGCTCCCCCTCAACATATGCATATGATCTTGAAATTGTTTAGCACATGTAGGCAAGAGTTCTTTGAAATAATTTCTTGATCACAATTTCCGTAGAAAAAGCCATTTGATTTTCTTGGTAAATTCTCCCCATCAATATGTGCATAGGATTTTTGAAATCATTTTTGAAATACAACCACGATTACCAAATATTTAGAAACCATTTAACACACAATCAAGGTACCTTATGTTAAAACATGGAAATCTTTGTACCTTGAAGGTTTGTATTTGTTTTGAAATGCTCCCCCTTAATATATGCTTCGAGATTCGAAAAGATTTTAGCACATATTAGAGAGCAGTATGCACTTTGAGACAAAAATGGTCATCTTTTATCATCTTTCATATTTATATCACATTTTCTCCCCCGATCAAAAATTTCAAATTCTTTGAGATTTTGGATCTCAAGTGATGTAAATATGTATGAAACAAAACATTTGTTGGAGAAAAATGTGTCCGGTTTTATATGATCAGAAGAGGACAACACTGAAGTTCCCTTTTTAGATAAAAAGGGAAACCACAATACATAACCTAACACTATTACATACGTTATAGTTGTTCATAGTACATACACCACATTTTACACATCAAAATACAAAATGGAAACTGCTCCCGGAAGATGACTTCATTCAGTTCTTTGGAGCAGCTTGTTATGACCTTCACGAAGTCTACCACCGACAAAACTTTCCAGGCTGCGATAAATCTTTCTAGTCTTTAGTCTACGTCTGATCGCAGCAATGAACTCTTCACACCTCTTTAAGTCCTGTTCAGACCAGAATTTGGTTTTGATCCACGGCTTCAGGTCAGTTTTCATTTCCTTCACCCTTTAGTCCAATTCTTCTTCAACCATCTTGAGTGTGCCATCACTGAATTTGTATAACTCGCACAATATCATTAACATTCGTGACCCGTATCTGTCAGTGAAGAGGACTGCTCTGGGGGTGTCAATCACTATATATTCGTGACGAAATTCATGTCCTTTGGCTTCCCGTTGCAGTCTTGTTAGGTTGACCCGTGTCTGGTAGCTTTCCATTCCAAGCTGAAAGTCCCCAACTCTTTGTCTAATGACCAAGCCTCTGATCCAGAGATTGACAGCAGCCGAGAGAGCCTTCTTCTCACGAACCGGAAGGTGGTCAAGGTGTCCTTGTAGGTTCAGAAGGTAGAGATCTTCAAAGTCATTTGGCATCAAGTGTTTGAAGTCGTTCTCTTCAATAACATACTCTTTCAAATCTGCTCTTCGAAGAACAATCTTCTTTAGGTAATCATAGCCATAGATTCAGAAGATCTCTATATTGATGACACTTAGAATCCGCAGCTTGGATCGAACAGCTTTGCGTCTTTTATCAGCTCCATGTCTTTCAATGTAGAATTTCTTCTTCTTGAACCACCAATGAGAAATGCCATATGAAGCCTCGATGTCATAAACATGTTCTTTATCAGTCCAGAATTGATCAGGAACCATCTGTTCAAGACCCTGATCAGTGTAGGTAGCAGCTTTCATCTTTAAAATTGATAAAGCTGGTCTTCTTTCAGTAGTACGAGCACAAAGATAGTCCAGGTCATGGTTAAAGAAGAACTCTGATTGAATAGTTACTTGACCAGGTTTACCACCGAGAGGAAGAGGCTTGTTCACATTGAAGCGGCTGATCTGCTCACTGACTTGATCATTCAGCATCTTATGACATTCTTCCATCTGGTATTGAAGCTGATTAACATTTGAGTGGAAGACTTTTACGATTTCAAATGCTGGTCCTTCAAGATCCTTTGGAGTAATGGACGAGATTCCCTTCTGTTCACAAAACCACTTTATAAAGCTGCCCATATCACCTATGATGTGATGAAGAGAATCTTCTGCTGGGGCTTCATAGTTGGCAGTTATTGTTGAAGCCCAGTTGTTGTCAGGGATCATCGAGTCAGACTCTGGGATGGACCATGAAGGTTCTGGAGATTGAGGTCTCTCTTCGGTGAGCCAACTTTGAATTGTGTCTTTTGAGGGTGTAACTCTAGAGGTATTAGAGCGTTCACCTGACATGTATGCATCAAACCAATCATCTTCAGATGGCTTGGGGATATGTTTGGTGGATGCATCATCGTCATCGGATTCTGACTCTGCCTTAACATACGATTCTTCATGAAGCACCTGATCTTCTGGAATAGACGAGAAAGTGGGTGTGAACCTTGAATCAACGGTGGTCCAAGCAGCAGACTTCTTTTGAGTCCCCTGATTACTGGATGAAGTGGACTGATTTAAAGGTTTTGGTGGTGATGATGGTGGTTGTGGTGGAGGTGTAGAGGTTGTATTAGAAGATCCACCAGCCCCAGAAGTTCCAGCTCCTCTGTTAGGAATTATAAATTCCATAGTAAAGAGTCGGTCACCCCAACTCTAGTCTCGCATATGTTAGCTCGTAGACATTACGTTATTTACTAGTTATTTAGTTTAGAGCAACACCGTGGAGGACGGACGGGTCTTTACCCACTGTATGCCTGATCCACAGTCCGAAGGAGGACGTGTAGTATGTAACTATAAATACCCTCTACCTCCCAAGGTAGAGGGTTGGACCTTTCATTCTAATCTAACCTTTTCTCTTTTGTTTACTTTCTCTCTCTAGAAAGGCTTCCATCTTCCACTTTCTCTCTCTAGAACTCTTAAACCATACGCCTAATATTATTATGATATGATGTGTTTGTGAAATCCAATGTCTAACAATTGGTATCAAGAGCCATGGTTAGATCATCTCTCTTACATATCCTTGGATTTCTAGTGGTTTTATATGGTTTTTAGGTTTGAAAAAGTTTAGTGGTTTTTGCATCATTTGGATCAATTCTTGTGTTAAAGTTTGAATTTTGAGTGTACTTTTGTGTTTAGAATCATTGTAAGTTCTTGGGTTTTGATTTGGAAAGCTTGAATTACTGTGGTAGAGCTTGTTTTAGATTGAAAAGGGTTGTGCTTAAGGTTTTCTTCCTAGCGACTTGGCTCTCGGATATGTTTCTTCGTAGCGACTTGCTGTGTTAATTTCCAGCGACTTGTAGTTAGAGGAGTAGCGACTTGAGCCTAGCGACTTGTCTATTGAGACAAGCCGACAAACAGTACAACGTAATGGAGGTTCCACTTCGGCTAGCGACTTGGTTGGCGTAGCGACTTGTCTCTATTAATTCTAGCAACTTGTCCTTATTGTTCTTAGCGAGTTGATCCTTAGCGACTTGGATACTTAGCGAGTTGCTCTTTAGCGACTTGTCTGCTTAGCGATTTGCTGCTTTAGCGACTTGTGTTCAGTGACTTGGATCTTAGCGACTTGTGCTTAGCGACTTGATTCACAGCGACTTGAGGTTTTAGCGAGTTGCTACTTAGCGACTTGGTGACTTAGCGACTTGTCTTCAAGGTTTATAGCGACTTGGTTAATTATTGTTTCTGTAGCGATTTGTCTTAAGAAGAGGTTTGACCAAAGTTGACTTTTTACGTCAAAACTTCAAACGGCCATAACTTTTGATCCGTAACTCCGTTTTCAGCGAAATACCTGTCAAAACGACCAGAACAGGTTGAATATTGTGAGGTTTCATGACAGTGTCGTGAAACGAATTTTTTGAGGGCCAAATCCTCTCCGAAAGGAAGTTATTGAGCTTTTAAGTTTTTAGACCTAAATTTCACCGTAAAAACGTGCATTAACAAAACCCATTCACAACCAAATAACACTTCAGCTAATCCTTCAAACAATCATCACTCCTAACACATAATCCTCTATCATTGTGTGGGTCCATCAGTTATCTTAACACGTTCTATTGGTCATTGTATCGCGGTTTCTTCTTGATTTTGTAAAATCCCGCGAAAGAATCTATTTCTCGGTTTAAATCATAGACTTGTAAAATCCCGTGTTTACTACAACATCATGTCTTACACTACTGACCCAGTGATTTCAGAAGTACTTAAATTGTATGATGTTGTGGACAACAATGATAATGTATGCTACACTGAACGGTTAAAGATGTTTGAATTAATCAATGAGGATGTGAGATCTTCATGTTCTGAGTACAATGAGAATGAATTGCACCTGCTAATGCTACAAAATGCCATGCAAAAGGAATGTTGCATTATACCCTTTCAACAACTTCACTCTCACCTCATGTTACTTCTACCCACAACAACGAAACGAACATGTATTGCCCTTTTCCGTCAAGATTTATCCACATTAACGGGTACATTACTGTTGAACTTAGAACAATTGGAACAACAACTTGATAAAGAAAAGGTTCAAAAGGATAGTTCCAGTGCTGCACTTCAAGTGATCCACAACCAATTTTAGTCATTCATCAGTGGGGAATTTACAACAGATTATGATCAAGACATGACTGAAATGTCTTTCAAGAGACACAGTGGAATGGAAATTAGCGTGTTCATAGAGACACTTATCCATATCATGGATAATGTGGATTAGTATATTGAGGAAGTTACTCAGAAAGAAGAAAAAACAAATGAGAGTCTGGTGCAGTTGACAGATAGTTGTGATGAGTCGGGTAATGTTTCAGTTGAAAGATCGGATGTTGCTGAATGCAGAATATCTGAGACAACAAAGAATGATGTAACCAGCTGCTCAGTAACTCCTGGCATACAAGAAGTGGATGTTGTGATCATAAAGGTGAATGAATGTCGGGTACAATCAATAGATTGTAGTGTTGAGACCAGTAAGGCATCGGAGGATGGATCAGTTGACACTGAATACAAGGGCTCAGAGACAGATAAGCTTGAAACAGCCAGTAGTTCAGTGATTCTTGCTAAAGATGATGAAGATGCAGATGTTAGACCGATAAATGAACATGTGTCAAGTGATGAGGTAACCTTAACTGTTCAACATAATGCATCTGAAAATACTCTTATGCAAACTGATCACATCACAGAACATGTTCTTGATACATGTTCTCTAACTGAAGCTGAGTCTGAGATAAAGTGTTTCAAAACTAATGATATGGATGATAAGATAACTTTTGATGAACTTTCAAATAAATTCTCAGAACTTGAAAAACATTGCATTTCACTTGAAATTGCAATCCAAAGAAAAGAAGAAAGTTTTCAAACTATGAAACCTTGCAACAATCTGGAATTCCCTGAATTTCGTAAATTTTTTGAAATAAATGATTTAAAAACTCAGCTTCAGGACAAAAACTCGACTATCAACAATTTGAAGTCACATATTTCTGGTATGCATGTGAAAAGTAATTTGGTTACAAGTAATTCTGATGTTAATGCTATTGATGATATTCAAATGAGAAATGATGAATTAGCGGTTTGTGTGGCCAAATTACTAAAGGAAAATGAGTCTTTGAGAAAGCATCACATAGAACTAAGTGACTCTGTCAAAGAAGCTAGATCTAAGTCAATAGAACAAACAAATTCTTTGATAGCAAAAATTGATGAACTCAAAGCTCAACTTCAGGAAAAGAGTTTCGCTATTGTTGCCTTAAAAAATCAACTTAGGAAAACTGTAGGTAAAAGTGTGAACACTAAGTTTACAAAACCATCAACCTTGGGGAAGCCAGTTTCTCATCCCACTAGAGACCAGTCCATTGTTAGGCAGCCTACTGCATTTATATCTGAAAGAACAAAATCTTTGAAGACAAGGCTTGCCTCCCAAGTTGATGCGATACAAGTTTTGTCAAAACCAGTCACTTCACCTAAGTTACCTAAGAATAATGCTTCTAGCTCCATTAACCCTCAACAAGTAGCCACTTCTACTCCCAGCACCTCAAGGATTAGTTCGAAAACAGTGTCAAAACCAAGCATTAAAACCCATAATTCATATGATATGAATGACTTGTGGAAGAACTATTATCTAGAAAAAACAAGGAAAATGGCACAGATTCGTAAAGACGGAATTTTAGGTGCAAGACCTAGGATGATGCATTCCACGAGATTTCAAGGCACTGCTAGTAGTAGTAAACCATTACCTAGGAACTCTCAAAAGACTAGGGGTTGGCTTGCATCTACGAGTTGTTATATGAAGAAGAATGCTAAGCATGTAAAAAATGAAACTAGAAATTCTGTGTCTTTTCCGAATAAGAAACATTTTCCTAATTCACATGCTAAGGTATAATCCACTATGGCTACTAACAGTGCTAAGGCTCAACCTGTTAAGTCTAGGACTTTTAGTAAGTCATCTTCAGTCCATAAGAAGCAAAACAAACCTAAATCTTCACCTAGATGGATACAAACTGCTAAATCTTTGGAGTCTATGAATATCGATAAGTCTTCCACTATGCATAAGAAGCTTAACAATCCTAGACCTTTCCATAAGTGGATACCGTCTGGTAGAATGTTTAAGGATGCTGGACTTAAGTGGATTCCTACCGGAAAGATGTTTACCGATGGCGTGATGACTGAAGCGAGAAGCAGAAAGGGGGCGGAGGAAAGATGTGAGTGATATTAGGGTTTTGATTATCTTAGCTTGTGATAGGTGAGAGGCGTTTGCTTATGTGAAGATTAGGGTTTGGTTTCTGTCTTTGATACTTAAGATGAGATGAGTACCAGATTTCTTTTGATCGGTTATGTGAGATTGAAATATGGGGGCGGATGAGTTGAGTTGTGAGAGAATATTTAGGGTTATGACTTGAGATAAATTAGGTTGTCAATCTTTTATATCCGGTATTGTGATTTCACTAGATCGGGTTGCTTTTTAATCTGGATCGTGGGCCTTTCTTTTTTCTCTCAAATATATACTTTGGGCTTGTGTGATTAACTGGGTATTGGACGGAAGTAACTGGGATCACGTGAATCACATTTAATGTTGAACATTGGACCTATGTTTAAAGTTGGTTCACATGGTATATTGTGGTATTTGAATGTGGCTCATGAGGTTAAAATTCTTTGAATGAGTCACTGATTTTTCGTGATTATACATTCAAGTGTTGATATTCCACAACTCGATATATCATTAATTGGTTTGTCTTAGGTCTCATTCACCGCACGTAGTCATGATCCTGATATATCACAAAAGTATTATCTTTGAACTTGAACGTTTGATTGCATGTCATATGATACGAATAATGACCTCAAGAGATGTTATTTCATGGGTATAAATGAATGAGAATGAGAATTGTCCTATAGTCCATGATACTTTGCACGTGTAAATTGGACCAAACTTTGAAGATGATCGGAACGGGTTTATATAATCAGTGTGATGACTTGGGCTTTGAATGATGAAAAGATAGGCTTCTCAATGAGATAGGGTATGATGATGAGATTTGATGGGATGCGCGGATTGATACTTTGGTATATACATATTCATGGATAATATTTCATCACGGCTTAAAATTGTTTATTTGAACAAAGTTGACTACGGGGTTGTTTGGACTATATTTCTTATTTGGATTTGAAGTAAGGTTTCTCCTGGCATGTTTACTTATTTCGTCTTCTTTCTTTCTACCCTTCCGCGAAGATGACTTGTTTGGGCTTTTATAGAATGTGATAAAGACTTGGCTATTTAGTTGCGTTTGTGATTCTTTCTCACTTAATCCACAACGTAGCTATCACTTCGGTGTCTCACTCTATTGAGAATGTCAAGAGGTTTTGTACATTGGGTACACCGTTTCTTCTTCACAAGGATTAGTACAAGGTTAAGTAACAAATCTGGGGAATTTTACTTCATGATCAAGTTTGGTATATCGGGTTTACTTCTCCATGTGGTCACTACAATAGCCGACAGATTGCGTGAATGATGTGTTTACCAAAGTGTTGATTGGATGGTTGATGATGTTGATGATGTTGGATAATGAACCATTGATGAACCGCTGCATGTTCCCCTAAAACAGATATTCACTGAAACCAAAGTTGTCATAACACATTCAAGCTGACATTGTTTACGGTTTTGTCTTGATTTTGTAAAATCCCGCGAAAGAATCTATTTCTCAGTTTAAATCATAGACTTGTAAAATCCCGTGACAATGGAAACATCCGGGTAATAGTTAAATGCATTTCCGGATCTATCTTACGGTTTATTCTTGGTTTATGTAAAATCCCGCGAAAGAAACTATTTCTCGGTTTAAACCATAGAATTGTAAAATCCCGTAATGATGGAACCATCCTGGAGAAAGGGAAGTGTAATTCTGGAATCGTAGCTGATGCTGGTGTTATGGTTTCTGCTTCAAAGAAGGGATAAAAGGGTGTACTTCATGAATTGGGTGTGTGTTTGGGTTGTCTTCATGGCAGTTTGGTTATTACATGGTTTTACGGGGATATGCTCACTAAACCACGGTCGGGATGAAAACCATTATCATAGTTCACTTAAAACGTAAAAAGAGGCTAGAGTTGAGTTTTTAATCAGAAGATGTGACAACGAAGTTAATTCACTATTATTTATTTGAGGTTGAAGTGAATTGTCATGGGCAAGTGTACTTAGTATCTGAAGGTATCAGGGATGGATGGATGAAGATTCTTCAAGATCCTTGTTCAAGCTTATTATCAAAAACGAAGACTTGGAAATCTAGTTATTGTTGGGTGACTTTTACCTTTTCTTTTTACCACTTGGGGGAATTGGGCTCTTATCATCTCAAAATAACTATCACTTTAAGGAGTTACGTTGTAGTGCTCAGTGTCACATTCAATTGTGGATTTTCAAGAGGTAATGTACGTCTTATACTTGATGGTTGGTTGGTTGAAGAGTATAGAGTACATAGAGAGTACTTAGAGATGCTAATGGAAATTGGCACCGCTCTTTGGTACATATGTGCAAGTTTAAGTCACGAGTTCGGGTTAGTTTACTTCAGGGTCAAATTCATCATATTGGGTTTTCTCCATCAGTTGTCACGACAAAGAGCCTACTGAATGATAATGGGGTGGACTACATGTTTTGCCAAGAGATTGAAAAGAGAGAGATTATGACGTATGAACACAACAGTTCATGCCTCGTTCTCTAAAGAAAAGAAAAGTGTACGTTTCAGTGCGCTTTATCTTCAGAAGAAGAGAAATCTTATTATGACGTCTGTTCACATCAGTTCAGGCCTCGTACTCCAAAGAAAAGAAAAGTGTACACTTCAGTGCACTTTATCTTCTGAAGATGAGAAATCTTCTCATTTATGACCATTCTCATCAACATGCTTCATGCTTTTTCCATGTGCTTTTGATTATCAAGTGAACCGGGCTACTGTTGATTGTTTTCTTATTCCACTTGCTCAACTATAATGAAGATGGAGACATCATGTGCTAATATTACGGGGGAGAAGTGTGAATAGACTACATTTGGTTAAGATATTCACTTATTCAATCAAGAATGGCAACTCCGTATGCAATTCTTGAGGGGGAGAAGAAGTGTGAATTTACCGCATGGTTGATTGTTTTCTGAGATAAAATGGTCAAACGGCTCCAAACTCATGTAAGAACCGAGCTTCTTCTTATCGGATCATCTTTACATAGAGTTTCTTCTAAGAGTCGTTGGTTGACATCTTCACTCGGATTGATGAGTTTATCGACAAAGTGCTTCCGGTTAATGCTTCACGTTTACATCAACATGATGATTCCGAACAATCTCTCTGTTCTTGTTTGATGTGATTGGTAGTTTGGTGTTACCATCTTGTGCGTTCGTTGCGGCCTGATTGCTGATTTCCTTGATGAACATCTTTCTGTTCTTGTTTGATTGGGAGGGATTTTAGTTAAGGGGATTTTCAAGATGTAAGTTAATTGGGATGCTTTTTGGTGGGATGCTTTTTGGTGTGAGTTGAAGATGTTAACTATCTATTCCCCAACTGAACAATCTTGAAGAAGGTCGAGTCTACAGTCTACTCTACATTTTCTGCTACATGTTAGAAGACTAAAAGACGAGTTGCATTTGATTATCAAAAGACTTCTTCTTAATCTGGTCATTCATCTTAAAGATTGTCGGTTTAGGGGAGAGCACTAATTGGGGGAGGGTGAAATGTTTGATTTAATCCTCAATTAGACTTGCTCACATTATTCAGCAAATTGATTCCCACAATAGTTCAAATGTTCTTCTCAACAGATTTCTAGTATTTGGGCTTTCAAAGAGTTGATGATTCTGAAGTGTCAAAACCAGCAAGGGGGAAGGAGACACATATCTAAACGCGAGTAAACTTGATGAACTTAATACTTCTAAGTAATTGAAGATATCCCGGGAAGACAAATGTTATTACCGCAGAGAAACTCAAGGTTTGACTCATGGTGAGTAAAACTTGATGAGCTTAATACTTCTAAGTGATTGAAGATATCCCGGGAAAACATATGTCATGACCGCAGAGAAACTCAAGGTTTACTCATCAAGGCGTTTAGTGTTCTTATTCCAACTACATGGGGGAAGAGATGTAAGAGTTAGTTTCTGATGATAAAAAGAGGTACACAAGTGTGTGATGATTTCGATGTTATCACAATCATCAGGAGAGAGGATTGTGTACATTGGGGATGCTCAGCTGTTTCACTTAAGTGCTTAATCAGTAGTTCAGAGATATAATCACTTATTCCGGAGTTGAAATCCGCAGAGATAGTCCTCCGCAGAGATAATCAGTGATTCGGTATGCTTCTTCAATGTTATCGGTTATTCTCTCTTTGGGCATTCGGGTACTTCGGGTTCTTGAGCTTTATGCACTTTCTTCAGGGGGAGAGAAAAGTATACATCGGGGTTATTCTTTGGCTATTGGACTTAATCTGCTACTTCGATGGTATAAGTTTCTTTGTCTTTGGGTATATGTGTATTCGGGTTCGTGAGCTCTAGTCTAAGAGACTGACTGCATCAATTCGTCTACTTAAGGGAAGTGGTTTCTTGACAACTTGTGGTATGGATTGCTTCAGACTTCAGTGGATATGGAATCTGAGAAGATTATTTTTATGTGGGATGATACGTTGCTGTTCTTCTATTGGATGATATAACCTCGAACGATGAATCACGATGATTATTCTTAAGAGGAGCAGCAAGTTCGATGATAATGGTGTGCTTCTCTGTGCACCTGGCTAAGGGAAGCTTGAAAGAAAGCTTTGATTCTGCTCAGCTAAAGGATTTTCGGTTTGGGGGGGAAGCTGCCAAAGTCTCACTTTCAGATGGTTCAATTTCTTTCTTCAATACAAGAGCCTCGGAAGCTTTGGTGGTGAAAGTTTTAGGGATGATGACTTCTATCTTCTACGACGTGCTGCTCAATATCCTTATCTCGGTACTCGTATCATCATTCTCTTAAACTATATCATCTACTCTGTCATTGTAAATATTTATCAAAAACAAAATAGAAAAATATAAAACCAACAAAAACCCATAAAAATCTGAAAATTGAAAATTCCAAAAATATTGTTTTCTCTAGACATGTCTTCTGGTATCGATAAAATCTACGGTCTTAGAAATGTCATTCAATAATGGCACGGGACCATAGATGAAGTTCGAGCAGGAGGTGTAAATATTCTTTCCAAAACATGTCACAAAATATGGCTTGCAGTTATTTCAGACTGTAACCCGTGCTTTATACTATGGCTTGCTATTATTTCAGATAGCAACCCGTTCTTCAAGAAAGGAAAGTGTTGCGCCAAAAACAAATTTTCAAAATTATCGTGCACTTATCCTAAAACTATTTGAGGAAAGTATGTCGAAGGACTGCTGTTCCTACACAAATGCTTTTCCGTCTATAAATTCTTCAGAAAAATATTTGTTGTTTTCCAAAAATGGTGGTAAAATGAGTTGCTTTAACAACAATCAGTTTCAGAGTTTTTATTAAATTTGCAAACTCAATCAATGACTTCAGCGCTTTTAAAATTTTCAGAAAATAAGTCATTGATTGAGGGGGAGAATGTTTTCAAAGTTACATCATCTAACGGACTTTCTTAATCATCCTACGTGCTTATCTGTAAAATATAATTGCCTATGTTGAAGGACTAGGTTTCTAGGATGTGATTGTTAGGATTAGATGATTATAGCTTGATGAACACATTATTCCCATACCTTTTATCATCTGATTGATATGTTGAATTGACTTTTATTAGTCGATTGTTGTTTGGGTGATGTCGACCACCATATATCTGTATGTATGTTCACTAACGTATGCAGATATCATGGTTTATAAGAATGTTCCCGATCCGGATCCCACAAATGATGATGATTGGATGCCGTAAGGAAAGGGTAACTATATCTTGGGTTGACAAATGAAGAAACGGAGCTTAATTGGACTTCAATGGAGAGTTGGCATAAATGCAACGTAAGAGGTGTCACTGCTTCAGCAGATGGTTTTCTTCTAATTGATTGAAGAAACGGAGCTTAATTTGACTTCAGTTGGCATTAAAATGCAACGTAAAGAAGTCGCACTGCATCTGCAGACGGTTTTTCTTCCAAGCCCTACAGCAACAACAGAAGCTTCTCAACCACCTAACGTATCTTTGTGCAGGATACCGTTTTTAAACAATTTTGAAATAATCTGATTAAATTGTTTTTAAAATGGAAAATATTGTATTGAAAATTAATTGGACTAAATTTTGGAAATCACCGGACTTTATTTTATCAAAACTTAAGTCACTCAATCAACGACTTCGGTCATCGATTGAGGGGGAGAGTGATTTAAATTAAGATATTTTCAAACGATATTTCTTCTTAAAAGGTCCGTCTGTACAACAATAAGTGGTGATCTAAAGATTTAATGTTATGTCATGGTATGATTTTCTTTAAAACTCAAAGATCTTACAAAATGAAATTTTTTCTGTTCTTGTTTGATTCTGAAATTGTTTTATTTTACTTAAAGGTCTCTTAAAACAATCATACCTGACACTAACAATCTTTAATGTCTAAATCTGTTCCTATCTGTCATCTTTCAAAATTAAATCTTGCCACATCTTTCCCCTATATTTTTCTAAGTGATTTAAATCAATTGGGATCACAAATCTCAAAAGGTTTGAAATTTTTGATCGGGGGAGAGATCGTGATTTAAATCTCAAATCTGTTTTCATGGAATCGGTTTTAGTCCTTTATACACTCCTGCCTCCATGTGCCAAATGATTTCAAATATACAATGCACATGTTGAGGAGGAGGATTTATCCAAAAACCAGATGAGTATTTAAACCAGGCACATATTCTCCCATGTTTTCTAAACCTAATTAAATCACTTGAGATCCAAAATCTCAAAGGGTTTGATATTTTTGATCGGGGGAGAATTTGTGATTTAATAATGAAATTTGATAAAAGGTGATCGTTTTGATTCAATTGTGCAGGCTGCTCTCTCATATGTGCTAAACGCTTTCGAATCTCGAAGCACATATTGAGGGGGAGCATTTCAAATGATAATAAACTATAAAGGTGCAAATGCTTTTATGTTTTAATATAAAGTACCTTGATTGAGTTTTAATGGTTTCTAAATGGCAGTGTGATCGTGAAAGTACTTCAAAGAACTCTTGCCTCTATGTGATAAAATGATTTCAAATATCTTACGCACATATTGAGGGGGAGAATTTTACCAAGAAAATCAAATGGCTTTTTCGTATGAAAATTGTGATCAAAGAAAATATTTCAAAGTCCTCTTGCCTCCTTGTGCTAAACAATTTCTAAATCATATGCACATGTTGAGGGGGAGGTTTTCTAAATGATCAAAACAATTAAGGTACATAATGTTTTGATTTTATATCACAAGTACCTTGATTGATTTTCCAAATGATTTGTCAATTGGTTTCGAGAAGGAAAGAACAATACCAAAAGACCGACCAATTTATTTTATGCATGGTGTTATAAGGATGGTTAGGTTAGGTATTCGTTCCCACGATCCCGCCAGAGCCGGAGGGATCTACCCAGGGACAATCCACTAGATAGTGTAGAGTCCTAAGGTATGATGAAAAAAGGAGAAAAGTGAGATATGGGAAGAGTGCGGACTGAGACAGAGCTAGTACTGGAATAAACCCAACAAGGTTCTAGTTATGAAGTCTCGGTAAGCACTGAAGGGGTTGAAGAATGAAAAAGAAATGAATATGAAAAGGGTGAAAAGAAATAGTCCTCCAATAATTCAACCTTAGGGCAGTAACCGGGTTCAATACATATGCTACTGGTGTTTACTAAGGTAACATCGGTATTGAAGACAAGACGTCATGGACCCAGTGATGCACTGCACTAAAACTTCCCAAACTACTCAAGTTCCTCTTAAAAGGACTTGTTTCATTCTCACGGGGAACCGACATTATCTATCGACTTTCTCTTAGAGATTGTTGATATTGAAGAAGGAGACTGATGAGTGTGTAAATACTCATCATTTTTGGATCAATCTGAACTGCAAAACGTCTAAAAATGCTCAGAAATGCATCAAAATACTGAAAATATTCCAAAATTACATTTTATATGTTTCAGATGCAAAATGTTTAAAATCAGATGAAAAATGAGCAAAGTTTGCATAATTGGCAGTTTCAGTCCCCCAAATTTCTAAAATTGTCAAAAATAGTCCCTGAGTCAAAATTTCAAAAGAAAAATCACCAAAGGTCCTTTTAATATCATAACTTGTCAAAATTAGTCCTTGGGTGAAAAATATAAAAAGTTTGAGAAAATTACAAGTTTGGTCCTCCAAGTTTAAAAATTGGCAAAAATGGTCCCTGGAAAATTTGAAAATGGCAACTTTGGTCCTTGTACTATTAACACTTGTCAATTTCAGCCCCTGAAACATCTTTGCAGATTTGGCAGTTATGGTCCTCACATTTTCAGAAATTGCATAATAGGCCCTTGATAATTATAAACCCTTTCACCTCTTTTGGCCTTGTCAAAATACCTTGTGACCCTGCCAATGCCTTTGGACCCTGCCATATTGGACCCTTCCCTTTTAATAACACCAGTCAAACCTCTGTTGACTCTCTTTCCCTCCAAAGTCACGAGACACCATTTCCATCTCTGCAAACACTCAAACACCTGCAACACTCCACCCCCCAGCTCATCCCACTCAACTTGTCCCCTCCTTATCATCATACCTACCTCCAACCCCCCCCCCTAGTTGCTAGTTTCAACCCCACTGCCAAATATCCTTTTTCCCGCCAAAAAAGCTCAATGGCCAAGATGATCCTAAACTCATCCAATGGCCTCAAAACCAAGTGGGATTTGCAGAGAGAGAGAGAAGAAGACATTTGGGTATAAAAAGGAAGCAATGAGAAGCAAGAGGGGAGTAGCTAGTTTTATTTATTTTCTTTAAATGTCGTTTTATTTATAAATGTTTTAGCTTTAGTCATAATGTTGTAATCTTTGTTTTTATGTATTAAACTAAGTTGTTTTACAAGTGCAATCCAGTTTTAAGTGGTAATTCAAGGTTTAATATCATTTTATGTTTTCAAGTCCACTGTTGAACTTTTCAGTTTCAAACTCTATTGTCCAAGATTGTTAAAGGCTTATTTTAAGCTTTACTAAGTTTATTTAAGCCATTGAAAGCTTTTTGTAAGCTTGTGCATTAAGATTCAAGCAGTTTGGTTGATGGTCAACAAAAGTCAAATGTTGATGCAAATTGGGTTTGGTAATGGATATTGGGTTGATGCAGCTTGATTGGGTTGAAATAGGTTAGGGTAGTGTAGGATTTGGGTCTGGTTTTAGCTTGCATAACAGCTGGACAAGTGGTGAGTAATTTCTCATTTTCACTTTTCATGCCATTTTTGCATTTCATGCTTATATGAATATATGTGGTCACCAATAAGTTAAACCTGTTTATATAGTTTTATTTAGGTCTTATAATCTCAGTTTGATCAATGATATATGATAATCCAGTAGTTAGCTTCTTTATTTTGCAAATCAGTGATAATAAGGTGTGTTTGGATATGCTGATCTATCTGTCTTTTAGGTATATTCAGTGGTTAGTCTTAGTAGATATATGTTTGTTTAGCTCATTTGAGTCCTTTACAGTCAATACCTTGTGCCTTTAAATCTTAAAAGTCAAAATTACTCCTTAATCTGTCTCATTGCTTAACTGTTGGAATTTTAGCAAATCAAAAACTTGTTTTGTGCCTCAAATTCATAGAACTAGCTTTCCTTAAGTTTATTTCATCATAACATATCATTTCCAGTTCATAAATTTGATTCAAAGTTCCAAATAGTCAACCTTTCATAATTGCTTAAAAAGTCTAATTGCATGAAACTCAGTTTTGAGCCAAATGGGATGAATTTTCACAAGCTCAGTTCTGGGCCAAATCAAATGCAACTTGTTGTTTTAAAAAGTTCAACTGCTCTAGTTTCTTTTTGTCATTTTTGCATAATTTTGTGAATTTTCTTTAAGCTTCATTAGAGCTTATCAAAATGGGCCTAAGTGCCCTGTGCAGGGCATCAAGTCTGCACAGGGCTTGAGCAGGTTTAGCAGACCTTGCAGCCTGCTTAGTTTAGCTTAACTAGATCTGATTCTTGGTTTAGACACTCTCACCCAGGTCTAGTCTAGGTTCCAATTGTTGGTTTTCACATTTAGCTTATTTTGAAGCTTGTGCTTAAGCTTAAAGTAGGCACCCTCTCAACTGTTTTAGCTCAAAAGCTCAAACATCAAATCTGTGCAATCTGCCAATCCAGAGGGTATAGCTTGTTGTTTCTTGTTGCATTTTAGATCTTTTAGCTTATAGTAGCTTGTGTATCAGTGTGGTACTTGTTTTGTCCCTTTAGCTTATCAAAGTGCTTATTTCACAAGCACTTGCAACATCAGTTTCAAATTTCTCCACACAAGCACCTGTTTTTCCATTTTTCCTAGATTCCTTATATTATTTTAAGATTTTCCTGAAATTTTCAGATTTTTCCAAGCTTGTTTGATATTTTTCTTAATTTAAATTAGTTTTTAAGCCTTTTTAATTAGCTTTAAATACAAAAAATTAAGAAAAGGTTCAAAAAAATAATTTTTCATTTTTCTTAAGTTAAGATAAATATAAAAAGAGAAAAAAATATTTTTCTAGATTTTTCTTAGTTAAATTTGTATTTTTAGATAATTTAATTAGTTTTTAATAGTTTAAAATTCCTAGAAAATAGAAAAATAATCAGAAAAATACAAAAATAGTTTTGAAAATTCTATTTTGATATTTTAGATTTTTCTAAGTCTTAATTTTATTTTTCAAGCTTTATTTCCTATTTTCTTGTATTTTAGGTAATTATTTAATAGTTAAAAATAGTTTTAAATTAATAATAATTAGAATATTAGTTATAAAAATAATTTTATTTTTCTATAAATTTTCTTTCATCATTAGGTTTGTAAAAATGTCATTTTCATATTTTTAGGATTTTTATTCCTTAGATTTCACTTTTTATTTAGTATGTTTACGTAATTTTATTTAAACGTAAGTTTTAAGTTTTAAGTTTTAAACGTTCATCAATTTTAAAAATAGTGATAGCGTTTATTTAATATTTTTAATCTTTTTAATTTCCTTTAATTTGCATTTAAGCCCTTGTAGTTTATGTCCTTCTTCTGTAGTTATAATCGTTCACAATCTCCTTTTCCGTTCAAATCTCTCGATCACTATACGTTTGGTGATCCATTGCACAGCTCGCTGGGACATAACTACCCAGGGAAACACTATACTCCTCAGATCTTCATTGAGTTCGTGCTTGAGCAGTTTTAAGCTGATTACGGTCGGCCATTCACAAGTGGCCGGCTTGAGTGATTTAGCTTGACTGTTTGGCGCGCATCAAATTTTTGGCGCCGCTGCCGGGGAGCTGTGCTGATTATCTTACGTCTAGCAGATTAGTGATTTGGATATTCACTCTTTGTCTATACCATCTGTATGTGTTTATATTTTCTTTTAAAAATCAAAAACCCAAAAAGATTTTCATTCTTTGTTTTTGCAAAATGTTTTTCAAAAATACCAAAAATATTCATCTTTACCCTCTCACATCTTTGATTCTTCATCCCTACCCCTCTGAAAACCTTTGATTCTTTCTATGTCTTATCCTCACCCTCTTGATTGTCAATGGTGTGGTGGTCCTTATAATGGTGGCAATTGCCCCAGTTGTGGCATGGTGGAATCAGGAAACGGGTCTGTCTATAACCAGGATCCCTATTCCTACCATAACACAACTGATTTATTCCATCAGCTACCACACTGTGAGACTCAGCAGTTTTACTGTTGTGAGTACTGTGGTGGTTCACACTCCAGTTCTGATTGTCAATCGGGAAACACGCTTGTCTATGAGCAGGTTCCTGATAACAATTATGACTACAACACATGTGACTCACAGCCACATCAGTTTTACTGTTGTGAGTATTGTGGAGGTCCTCACTTTAGCTCTGATTGTCAAACAAAGAATCCATTTCCTTGTAACAATTACGACTCTTCGTATCATGACCAACCTCTACAGTACCAAATGAATCAGGCACCACCTCAGCCTGATCCACTTCCTCAAAATCTTCTCCTTGATCTGTTGGATTTAGTGAAAGATTTGAAGGAATGTAAACATTCCCAACATAATCCAAAATCCATGGAAGAATTGTTAGCTGAAGAGCAGGCTGCTAAATTAAATTCCAAAATTGCGTTTGAAAAATCTATTAGGGAATCAATTGCAAAAGAAAAAGCAGCCAGATCTAGCTCTCAATTTCGTTTTATTCCTGATGACAGTGATGATGAAGATACCCTTGATATCCTTCAATTTTATAAAAATTCATCAAGTTCATCAGTTGATATCCCAGCAGTTGAGATTCCATCTCAAACAACTGCTATCACACCCGAAGCTCCCACTCACTCTCTAAATATGGGGGACGAGCATCTTGACACTGTTCCTGAAAAGGAATCGGACGAATTCATAAAGTCTAGTGTTGAGAACCTTGTCCCAATCCCGAGAGAGTCACAGGGAACTTTTGACCACATGTGTGATTCTCTTTCCCCTCTTGAGTGTTCAAAAGATCATTTTGAAACTTTCTCCGATTTTAGCGACGATTGTGCTTCCTTTGGAAACATCGAGTACGTTGAGGCATCACTTCCACAATCTGATGCTGACCCTCTTCTTGAGGAGTTCTCCGGTGAACTCACTCACATCAATCCACTCTTTGATTTCGAAGCCGATCTGGGAGAGACTGAAAGTCTCATTGATAATGATCGTTCACTCGCTTCTTATCCCAACAATCCAAATGAGAATGTTGATCACTTTGTTCCCGAAACATTCAAAGCTACTTTCACCAATCCTCTATTTGAATTCGACTCTGAATTCACTTCAATTTCTGAGAATCCACTCTTTGATACTCAGATTGAGGATAGTGATGAGCCCACAATGGAACAAGAGTTCACAATTTCACCTCATGTGAATGATTCTCTTCATGAAGAGTTCTCCGGTGAATTCTCTCATGACATATCTCCTCCGGAACATGATCATTTCTACTTTGATCTTGAGGATGATATTAGCTCGGAGGAAGGTGTACTCTATCATATGAGTTTGCTTATTGATAATACTACCCTCACCCTTCCTCCCGATACGTCTACATTTGAGGATGAAGAATGGATCTTGATTGTTATCAAGACCTTTCTTCCTTTCCTCAAATATCTTGTGATTTCTCTTCATCTTCACTCCTTCGGGAATGAAGACACTATCTTTGACCCCGGAATTTTCATTTATCATTTTTGAGCCGGTTCTATGTATATCTCATCGGTGTGGAACTTTCACGTGCTTCAAATGTTTGTCCAAACATCTTGAATGAAAGTCCGATGGAGATTGTTTCTTCCACTTTGCTTCCCCATGAACCAATTAATTCGGGGTCGAGTCAAGCTAGCGACTCGGTAATCAAAAACAGTAGCTTAACATGGGTTTTCACCCATGTGTTCCACCCTAGTGTGGGGGAGTTGCCCCACATGTTGTATATATGTTTTCCTAAAAAAAAAAAAAAAAAAAAAAAAAAAAAAAAACTTTCAAATAATAATGGCCGTAGTATTTCCCTTTTACGTTCTTTGTTGCGGCATAACCGCCGGTACTTTGAATATTGAGGGCAATATTCATTTCTAAGTGTGGGGGGGAATTCTCACGAATTTTATCATATAATTATCCCAATTCCCCCGTTTTTGGCCAAAATTTTTTTTGGAGTAAGTGTTTTACACTTTCTCATTTGGTCATCAGTCCGCCTTGTCTAATAAACAAAAGGATTGGCTAATCCAGGAGCAAACGGCTCTTGGTAAAGATATCTCAAATCCGTTTACGGCTTGCAATTTGCCCAAAATTGTATGGTATTCAGCTCACCATATCCTAAAAAGTGAAGAGTTGGCTAGCCCGCAAGGTTATGGCTTGTGGTAAAGGCAGTGAAAAATCCATAATTGGTAATCAGCTCACCAAAGATAATATTGATAAATTATCTAAGAGTTGACTAGTCCAGAGCAAACGGCTTCTGGTAAAGACAAAATCAAATCCGTTGAAAGCTGGTGGTTTGCTCAAAATCACATGGTTATCAGTGTACCATGGTTCTTACTTGAACTGAAACATTTGGCTACTCCAGAAGTAATGGCTTTTGGTAAAGAGATTCAAATCCATTAAGTTTTTCTCAAAAGATTGCTAGGGACTAGCAATAGTTTAGTGTGGGGGATTGATGAGTGTGTAAATACTCATCATTTTTGGATCAATCTGAACTGCAAAACGTCTAAAAATGCTCAGAAATGCATCAAAATACTAAAAATATTCCAAAATTACATTTTATATGTTTCAGATGCAAAATGTTTAAAATCAGATGAAAAATGAGCAAAGTTTGCATAATTGGCAGTTTCAGTCCCCCAAGTTTCTAAAATTGTCAAAAATAGTCCCTGAGTCAAAATTTCAAAAGAAAAATCACCAAAGGTCCTTTTAATATCATAACTTGTCAAAATTAGTCCTTGGGTGAAAAATATAAAAAGTTTGAGAAAATTACAAGTTTGGTCCTCCAAGTTTAAAAATTGGCAAAAATGGTCCCTGGAAAATTTGAAAATGGCAACTTTGGTCCTTGTACTATTAACACTTGTCAATTTCAGCCCCTGAAACATCTTTGCAGATTTGGCAGTTATGGTCCTCACATTTTCAGAAATTGCATAATAGGCCCTTGATAATTATAAACCCTTTCACCTCTTTTGGCCTTGTCAAAATACCTTGTGACCCTGCCAATGCCTTTGGACCCTGCCATATTGGACCCTTCCCTTTTAATAACACCAGTCAAACCTCTGTTGACTCTCTTTCCCTCCAAAGTCACGAGACACCATTTCCATCTCTGCAAACACTCAAACACCTGCAACACTCCACCCCCCAGCTCATCCCACTCAACTTGTCCCCTCCTTATCATCATACCTACCTCCAACCCCCCCCCCTAGTTGCTAGTTTCAACCCCACTGCCAAATATCCTTTTTCCCGCCAAAAATGCTCAATGGCCAAGATGATCCTAAACTCATCCAATGGCCTCAAAACCAAGTGGGATTTGCAGAGAGAGAGAGAAGAAGACATTTGGGTATAAAAAGGAAGCAATGAGAAGCAAGAGGGGAGTAGCTAGTTTTATTTATTTTCTTTAAATGTCGTTTTATTTATAAATGTTTTAGCTTTAGTCATAATGTTGTAATCTTTGTTTTTATGTATTAAACTAAGTTGTTTTACAAGTGCAATCCAGTTTTAAGTGGTAATTCAAGGTTTAATATCATTTTATGTTTTCAAGTCCACTGTTGAACTTTTCAATTTCAAACTCTATTGTCCAAGATTGTTAAAGGCTTATTTTAAGCTTTACTAAGTTTATTTAAGCCATTGAAAGCTTTTTGTAAGCTTGTGCATTAAGATTCAAGCAGTTTGGTTGATGGTCAACAAAAGTCAAATGTTGATGCAAATTGGGTTTGGTAATGGATATTGGGTTGATGCAGCTTGATTGGGTTGAAATAGGTTAGGGTAGTGTAGGATTTGGGTCTGGTTTTAGCTTGCATAACAGCTGGACAAGTGGTGAGTAATTTCTCATTTTCACTTTTCATGCCATTTTTGCATTTCATGCTTATAGGAATATATGTGGTCACCAATAAGTTAAACCTGTTTATATAGTTTTATTTAGGTCTTATAATCTCAGTTTGATCAATGATATATGATAATCCAGTAGTTAGCTTCTTTATTTTGCAAATCAGTGATAATAAGGTGTGTTTGGATATGCTGATCTATCTGTCTTTTAGGTATATTCAGTGGTTAGTCTTAGTAGATATATGTTTGTTTAGCTCATTTGAGTCCTTTACAGTCAATACCTTGTGCCTTTAAATCTTAAAAGTCAAAATTACTCCTTAATCTGTCTCATTGCTTAACTGTTGGAATTTTAGCAAATCAAAAACTTGTTTTGTGCCTCAAATTCATAGAACTAGCTTTCCTTAAGTTTATTTCATCATAACATATCATTTCCAGTTCATAAATTTGATTCAAAGTTCTAAATAGTCAACCTTTCATAATTGCTTAAAAAGTCTAATTGCATGAAACTCAGTTTTGAGCCAAATGGGATGAATTTTCACAAGCTCAGTTCTGGGCCAAATCAAATGCAACTTGTTGTTTTAAAAAGTTCAACTGCTCTAGTTTCTTTTTGTCATTTTTGCATAATTTTGTGAATTTTCTTTAAGCTTCATTAGAGCTTATCAAAATGGGCCTAAGTGCCCTGTGCAGGGCATCAAGTCTGCACAGGGCTTGAGCAGGTTTTGCAGACCTTGCAGCCTGCTTAGTTTAGCTTAACTAGATCTGATTCTTGGTTTAGACACTCTCACCCAGGTCTAGTCTAGGTTCCAATTGTTGGTTTTCACATTTAGCTTATTTTGAAGCTTGTGCTTAAGCTTAAAGTAGGCACCCTCTCAACTGTTTTAGCTCAAAAGCTCAAACATCAAATCTGTGCAATCTGCCAATACATAGGGTATATCTTGTTGTTTCTTGTTGCATTTTAGCTCTTTTAGCTTATAGTAGCTTGTGTATCAGTGTGGTACTTGTTTTGTCCCTTTAGCTTATCAAAGTGCTTATTTCACAAGCACTTGCAACATCAGTTTCAAATTTCTCCACACAAGCACCTGTTTTTCCATTTTTCCTAGATTCCTTATATTATTTTAAGATTTTCCTGAAATTTTCAGATTTTTCCAAGCTTGTTTGATATTTTTCTTAATTTAAATTAGTTTTTAAGCCTTTTTAATTAGCTTTAAATACAAAAAATTAAGAAAAGGTTCAAAAAAATAATTTTTCATTTTTCTTAAGTTAAGATAAATATAAAAAGAGAAAAAAATATTTTTCTAGATTTTTCTTAGTTAAATTTGTATTTTTAGATAATTTAATTAGTTTTTAATAGTTTAAAATTCCTAGAAAATAGAAAAATAATCAGAAAAATACAAAAATAGTTTTGAAAATTCTATTTTGATATTTTAGATTTTTCTAAGTCTTAATTTTATTTTTCAAGCTTTATTTCCTATTTTCTTGTATTTTAGGTAATTATTTAATAGTTAAAAATAGTTTTAAATTAATAATAATTAGAATATTAGTTATAAAAATAATTTTATTTTTCTATAAATTTTCTTTCATCATTAGGTTTGTAAAAATGTCATTTTCATATTTTTAGGATTTTTATTCCTTAGATTTCACTTTTTATTTAGTACGTTTACGTAATTTTATTTAAACGTAAGTTTTAAGTTTTAAGTTTTAAACGTTCATCAATTTTAAAAATAGTGATAGCGTTTATTTAATATTTTTAATCTTTTTAATTTTCTTTAATTTGCATTTAAGCCCTTGTAGTTTATGTCCTTCTTCTGTAGTTATAATCGTTCACAATCTCTTTTTCCGTTCAAATCTCTCGATCACTATACGTTTGGTGATCCATTGCACAGCTCGCTGGGACATAACGACCCGGGGAAACACTATACTCCTCAGATCTTCATTGAGTTCGTGCTTGAGCAGTTTTAAGCTGATTACGGTCTGCCATTCACAAGTGGCCGGCTTGAGTGATTTAGCTTGACTGTTTGGCGCGCATCAGAGACCCTCTCCCTAGTCTCCGGCATAGGAACCAAATGTGCACTATTGAGTCTAGAGCCAAGAGATCATCCACAATATCTCATTAGGAAACTAAATTAATGAAGACTTGTTGTTTCACACAATGTGGAAAGTAAGAATATATTAAGAGTCCTACGCATTATCCTTGTGGTATTGCCAGAACATCCGAGTGATATGTAAATATTCACAATGAAGATGGAAACCCTTCTAGAGCCAACATAAAACAAGCTCTTGGTGGGTGACATGTGAGATCTTCTCGTAAAATCAAGCTTGTGACAACTGGATAGAAACGATGGGGAGATTCATTCTTGAATCAACCTTGGTCCAGGATTGGAATTGACGAATACTTTTGGAAAAACCGTTCGATGTGCAAACCTTCTTTTCTCTAGCACGTCGAATGTGTACTTATGTTTTCAAACACAAAAAGTATCTCTGATTGAAAAAGTACGTTTGGAAAAACCGTTCGATGTGCAAATCTTCTTTTCTCTAGCACATCGAATGTGTACTATTTTTAAATACAAAAAGTATTTTTGATTGAAAATTGATCTTTCTTATAAAACCTTCATCGTATTGCAAAACTCTTTCTTCTAAGCAATACGCGATTGTTTTTCAAATCATTTTTCATCAATCAGTGAATCTCAATTCGCTTGTTCACTCACTCCGTGTTGTCTTCTTTGAGACGTTCCAGTTTGAGAACAGCTAGAACAGCTGCGAAACCCTGTTAAGGAGATTCTTCAGAATCATACCTGATCACAGGCAGTACTTGTACTGATCAACGGGGAACCGTGGGCCGTGTACCTCAATTCAACGAAAGTGATCAAAGACACTTTCGTGTGTTTTATTGCTAACTGTTGTTTGCAGGTACATTTGGACGGTTGCAGCTGATCAGAATTGAGGAGTCAATCCAAAGCCGCATGCTCACAGCATCCACACTTAATTGTAGAAATCATGACTGGTGCATATCTACATAACCTGGTTCTGATATTTTTATACTATGCTTCTGCTACGCTACTGCAAATATCATGAACCAGTAAAGCTTCCGCTAATCTGATGGAAAGATGTCATGATTCAAAAGTGTGAGCATGTAGGTCCGAAAGTCACAACTTCACATGATGGCAACACAATAAAGGGTGATCCAGAGATTTAATGTGGCTGATGATCTCAATGAAAGCTCGAAGATCATCAAAGATGTGGATCAGTTTAAAGGCCTCCACTGAAAGTACAAATCAATACGGACTTTGAAGAATTGCTAAAAAAGCACAAAGATTGCAGAAATGAAGAATTCAAGTCTACGAGCTCAAGAACGAAGTCAAAGATAGAATGCTAGGAAGCAAAATGTATTTCATGGGGTGACCTCCCTTAGGGGGAGATTGTTAGGAATTGGAAATTCCATGTTAAAGTGTCGGTCACCCCAATAATGGTCTAGCATATGTTAGCTCGTAGATTTGTAGTTATTTACGTTATTATGTAGTTAATTAGTTAATTAGTAGCGTAGAATAGTTTAGTGTAACACCGTGGAGGAAGGACGGGTCTTTACCCACTGTATGCCTGATCCACAGGCCGATAGGAGGTCGTGTATTCTGTAAGTATAAATACCCCTTCCATCCATGGAAGGGGTGGTGCTTCATTCAATCTAACCTTTTACATTTGAGAACCAAGTCTCTAGCAAGAACACCCTCTCTATCTTTCTCTCTCTAAATATGGCAAACATGTATTTTGATCATCCAAGACCACCCTAATCATCAACACAATAATATTATCGATCCTACAACTTCAGGCCCCGTTCCTCAAAGAAAAGAAAGGTGTACGCTTCAGTGCGCTTTATCTTCAAAAGAAGAGAAATCTTCATGTTTATGACCATTCTCATCGACATTCTTCATCAACAAGCTTCATGTTTTTCCCACGCTCTTTCAACCCTCAAGTGGATCTACGTTCATTGGTGTATATTCTTATTCACTTGTTCAAATCAAAAATGGCAACTTCGGATGCACTTTTTGAGGGGGAGAAGAGTGCATATACTACATGTTGATGGATGCTTGATTTATGGTCATATGACTCTCCTTCAACGCCTAATGCTTCACTTACTAAGGATAACTGGGATTCATTGTTTCAAGATATGTTTGATGAGTACTTCCAACCTCTAACGAATGTTGATCATCTAGTTCCTGATGCTCCTGCTCCGGTTCCTACTGACTCAACTAAATCACCATCTTCAATCTACATTGATAAAGATGCACCATCTAAGAAGTACAACTTAGACTACTCAAGAAACCCAATCTCCAGTTATTCCTCGAGGTTTTGATAATGACTATCGTAATATTGCAGTTGCACTATTGAATAATAATCCGCTCTTTGGTATTCCTTTGCCAAATCTTCACGGATTATTGTTCATGAATAATGATTCGCTCTTTGGTATTCCTTTGCCAAATCTTCACGGATTATTGTTCCTCTCAATGTGCACGCTATGTATCAACCACATGAACATCACGTGGTGGGCATTTGACACAAGTTGATTACTTCAGAGTTAATCATTTATCACTTATTTGAGATTGAAGTTGACTTTCACAAAGGCGTGTTCTTATTAGATAACTTGCTCAGGCTTAACAAATTGAGTTGAAGACTTGTTTTATCTAGTTACCAGCAGTCGGGGTAGATGGTTGAAGACCTGGTTAACTATCACTTTAAGGAGTTACGCAGTTTTACTCAGTGACACACGCAAATGTCGTTGTGGATAATCGCAAGAGGTGTTAATGTCTCATACTTTTTTTGAGTATTGAGCACTTAGAGATTTGCTTGGAGCATAAATTCTCGACACCGTTCTTCCAACATTAGGGCAAGATTAAGATACAAATGCGGGGAATTCTACTTCAGTTACAAGTTTGGTATATCGGGTTTTCTTCATCACTGGTCACTTCAATTTTTCCACATATGGGTTGGTAAAGATAGTCAGGGAGAGTTTCCGTAGTAGTTGATTCTCACAAGATACATTTAAGCTAAATTTTGTTCTTCGTTATTTCATGAATATTGGGTATGTATGTGTTGCTGATTCTAAGGTATCATAATCAGCAAGGGGGAAGGAGACATACATCTAAAAGCACAACGAGTACACATGATGAACTTAACACTTCTACCTGATTGAAGTTATCCCGGGAAGACAAAGGTCATAACCGTAGAGAAACTCAGTGTTTAACTCGTAGCCTTTGGTGTGTTATTCCAACTATGTGGGGGGAAGGATGTATTATTCCAACTATTTGGGGGAAGGATGTATTATTCTAACTATTTGGGGGAAGTGGTCTCTGGAGACTTTTGGTATGTGTTAACTCAGCTCTCAGTAGGAAGAAATATGAGAAGTATATTTGGAACGTGAGATGATATTGTTGATCGACATCTTCTATATGATTTATGATAAAGTGCTTCCGTTTAGTGCTTCATGTACACAATGTAATGATGATTCCGATGAGATCGCAACCATCAGGGGAGAGATATGTGTACATCATGGTCACACAACATATTCACATGATCGAGCTTAATCAGTTATTCTGGAGTTGACATCCGCAGAGAAGATCAGTGATTCAACCAGTTACTGTGATGTCATTGTCTCTACTCTGGTTGGGTACTTGTGTACATTATGGGCTGATTGGTTATATGGAAGATAACTGGAATGCACTTGGTGAAATGAAGGTGTTGATATATTGTTCTCTCGAATAGACAACTGCTCAAACTCGAAGAGTATTGTGTACATCGGGGACGCACAACAGGTTCACGTGATCGAGATTAATCATGTATTCCGGGTTTGATAACCGCAGAGTTGATCCGTGTTAACTTGTTACTTGGTTATTATCATGTTCTTTGGGTTGTTGAGCTTTATTCAATGAGACTGTTTGCTTCACTTCTATTACTTGGGAAAGTGGTCTCACTACGAAGATTGTCGTTTTGGGGGGAAGCTACTAAAGTTTCACTTTCTAATGGTTCATGTTCTAACGACTACTCTGGAGCCTCGAAAGCTTTGGCGGTGAAAGTTTAAGAAATGATGGTCTCTATCTTCTACAATGTGTTGTTCGATATCCTTATCTCGATACTTGTATCATCATCTTCTTAAACTATATCTTATCTATCTTTGTATATATTTATCAAAAACCAAATAGAAAAATATAAAACCAACAAAAACACATAAAAATCAGAAAATTTAAAATAAATAAATAAATAAATACCAAAAATATTGTTTTCTCAAGACATGTCTTCTGGTATCGATAACATCTACGGTCTTAGAAATGTCATTCAATAATGGCACGAGACTTTAGATGAAGTTCGAGCAGGAGGTGTAAATATTTCTTTCTTAACATGTCTCAAAATATGGCTTACAGTTATTTCAGACTGTAACCCGTGCTTAATCCATGGCTTGCAGTTACTTCTGACTGCAACCCGTACTTAAACCATGGCTTGCTATTATTTCCGATAGCAACCCGCTCTTCTAGGAAGGAAAGTGTTGCGCTAAACCTATTTTCAAATATTTCGAGCACTTATCCTAAAAACAAAATGAGGAAAGTATGTCGAAGGACTGCTGTTCCTACTCAAATATTTTTTCGTCAAAAATTCTTCAGAAAAATATTTGTTTTAACAAAATGGTGGTAAATGAGTTGCTTGTAAATCAATCAGTTTCAGAGTTTTCGTAAAAATTGAAAACTCAATCAATGACTTCAGCGCTTTTAACCTTTTCAGAAAAATAAGTCATTGATTGAGGGGGAGAATGTTTTCAAATCTGTATCATCTAACGAGATTATCTAATTATCCTAAATACTTAAATGTTAAACATGTTAACCTACGTTGAAGGACTAGGTGCCTAGGATATGATTGTTAGGATTAGATGATTAGAGTTTGATAAACGCATTATTCCCATGCTTTACATGATCTGATTGATATGTTGAATTGACTTTTATTAGTCGATTGTTGTTTGGTGATGTCGACCACCATATATATGTATGTGTGTTCACTAACGTATGCAGGTATATTGGTATATAAGAATGTTCCCGATCCAGATCCCACAATTGAAGATGATTGGATGCCGAAAGGAAAGGGTAACTATATCTTGTGTTGACAAATGAAGAAACGGAGCTTAATTGGACTTCTATGGAGAGTTGGCATGGAAAAATGCAACGTAAGAGGTCTCACTGCATCAGCAGATGGTGTTAGGAATTGGAAATTCTATTGTGAAGCATCGGTCATCCCATGTATAATCTAGCTTAAGTTGCTCATAGACATATCGTTCATTATGTTATTTGTTAGTCTGTTATTAGCTTAGTTTAGTCTAGTGCAACACCGTGGAGGAAGGACGGGTCTTTACCCATTGTATGCCTGATCCACAGCTCGTAGGAGGGCGTATTAGTTTGTATAAATAGCCCTCTCCCCACAAGGGAGAGGGTTGGATGTTCATTTGGAATCTAACCTTCCATGAGTTTCTCTTTCTAGAATATCCCACTTTCTCTCTCTAAAACCATCTAATCATACGCCTTATTTGTGATTGATTGTGTTTTTGTGAAATCCAATATGTTACAAATGGTATCAAGAGCCATGGTTTGATCATCTCTCTCACATATCCTTGGATTTTTAGTGGTTTTAGATGGTTTTTTTAGTTTGAAAAAGTTTTGTGGTTTTTGCATCATTTGGATCATTTCTTGTGTTAAAGTTTGAATTTTGGGTGTACTTTTGTGTTTAGAATCATTGTAAGTGCTTGGGTTTTGATTTGGAAAGCTTGAATCACTGTGGTTGGGCTTGTTTTGGATTGAAAAGTGTGTTTTTGAAGTTTTTCTTGCTAGCGACTTGACTCTCGTAGTGTTTTTCTTCGTAGCGACTTGCTTCAATAATTTTTAGCGACTTGAGCCTAGCGATTTGTCTGTTGAGACAAGCCAAAAAACAGTACAAGTTAGTGGATTCTCCACTACGGCTAGCGACTTGGTTAGGTTAGCGACTTGCTTTCAATTTTGTTAGCGACTTGTACTTTGTATTCTCAGCGACTTAGTGTTAGCGACTTGGATCTTAGCAAGTTGTTCTTTAGCAACTTGACTGTGTCTTAGCGACTTGGCATTATAGCGAATTGTGTCTAGCGACTTGGTGCTTAGCGACTTGTCTTCATAATTCTTAACGACTTGGTGTTATGGTTCTTGGCGAGTTGTTTTGTTAGCGACTTGTCTTTATAGCAATTTGGTGAATTGATGCAAGTTACTCATATCTAATATCCATCAACACAATGTCTTACTTCACTGACCCTTTAATCTCCAAAGTACTTGAACTCTATGATACCTCACAAAACAATGAAACTGTCTGATATTTAGAATGTTTAAATATGACTGATTCAGCAAATTATGATCAAAACCCTTCACATTCTGAGTCAAATTTCACTGAATCACACTTATTAATGACACATGATATAAGGAAAATGGAATGCAACATTGAGTCCTTTCAACTACTTCATCAACACCTCACACAATTGTTATCCACTACTAGGGATCGAACATGCAGTGCTCTTTTCCGTCAGGACTTATCCACATTGACAAGAACTGTGTTGCTGAACTTAGAACAACTGAAGCTTCAAATTACCAAAAAGAAGGTATTAATGGATGACTCGAATGCTGCACTTCAAGTAATCTACAACCAATTTCAGCCATTTATCAATGGGGAACATTCCGCAGACTTTGATCAACATGTGACTGGAATTTCATTCAAGAAACATACTGGAATGGAAATTCATAAGTACATCAACACATTTATTCAACTTACGGATAATGTGGAAATGTACATTAGGGAAGTTGCTCAAGAGAATGTTCAGTTGAATGTGTTGAATGGGTGTCAGATAAAATCAAGTGAAAGTTATGCTAAATCGGGTAATGGATCAGTTGAAAGAACAGATGATGTTGAATGCAGTATATCAGATACAACAAAGGATGATGAAACCGACTGTATTGAATACAAAGGCTCAGAGTCAGAAAAGCTTGAAACAGATTGCATTTCAGTACCTTCTGCTATGCATGAGGAGAATACAGATGCCATCCCAGCAAATGATCCAGAGTTATGTGATGAGGTACCCTTAACTGATCAACATAATGCATCCACTAATGTACCTGATCAATTTTATCCTAACTTTGATCATGATATTGATAAATGTTTCTTGATTAAGCTTGAATCTAAAATCTTCAAAACAAATGACATGGTTGAAAAGGGGGTTTATGATGAACTTTCAAACAAATACTCAATTCTTGAAAAACATTGCATTTCCTTGGAAATTGCAATACAACAAAGAGAAGAAAGTTTTCTTACTACAAACACCAGCATAAATCCGAAACTCCCAGAATTTCGAGAATTTTTGGAAATTAACCACTTAAAAACCTAGATTCAGGACAAAGATTCAACAATATGCAATCTGAAATTAGAACTCTCAGATCTGCATAAGAAATGTAATATAGGGATGAACAATCCTAACCATGAGGTGAGTGATACGCTTAAATCTAGGAATGATGAACTGGCTTTATGTGTGTCTAGTCTATTAAGGGAAAATGAGTCCTTAAGAAAGAACTTAGTAGAGACCAATTCCAAGTTGATTGATCAAACTAACTCCTTGTTGACAGACATTGATGCCCTCAAAGCCCAAATTCAGGATAATAGCTTCACTATTGTTGCATTAAAAAATGAGCTTAGGAAATCTATTGGAAATAGGGTGAACACTAAGTTTGCAAAACCATCAACCTTGGGAAAGCCAATTGTTCAGAACAACTCTAAACATACTGTAGTTAGGCAGCCAAATGCTTTTAGAACTGAAAGATTTAAATCATCGAAATCTAAGCTTGCCTCCCAAGTTGATGCAAATATTGTTTTGTCAAAACCAGTCACTTCACTATTTCATTCCGATAAGATGAATAACAAACCCCAGGTTAATGTTCAAAGTCCTAAGATCATGAATACTAGGAATTCATATAGTTCTCATAAGAAGCATCAAATGGCTGATCAATCTCCTAAGAAACAAACGAATCATAGAAGGACTAATATTCAAAACAGGGAAGTGCCCACATCCAAATCTACTAGCAGTTGTTTCAAATGGATTCCCACTGGTAGATTATTTAAGTTTGCAGGATCCAAACGGACTTACATACCTAGATCTTACCTTAAGTGGATACCCACAGGAAAACTCCTCATGAATATTGAACCTAAAGGGATTTCTAGTAATGACATTCCTAGATCACACTTTGCAACATCCAATAGTGAGGTCACTCAGGTCACTAACTCATCTATCTGCAATACTACATGTGTCTCTAGTGCAAAGTGTTCTCAGTCTTTTTCAGGTACAATGCTCAATTCAATCAGGAACATCATGACTTGGTTTCCATCAGAAATGAATATTGCTCACTCGGGAATTGTTGCTTGTCAGAATTGATGTACCCCATACTTTGACTCCTATTCATCTTGAATCAGGACTCGCTCTTATAAATCTGTGTACAAACTAGTTTAAAAAAAAATCTCTTGTTACAAATTAGTTTTTAAATTCAAAAATCAAAATCATTTTTTTAAATTCATAATTTAATTGTTTCCCACAATCTGATAAAAGATATATCTCTTGTTATCGATAACATCTACGGTCCTAGAAATGTCATTCAATAATGACACGGGATCATAGATGAAGTTCGAACAAAAGATATACTCTTGTTTTATAACGGGAGGGTTGAATTCAATCAATGTTCATTTGTGACATTGATTGAGGGGGAGAATTTTACAAATTATCTTGTTTATCTCTGTTTCACTCTGCACCATTGTTGGATAGGTATTGTGTTCAGATGCATGTCTTTGTCTTGTCTTGTTTCGTGGTGTCCTCTGTGTTGATTGCTTATCTGTTTCATGGTGTCCTCTGTGTTAGTTTGCTTATCTATGTTATGTCAATTTTGGTACTTCTCATATTATTTAACATGTGATTAATTACTGTATTTGCATGCAATCTGATAAGTTCATGGACTGATAGTGTCAATAATACATAATATGATAGATAGCGACTTGCTTTTATCTGGGTTAGCAACTTAAGACGTAGCGACTTGCTATTCATCTTAGGTAGCGACTTGACAAGTCCAGGGACTGAATATGTAAACTTTGCATACTTGTGAAAAACCCTTCATCACCCCCTAGCGACTTGACACATTCTCATTATTTCCAAAAACTTAAAAAGAATTTTTCTTTCTTTCTCTCTCTCGTATACAATTCATCCTAGCGACTTAACTGTGGTATGTTTAGTATCAATCATTCTCCGTTTTTCAAACATATGATTTAGATGCTATCCTAACTCTGTTCCCTTTACAGATTCCCATCGTGCATTTGATCCTCATCACTTGATCCCCTCACTTAGGTTTTTAAATGGATTCGCTTTAATGGGATCATTTGACTTATATTTGATGGATGTGTTGGCGTTATAGGATAAGATTTGTTGGTAAACGTGTTGAGTTAAAAGGTTGTCGTTGCGCATAATATTGTATTTGTGATTGAATGTATTGCGATAGGGTATTGTGTATTTGTTTGTGTTTGTGGTTGATTGCAACTGTTCTATGTAGCGATTTGATTGAGTTAGTGTAATGGTGATAGATGATTGATTGGATTGTGGTGTTTTGCGCATGGTTTGTTATGTTTCTTGATAGCGAGTTACCAGTGTTCTTCGTAGTGAGTTGGTTTGTTAGATACAACTTGTTCTTGGTAGCGACTTACCAGTGTTCTTCGTAGCGAGTTGGTTAGTTAATTGATGTGTAGCGACTTGGCCTTATTACTTTTGATAGCGACTTGTCTTTACAAGTTAGCAACTTAGTGATTTATTAACGCAGCGACTTGGTCTTGTTTCTATTGGCGACTCTTGTTTTGACAAGGTAGCGACTTGTTGGTTCAATTTTCAAGTGGCGACTTGTTTTATTAAATTATTTAAGGCGACTTGCTATAATAATCTCATGCTAGCGACTTGATTCAGGATTTCCTGTAGCAATTTGTATTGACAAATTGCTCTTAGCGACTTGCTATAACATTATTGTTTAAGCAATTTGTATCTGGTTTCTCTTGTAGCAACTTGATATGACAACTTGTCTTAGCAACCTGTTATAACATTTCAATAATAGCATCTTGTCTCATGAAATTATTTCATAGCAACTTTGTTTTTAACTAATTTGATTCAAAAACAACTTTTCTCTCGATAACTTTCACAAAAGGAGTTGTTATTTTTGAAAATGTACTAAAGCTACTTAATCTATTTTCTAAGCATTTCAATTTGTTTATGGTAACTCTGTCAAATTTGCTAATTGTTGTGTCTTTGTCATGAGGCTGTATTCAATGTTGTTTAACTAACCACATCTAAACTAACGTGCTCTCAATCATTGTTATTGTATGTGTGTATCATTAGATCTTCAATGGCAAACACAACCTCATCTGAGAACCCTGCTACCTCTGCTCTACCCAAAGTTCTTACAGACAACGAAATCTTCCCAGAAGACAAATGGGTAGAGATAGGAAAAAGCAACTGCTATGTAGACATGGAAAAGTCGCAACAAAATTCAATCCTCAAAGTGTCAATTGATATCCTCAAAAACACAAATTTCTTCAGTGCCCTAACCAAGCAATGCACAATTCCCACCATTTACCTACAACAATTTTGTAACACCATTGAATGGGACAAAATCACGGCTCATTATACCTGCAAGCTGGATGATAAGGAATTTGTGATCAATTCTGACATACTCAGTAAGGCACTAGGAATCACTCCATGTGACCCCTCTATACAATTCGTCCCTCCACCTGGTGCGGAAGAGCTAATAGTCTTTCTAATTGGTTTGGGCTATCAAGTTGGCATAACGAGGGCTTCAGATATCACCACTGGACACATGTATCAACCCTGGAGAGCCATGACAACTGTTCTAAACTTATGCTTATCAGGCAAAACCTCAGGGTTCGATAAAGTAAGGATACCCATTTTGCAAATCCTATGGGGTCTCGTCAATGGGGTGAATATTAATGTCTCGGAACGTATCTGGGAAGAATTCTCGCTGTCAATGAACACATTCGTCACCGATAGAACAAATATGCAGAAACAAGCTCAGGGAAGAAAGAAAGTAAACAAACTTGTGATTTCTAGCATCAGATTCTCGAAGCTTGTTATCCAGTTCTTGCAACAGACTCATAACTTCAATCCCAAAAGTGAATCAATCCTCCATAATTCTAAGGATGAATTTGTTCTGGGTAATCTCAAATACATTGCAAGAGGTGTCAATAAGGAAATCTTTGGATTGCCCATTCCTGATATTCTTCTCACTGACGATATTAAGAAGACTGATCACTTCAAATTATACAAGAAAAGGGCATCCAGACCCAATGTTGAGGACTCTCCCATTACATCCCAACCCAAAGCTACAAAGCCCACTTCCAGTACAAAGTCCTCATATGCTGCCCTTCCCAAGAAGAGACGTGACAGATCACATCCTACTAACACTTCTTCAAAGAAGCAGAAAAAGAGAAAGAATGATGATGAATAGGAAATTGTTGGGGGAACTGAGACACCAAAGGATGACAGTCAATTGGTTGATGAAGACGAGGCTAATTTGCAGCAAGGAATTCAACAAAGCCTGGAAAGCCTGAACATGAGACCACCAGTTGGAGGTGTCGTGTTAAGAGAACTTGAACCAGAGCCACGCCAAACAACACCAATCACACAAGACAAAGGGAAAGGGATTGTTGGCGTAGATGCCGAACAAGCCGCTCACATGCTTCTGACCTTCTCCTCTTCACCATCAAGAACTACCACTCAATTTGAGCTGAAGAAAAGAAGTATTGAATCATCTTCAGCTCAAGAACAATCTGGATTGGAAAAGGAGGTATCCGAAGCACATGAAGAAACTCCTGCATCAAGTGATACCCAATCTGATCATAATGATGATGAAGAGTTGCAGAAAGACTTACAAGAGAACCTTGGGTCGAGATCTGATGAAACCAGGCATATGGAGGAACCTATCATGTCTACTGATTCTCTATCCTCATTGAAGAATCTAGATACAGATCTCTCTTTCGGTGATCAGTTTATAAATGACAAACCCTCAAACACTGAGACTCTTAAGCAAGGTAATGAGAAAGAGGAAGTAGAGTCCATGTTTACCGTCGACATACAGCAAGACACTTCAACCATCCCTCCTATGTCAGCACCGTCTCATACAACCGTACTTCTACCTCCTAAACCCGCTAATGATCCATCAACAGTTGTCACCATCAGTGAAACCATCACTACTCCTGCCTCACCACCTCCTGCCTCATCTCCTCCTGTAAAAATGACTAAGCAATTACTCGAAGAGGCTATGACACGTATTGCGACTATTGAGAAGCACTTTCCTATTGCCGTCAATAATCTTGATAGTCGTGTCAAAAAGCTGGAGAATCTTAACCTCAATGAGATTGTAACAAAGGCAATAGAAGCAGATATTAAAGATGCGGTTGAATGGGCAATGAAGGCTCCATTACTTCGACGATTCAAAGACTTGCCGATCTCTGACATGAGATCAGTTCTCTCAGAAAGAATGTATGAAGCAGGAGAGCATCTGGACAATACGCATAAGAAATTATACGAAGCACTCGAGGAATCGATGAGGCTTGATAACTATCAGCAGTTTGTAGAGGATGTACGTGAAAGGGAAGATAAGAAGAAAAGAAAGATTGTTCCAATGAAATCAAAGGATAAGTCTGGAGCTGTAAAACCCTAAAATCTAAAACGCGTGAAAAGACCATTTTACCCTCAAATTTGATATTTATAAAATACGTAAAATATGTCAAGCTCATTAGATGTTTTAACCTAACTTGCGCATAATTATCGAACTTTAAACCACATTATCCTCAATGTAATGAAATTAAACTTGACATATAATTCGAGGCTTAACGAAACTAAAAGCTACAATCACCGAATAAATGACTTGTACAAATGTTGACCTACACCTATGTCAAATGCACTCAAACGTTTTGTTTCTTATGTTTGCATGGGCCGAAAATTCCCAAGACACAACAACTTAAATATAAAAGCCCATATACCTTGTAATTATGGAAAGTTGATTTGGTCCTTGATTTCCCCTTTAATTAGCCGAAACTAACTCACCACATATCCCATATTTTCTCTCAATCATCTAACCTACAATTTCACATTCATAAAAACCCTACTCAAAAGAAAAAGGACGGCAACCATATTTTTTTTCTGTCTCTTTTTCATACGATCACCAAAGCAAGCACGAAGGAGATTCGTAAAGTGTTTCAAGGAGGTCGGGAGTCCTAGTTTCGAAGGGCTGTGATCGTGGCTGATGGTTCGAAGGACTTGGGTCGTGGTGCTGTGGTCGTGAGTCCATGAATTCGAAGGTGTGGCTGTTTTCGGATCGACCTTGTCATGTTCCTGGTTTCTCTCCCACACGTACAGCATCAAGGGTATGGTGTCACGCCTCTTTTCAGTTCTTCTCCTTGCTTCTTGATCTTGTCGTGTCTATATGTAATCTATCCGAATGCATGTTAATAAACATTAAAAAAAAAGTGATCACATGAAATCATAAAGTGACGCATGAGATATTGAATTGGAAAGTCTATATATATATGTCGACCATATGCATGCTGTGTGAATCTATTTTCGACTCATTTCTCGACCTAATCCGATTTAAAGCTTTAGTATATACTTCAAAAATCTGGAAATAAACCTAAAGAGATAAAGAGAGACATGTACGTTTTTTTTATATTGGCAATTTAAAGCATCTAAATGATCTCTAATTTTCATGCTAAGAAGTGATTTAAAAAAAAACCTGATATACAAAATCTTAAGCTGTATGGGTAACGACGAATATTTATGGGATGGAAGAATGCATGGTTTGATTGTGTCTCATTATATGTGTTGATTGTATATGGTTTTGTCATTGGAAGGTTTTGAATATTATACGAGTTCTAGCCTTGTTCATGAGACTTGTAAACAAATTATATATGGTTCGGTTATAATTCACGAAAACATGTTGTCTCGGGTTGGTTTTGGTCTCGCAACACAAGGAGTAAAAGGGTAATGGAGTGAGTTTGGTTCGGTATAAAAGAAGGGTGTGTGTGCCTCGTTAATATTGTGGTCAAGAGGGTGTCTCGGTTTGTTTTTGTCTCGCAAGGGAAAAAGGGAAAATGGGTCGAATGGGATTGGTAAAACAAAGGGACATGGGTTGGTTTTGGGTAAGTTTTGAATATGATAAAACATGTTGCCTGGTTAGTTTTTTTGTTCGAAAGAAATGAAGAGTTATACTTGGTCTTATGGGGGTAAGTTTGAGAGTGATCGCGGGATGATTGTGTGAGTTGTACGGTATTTTGAAAGTGTGTCGGTAAAGTTGAGTCGGGGGTTAGTAGTTCCGGGTGTTTACTTAGTCGTGTCGATTAGTCGTTTGAACCGCGAACGAGGGTGAAGTTGGTGTGTCGAAATGGAAAATGAAACGTCAAATGAAATTTTGAATCTGTAGTATACGAATAGAAAAAAAAATCATTGCATGTTTTATATATTTACATATTTACACTTTTAACCCTCATCTTTAGAACATTGTCACATGCAACCTTAAACTACTATGTATTGACACATTATATCCTAGATTAACCTAATAACATTATTAAGTTTTAATGTTTAATTAATTGTCCATGCGAACCCTATATTTTAAAGTATTATCTAATAAAGCCTTAAAATAGGATATTTGTCATATTAAACATTTAATTTTGCCATTTATCATTTGTAACCCTTAAATTTGGCTAATTAATGATTATTACCCTAAAGCATTTTATTTCCGTCCATTACTAAAAATAAGAATACGCTTATAACTCTAAAAATATTAATACGATTCATATAACCAATAAATCCGTTATGACTTAAATGAGCTAATAAGTATTTTACGAATCGTAATCCGTGTAGATTTATTGGAGGAGACGTGACGTTGTGTCTTCGTGTTCATTCATTCGTATGCTTTCCTTTCATTGGCGTTAAGGTACAGATATTCTATCCCTTTTCAGTAGGGGTTTCTCATGATTCGTTTACATCTTTCGATATTAGCTTTGAACCGTTATATTTTACACTGGGCCTTCTTATTAGGGCTTCCCTTTAACTTTGCTTCGTTTATAATATTCCATTTTCTATGGTTCCTTATGCTATGACCCTTTGATATTGATCCTTTGTTACTGAACCATTGCTATTGACCTCTCTGTTATTGGACCTCTGTTATTGAACTAATGTTACTAAACCTTTGATACTGAATTTTGATATTAAACTGTTGTTACTGAACTTTGATATTGAACTGTTGCTATGAACCTTTGAATGGTGAACTACTGATATTGAACCTCTGATTATTATGACTGATATATTGCTACACTGTGGACCTTGTCTGACCCTTCAGATTGATACCCGAGCCAAATACTGTTAACTAGTCATGGGGGTTCCATGACCGTGTCATTGATGCACCAATGGCATGACTTTAGTGTGGTTGAGTGATGTTCCACACCGTCCCTATACTGTATTGATTATGCGCGCTTCACTGTTATTGTTATGGCCACTACTGTTTCTGCAGGGGCGTATGGATGCATCCTAGATCTGTACTGTACTGTTCTGTTACTGATATATATACTGTTCTGGTGATGTGGTGCGTGTGTGCAATACACCCCCTCACAGTCTGGGAGCTAGCTACTCCATATTGATTACTGAGGTCTCCCCTCCTATTGTCTGGTATTCCGAGGTCACCCCTCCGAATACGATGGTTACTATTGATTACTGGGCTGCTATTGCCACTACCGATATTACTGTACTGTACTGTTGGCTCGGGATGGATTTCTGACAACCCTTACACTGTTGATATACTTATATTGTACAATCTGTTTACCCCAACGCACCATATTCTGCATTGACTGCCCGTTACCCTGTACCCTTATGTGACTTATTCTTCTACCATTCCATTTACGTACCGGGTTATTATTATTATGGTTATTGAATTTGATTATGCTTTTACATGTTTTTGGTGACAATCGTTTGCCCTGCTACTATATGTTTAATATGTGATTGTCTGATTCATCTATTGACATTCTAATAACTGACAAATGGTTTACCATACTGTTATGTGACCCTTGATTTGTCTGGTCCATGCTAGTGTATAAATAATTGTTTTGACGGTTAGCATGTAAACTTCGTTCGGTTAACCTCATGGACTGTGAATATCTGTTAGTATCCTTATCTGCTTATTTTTGACCTGCCATGTGTACATTGCTGTTTATGCTACTGTTTGATGGGATAAATGTTTCGACTTATGTGGTCTGGCTTGTTAACTTGTCAATTTGCTCTGCTATGTCCTTAAGTCATTCAATTATAGTGTTCATGCTGAGTTCATATTTGATACGTATGGTTACCATGTCTTGACTACTGATAGTATTTCCGCTATTGTGATACTTGTGATGTTATTAACTGTAGTTACTTGACTTGTGTGATTGCCATGCTTACTTTCTAGTTAGTTGCTTCCGCTAGCCTTTGGACTTCCGTTTGGCTTATATGTACTCTGACTTCCTGATTTATTGTATGCCTGGTTATTTTAATGTGCTTGCATTTGTGTCATCAATGTGTTACATGGTTGTTCTCCTCTGTTATCTATTCTTTCTGGATGTTCGTATAATTGTGTTTCTGCAGGTTCTTCATTGACTCATTCTTTCCTTTCCGTTGTAACCTTGTTACTGCTTCCTTTGTTTCATTTCATATTTCTGATTTTGTTTAGCTTTCGTTTTGTTATATCTGTTCACTGGGCTTTTTAAGCTCAGCCGCATTTCTTTTCCTGCGGCAGGTTTTTAGGTTTGAAGATGGGCTTGTTGGGCTGAGAGTTGGATTATTCGAGTAGACCGACCTTAGCTACCTTATCATTTTGGATTTAATTTGAAGAGTTATTGTTTTTAGATTTCATTTTGTTTTGGGACATATTGGATTTTGTATTTTCTTTGTAAGTCATTCGTTTATATGACTTGGTGAATTATTTTACAAGGCTTCTGTTTACAAATTTTCAATTGTATGTTCTGATATGACACCAGACTGTGACACTTCTACCCTTGCCGGGTTGGGGTGTTACAATTATGGTATCAGAGCAAAGGTTTCGTCTTGTTGACCTTAGGATTGACCTGTGAGGATTGGGTAGACACTAGGCTTCCGTCTGTTTTGATCTCTTCCAATTCCTTTGATTTTCGTTCAGATTGGACTTCGGTATTCTTTTGTCTTCGCTGAATTGATCTTCTTCCTTTCGCATTTGATTTTGTTTGATTTGTCTTCGCACATCTGTTTGTCGATCGTTAGATGGAGACTACTCGTGGAATCGAAGATGATGGTGCCGATCTCGCGTTGCTGCAACAGTTCCTGAGCTGGAGAGGTTCATGAAGCAGAAGCCGCACCCGACTACCATGCTGGAAACATCAGGATGCTGCTGGAGGGAGCTGGACGGATCAACCAAAGGCACAAAGACGGAGACAAGATTCAACTAGTGGCTGAGAAGATTCATCTACTGCATATGATTGGGCGCGACTTGTGTTACTCCGATTTGTTTGTCACGCGGTTTAAGGCGGCTTGATATTTTGCTAAGTGATTTTGATCGGTATTGCTTTTCTATGTTTTGTTCAGAACTCGGTTTGAATCGTGAAGCTTTATCATTTAGCATTTTGGTAATATCTCAGCTTTATGTTTGGATCGTCGGTATTGAGTCATGAGGAACCGTTTCGAGCAAGTTGGTGGCTTTCTTCTTTTGTGTTACGGGAAGTTGCGGAGCTCCCAAGCCACCACCACCTCCTTCACCTCCAACTGGAGGAGCTGGAACTTCTAGGGCTGGTGGATCGTCTAATACAACCTCTACACCTCCACCACAACCACCATCATCACCATCAAAACCTTCCAATCAATCTAGTCCATCCGGAGATCAGGGAACTCATAAGAAATATGCAGCTTGGACCACGGTTGATTCAAGGTTCACACCCACAGTCTCTTCTATTCCTGAAGATCAAGTGCTTCATGAAGAATCGTATGTCATGGCAGAGTCAGAATCCGATGACGATGATGCATCCACAAAACACATCCCCAAGCCATCTGAAGATGACTGGTTTGATGCATATATTTCGGGTGAACGCTCTAAAACCACTAGAGTTGCACCCTCTAAAGACATGACTCAAAGCTGGCTCACTGAAGAGAGACCTCAAACTCCAAAACCTTCATGGTTCATCCCAGAGTCTGACTCGATGATTCTTAACAACAACTGGGCCTCAACAATCACTACCAACTATGAAACCCCAGCTGAAGACTCACTTCTTCACATCACAGGAGATATGGGCAGCTTTATGAAGTGGTTTTGTGATCAGAAGGGAATCTCGTCCATCACTCTAAAGGATCGTGAAGGACAAGCATTCGAAATTGTCAAGGTTTTTCACTCAGATGCCAATCAGCTCCAATACCAGATGGAAGAATGTCATAAGATGCTGAGTGATCAAGTCAGTGAGCAGATCAGTCGTTTCAATGTGAACATGCCTCTTCCTCTCGGTGGTGAACCTGGACAAATGACCATTCAATCAGAGTTCTTTTTCAACCATGACCTGGAATATCTATGTGCTCAAACTTCTGAAAGAAGACCAGCCTTATCAATTTCGAAGATGAAAGCTGCCACCTACACTGATCAGGGTCTTGAACAGATGGTACCAGATCAATTATGGGCTGACAATGAACAAAAGTATGACATTGCTGCCTCATATGGCATTTCTCATTGGTGGTTCAAGAAGAAGAAATTCTACATTGACCGACATAGTGCTAACAAGAGTCGTAAAGCTGTTCGATCCAAGCTTCGCATTCTAAGTGTCATCAATATAGAGATCTTCTCAATCTATGGCTTGAAAGAGTATGTTATTGAAGAGAACGACTTCAAACACTTGATGCCAAATGACTTTGAATATCTCTACCTTCTGAACCTACAAGGACACCTTGACCACCTTCCGATTTGTGAGAAGAAGGCTCTCTCGGTTGCTGTCAATCTTTGGATCAGAGGCTTGGTCATTCGAAAAAGAGTTGAGGATTTTCAGCTAGGAATGGAAAGCTACCAGACCCGCGTCAACCTTACAAGACCGCAATGGGAATCCTCAGGACATGAATTTTATCACGAATATAAAGTGATTGACACTTCTAGAGCCATCATCTTTACCGATAGATACCGGTCAAGAATGCTAATGAGGCTATGCGAACTATACAAGTTCAGTGATGGTACGCTCAGGAAGGTTGAACAAGAATTGAACTCAAGAGTGAAGGAAATCAAGATTGACATGAAGCCGTGGAACAAAACTAAATTCTGGTCTGAACAGGACTTAAAGATGTGTGAAGATTTCGTTGATGCAATCGGACGAAGAATAAAGACTAGAATGATTTATCGCAGCCTTCAAAGTTTTGTGGGTGGTAGACTTCGTGAAGGTCATTACAAACTGCTTCAAAGAACTGAATGAAGACATCTTCCGGAAGTTGTTTCTGTTTTGAATTTTTGATGTGTAAAATGTGGTGTATGTACTATGAACAACTATAATGTATGTAATAGTGTTAGGTTATGTATTGTGGTTTCCCTTTTTATCTAAAAAGGTAACTTCAGTGTTGTCCACTTCAGATCATATAAAACCGGACACATTTTTCTCCAACAAATGTTTTGTTTCATACATATTTAAATCAATTGAGATCCAAAATCTCAAAGGATTTGAAATTTTTGATCGGGGGAGAAAATGTGATATAAATATGAAAGATGATAAAAGATGACCATTTTGTCTCAAAGTGCATACTGCTCTCTAATATGTGCTAAAATCTTTTCGAATCTCGAAGCATATATTAAAGGGGAGCATTTCAAAACTAATACAAATCTTCAAGGTACAAAGATTTCCATGTTTTAACATAAGGTACCTTGATTGTGTGTTAAATGGTTTCTAAATATTTGGTAATCGTGGTTGTATTTCAAAAGATCTCTTTCCTCTATGTGATAAAATGATTTCAAATATCCTATGCACATATTGAGGGGGGAATTTACCAAGAAAATCAAATGGCTTTTTCTACGGAAATTGTGATCAAGAAATTATTTCAAAGAACTCTTGCCTCCATGTGCTAAACAATTTCAAGATCATATGCACATGTTGAGGGAGAGCATTTCTAAATGAACAAAACTATTAAGGTACAAAATGCTTTGATTTTATATCACAAGTACCTTGATTGATTTTCCAAATGATTTTTAAATTGGTTTTAAGGAAGAATGAATTGTACCAAAAGACCGACCATTTTACTTTATGCATGGAGTTATAAGAATGGTGAGGTTAGTTATTAGTTCCCACGATCCGCCAGAGCCGGAGGGATCTACCCAGGGACAATCCACTAGATAGTGTAGAGTCCTTAGGTATGATGAAAAAAGGAGAAAAATGATAAATGGGAAGAGTGCGGACTGAGACAGAGCTAGTACTGGAATAAAACCAACAAGGTTCTAGTTATGAAGTCTTGGTAAGCACTGAAGGGGTTGAAGAATGAAAAAGAAATGAATATGAAAAGGGTGAAAAGAAATAGCCCTCCAATAATTCAACCTTAGGGCAGAAACCGGGTTCAATTCATATGCTACTGGTGTTTACTAAGGTAACACTGGTATTGAAGACAAGACGTCATGGACCCAGTGACACACTGCACTAAACTTCCCAAACTACTCAAGTTCCTCTTAAAAGGGCTTGTTTCATTCTCACGAGGAACCAACATAATCTATCGACCTTCTCTTAGAGATTGTTGATATTGAAGAAGGAGACCCTCTCCCCAGTCTCCGACATAGGAACCATAATATGCACAATCGAGTCTAGAGCCACGAGATCATCATATAAATCTCTTTAGGACACCGTCAATGAAGACTCTCTGTTTCACACAATGTGGAAAGAGAGATTATATCGTATGAGTCCTACACATTATCCTTGTGGTATTGCTAGAACATCTGAGTGATATGCAAACATATTCACAATGAAGATGGAAAGCCTTCTGGAGCCAACATCAAACAAGCTCCTGGTGGGTGGCATGTGAGATCTATCCAATAGATCAACCATGTGACAACTGAACAGAAACAATGGGGCGATTCAATCTTTTGAATCAATCCTGGTTCAGGTTATGGATTGACAGATACCTTTGAAAAACCGGTCGTTGTGCTTAAAAACTCTTTTCTTTAGCACATCGACTGTGTACTAATTCTTCAAAATAAAAGGTGTTTATGATTGATAATTGATTTTCATTAAAACCTTCATTGTATTGCAAAAACAATTTCTATTGAGCGGTACACGATTGTTTTTCAAATCTCTTTTCATCAATTAGTGAATCTCAATTCGCTGGTTCACTCACTCCGTGTTGTCTTCTTTGAGACGTTCCGGTTTGAGAACAGCTAGAGCATCTGCGAAACCCTGTCAAGGAAATTCTTTGGAATTATACCTGATCACAGGCAGTACTTGTACTGATCAACGGGGAACCGTGGGACGTGTACCTTAATTCAACGAAAGTGATCAAAGACACTTTCGTGCACTTTATTGCTAACTGTTGTATGCAGGTACGCCCGACGTTTGCAGCTGATCAGAATGAAGCGGTCAATCCATAGCCGCATGCTCACTCAACACATTCATTTTTAAAGAAATCATGATAAGGGCATCAATGACTCTGATATTTTCACTCCATGCTTCTGCTACGCTGCTGCCAATATCATGAATCAACTAAAGCTTCCGCTACTCTGATAAGAAGAAATCATGCTCCAGAATGTGAGCATGTCGGTCCAAATGTCACAACATCATATGCTGGCAACACAACAATGGGTGATGCTGAGATTAACTGCGGCTGATGATCTCTATTAAAGCTCAAAGGTCATCAATGTGGATCAGCTCTATAACCTCCACGAAATATACATTGTAGTTGAACAATGTTGAATTCACATCGGAAGCACAAAGTTTGTATATTTTGATGATGTGATGTCTACGAGCTCAAGATTAAAGATTAAATAGAATGCTAGGATTCACAATGTAAATCATGGGGTGACCTCCCTTAGGGGGAGATTGTTAGGAATTGGAAATTCTATTGTGAAGCATCGGTCATCCCATGTATAATCTAGCTTAAGTTAGCTCGTAGACATATCGTTCATTATGTTATTTGTTAGTCTGTTATTAGCTTAGTTTAGTCTAGTGCAACACCGTGGAGGAAGGACGGGTCTTTACCCATTGTATGCCTGATCCACAGCCCGTAGGAGGGCGTATTAGTTTGTATAAATAGCCCTCTCCCCACAAGGGAGAGGGTTGGATGTTCATTTGGAATCTAACCTTCCATGAGTTTCTCTTTCTAGAATATCCCACTTTCTCTCTCTAAAACCATCTAATCATACGTCTTATTTGTGATTGATTGTGTTTTTATGAAATCCAATATGTTACAGATGGTTTTCTTCATCAGCAAATGAAGAAACGGAGCTTAATTTGACCTCAGTTGGCATTCAAATGCAACGTAAGAAGTCTCACTGCATCAGCAGATGGTTTTTCTTCCAAACCCTACAACAACAACAACAAAAGCGGCTCAACCACCTAACGTATCTTTGTGCAGGAAATTTGATACCATTTTTTAAACAATTTTCAAATAATATTGTTTTGAAAAATGGAAAAATATTGGTTTTGAAAATAAACTGGACTAAATTTTGAAAATCACCGGACTTCATTTTATCAAAAATATAAGTCACTCAATATCGACTACGGTCATCGATTGAGGGGGAGAGTGATTTAAAATATATTATTTTCAAATAATATTTCTTCATAAAAGTCCGTTTGTACGTTAAAATGTGGTGATCTAAAGATTTAATGTTATGTCATGGTATGATTTTCTTTAAAACTCAAAGATCTGTCAAAATGAAATTTTTTCTGTTCTTGTTTGATTGTGAAATTGTTTTATTTTACTTAAAGATCTCTTAAAACAATCATACCTGACACTAACAATCTTTAATGTCTTAAAATGGTCCTTCTCTGTCATTTTTCAAAATCAAATCTTGCCAAGTCTTTCCCCAAAATTTTCTAAATGATTTAAATCTTTTGGGATCACAAATCTCAAATGGTTTGAAATTTTTGATCGGGGGAGAGATCGTGATTTAAATCTCAAATCGGCTTTAAAGGGTGATTGTTTCAAAAGCACTCCTTCCTTCATGTGCCAAACGATTTTGAAATACATAATGTACATGTTTGTGGAGGAGCATTTAACCTAAAACCAGAAGAGTATTTAAACGAGGCACATATTCTCCCATGTTTACCAAACCTTATTAAATCACTTGGGATCCAAAATCTCAAAGGGTTTGATATTTTTTATCGGGGGAGAATTTGTGATTTAATTATGAAATCTGATAAATGATGATCGATTTGATTCAAAAGTGCAGGCTTCTCTCCCATATGTGCTAAACGCTTTCGAATCTCGAAGCACATATTGATGGGGAGCATTTCAAAAGAAAATATATTATCAAGGTACAAATGCTTTTATGTTTTAACATAAGTACCTTGATTGATTGATAAATGGTTTCTTAATGGATTTTGTGATCGTGGATGTACTTCAAATGAACTCTTTCCTCTATGTGATAAAATGATTTCAAATATCCTACGCACATATTGAGGGGGAGAATTTACCAAAGAAATTCATATGGCTTTTTCTACGGAAATTGTGATCAAGAAATTATTTCAAAGAACTCTTGCCTCCATGTGCTAAACAATTTCAAGATCATATGCACATGTTGAGGGGGAGCATTTCTTAAAGATCAAAACTATTAAGGTACAAAATGCTTTGATCTCGTATCACAAGTACCTTGATTGATTTTTCCAAATGATTTTTCAATTGGTTTTAAGGAAGAATGAATTGTACCAAAAGACCGACCATTTTACTTTATGCATGGAGTTATAAGGATGGTGAGGTTAGGTATTAGTTCCCACGATCCGCCAGAGCCGGAGGGATCTACCCAGGGACAATCCACTAGATAGTGTAGAGTCCTTAGGTATGATGAAAAAAGGAGAAAATTGAGAATATGGGAAGTGTGCCGACTGAGACAGAGCTAGTACTGGAACAAACCCAACAAGGTTCTAGTAATGAAGTCTCGGTAAGCACTGAAGGGGTTGAAGAATGAAAAAGAAATTAATGTGAAAAGGGTGAAAAGAAATAGCCCTCCAATAACTCAACATTAGGGCAGAAACCGGGTTCAATACATATGCTACTAGTGTTTACTAAGGTAACACTGGTATTAAAGACAAGACGTCATGGACCCAGTGACGCACTGCACCTAACTTCCCAAGCCACTCAAGTTCCTCTTAAAAGGGCTTGTTTCATTCTCACGGGTAACCTGCATAATCTATCGACTTTCTCTTAGAGATTGTTGATATTAAAGAAGGAGACCCTCTCCCTAGTCTCCGGCATAGGAAACCAAAATGCACGATTGAGTCTAGAGCCAAGAGATCGTCCACAATATCTCATTAGGACATAATTAATGAAGACTCATTGTTTCACACAATATGGAAAGTAAGAATATATATTAAGAGTCCTATACATTATCCTTGTGGTATTGCCAGAACATCCGAGTGATATGTAAAGTATTCACGATGAAGATGGAAATCCTTCTGGAGCCAACATCAAACAAGCTCTTGGTGGGTGACATGTGAGATCTTGCAAAAGATCAAGCTTGTGACAACTGGATAGAAACAATGGGGCGATTCACTCTTGAATCAACCTTGGTCCAGGAAATGGATTGACGGATACCTTTGAAAAAACCGGTCGTTGTGCTCAACAATTCTTTTCTCTAGCACTTCGACTGTGTATTAATGTTTCAAAATTAAAAGGTATTTATGATTGAAAATTGATCTTTCTCATAAAACCTTCGTCGTATTGCAAAACTCTTTCTCTTAAGCAATAAGCGATTGTTTTTCAAATCAATTTATTATCAATCAGTGAATCTCAATTCGCTGGTTCACTCACTCCGTGCTGTCTTCTTTGAGACGTTCCGGTTTGAGAACGGCTTGATTAGCTGCGAAACTTTGTCAAGGAGATTCTTCGGAATTATACCTGATCACAGGCAGTACTTGTACTGATCAACAGGGAACCGTGGGCCGTGCACCTCAATTCAACGAAAGTGATCAAAGACACTTTCGTGCGCTTTATTGCTAACTGTTGTCTGCAGGAACACCCGACGGTTGCAGCTGATCTGAATTGAGGAGTCAATCCATAGCCGCATGCTCACACATTACATTCACTTCTAAAGAAATCATGATAGGTGCAGATCTTTATCAACTGGCTCTGATATTTTCAATCCATGCTTCTGCTACGCTGCTGGAAATATTATGAATCAACTAAAGCTTCCGCTACTCTGATGAGAAGATATCATGATCCTGAATGTGAGCATATCGGTCCAAAAGTCACAACTTCACATAATGGTGATACGACAAAGGAAGAGTCAAAGATTTGCTATGGCTGATGATCTCAAAGCTGGCTCAAAGAATCATCTACTCGTGGATCTGCTCAAAGACCTCCACTGAAAGTACAAAGTATTTGGACTTTGAAGAATTCACTGCTAAAGCACAAAGAATGCCTAATTTGAAGAATTGAAGTCTACGAGCTCAAGAACGAAGTCAAGAATAGAATGGTAGGACACAAAATGTAATTCATGGGGTGACCTCCCTTAGGGGGAGATTGTTAGGAATTAGAAATTCCATAGTGAAGAGTCGGTCACCCCAACTCTAGTCTCGCATATGTTAGCTCGTAGACATTACGTTATTTACTAGTTATTTAGTTTAGAGCAACACCGTGGAGGACGGACGGGTCTTTACCCACTGTATGCCTGATCCACAGTCTGAAGGAGGACGTTTAGTATGTAACTGTAAATACCCTCTACCTCCTAAGGTAGAGGGTTGGACCTTTCATTCTAATCTAACCTTTTCTCTTTTGTTTACTTTCTCTCTCTAGAAAGGCTCCCATCTTCCACTTTCTCTCTCTAGAACTCTTAAACCATACGCCTAATATTATTATGATATGATGTATTTGTGAAATCCAACGTCTAACATCCTCCAGTTGGAGGTGAAGGAGGCGGTGGTGGCTTGGGGCCTCCAGGCGTATCCATTGATTTCATTGGAACAGACTTTATTTTCTTCTTATCTTCCCTTTCACGTACATCCTCTACAAACTGCTGATAATTATCAAGTCTCATCGATTCCTCGAGTGCTTCGTATAATTTCTTATGTGTATTGTCCAGATGCTCTCTTGCTTCATACATTCTTTCTGAGAGAACTGATCTCATGTCAGAGATTGGCAAGTCTTTGAATCGCTGAAGTAATGGAGTCTTCATTGCCCATTCAACCGCATCTTTAATATCTGCTTCAATTGCCTTTGTTACAATTTCATTGAGGTCAAGATTCTCCAGCTTTTTGACACGACTATCAAGATTATTGACGGCGATAGGAAAATGTTTCTCAATTTGCAATACGTGTCATGGCCTCTTTGAGCAATTGCTCAGTTGTTTTGTCAGGAGAAGGTGAGGTAGGAGGTGGTGAGGCAGGAGGAGTGACGATGTCACTGATGGAGACAACTTGTAAAGGATCATTGGCGGGTTCGGGTGGTGGAAGTACAGTTGTCTTAGCAGGTTCGACTGGAGGAGTGTTTGATGGAGTTGTAGCAGCAGTGGAGACCTTTGGAGCAGACATCGGAGGAATGGTTGAAGAGTCTTGTTGAATATCGACTGTATACATGGACTCAGCTTCTTCTTTCTCATCACCTTGCTTAAGAGACTCTGTGTCTGTGGGTTTGTCATTTAAGAATTGGTCACCGAAAGACAAGTCTGTATCTAGGTTTTTCAATGAGGATAGAGAACCAGTAGACATGTTCGGTTCTTCCATGTGCATGTGTTCATCAGATCTTGAATCAAGGTTCTTATGTGAGTCTTTTAGCAATTCTTCTTCATCATTCTTATCTGATTGGGTATCACTTGATGCAAGTGTATCTTCCTGTGTTTCGGATACCTCCTTTTCAGTTCCAGTTGGTTTCTGAGCTGAAGATGATTCAATGCTTCTTTTCTTCAGCTCAAATTGGTTGGTTGTTCTTGATGGTGAAGATGAGATGGTCAGAAGCATGTGAGCAGCTTGTTCAGCTTCTGCACCAACAATCCCTTTCCCTTTGTTTTGTGTGATTAAGGTTGTTTGTCGTGGCATTGGCTCAGGTTCTCTTAACACAACACCTCCAACTGGTGGTCTCATATTCATGCTTTCCAGGCTTTGTTCTATCCCCTGTTGTAACGCAGCATCGTCTTCATCTATCAATCGCCTGTCTCCTGTTGTAACGCAACACCTCCAACTGGTGATTAAGGTTGTTTGACGTTGTTTGACGTGGCATTGGCTCAGGTTCTCTTAACACAAAACCTCCAACTGGTGGTCTCATATTCATGCTTTCCAGGCTTTGTTCTATCCCCTGTTGTAACGCAGCATCGTCTTCATCTATCAATCGCCTGTCTCCTGTTGAAATCTCGGTTTCTTCAACATTCCCCTTTCCGGTATCTTTCCTTCTCCTTTTTTCATATCGGGTGGAGATTGAACAGATACAGAGGTGTCAAGTCTCTTCTTCCTCTTGGGAAGACTTGAGTAGGTGGCCTTAGATTGTTTAGATTGAGATGAAGTGGTTTGGGAAATGTCTTCAGTGGAAGTGCCAGAGGCCATCTTTAAGTATCTTTTGAAATAATCAACTTTCTTGATTCGATCAGTGAGTAAAGCTTCAGGAATTGCCATGCCAAAGATCACTTTATTTGTACCTTTGGCAACATATTTCAAGTTACCAAGCAGAAATTCACTGCTTGCCTCATGTACAACTGCTTCAGTTCTTGGATTGAATTGATGTTTCTGCTACAAGTGCTGGATGATTAGCTTAGAGAACCGAATGCTAGGAATCACCCTTTTGTTGTCGCCTTTCCTTCCTTTTACTTGATTTAAGAAGTTTTCTCTATCGGTGATGAATGTATCCATGGCCAATGAGAGTTCTTCCCAAATGCGTTCGGCAAAGTCAATGTTTCTTTGCTTGACAATTCCCCACAAAACTTGTAACATTGGAGCCCTTATTCTATCGAATCCTGATGTTTTCCCGGTTAAGCATAAGTTGAGGACTGTGGCAATGGCTCTCCAGGGTTGATGCATGTCATTGGTAATTACAGACGATACCCGTGTAAGCTTTGTAGGGTAACCCAGTTCTTCCACAAAGTTCATTAATTCTTCATTATTAGGGGGTGGTACAAACAGATTAGTGGGATCTCTAGGTGTGATTCCAAGTGTCTCCCTAAGGGTTTCAGTGTCAAACTCATACCATTGGGCATCCAGCTTGCAGGTGTATTTTGCAGTGATCTTGTTACATGTAACAGTATTCCAGAACTGTTGTAAATAAACGGTAGGGATATTGCACCTCATGGTTAGGGCACCAAAGAAGTTGGTGTTCTTAAGGATATCAATGGTGATTCGATAGATAGGGTTTGGTTGATGTCTGTTTACATCCAAGTAGCAGTTGCTCTTAGCTATATCAACCCATTCATTATGAGGAAGGAGTTCCTCATCAGTAAGCACATCTGGTGGAGTATTGGACACTGGGATATCAGACGAAGTAGTATCTGCCATTGTGATTCTGTAAGATATACCCAAGACAACAGTATTGACCAGAAACATGGTTAGGATTTATATAGAGACAGAGTCATTCATCATAACAGTTCCATACAAATCGCATACAAGTATAAGTTGCATGTAAGTTATGACAAATCGCATGTTTTGAAAACAAATCGCAAGAAATACAGCAAAACAGATAAATCGCAAAACTCAGCAAGAGACATCAATTTGCATATGTAAAAACACATGTGGCAAATCGCTCAACACGAATCGCATGCAACAGTAAACTAGATAAATCGCAAAGAGAGTGTATGGAGACAAGCCGCTTAATTTATTGAAACGACAAATCGCATCAATTTTAACAGACATATCGCTTGGCTTAATTGCAACGACAAATCGCATGCAGGATATATTGTAGACAAGTCGCTAGAATGAAATCTTAGGCAAATCGCTACCAGACATTATGAGAGCCAAAATTAACCCAACACATAGAGAACCACTACCATAGAGATTCAACCACTATCAAGACCAAATCAAGTTAATAATGCATAACACCCAACATCCCTACAATGATTATCAGCAACATACATCAAATTCATGATTACTACGCTTAAGACAAGGAACGAAGAACAGCCATAATCGAGCCTAGCATGTGACAGAGTAAAAACAATACATACAAACAATTAACCTATCTAAATGAAACAGCATAAACCAAGCAAACTAGAAATAAATAATCAAACCTAATAAAATATTATAAATCGAGGAACGGGAGGAGTGAATCTGCAAAGGAAATATGTATGTTAGGTCTAACATATGATGAAATGCGTGAGATACACGAGACCAGCGAGATCTAAAATATACCACACAACAATTAAGGCACAAATCGCAAGATTGAATGAGGATGAGAGCGTTTGACCAAGTGTATGACTAGTTAGTTTGAAAACTTTTGACAAAATGACAAGTCGCTCGTTTTAATATTCCAACTTTAACTTATGAGAAGTTGCATAACTGGTCCTTGAACTTATCAAACCCAAATCACAAATCGCATATTTCAGTTATAACACAAATCGCCTATCTTACAGCAAGCACAAGTTGCAATACTTAAGCATATTGTTTTAAAATAAAGTAACATGTAGCAGGCCATAGATTACAGGACACATGTATCACCCATGCAGAGACCCAAACAATACCTCCCCCTCAATCAATGTCACGATTTAAGGTTATGTGAACATTGATTGAACTGCAATTACCCGTTGTAAAATAGAGTATATCTTCTGTTCGAACTTCATCTAAGGACCCGTATCATTATTGAATGACATTTCTAGGACCGTAGATGTTATCAGTAACACAAGATATATCTTTTATTAGAGATTGTGAAAAAAAAATTTGATTTAAATTTTTTTTAATTAATAATTAAAAAAAATGATTTTGATTTAAAAAAAATTGTTTTTTTTTTTTTATAATTTTTAAAAGAAAACTATTTTGTACACTGATTCATGAGAACGAGTCCTGATTCAAGTAGAGCAGGAGTCAAAGTACGGGGTACATCAATTCTGACAAGCTACAATTCCTGAGTGAGCAATCTTCATTTCTGATGGAAACCAAGTCATGATGTTCATGATTGAATTGAGCATTGTACCTGAAAAAGACTGAGAACAATTTGCACTAGAAGCACATGTAGTATTGCAAATAGATGAGTTAGTAACACGAGTAACCTCACTATTGGATGTTGCACAGTGTGATCTAGGAGTGTCATTAATAGAAGTCCCTTTAGGTTCAATATTCTTGAAGAGTTTTCCTGTGGGCATCCACTTAAGGCAAGATCTAGGTATGTAAGCCCGTTTGGATCCAGAAAACTTAAATAATCTACCAGTGGGAATCCATTTGAAACAACTGCTAGTAGATTTGGATGAAACCACTTCCCTGTTTTGAATATTGGTCCTTTTGTAATTAGTTTGTTTCTCAGGGGATTGATCAGTCATTTGATGCTTCTTATAAGAACTAGATGAACTCCTAATATTCATGATCTTAGGGCTTCGAACATTAATCTGGGGATTTTTATTCATCATATCGGAATGAGATAGTGAAGTGACTGGTTTTGACAAAACATTATTCTCATCAACTTGGGAGGCAAGCTTAGATTTTGATAGTTTGAATCTTTCTGTTCTAAAAGCATTGGGCTGCCTAACTACAGTACGTTCTGAGTTGTTTGGCTTTCCCAACGTGGATGGTTTTGCAAACTTAGTGTTCACCCTATTTCCAATAGATTTCCTAAGTTCATTTTTTAAGGCAACAATGGCGAAGCTCTTATCCTAAATTTGGGCTTTGAGGGCATCAATGTCTGCCAACCAGGTTCTGGTTTGATCTAGCAACTTGGAACTGTTCTCTAATAAATTCTTTCTTAAGGACTCATTTTCCCTTAATAAGTTGGACACACAGAGCCAATTCATCATTCCTAGATTTGAGCGTACCACACACCTCATGGTTAGAATTGTTCATCCCAATATGACATTTCTTGTGCAGATCTGAGAGTTGTAATTTCAGATTGCATATGGTTGAATCTTTGTCCTGAATCTGGGTTTTTAAGTGGTTAATTTCAAACAATTCTCGAAATTCTGGGAATTCAGGATCAATGTAAGGTTTTGTAGCAAGAAAACTTTCTTCTCTTTGTTGTATTGCAATTTCCAAGGAAATACAATGTTTTTCAAGAATTGAGTATTTGTGTGAAAGTTCATCATAAACCCCTTTTTCAACCATGTCATTAGTTTTAAAAGTTTTAGATTCAGGCTCAACCAATACACATTTAACAATATCATGTTCAAAGTTAGGATCAAATTGATCAGGTACGTTAGCACATGCATTATGTTGATCAGTTAAGGGTACCTCATTACATGACACCTGTTCATTTGCTGGTGTGGCATCTGTATTCACCTCATGCATAACAAGAGTTACTAAAATGCAAGTTGTTTCAAGCTTTTCTGACTCTGAGCCATTGTCTTCAGTACAGCCGGTTACATCATCCTTTGTTGTATCAGATATTTTGTATTCAGCATCATCAGTTCTTTCAATTGATCCATTACCCGACATATCACAACTTTCACTTAATTTATCATGACACCCATTCAACTCTTTCAAATTATCATTCTCTTGAGCAGCTTCCTTAATGTACACTTCCACACTATTCATAAGTTGGATAAATGTGGTGATGAACTCATGAATTTCCATTCCAGTATGTTTCTTGAAGGAAATTCCAGTCACGTGTTGATCAAAGTCTGCGGAATATTCCCCTTGATAAATGGCTGAAATTGATTGTAGATTACTTGAAGTGCAGCATTAGAATCATCAATTAATACCTTCTGTTTGGTAATTTGAAGCTTCAGTTGTTCTAAATTCAGCAACACGGTTTTTGTCATAGTGGGTAAGTCCTGACGGAAGAGAGCACTGCATGTTCGACTCATAGTAGTGGATAACAGTTGTGTGAGGTGCTGATGAAGTAGTTGAAAGGGCTCAATGTTGCATTCCATTAGCTTTGCATCATGTGTCATTAGCAAGTGTGATTCTTTGTTGATTGACTCTGAATGTGAAGTGTTTTGATCATAATTTACTGAATCAATCATGGTTAAATTTTCTAGGTTGTAAACAGTTTCTTTGTTCTGTGAGGTATTATAAAGTTCGAGCACTTTGGAGATTAAAGGGTCAGTCGAGTAAGACATTGTGTTGAAAGCAAATGACAAGTTTTGATTAGTCTCAAATCGCTTACAGTAACTTACTTTAGGACAAATCGCTCAAATCAAGTCAAATCGCACAGTCAATAAGTCTCTCAAAAGTGACAAGTCTGTTAATACAAATAAGCCGTAAAAACGTTTATTTATATTTTACGATCTTCTAATGTTTTGTCGATAACAAACGGAAAATTATTTTAACGAAACAAATAAAATACGTAAATTGTTTGAACTAATAGTTTCTAACATATTCACATTTTCACATAAAACACTAAAACAAGTATAAGTGATTTTATGATTTAGTAATACATATGTACAACAACTAGTGTTTACATATTTGGATAAAATATACACATCACTAGTATGTAGTATATTGGGTAATATAAATGGGTAGAAACTTAAGCATCACAACCCATTGGGCAAATACATTGAATGTAGTTGGGTACAACCCAAAGCCCATAACCCATGGATCTTGACCCATAACCCATTGCATGACATCATGCTTATATCATACATGGATAATATCCATAACCCATGGATCAACCCATACCCAAATGACCAAGTGCATTGCACTCAAAGATACATTGTATCTAGCCAAAGATCCATGGTTCAACCCATGACCCATAACCAAAATACCCATGGGTAAAAGGGAGCGTCCCACGGATCCCTAGCTTAACGCTAGACGGATCCCTTGTGGAAGGGATCCGTGGGATCCGGGGAACAGTAGGATTTTTCCTCTATAAATAGTGAGCCATTTCTTCATTATTTCTTACCCCTTTCTAACACACTTTCTCCCTGAGTTAAAAACTCACTAACCTCAGATCCAAGAGATCTATGTTTGTAGTTTTGTTTTTGTGTGATCTTTTAGGTTCCTCTTAAAGGCAAGATCACCACCTTTGAAGTCGAGCAAGCTCAAGTCCATGAGTTGCCATGCTTCCTCATCAAGGCTACTGAAGTCTTCTTGTTGATGATTCCTTTCTTTCTTCAAAGAAGTGTAGTGTTTAAGACATTAGTGAAAGATGTCTCAAGTGTCAAGACGAAGATATTAGTGAAGGGTATCTATCGTCTATAGCATAAGCACTTGTGATAGGTGCTTAGAAGTCAAGACAAGAAGCATTAGTGAAAGATGCTTAGAAGTCAAGACTAGAAGCATTAGTGAAAGGTGCTTAGAAGTGAAGACACAAGACATTAGTGAAAGGTGTCTTGTAGATCTAGTCAAAGGCATTAGTGAAAGGTGCCTTAGATGTACATTCGATATGGTGTGTTTCGATGTACAAGATAGACTAGTATTAGATCCAAGGATATGGATATCCTTGATGATGTTGTAAAGGAGTAGATCTCCTTTGGGATTAGTCGTTGGTGTAGTGTGGTAGTAGTTCCTCCATTGCAATGGAACTAGGTGCTTAGCCTAGTACCTAATAAAGGGTAGGCGACGTTGTGAAGGTGCAGTTCACCTTGGAGTGAAAGAACTAGGTACTTAGCCTAGTACCTTATAAAGGGTAGGCGACGTTGTGTAGGTTTGGTTCACCTTGGAGTGAAAGAACCCGGTGGTTAGCCTAGCACCGGAAAAAGGGTAGGCGACGTTGTGAAGGCTTCTCCGCCATAAGGAGATTGGTGTAGTTTTACGAACTCTCGAGTAGGTGACTCGGGGAGTGGAGTATGGCAAGGAAGGTGTCCTTGTAGCCGAACCACTATAAATACTCGCGTTGTGGTTTTGTGCTTCTTACTCTTATCTTTTCATTACATATCTTTATATGCTTGTTTATCAACATCCAATACACACAACCAAATAGATTGACATAAGTCGATCTAAATAGTTTAAAAGGAAGTTTTAATTGGTAAAACTATTCAACCCCCCCTTCTAGTTTTCTACAACTGGCATCAGAGCTTCGTTACCAGGTTTCTTGAATTATATTGTACTTTAAAAACTTGATACGATCCATGGTTAATTGAAAACTACAAAGAAGGTTTTTCATAAAAACAAACACCATGTCTTTTAAAACTATACGTTTGGATGTTGATTTGATAACAACATTTTTTTTTTCATTTAATTGCACTAATCTTCTTTGTCATGTTGATTAGTCAAAGCTCATACCCACCAAGCTTTAGGAGTCGCTTGGTAACAAGAATACCTTCCTTTAGAAGGTATCTTAAACGCAAAGGAGCAATAGTCTAAGTGACATTTGCTGTGTCATTTGTAAAGACATTCCTAAGTGCGCTTGATGTATGATTTTCTTTTTACTTTGCTTGATAATTAAGTATACCTATTTAGGTATTTATATGATTATCTTTTGTGCAATTACATGTTTTACATGAAGCTTCATTAGGAAGCCTTTTTCTCACATACGTGTTTTATTTCTCGTCTAAAGTCGTGGTATATAAAACTTATATTTTGTTTCTTTTAATCCAATAATAAAACAAAACACGAATTTCAAAAATTCCTCCTTCCCTATAAATAACCCCACCGTCGACCACTCTACCAAACCCTCACTATTTCAAATTTTCCAATTTCAAAAATTTCCTCTCATTCAAAAATTTCATCTTCCTCCTCAACCGAAACCTAGAAGATTCGTCATCAACATGGTTTACATCGCACTCGTGCTCATCGCCTTAACACTCATTGCACTTGTGTTCCCTATGATGAAGTTCACATATGGAGACATTTACTTTGTGTTGTTAATCTACATTGGGATCATATACCCAATCCTTTGTATCATCCTTAGTATTGAAATGCAATATTACTAATAATCTAGTTATCTAGGTTATTATTATCATAATGTGTTTGTCATTTCTTTTGTTTTATTTGTTTCTTTTTCTTTCGTGATACATTAAAAGTCATGTATGCATGTTAAAAGAAAATGTAGGTTAAAACATATATCTTGGTATAAAACTATGAGATCTAAAAACCTATGCGTTTTCATATAATCTGGTTCTGTAAATACAGATCTACGGATCCCGGAAGTTATACTAGCCGGATCCTTTTTGAAAAGGAACCGTGGGATCCGTCCTACTGGAAAACAGTTTTTTTTTTCATGCAAATTAAAAACCACTATCCTTCTAAATGTAATAATCCACTAGAAAGTCAAAACCTTGAGTGAGTTAAAGTGTTAAATACCATTGTTAATAAAAATCTAGTAAAAACATTAGATAATCATAGGTTGACCACAAACATCTCCTTTTATTAACTTATCATTTCTATAGGTTCAACTATGACGCATGAATATGAGTTTGATTTTTCACTCACTAGCGTCTATACTCCGAACATCTCTCTCGAACCCAACACACCTGGCAATCATGTCCGTGGGTTCAATAGTCTCGAAAACCGTCACTTCCACGAAGGACGTATTGTAGACACCTCTCTACAATTCGAAGAAGGTATCAATACCTCCTTCCGAGCCATAGGACTAGAATGTCTTCTTGAAATCAACGAGAAGATATGTCCAAGGTTCATAATGGAATTCTTCCGTCAAGTCGAACTCGTTCGTAACGAGGATCGCTCTCTATCTCTTTGGTTTTATATCAAAAACCAAAAGTTTACTCTAACCCGTGGGCATTTTGATCACATCCTCCAGATTCCAAATCATGGACAATGTGCCTTCACCGAAGATTGGTCTCTTGATTCTCTCTTCAACTTTCGTGGAGAAAATAGTCCATATTGTTCACACATACCCTCTCCGGAAGATTTAAATCGCATAATATGCAAACCTCGACCATATTACTCCGATCCAAACATTATCTTTACAAGGGATATCCGAGAAGAGTACAAGCCTCTTGCACTCATCCTACGTGAAAATGTTTGGAGCCTTAGGGGAAATCGAGAAATTCTTCCCGCTTGTTGTGCTCACATGTTGTATTGTTTGCTAACACAACAACCATACAATCTCACCTACTTCTTCGCAAGGCGAATTGCAAATCTTCAAGGCTCCAAGAATAAACTCATCCCTTATGGAATGTTCTTGACACGCCTCTATCATAATGTTATGCACTTCCATCCTCAATTTCAAAGTCCGTTGTACGTACTTGTGAACAAGATGATGGAACCGCTAAACATATCTCTCATGAAGACTTTCTTCATTCTTGATTCCACCAACACTCATCAATCACGTAATGATCCTCCTAGCGAAAACACTCAAGAAACCTAGTAGTATTTCAAAATAGGATCAATTCTCTTGTACTCGTGCTTTATCAATGTAATCCTATTTCCTTCATGAAATAAAAACATATTACATTTGATATCTTAGTGTTAGAACCCCTCTAAACCAACCTTGGAATATAATGCATTGTCAAGATCATTGCATACCTTTAGTAAAGGTTCTGCTGAGCAGATGGACGGATCCCAAAGTTTGTGCTAGACGGATCCCTTCACTTAGGGAACCGTGGGATCCGGCAAATAGAAAATGCAATTGCAAGCATTATATTTCAAACATATCCTTAGAACACCTCACACTAAGATAAACATAGTATCTTAAGGCAAATTAAGTCCTTATCAAGATAGGTTGATCTTTCCTACTCACACATAACTCACCTAGATCACACTCTAAGATGCTTGTAGATCTACCGTTTCATTTTTAATCCATTACTCTTCCGCTCTCAAACTCACACTTCATTTTTTACTTGATCCCTCACATCTAGTCTTCAAAATCCTCCGATTATGGCAAAATTGATCATAAATCATTCTTACCTCAAAATTGATCAAAGTTGATCAAATTATAGTTTTCCCATCTCAAAGCTTCTAGGATATTTTCCAAAACACTATCCTAAATCACAAACTGATCTCTAGGATCACTTAGCTTCAATTGACACTCTCATTTTTAGTGTCATCCTTGCTCATCCATTGGTACTCTTGAAAGTTCCAAATCCCTCCATAAAAGACAATCATTAGCTACATCATTCATTACCTTCAAGTACTTAAGCACCCCTTCATTTAAAACACTTAGGAGGACTGAAACACTCAATATGTTATAGGTCTTAGATCTTAGAAACATCATTTCCACTCTTTCATAACTGCTGAAAGCCGGATCCCTAGGATTAGCCTAGACGGATCCCTCTGAGGAGGGAACCGTGGGATCCGGATGACAGTTTAAGTCAAATCTTGCTAAAACAATCATTTCAACTCATATTCCTAACTCAAACACTCCATCTCATCTTAAATGAGTTCCTAGATCAGTGTAAACTCTGTAGTTGACTCTTGTGCATGTTAATCATCACATTCAAATGAATCCTAATGGCTTAACGCTTAAATGCACTTGCCAAATCTCTTGGTTTATAAACCACTTTGTTAGGAGCTCCATAGTCATCACCTTCTTCCTAATTTTCAGCACTTTAGAAACCCTTGAAAATCTCTTGAAATCATCTCATCATGAGGAAAACCCCAAGTAGTAACTTATCCACCAAAGAACCACCCATGAAAAAGGCGCGTGTTATACACGAAATCTCTTCAACCGAATCATCTCCGGTCAAGCCAACAAATGATAGGATCCTTCCTCATCCAATCAAACCAATTCCTAAAAGGATAGTACCCACAAAACTACCAATGCCAAACACCACCATACCTTCTAGGCCTAACAATATAATCTCCACTAAACCATCACCATTGGTTCCTAGAGCTATTTCATTTACATCCCCACTATCATCACCACACCTCTACAATTTAGAGGAATTGCCTCCTAGGCCGTCTCATCCGCTTCCGCCGACAACATTTTCCTCATTAGGAGGAATAATGGTACAAAATCAAGGTGTTGAGTCAACACTTGGCCCGGCTTCTTTTTCGCCATTTCCATCATATAATCCCATTTGGATTATGAGAAATCATCAAAGTCAACCACCCGACCATATGGAAGTTGACACTTCTCTACCACCACCATCATTCTTGGTCGAGCCATTCTCAAATGCGCCTCCACCAATCCCTCCATCGTTTGAAGCTCCACAAGCCGCTTCACTTGATCCCTCGCATCAAGCCATTTCATTTCTTCCACCACCACTACCTAGCCATGACAAAGATTGCTATCATTGTCAACATGTTGAAAGTTTGATACATGAAATACGAGAAGACCAACGTTTCATGTTCTATCATCTCCTCGAACGTTTTGACGAGATTAAACCTAAACAAAACTTGAGCTAGAAGATTTTAGTGGTGTCCTAGCATCAAGCGATAGTTGGTTTAGAAATTCCTAGTCATGTATTTTCTTATTTTCTTAGTTTTTAGAGTCATGTATATCATAACTTTAGTTTTATTAAATGGAATTACATGCTACTTGCTATTTTTCTGAGCATATGATTACTTTGTATTCATATCTCATTTTTGTGATAACATTACTTGTTATATCACCTTTGCTGAAATTAATCAGCTAATACGGATCCCTCAGAATTGCCTAGACGGATCCCTACTAGGAGGGAACCGTGGGATCCGTTAGACAGAAAGCTATTTTCTACTAACTTGGACCACATTTGTAGGAAATTGTGAATTATACTTGCTTTCTAACCTTTGTTTTGTAGTTATTCAATTCACACATGAAGACTTTGACATCCTAAAGCTAGGGAGAGCTTTATGTCAAAGCAATACATTGCAAATTACTTGCAATACTAGGCTTACATTTCGTAACATCCCCTTGCATAATTGCAATCATCAAGGGGGAGCACATTCGTCACTTAGACGAAATCTTTTGCAAACTTACTTGCAAACAAAACTAGATTAGTATCACTTTCTTGACGCCCTTACATAGGGATGGACTCGTCAAGGGGGAGTAAAGACGAGATCCTTTCCCATTACTTGCTCTCTATTTCTTTTTATTTTTATTTCTTTCACATGTTTTTCTTAAAAACGATGTGTTGCTTTCTTTCAAACACTTTTTGTTTTGACAAAAAGGGGGAGAAGAAAGTAAAAACTACAAATTCAAACTTTTATGAATTTTAGCTTTTCCTTAAAATAATTTATGTTTTGTCATCAACAAAAAGGGGGAGATTGTTAATACAAATAAGCCGTAAAAACGTTTATTTATATTTTACGATCTTCTAATGTTTTGTCGATAACAAACGTAAAATCATTTTAACGAAACAAATAAAATACGTAAATTGTTTGAACTAATAGTTTCTAACATATTCACATTTTCACATAAAACACTAAAACAAGTATAAGTGATTTTATGATTTAGTAATACATATGTACAACAACTAGTGTTTACATATTTGGATAAAATATACACATCACTAGTATGTAGTATATTGGGTAATATAAATGGGTAGAAACTTAAGCATCACAACCCATTGGGCAAATACATTGAATGTAGTTGGGTACAACCCAAAGCCCATAACCCATGGATCTTGACCCATAACCCATTGCATGACATCATGCTTATATCATACATGGATAATATCCATAACCCATGGATCAACCCATACCCAAATGACCAAGTGCATTGCACTCAAAGATACATTGTATCTAGCCAAAGATCCATGGTTCAACCCATGACCCATAACCAAAATACCCATGGGTAAAAGGGAGCGTCCCACGGATCCCTAGCTTAACGCTAGACGGATCCCTTGTGGAAGGGATCCGTGGGATCCGGGGAACAGTAGGATTTTTCCTCTATAAATAGTGAGCCATTTCTTCATTATTTCTTACCCCTTTCTAACACACTTTCTCCCTGAGTTAAAAACTCACTAACCTCAGATCCAAGAGATCTATGTTTGTAGTTTTGTTTTTGTGTGATCTTTTAGGTTCCTCTTAAAGGCAAGATCACCACCTTTGAAGTCGAGCAAGCTCAAGTCCATGAGTTGCCATGCTTCCTCATCATCAAGGCTACTGAAGTCTTCTTGTTGATGATTCCTTTCTTTCTTCAAAGAAGTGTAGTGTTTAAGACATTAGTGAAAGATGTCTCAAGTGTCAAGACGAAGATATTAGTGAAGGGTATCTATCGTCTATAGCATAAGCACTTGTGATAGGTGCTTAGAAGTCAAGACAAGAAGCATTAGTGAAAGATGCTTAGAAGTCAAGACTAGAAGCATTAGTGAAAGGTGCTTAGAAGTGAAGACACAAGACATTAGTGAAAGGTGTCTTGTAGATCTAGTCAAAGGCATTAGTGAAAGGTGCCTTAGATGTACATTCGATATGGTGTGTTTCGATGTACAAGATAGACTAGTATTAGATCCAAGGATATGGATATCCTTGATGATGTTGTAAAGGAGTAGATCTCCTTTGGGATTAGTCGTTGGTGTAGTGTGGTAGTAGTTCCTCCATTGCAATGGAACTAGGTGCTTAGCCTAGTACCTAATAAAGGGTAGGCGACGTTGTGAAGGTGTAGTTCACCTTGGAGTGAAAGAACTAGGTACTTAGCCTAGTACCTTATAAAGGGTAGGCGACGTTGTGTAGGTTTGGTTCACCTTGGAGTGAAAGAACCCGGTGGTTAGCCTAGCACCGGAAAAAGGGTAGGCGACGTTGTGAAGGCTTCTCCGCCATAAGGAGATTCGTGTAGTGTTACGAACTCTCGAGTAGGTGACTCGGGGAGTGGAGTATGGCAAGGAAGGTGTCCTTGTAGCCGAACCACTATAAATACTCGCGTTGTGGTTTTGTGCTTCTTACTCTTATCTTTTCATTACATATCTTTATATGCTTGTTTATCAACATCCAACACACACAACCAAATAGATTGACATAAGTCGATCTAAATAGTTTAAAAGGAAGTTTTAATTGGTAAAACTATTCAACCCCCCCCCCTTCTAGTTTTCCACAAAGTCGCATATACTACCAAATCGCTTAAATCACAACAAGTCGCTTGATCAAGACAAATCGCTTAACCAAGATAAATCGCTTAAGCTTACAACTCGCTTCAATAAGCAATTCGCTGAAAAGTGACAAGTCACTACTCCGAATAAATCGCACAAGTACACCCACTAACCGGGCAAATCGCTTAAATAAGTGATTTGAAACTGACACAAATCGCTTCTAAAAGAGGGACAAATCGCTCACTTGAAACAGTTTACCGAGAGACAAATCGCTTCAATGAACACAAACAAAACACCACTTTTTAATCCAAAAACTATCCAACCACAGTGATTCAAGCCTTCCAAATTACAACCTAAACACATATGATGATCCTAAACACAAAAGTACTATCAAAATCCAAACTTTAACACAAGAAATTGTCCAAATGATGCAAAAACCACTCAACTTTTTCAAACCCAAAAACCAATAAAAACCACTAGAAATCCAAGAATATGTAAGAGAGATGATCAAACCTTGGCTCTTGATACCATTTGTAACATATTGGATTTCACAAACACACAAACAATCACAAATGTGGGCGTAAAATTATATGGTTTAAGAGAGAGAAAGTGGGATATTCTAGTAAGAGGGTATTTATAGGTTACAAACTAAACGACCTCCTGACGGCATGTGGATCAGGTATACAGTGGGTAAAGACCCGTCCTTCCTCCACGGTGTTGCACTAAACTAATCTACGCTACAAACTAACTAATTAACTACTGAATAACATAAATAACGACACGTCTACGATCTAACTTATGCTAGATCATAATTGGGGTGACCGACACTTTAACATGGAATTTCCAATTCCTAACAGTACCTTTTTGTAAACACTTAATTTTTTTTTATTTTCTTTTTGTAAAACTGAATAAGCTAACTCAAATAAGCAGAAGTAAACTAAAAATATTTTTGTCTTTTTGTTTTTAAGCTAGAAAAACAAAGTTGAAAAGTTGAAATTAAGCTAAACCAAAAACAACTCAATTGATGGTGTTCTAAAAGCTATATTAAGCTGGAAATAAAACTCTAATAAGCTACTAGCACCTAGACCTACTCTAATAAGCCAAATGACCAGAATTAAGCACAAATTAAAGCCTGATAAGTTGAATAACCAATAAGAACTAACTGCAAGAAGCAAATCCAAACAGCCTGAGTAGCAGTTTACAAGCTAATGCACAAGTTGTAAGTCTATAAGCTATGGGTATACTAAGGCAAATAAGCAATAACAAGCATTCAAGGAACATATGCACCAAGTTTTATACTAATATGAGATTATTATAGCTTATTATGAGCTTATGAAATGAGTGCTTGTTGGACAACTGAAAACTACACACAGAAAATCAGCCTGAGGAGGCTATTTTAAGCACAATATAAGTAGTTCAAATGAGTACTAAATACTATTACAACCTAAAACATATCAACTTGAGCAATCAAACAACTAAAAAAAATCAATTTAAAGCACCTTAAGAACTCAAATAAGCACTCATTTTAAGCTGTGAAAAAGGGAACTAGCCACTGCACCAGTGTAAACTGGTGCTAGCTGTTTTCAAGATCAAAATTTAGCACTCAAATGTAAAAGCTAATCCAAAGAAACTTCAAAAATACTGAGCTTGGCTTCCAAATAATAGATAAACCACTTTTTGAACTTGAAATACTTATTAATAAGCTACAATGAGATCTGATGTTAAGCTAGACAGATGGATTTTTTTTGAACTTTTTGATTTTATGAAAATTTGAGTAAACTTCAAATTGACTTAAAACCTTTAAAAAGTTACTCAAATAGACTCAGACTTTGTTTAATACTACTTAAGACTCAAAATGATACAAAGTTATGACTCAAAATGTCTTTTAACTATAAAAGCTATACTAACTGACTTAAAAGCTTGTATATAACAGATTATTACTCAAATATCTCAAATCTATTCTAACTTACTTAAAACTACTTGTAATTAACTCAATTAACCCTATATAAACTAGATCTAATGCATCCAAGTGATCACAATTGGTAAAACAGACTTATGACTCAAAAATAAACTAATGCCAAACATTCCTTTAAAATATCAGTATTGAGATTAGAGGTTATTTATTCCACAATACCAACTGATATCAACTTCTCATGACTTAATTAACTAATTTGACTATATGAAAACAGAGAGTACCACAAAATAAGCAAATAATAAGCTAATAAGACTATGACAATTTTTTTAGCTTTTATGAGTTTTATGATGAAAATGAGAACAAATGCAAAACAAACAGACACATAAGCAACTAATGGACAAATAAAACAGTTATAAGCAATCAAACAACTAATAAGCTACTAATAAGCAATAAAGTACTAAAGTGCTTAAAAATAAGGTAAAACTTACAAACACCCTTGCTCAAAACAGCGCCAAAATACAATCTACAAGCTCTAACTTGTATAAAACAAGCTGATAAAAGCTATAAGCCTTTCCTTTATTGGCTTATCATCCACAAAACTGCTTATTTGACTTTTGTTTGACTTTTATTGACTGTTTTGAAAATTTGAAATTAAGACAGGACTTAACAATAAAGAGCTCACAAAAAGCTAGAAAGCTTTTATGAGCTTATGTTTAAGCTGTAGAGAGCTTATAAACAGCTTATATAAGCTTATTTAATCATTTATGAGCAATAATGAAAACATAAATTGTAAATGAACAATTGAACTGAACCAAACTTTAAATTTTATAAATAACAAAAGTGGATTACAATGATTAATAAACTAAAATTAAAATGACATTTAACTAAAACTACAATGAAAGAAACTTTGACATAATAACGACCCCTAAATTCTAATGCTAGAACTAGTGATATGAGGGGGTATTTATAGCTGATGGGAGAAGCTCATTAGGGTTTCTGAGAAGCTCCTGGAATCTCATCTTGACCCTTGAATCATCTCATCAATCATTTGCTCTATTCTTGGTCGTTTGATCAAGCTATGACGCGTTCCATCCAATGAGAGGCCTCTATTCTGCCAGCGTGGCCATGTGGCAGCACATGTCAGAAGTTTTAAATCTTCTAGAAGCAATTGATGAGGTCATGATGGGTAATTTTGGTGGACGGGTGAAAGGGTGAATTGGGGGTGGTTATTTTAGGCGGGAGGGAAGGGAAGAGTAATTCTTTTACTCTGGTTTGACCAATGGGTAAGTGGTTTGACTTGGGTTGGGAACGAGTATTAATCCGGGTAAAAGGGAAATGGGTAACCGGGTGGATTGTTGGGTTTGTGAGGTAAATGGACTGGATTAGGTTTTGATTTGGTTTTGCACTTATTAACCGGATGAATGTAAATGGTTTAGGTTTCATGATTTATGTTAGGATAGTTAACATAGTTAACTAGGTTTAGGGTTTAGGGACTAACTTTGCCAAATTGGCAAAGTTAGTTATAGGGACCTAAGATGTAATTTTGGGTAAGGTTGAGGGTGTAAAGAGTAATTATGGTAAAGTAGAGGGTGTAAAGTGTAATTATGAGCAATCATGATCCAAGATCCGTAAATGTAGAAAATTGCTTCCCTGGCTCCGGCTTTCACTCTCTTTTCTTTCTCGTGCTCGTTTTTCTTTTGTTTTGTCTTTTTTTTGTCCGTTTGTCATATCCGTAACCTGCACATGCATAAACTCAAAAACACAAAGATATTAAGCATTAATGGTTAGTTTTTGGTCTATTTGGTCCGTTTTGGTGAAAGGGTGAATTGGGGGAGACAGTTAAAAAGGCGGGAGTGATTTTTTGTTCTTTTTATTATCCAGGTTTGACCTTTTGACCTGGGTTTGGGTTGGGATTGGATACTGGTTGTGGACCGGTTTAGAGGTGAAGTGATTTGAGCTAGTACATGGACTTGGGTTATTTTATTAAAACCGGGTAAATGGATTAAAATGGGTAATTGGAAATTCAAGTTAACTAAATTAACTTAGTTAACTTTTAGGGACTTGTTTTGCAAATCACTTTGGACTAAGTTTACAAAAGTGATTCAAGGGACAAAATGTGTAACTTGGGCAAAGATGAGGGTGTATAGTGTAATATGAGCTAAGATGAGGGTGTGAATTGTAAACTTGAGCAACTATGATCCAAGATCCGTAAATGTAAAAAATTGCTTCCCCGGCTCTGGCTTTTACTCTCTTTTCTTTCTCGTGCTCGTTTTTCTTATGTTTTGTCTCTTCTTTGTCCGTTTTGTCATATCCATAACCTGCACATGCATAAACTCGAAAACACAAAGATATTAAGCATTAATGGTTGGTTTTGGTCTATTTGGTCCGTTTTGATAAAGAAAACGGAATATGTTTTCACATATACCAGGAATTTAGGTTAGGTTTAGGGATTAAATTGGTTATGAATCATTTTGTTGAGTCAAACGAGATATAAACATTGATCAATGCCCGCCAAACCTGAAAAGGCATAAATACCCTTCATGTGTTGGTCACATAGCCAATTAAACGGTCAAACAAACAGAAATTTTGGTTAAATTTAGTCAAGGGACCAAAACAGTTATGGGTCACAATCACAAAGACAAGATCCGTTAAAAAAAAATAAAAGGACTAAACCCATTAAACTCGACAGACCCCAAGGACAATTTTTGAAATTAATTCAAAGTAAAATGAAGAGTTAGTTTTTACTCGATACTTTCTTTGCAATCAAGAACCTAGCCGCACCGAAACCATTCATCGCAACCCTAATAATAGTCTACACATACATAACGCACTTGTTCATCATCACTTTTCGTCTTAATTATTATACTTCCACCATTTATAAATCAACCAACTGATCTCTATTAATTCACACTTCTCCATCATCCTCATCACAAATTCACAAATCCAAGTAAGCTATCCATACACAAGTTTATACTATTTTTTTATTTATTTTCAAATATAATATTGTTATTTAGATTTGATTTGATATAATCGAATACGAACCTTGTATACACAACTCAAAACTGCTTATTTTGTGCTAACATAAGCAAACTGCTTATATAAGTAGAAAAATAAGCAGTCAAAATCTATGCTTTATTTATTGCTTATTTAGTTTCCCGTCAAATAATAACTGATATATGCTTATTCTGCCTTAAAATAAGCAGATTGGATGATCCAAACGTATGAAACTGCTTATCTGCTTAAAATTAAGCACAAAAGCAGAAACGATAAGCTTTATTTTTTGTTTTTTATAGGTTATTATAAATTCTTAATCAATTTATTTTGTGTTTTTAGGGATTGAAGGTGTGCTGAGTTTGTAAATGGGGAAAAAGAAGACTGCGGTGCGTGAGGGTGAGGGTGGTGCTATAGGCAAGTCTAGAAAGAAAGATGTAGTGATTGATGATGACGAGTACGGTATTGGAATCGATTTGCCCGAGGATAATAGTAATAAATCAGTTCAGGAAGAGGATAATGTTGCACCGGTTTTCGGTGGTAAGAAAAAAGGCAAGAAAGGTAAGAATTCGAAGAAGAATAACGATGATGATGAGGCGGAGGATGGTGAGGAGGATAAAGAGGTTGAGGTGAAGAAGCCGAAGGCGAAGGGGAAAAAAGGTGGGAATTCGTTTGGTGCCTCGGCTTTTGCGTTGCTTGGTGATGACGATGAAGATGTTGATGAGACGTCTGTTGTTACTAAGGATGATGATGAGGAGGACAGTGAGGATGAGGATACGAGTGTTGTGTTTAGTGGGAAGAAGAAGTCGTCAAAGTCGAAAAAAGGTGGTAGTTTGTTTACTGGTTCAGCATTTGATGCAATTGGTGACGATGATGATGTTGATAATGATGATGATGATGATGAGGATGCAGAGGATGAGCCTGTTATATCTTTTACGGGGAAGAAGAAATCATCAAAGTCCAAGAAAACGAGTGGCAGTGTATTTGCGGCACTTGATGAGGAGGAGAATGATAAAGAAAGTGAAGAAGATGATGAGCCTGTTATTTCTTTTACAGGAAAGAAGAAGTCTAGCAAATCGTCAAAGAAGAAAAACACGGACGTTGAAGAAGATGTTTCTGTTTCGGGTTTGAGTCTTGATGATGGTGATGAAGTTGTGTCGTTTTCTGGTAAAAAGAAACCGTCTAAGAAGAAAAACAGTAGCCCAGTTAATGCGGTTGATGAACCTGAACAGCCTACTACGAGTGTTACTACTAAAGAAGCTGATATCCCAGAACCTTCTAAGAATAAAAAGAAGAAAAAGAAGGGTGGAAGAACAGCCCAAGAAGAGGACGATCTTGATAAAATTCTTGCGGAACTTGGTGCAGCTCCTGCTCCTGTTCCCGCTTCTGCTCCACCGTCTGCTGCAACCATAGAACCAGTACAGGCTGAAAAGGTTGAACCACAGGGGGAATCAGCCACGGTGGCGGATGAAAGTGGTGAAAAGGACGAGACTGAAGGTGTCGTCGAGTCTGCAGCAGCGAAAAAGAAGAAAAAGAAGAAGGAAAAGGAAAAAGAAAAGAAGGCTGCTGGAGCGAAGGCAGCTGCTGAAGCGGAAGAAAAACCGGTACTGGGGAAAAAGGTTCCGAAACATGTCAGAGAGATGCAAGAGAAACTTGCAAGGCAAAAGGAGGCGGAGGAAAGAATGAAAAGGGAAGAAGAGGAGAAGCTAAGGAAGGAAGAAGAGGAGCGTTTAAGGCTAGAAGAACTTGAAAGAATCGCGGAAGAGAAAAAACGTATAAAGAAAGAAAAAGAAAAAGAAAAGAGAGCACAGAAGAAGAAAGACGGGACATTGCTGACAGCTAAGCAAAGAGCCGAAGCTCAACGATTGGAATCAGTGAGAAATCAAATTCTTGAAAAAGCTGGTGGTTTACTTCCACCGGCTGGTGATACTAATACTGCACGCACAAAACGACCCAAGTACGACTCAAAGAAAAAGCCACATCAGCACGCCAATGGAAAAGCCCCTTCCACAGTGGACACCCAGGAAGATTCTGTTTCTGAGTTGGGATCTGTAGATGCTGACAAGGCTGATGACGTGGAAATGGAAAACATTGAGGAGAAAACCGAGGCTCCTGTAGTTGAAGAGAACGGGAACAAAGAAGAGGACGAGACAGAGGATGAATGGGATGCAAAGAGTTGGGACGACGCTGATCTTAAATTGCCAGTTATAAGCTCATTTGCTGAAGAGGAGGAAGTTGCTAAACCTGAATCTAAACTTACATATGCTCCCGAACCTAAACTCAAGGAGGTTAAGAATGTTCCTCAAGTAACCAAGGAAGTCAAACAAAATGTCGTGAGTAAAGAAAGTCAACCTGCAGTCGTCGTTGCAAACAAAGGTAAGGGTAAAAAGAAAGAGAAGGAGGAGGAGGAAGAAGAAGGTGAAAAGACGCTCCGGTCACCAATCTGCTGCATTATGGGTCATGTCGATACTGGGAAAACCAAATTACTTGATTGTATTCGGAGGACTAATGTTCAGGAAGGTGAGGCTGGAGGAATCACCCAACAAATTGGTGCTACATACATTCCGGCTGAGAACATTCGGGAACGAACAAAAGAGTTGAAAGCTGATGCGAAGCTCAATGTCCCTGGTTTATTGGTTATCGATACACCTGGACACGAGTCCTTCAAAAATTTAAGGTCTCGTGGTTCTGGTTTATGTGATATCGCCATTTTGGTCGTTGACATTATGCATGGGTTGGAACCACAGACAATCGAGTCACTAAATTTGTTGAGAATGAGGAATACAGAGTTTATTGTGGCCTTAAATAAGGTGAGCTGGTTTTATTACTCCATGAACTTTACTCAGTTGTTATGTTACTACTCTTGTCTGATTTTATTTACAATGTTATTGTTGGATCCATAGGTCGACAGATTATACGGGTGGAAAACATGCCGAAACGCACCAATCGGGAAGGCAATGAAGCTACAGTCTAAGGATGTTCAACTTGAGTTTGATCATAGGGTCACTCACGTCAGTGCCCACATCTTTTTGCTACTATCTATTTAACAATTAAAGCAAAGTTTCAGTTTTGTTTTCTAACCGTATATTTCGTGATTCATGCTTTGCAACTTCAGGTTATCACACAATTTAAGGAGCAAGGATTGAATACTGAACTGTACAACAAGAACAAAGACATGGGTGAAACTTATAGTATTGTACCTACTAGTGCTATTAGGTAATTATCTTTTCTGCGATTGAATGCAACATACACGCCATTTGAATACTGCTAAAGACTCGTGATTATTTTGGGTGAACAGTGGTGAAGGCATACCCGAAATGTTATTGCTACTTGTCCAGTGGGCTCAGAAGACGATGGTTAAGAAACTTACATATAGCAGTAAAATTGAGGTATATATTTATTCCATCTTGTTTCTCTTCTGTGAAAGGGTAACAGTTTCTGATTACTGTTCTATTTACTATGGGGATGTCTCAGTGTACGGTATTGGAGGTTAAAGTCATAGAAGGTCTTGGAACAACCATCGACGTGGTATTGGTTAATGGGGTGCTTCACGAAGGAGATGAGATTGTAGTTTGTGGCTTTCAGGTAAGAATAAGTGCTTTGTTGCCGTGTTTAAGTTGCTATTATGTTCTCTCTTGCTTAACAGACATGCATGTGCAGGGACCAATACATACTACAATCCGGTCGTTGCTGACTCCCCATCCAATGAAGGAACTCCGAGTAAAGGTGAGATCATGGAAATTCTTTCTAGATAAATATTCTGTTTGAATTTAAATTCACTTTGGTGTTTGTGTAGAGATAATCTGAATGTTTGCACAAGTATCTATACCCATCTTATCTCAAGTTATTATTATTTTGGAGCATTGACTTTCTACATTTAACCACATTTTGATGTATGTTGATATGATAAAGGGTTTTTGAGTTAAAATTTCTAATTATGACTTAATATAGTTGACATCTCACAGCTCAAAGCTCCAGCTAGTTTTTCCAGGCATATCCTATATATAAAATAAGAAACTATTTGCCATTGCATCTGGTTTCATCTGCCAGCATACATAGCTTATGACCAGTTTATTCTTTATTTCAGGGAGCCTACATTCATCACAAGGAAATCAAAGCTGCACAAGGGATCAAAATTACTGCTCAGGTAATGATTAATAAGGCAACAGTTTTATTTGTTACTGGTATTAACATCTTTGTTGTGTTGAGCAGAATCTTGAGCATGCAGTGGCAGGGACCTCCCTATATGTGGTAGGGGAGAACGATGATGTGGAAGAGAAAAAGGAATTAGTCATGGACGATATGAGGAACGTAATGAGCAGGATTGATAAAAGTGGTGAAGGAGTTTATGTTCAAGCATCTACTCTTGGATCATTGGAGGCATTGTTAGAGTTTTTAAAGACTCCAGCAGTAAACATACCTGTTAGTGGTATAGGTATAGGTCCGGTACATAAAAAGGATGTCATGAAGGCTAGCGTCATGCTAGAAAAGAAGAAGGAGTATGCCACAATCTTGGCTTTTGATGTCAAAGTGACACCGGAAGCCCGGGAGATGGCAGATTCCCTTGAAGTCAAGATTTTCATAGCCGACATCATTTACCACTTGTTTGATCAGTTCAAGGCCTACATTGAAAACCTCAAGGAGGAAAAGAAGAAAGAAGCAGCTGAAGATGCTGTGTTTCCATGTGTTCTCCAAATTATGCCAAATTGCGTTTTCAACAAGAAGGATCCAATTATTCTTGGTGTTGACGTTATTGAGGGCATTCTTAAGGTAATATTTGTTATTTCAGTCTTATCTGTAATAACTGAGAATGTAACTACAATCATGATCATTTATTTTATGTTGTTTTTGATGGGCAAATTAAGTTAATGCGCATAAATATAACAAGAAGCGACAAGTTGCTGCGTTGTTAACATCATGCTACTCAGAAAATACCATGTTAAGTAGAAGATGTTTGCCATGATCTCATATTCTCATTTCTGTTACTGCTCTTACCCTCTTCCAACAAAAAAAGTCTAGATTTTTTATGACTTATTTGTATTTAAGTAATATGATGATTAAAGAAGTCGGATTAAGAGACTTGAACAACTAGCTATAGATTCTGGACTAGGGTTGCCTACTTTCTAAATTTTCTGTTCCTTCCATCCTGTATCGTAGTATACATGTATGTCTCTCTAGACTGTATGTCCTTCGCCTTCACTTTTTTATTTTCAATCGACTGCTATATAAATACAACTATATGTTATATTAATGCATTAGTTGTATTATTTTAGTATGTGCAAATATATACTATTAACTCACTATGAAGCTCTTTTTCAGTAATTTTACTCATTTTGTTGCTACTTTAGAACATATATATTTATATAATGAGTGAATATAATTATGCTTTTATGTTCTATTGTTTTAAATACCTTTTAGCTTTTCTTCTGGGATTTAGAATAGGACAGGCATTGCTTCTTTTGTTATGGGTGTCATGCTTGTGATTCGGTCTACAGTTCGTTTATGTGTCAGCAGCATATCTTATTAAACTTCTTATCATCACTCTGGCATTGAAGTCTATTTTCATTTATATCAGGAGCCTGCTCTAGTTTTCATGTCCTGTTGATCTTTTAGTAATGTTTAAATATTGAGAATTCATACTAATTTTTACTAGAATTGTCTTGCTTTACAAACTATTTTCTTGTAGTTAGCACTTTACCAACCATAAAGAAAATAACATGTTTCCATTTAGTACATCATTGTTAGTTTCACTGCTGATAGAATCCTATTTTATTTTGATATAATAATAATACTACTGTCAAGTTGTCGCCTCTAGAGAATTGTTCTCTCCACTCCTACGAAAGTGGAATCCTTACTTGAATTTAAATATATGTTTCTACTGCTGATAGAATCCCATTTTATATGGTCAACTGCATTATAAAGTAGAAGAAAACACATTTAATCATCTACCTGTTTACCTTAATTTACTCTAAAGTCTCTTCGGATCTCAGTTTATGACATCCTTGATGATTTGGTTTTTGCCACTTTTTCCAAGTTGTGTTATGCTCTCTCTGAAATTGCATGCTTTTGGTATAGCTTGCAAATCATGTGTTATGATTTTTTCTCATGACATGTGCCATTAAAATTGCTTTTAGTATATGCTTGCTAACTATATGGATGCATGTTCCGTATGATGATAGCGTTATTAAATACGATCACCTTCATCTGTCATCTTCTGATTATTGTACATGCATAAATTATTCTCTTTTTGAATATACAGATTGGAACTCCAATTTGCATTCCCCAGAGGGACTTCATTGATATTGGGCGTATTTCTTCCATTGAGAATAATCACAAGCCAGTCGACTATGCCAAAAAAGGACAGAAGGTGGCTATCAAGGTATGAACCTTCAACTGGTCGTCTATTGTATCATTACTTAGAGGTGGCAAATTCAACTTTGTTATAGTTATATGCCAATGGGGAGCCATTAGATATATTGCTCTTTAACTTTCATAAAATCTCATAATCTTTTACATTATTATTGTTATATATAGCGTTCCTAATGCTGTTTAACACGTAAGTTATACATAGAATTCAAAAAAGTAAACAACATGGTGTTTGCGGGCACCTGAGGCGTACTAAAGATTTACCATTTTGACTAGTTATCCTCGATCTGCCCATATATTTACTTTCTGGTCTTTCAAATATATTCATTTTAACAATGTCAACTCTGTAATTTATACTTGTACATCACATTGAAAGCACCCGAGAAGTTGAATTTACCAAACACGATTATGTGGGTATAGGGCTGTAAACGAACCGGACGAACATGAACGCAACCTTGTTCATTTTCGTTCGTTTAATTTTAATCGAACAAATAAACGGGCATGAACGCTTAAACGGACAAAGTTTCTTGTTCATGTTCGTTTATTAAGAAAATGAGTTGTTCATGTTCGATTATGTTCGTTCATTAAGAAACTAAACGAATGCTAAACGATCGAACATAAATGAACATAGACAAACAAACATAAATTTTATTAAATTACGCAGATTATATTATAAGTGTTCTTTTTGTTTAAACAAACCAATTTTAAAATTATACAATTAAAAGATATGATATGCGAAAATAAATAAAATTAATGAATACAAACGAACGTTAACAAGCGCATAATCGGACGTTCACGAACATAAGTGAACAGACGCGACTTTTGTTCATGTTCGTTCATTTAACTAAACGAACGTGAAATATTGTTCATGTTCGTTCATTTAATAAATAAATGAACATAAACAAACTTTTTACTGAAAGTTCAGTTCGTTTACAGCCCTATGTGGGTATACACAACTTTTGAAAGTCCCATAATTTTCATACCATTCTATGCCATTGTTGATTCAAACCTTGGTTCAGCATAAGTAACTAATAGATTTGTAAACCTAGCATGCCAATTAAGCTAGCCTGGATTAAAGCAGGTGGAAGAAGTTTAAGAAGTCGGCCGCACATATCCTCTCTAGCTTTGGCCATAATACTTAATTTTGTATATCTAGTACCAAATTTGTCTCAACAGCATTTGACTACTTTTTTGTCACCTCTGGGATATTAGTTACGCAAATTAGAGCAATTCTAAGCTGACAGATCGTGTTTTACATTGGCAGATAACGGGAAGCAATGCTGAGGAGCAACAAAAAATGTTCGGGAGACATTTTGAGATGGAGGATGAACTTGTCAGCCACATTTCAAGGAACTCGATTGATGTTCTAAAGGCCAATTATCGGGTAAGTTTATATTTCAATTGTAAATGACCCATCAGTTTTTTCCTTTAAAAAAGATGGTCCTTCTGGTTCTTTTTTCCCCTCAACAATGTGGTCCCTTCAGCTCACCATCTGATATTGTTCACATGTACAGGACGAATTGTCCAATGAAGAATGGAAGCTGGTGGTCAAACTGAAACATCTCTTCAAGATACAATGAGTTTCATGGGTAAACTTTTTGTTTTCAAGCTTTGACTTTTTTGTGATACGGTGTCGGGAGCATAATCAAAGGTGCAGCGGCTTAACATAAACAAAGAGAGTTATCAAGTTAGAAAGTATAATTTGATGTGCACATCAATTTTCTTTCACTGTGGGCCGGAAAAAGCTGTCTGTCAAATATTGAGAAACAAGTTTGCAATTTTTTTGTGTTTTGAGATGTATCACGTTGATTCGTTACAAGGTCATCAGAATCAGTGTTGAAATCCGACAAAAGCATGGGGTATAACATTTGTTAAAAGTCACTCAATCTGAATAATTCAAGTTTTTGCTGTGGAAAACTTTTTTTGAATTCCAAAAACTGTGTATTATATTGGCCATGTTGAAAAGCTATTAGTTGGTCACGGGAGGGCATGAACATGTCCTTGAGATGTTTGATCATATCTTGTATTTTAGATGTGAAGACTATGTTCTAACACCTTTTCCGTGCTTGATCAACAAGGTAATGTGTTGTAAAACATATAAATCATGTTTCTTAACAGTGTTGGCTGACCGTTTTAAATTCCTAACAATTCGTTAATGTTATTTATAATCAACAAATACAATAGGATTTGTGTATAATGCGATAACGTAGAAATGCTTTTTAATGAACCAGTGTTAGAATGTAAGGATATAGGTACACTTTGAAAAGCAACGAAGTTAATGTGCAAACCAAGTTTTGACTTTTACGCTTGCTGAAGGCAAAAACTCCAAATGCTTTTATGGGCGGTTTGGTTTTGAGATTTTGGCTACAAGAATAGGATTTGGATTAAAAGTTGACGCTTGGTTTTTTGTGGTTAGTTTTCTGCATGACCCAAAAATCTACTTTTTGCAAAACCTAATGGGTGGGCCGGTTTAGATTATGAATCAACGCTTTTCGATATTGAAAATTTTGTGTACTTTCTTCACGGCCGCACCAAATCTTCTGTTTAGTTCATATGACATTTACTATAATTTTAGTTGATTCGTATCCCAATCTAAAAAAGACAAATTTATAATACAATCATTATTTTTTCTTTTAAACCGAAACCAAATCCCAATCCTTTTTTTGAAGGCCGATTATATGACGATTAGACAAATATTTTTTAATCCAAATCATAATCCTATTCTAAACCGACCAACAAAACAAATGCATCTCAAGTTTTTGTATTCATTGTTTAGAAATTCGCATATATGATGTTGATAAGTTTTGTAATGTATATGAGCTAAATGATCAATTGTAGTAAATGACTGATTTAGTGATTTTGATATCTACTCAAATGATTGATGTCTTTAATCCAGGCATTAGTTAAAACTCGAAGATCAAATAAGTAAAACAACCAGGAATCCAAATGGGTGAATTGGTTTCAAAATTGAATTACAATGGTGGAATGTTTGTTTACATAATACAAGAGGAAGAAATTCTACAACAATCAAAGCTAGTTACAAATGAAAAGCTATCAACTATTTAAAGAATGGTTTTGGCGCCAAAAGCTGTTAAGTCAGCTGTGGATACTACACGTGCACCTCACATGTGTGGTTTAAAACCCCACACATGCCCCTCACGTGCCAACAACTTATTAACAGACGTTGTACATGTATCAATCCATCCCTCTTGAGATTCTTTTTGTCCTACAAAAGCTTAAGCTTGATCAAATTAAGGAAACCTCTTAAGCATGTCATGGTATAGTTCCCAAGTAGCCTCTTCCCTTTCACGATTTGACCACTAAATAAGCACATAAGTCACTGGCCTATTGTTCACTTTTCCCAACTTCCTGTCAAGCTGGAGTTGTAGTCATTTCACCTTCTGCATCACAAACAGGCAATGTCCCACTTTCAGTTACTTCTCCTTTGCATTCCTTCAATTGAAAAACATGGAAGACTGGGTGTATTTGGCTACTATCTGAAAGCTGCAACTTGTAAGCTACTTTACCAATTCTTTCAATGATCTTAAAGGGTTCAAAATACTTGGCATTTAACATGTGGTATGGTCCTTGTCTGACTCTGACTTGCCTGTGAGGTTGTAGCTTTAAGAGTACCCAAGTTCCAACTTCAAATTCTCTATCTGTCTTGTTTTTATTTACCAAGCTGACCATCCTATCTTTAGCTCTCTTCAAGTGGAACTTTAACATATTAAGAACTTGTTCTCTTGCCATCAAAGTCCTATCTACTGCTTCAACTGAACTCTCACCAGCCAGATAGGGCAAATGCACTAGTGGTGCTTGTCCATACACTACTTCAAATGGTGTTGTTCTAATTGTAGTGTGAAAATTAGTATTCTACCAAAACTCTACCAATGATATCCACTGCATCCATCTTAGGTTTCTCCCCAGTCATGCATCTTAAGTAGCATTCCAAACATCTATTAACAACTTCAGTATAACCATATGTCTGTGGATGGTATGTAGTGGAAAGATTGATTTGAAGCTTTAACATTTTGAACAATGATTGCCAGAAACGACTTAGAAACACCTTGTACCTATCACTTATAATGGTGTTCGGCAAACCATGCAACTTATAGACATTGTCTAAAAAGGCTTGAGCAACTTGTGCAGCTATAAAGGATGCTATAATGGTATCAAATGGGCATATTTACTTAGCTTATCTTCCACAAAGTCCATTGAGATCTCAATCCATATGGTTGTAGGGATAGGTAAGGGTTGTAAAAGCCTTGGATATGCACTTAATTCAGATTTTTGCTTTTGACAAACAATGCATTCCCTCACCCAATTCTTAGGGTCCATTTGTTTTACGGGTTTTGAGGTGGGGATTTGGCTTGATAGTAAAAAAAAAGCTTGTTTGGTTAGTGGAAGTAACTATTCAAAATCAGTTCTGAAAGATGTAGTGGTTGATGTTAACGAGTACGGTATTTGAATCGATTTACCCGAGGATAATAGTAATAAATTAGTTCAGGAAGAAGATAATGTTGCGCCAGTTTTCGGTGGTAAGAAAAAAGGTAAGAAAGGTATGAATTCGAAGAAGAATAACGATGATGATGAGGATGGTGAGGAGGATAAAAAGGTTGAGGTGAAGAAGCCGAAGGCGAAGTGGGAAAAAGGTGGGAATTCGTTTGGTGTCTCGGCTTTTGCGTTGCTTGGTGATGACGATGAAGATGTTGATGATAGATCTGTTGTGACTAAGGATGATGATGAGGAGGATAGTGAGGATAAGGATACAAGTATTTAAAGCACAAATAAAATAAAAATACTATTTAACACATACAATTAATACACTATTAAAAACACTCATTCACCAAAATATACAACTATTTAACCACAATGTACAATCTAATTAAGCTTCCAAAACATAAATCTGTAATCAAGCAGTAAAAAAAATAACATTTGTTCGCTGAAAATTTTAGTCACAGGTTACCCGCCGCCGCATCGCGCGGGTACCCTGCTAGTAATGCGATAATGTAGAAATGCTTTTTAATGAAACAATCTTAGAGTGTAAGGATACAAGTGCACTTTGAAAAGCAACGAAGTTAATGTGATATTCAAACCAAGTTTTGACTTTTACGTTTGCTGAAGGCAAAATCCAACTCCAAATGCTTTTATGGGCGATTTGGTTTCGAGATTTTGGCTACAAAAATAGGATTTGGATTAAAAGTTGACGTTTGGTTTTCTGTGGTTAGTTTTCTGCATGGTAATAAGACCCAAAAATCTACTTTTTGCAAAACCTCGGTTTAGATTATGAATCAACGCTTTTCGAATTGAAAATTTTGTGTACTTTCTTCACGGCCGCACCAAATCTTCTATTTAGTTCATATGACATTTACTATAATTTTAGTTGATTCCTATCTCAATCTAAAAAAGACAATTTATGAGACAATAATTATTTTTTCTTTTAAACCGAAACCAACTCCTATTCCTTTTTTCAAAGGCGTTATATGACGATTAGACAAATATTTTTAATCCAAATCCTAATCCTATTCTAAACCGACGAACAAAACAAATGCATCTCAAGTTTTTGTATTCATTGTTTAGAAATTCGCATATATAATCTTGATAAGCATTTTTTAATGTATATGAGCTAAATGATCAATTGTAGTAAATGGCTGATTTTTGATATCTACTCAAATGATTGATAGTATTTAATCTAGGAAATAGTTAAAACTCGAAGATCAAATAAGTTAAACAACCAGGAATCCAAATGGGTGAATTGGTTACAAAATTGAATTACAATGGTGGAATGTTTGTTTACAGAATACAAGAGGAAGAAATTCTACAACAATCAAAGCTAGTTACAAATGAAAAGCTAACAACTATTTAGAGAATGGTTTTGGCGCCAAAAGCTGTTAAGTCAGCTGTGGATACTACACGTGCACCTCGCGTGTGTGGTTTAATACCCCATACATGCCCCTCACGTGCCAACAACTTATTAGCAGACGTTGTACATGCATCAATCCATCCCTCTTGAGATTCTTTTGGTCCTAAAAAAGCTTAAGCTTGATTGATAACATCAAATAATCCTGATTTTTAAGTGTCAATTTCCCCCGTTTATGCTCATATTTTATGTTATTTATATGGATATACACTCTTATTCTTTTATATTTCGTTTCCAGGTAATATATGAGAATTGGAGCTTAGATACGCGGATTTGGAGGTTTTCTTAATAGTTTTCATCTTAGTATGCTCTTATTGAAGAATCTACGGCATAACTCCTACTCTCAATTACACCGTAGCTAGGATTACGATCATGAAGACCAAGTCAACAATAGTTAGGGCGTAACTATCAACTTAAGTTACGCCGTAACTATCTAGGTCATGTGGAATTTCGCGCCTCCATCAACTACGCCGTAACCTCCAAACATGCATTATGACGTAACCAACACTACGAGACTTGAGTTTGGAGGATAATTAAGTTATGGCGTAATCCTCTATAAATTTACGGCAGAGCTTATAATTACGGCATAACTATTCCTTAAGTTACGCCGTGATCACCACTACGAGAGTTGAGTTTGGAGGATAATTAAGTTATGGCGTAACCTTATTTTTAGGTTACGCCGTAACTATGATCGGGCCTATAAATACAAGCCCTAAAATCTGTATTTTTCATCATTCACTCACCACACAAAAGCAGAGAACGTGAAGAGGGTGACAATGGCAGATCATATTCAGCATTCAGAGCTATTTCCAAGGGAGAAATCACACCATATTCGATAAGCTTTAGCGATTTCTATTTCTTTACACTTTAATTCATGTCTTCATTAATCATGTTAAACATTGAATTTATTGTGTCCTTTAATATGATCGGCTAAGCACCTTTGGTGCTAGCCTAGTTATGATTCCTTGATTGTGTTGTTTATGTTTTCATTCTTCTATAATTGTTCCTAGTTTATGCATGCATAGTTCGTTGGTAGTCACCCTAGCTTCGGTAGTTTTGAGTTGCGGTCGTATTTACTTGCTTAGGAGAATTGACCAAAGGACCCTAGGGAACTAGGTAGAGAGGGTTGATAAGAATTGACCAAATAACTACCAATCCCTCTTGTGAGAATTGACCAAAGGATCACCGTTCGAAAGGAGGAACTTAAGAAGTTAGGGATGTGTGTCTAAGATGCTAGCGCCCGGGCACACATTGTTTCGAATCTTGCATGTAGGGTACTTAATGACTTGGCTTAGGTTGCTTGAGACCCCCGTCTCCCCAAAGGGTAGGCCTTTGACGACGGGTAGGAACCTTTGTTAATAGGCTATGACGAATTGACCAAAGGAGTCTAGCGAATTGAACCCCCACTTGAATCAATAGGAAGTAATTAGAAAACATAGACATAACATGATAGGATGAATAATTAGGTTAGCACACTTTCTCTCTATTTTTCACAGCCTTATTTAATTTACGCATTTCATTTCTTGTCTATTAGTATAATTAATATTTCAACAATTAATCTTTTAAAAAAAAACCGTGACACTAGAATTAATTAGGACCCTCATCTACATAGTTCTTGGGAATGACCTCGGCTTTACCACCTTCTATACTATGCACGATCGGATTCACTGCTTGTTAGTGAAATAGGTAGACCTTAGGTAGACGAGACCTTAGAAATTTAAATACTGGTCGAAAATCCTGCATCAGAATTTTGGCGCCCCCACCGGGGATCTATATTAGGATTTTTGTGAAGTCTTTTATTTCTGTTTATTTATTTTTTGTTTTTCTCACGATCTACTTTCATTTTCAGGTACTACGACAGTTGTGGACATCAACAACCTCACTCTCGAGGAGTACCTCGCAATGACTTGGGATGAGCAAGGGTCGGAGCTTATTAGGCCGGCTATTAGAGCGGAGGTTCGAATCGAGATCAAGGACCAATTTATGATGGAGTTACGTGCAAACCCTTTTTCCGAAAGTAAGAATGAAGATGCTTACGAGCATATTGAAAATGTTTTATACATCACAAGCCTTTTCAACATTCCGGGTGTCTCTTAAGATGCGGTCATGCTTCGGGTATTCCCTATGACACTTACGGGATTGGCTAAACGATGGGTAGATAGACTTTCCGGTGGGACCATTGACACGTGGAATCTTCTCAAAAGAGCTTTCATTCAAAGATTTTGCGCTCACTCAAGAACGGCAAAACAGTTAGAAGAGATTCACAATTTCAGACAAGAAGAAGGTGAAATATTATACCAAGCTTGGGATAGGTATAATGACCTCCTATACAAATTCCCTACTCATTACCTCAACAATCAGCAAAATGTCAACATCTTCTACAAGGGTATTGGAATTGCTACAAGGAAAATGCTCGATTCTCATGGGTCGATCCATGGAATGACACCTACATTAGCATTGGAAGCTATACAAAACATGGCCACCCATTCTCTCAAAAGTGGCATGAAAGAGGAAGCCATATAAGTTTGGGCGGAAGTTTAGATGGTATCTCCGATATCACCAACAAACTGGATACTCTTGACCGTGATATGCTAAAACTTAAAGAAAGTGTTCACGCTATTCAAGATGGGTGCGAAACATGGGGTGGAGCCCACCTTGCTAAAAACTGCCCTCTTAATAATGAAGATAGGACAATTGAAGAGGTCAAGTGTGGTGAAGCTAATAGACCTTTCCAAGGATCTAATGGAAATGGTAATGGATATCGTGTAGGACCATCGGGGTTCTACAATCGTGCACCTTATGGAGAAAGAAGATCTAGCCTTGAGGAATCTATCAACAAATACCTTAAGGACTCAACCAAAAGGCAAAAAGAGCAAGAAGAATGGTTGAAAAGCTTTCAATAAAGTACGAACAAAAGCCTATTTAGCCATGACGAATCTCTAAATAATTTGGAGACGATGATTGGAAAGCTTAGCGAAGAGGTGCAAAGAAGAAATACATTATAAGGAAGTAAACCTATGGTAGCATGTAAGGCTGTCTTTACGGAAGAGGTAGTAAATGAGTCTAACGATAATTTCCATGATTCTAGCAATGTGTAGGAAAATGAAGCTGGGACACGCATCAGTGGCGAATTACGCCGTAAATCTTGCACTGAGTTACGACGTAACCAAAATACAACTAAAGAATCGGGGTCTAAAATCCTGAAAAACGGATCCGATAATCCCAACACGACCTCAAAGTTGAGTATCCCAAAGGTGACTAAAAAGAAATACCATTGGTGTATGTCAATACCGATGGACAATGAAAGATGGTACAACCTTTGGGCTTCATGTGACCCTAATGTTGATATTTGCGATGGTGGAGACGACAAGAAAAGGTTGAGAAATAACAAGTATATCTGGTCTTCGACAAATGATAAAGAAAGAAAGAACCTTAAATGGAAAGGAACTATAACATTCGACGAATGGGTGCAAATTGTATATGGCAAGGTTGATAATGAGGCCAAGGGGAGCATTTGGGAGGACTTGAACTGCATTCACATTGATAATGATCCTGAAGCGCAAAATGAACACTTTTGGATAATGAAGTTATCGATGACTACTCAAGTGACGCAAATGACAAGGTAAAGATTAAACAGAAGCATTGGTGTGAAATGATAATAACTGAAGGAGAAATATTTTGGGCTTCTTGTAACCCCTTTGACGATAATTGCAACTGGGGAAGTAGCATGGCTAGAGTTGGGGATGATGATTTTTTATGGACCTCAACAAACGATGATGAAAGAAGCGAATTGCCTTGGGTTGACAAGTTAGGATTTGATGAATGGATCAAGATAAAGTACGGAAAAGTGGACGCTTCCACTAAAGAAAAGATTTGGAAGGGATGCATGAGAAAAGAAGACCCATGCGAGGAAGAGAATCCTAATGACATGAGTGACGAAAAGAAAGATGATTACAAAACTAAATGGGGAGAAGAAAAAGAGTGTTGTAAGCGTGAACTTGTTGAAGAATTGCTTAATGATAAGTGGAGATGTAAACTTCTTGGTATAGAAGGGATCATGGATTACCTTGAATTATAAGGGCATGACGGGTTCACATATCTAAATGATGAAGCTTATGAGTAGTGGAGATGTAAACTTCTTGGCATTCCTTACAAGATACCCCCACCTATTGTAACAGAAACATTTGAAGTTACAAAGTATCACTTGGGGCCGGATGAAAAATTTTCCAAGGTTCGGAAAAATTGAAAGAAAAGAGTTTCTTTGCACCGCTCTTAACGTCGCATGGGTTAGACATAATTTAATGAGGGAAATGGACGAGGTTGGTCAAGTCCGAAGACCTCCTTAAAGCCCCATGGTTTTGAGTCTAACTTAAAGACTCGTTAATAAACTAAAATGCTCTTTCGGGAGACAACCCGAATTATCCCTTTCCATTTTCTGTTTTATTTTTGTATTGTTGGGTTTTGTGCTTTTAACATTTTTGCAGGAATTGGAGTTGAATGTATGGTGTTTAATGGGGAGTTGGATTCTGTCCCGTTAACAAGTTACGGTGCAACTTTCTCTTAGGTTACACCGTAACCATTCTACAGTAGCAGTTCACTCCAGGTTTTTAACCAATTACTGCGTAACTTCCATCTATTATTATGCCGTAACCTGTCTTCAGTATAGAAGATTTACAGGTTCAAACCAATTACTGTGTAACTCATTAATTTGATTACGCCATAATTCATCCTGTAACTTAAAATTTTATTTTTAACATTTGCACAATAACCTTGTATTAGTCCTAAATGAACTTTGTGGGTATGTACGCTGTAAGCCCTCACGAGACTACACTTGTCCACTTGGGACACCAAGTGGTTTAAAAGGATTGTTGCATATGCTAAATGCAACCGTGATTCCTATGAAAGTGAGTTAGGTTTTATTTGTTTTCGTGTTTCTTTTATTTTTTATAATTATGCTTGTCGGTAAGTTGTGATTTCAGGGATTGAAGTTTGCTCGTGGATACTTAACGAAGGCACGATTAACGTGGGCCTTCTCTGTTTTAAGGAGAAAATTTTAGGGTATTTCTCGCTCTAATTCTACTTTCTCTTCACCTTTATATCATGTTTAGTACAAAAGGGACTTTGTACATCTCTAGTGGTGGGACGGGAGTAGAATTATTACTTGAACATTTGCCCTCATTTTTCTAGTTTATTTTGAAAAATTATGCTATTTTTTAAAATTTTGACATATTTTTCTTAACCTAACTAGATTAGACCTTAGCCGAGCACACTATAACCCTTGAACTCCATGGTGAGATTTAGCCTTATCCGTTTCCACTTATTTACCCAAATCCACCAAATTATGAGTGCGCTGGTAGCTTGTAAACTTTAGAACTTGGTCTTTGCATCATTTCGAGACCATAAACGAGGTGTGTCGAGTTAGCTTGATATATATGGAATAATCAATTCGAGAAGGCAATATTTTAGGATTATAACCCAAATAGCCTATATATGTGTGTTTATCGATTAGTCACCTCGACTATTCGACCCCCATGTTAAACCATTTTGTTGCACTCGTCTTTTGTGCAAGATACTCCTAGATACACCCTTTAGAGCCATTCTTTTAATTTCATACCCTTATTATGTTTGTGTCGTTACACCTATTCACCTTAGCCTACCGTGTAGTTTTAATTTATGGTCGGGAAGCCACTGTTTGCCCAAGTTCGAGGTTTGAGTAGAGAGGTTCGGGAATCACGCCTACGCCAAAGACTTACATTTGAAGATCATTGAAGACCCCCATATTCTCCATATATGTTCATCTTAAGTGAGGGGATGTTTATCTTTTTATTGTAATAGTTATGATTTAAAAAATAAATTATTATTGTTTATTAGTTTTGTTATTAAAAAGTGCAATGTTATAAGCACTATGTTATGAGCTTATTAGATATTAGCATAGAGGAGGCCACCTCGGCCACATTTGATGATTTGAACGTAATCGTTGTAGTGTAGTATGGGGTAAGCCTCGGGGATTGATATCGTTCTCTAGGGGAATATGAATGCTAGTAAGAAATATATGACGAGAAGGTGGGGTTGAGGATGATTCTTTTTTTCTTTTTATGGTTTTTTAGAAAGCTAAGGTAAAATCTCGGAAAAATTGGTTTGGGAGTGATACTTCTACCGATTACTCTATTTTATCTAATTATCTAATTATCTAATTACTACGGGTAGCTTATGTCTAATTGAAGTGTGCTCGTATGATGATTAAAGATGTGTTCATCTAGATACTATCACTCCCTAGTTATCTTTTATTGGTCGGTTGAGTTGTCACGTCCTTTATCTTAACGCATTTTATTCCTAAAGGTCGTAGGGTATGCGTGGTCCCTAGTTCTTTGAGGTTATCTCTCGTTTATGACCTACGAAATCGGAAAGTCTAAGCTATTTCATCCATAGACCATATAATCATAAAGCATACTCAAGCATTAAATACAACGAAGATGCCTAGTTGCACTCCTAAGCCAATTTCAATTAAGATAAGAAACAACCTAACAATAATCAATAACTAGGTTTCATAGATCTAAGCAAACACATAAGAAATTTAGCTAGACATGATAAACAAGCAAGCATACACACAATAAATCGAATATGAGATAGAAATAATGATAATTTGGATTAATAAACTTATCTCGATGTGTAAAATAGGGTATGGGACCCTAAGATACTGTCCAATTCGGACTACAAACGATTTAGGGTTTTTTCTCAAAAAGTCTACCTCCTCAAATACAGAAAAACCGAATTATATATATATAGATTTACAACTGCGACGGCGTCACCTTTTGCATGGGACGCCGTCAGCTCGCCGTCATTAGGGTTCGTCTGGGCCAAGTCATCGATGGGACGGCGTCACCATAGAGTTGTGACGCCGTCGGTCTAAAGTTGGGACGTCGTCTTGATTCTAGATCTAGGCCGTCTGAGGTGGAAACTGTGAGTGACGCCCTCCTTATTTAAAGTGTGACGCCGTCATGTTATAAGACCAGAATTTTCACTGAGCCGTCGCGTGCATGTTTTGATCAAGTCTTCATAGAGGGACGACTTTGCCCTTTGGATGGGACGCCGTCAGGTACCGTTGATCAGTCTTGAGTGGCTTCGATCTTGACTTTGCCATTTTCTTCATGTATTTGCTTCTTTTCGTCCAAATGTGCTTCATTCCAGCATTTTTCTTCCAAAAGACCTAAAAAGTAAAAAGGAACGAAATTAAGTAGTAACGGATATAAAATGTGTCGAAGTAGGGCTTAAATGACCCCCTAAAAGCGTACGTTTTAAATCCTTATCAAATATCCCTACACTTGGTATTTGCGTGTCCTCAAGCAAATGTGATTTTGACCAATCAATTTATAAGTTAGGGGGCATGAAGCATTGGTTTAAAATAGTTTACAACAAGTAAAAGTACCACAATAGTCATAACAAGCATGTAAATTATATACTAGCAACTCACAAGTGGTGTTTGGATTCTCTCATCTCTCGGGTTTATATGAAATATAATACGAATGGAAATGAAAGATAAACATTCATTACCTGGCATAATACATAGATTACCATAAGCTTGAGACTAGATCAAACCTCCACCGCTTTGGCGTAAACACCTAGGAACAACTATCTAAGAGGTCTTTACAAGGGTTGTAACGTTAGGCTTAGGGTAGGGAAACAAAGGTTTTTGTTGGATAGGGGATATTTAGTGGTGGCAAGTCAAAAATCTTACGTTACAAGCATGAAAAGTGTGGCGTTGCTAAGCCAAGACTCGACTCACTAGACTAGATAACTTGAAACAAAACAAACATAAATTTAAAAACATAAACATAAAGATAGATGTAGGATGGTAGCCGTATGTTTTTCTTCATTTTTTTTTCATTTTTTTCATACCTTTTTACTCTACCATCCTCTATGATAACATCAAAATATAAGGGATTTATAGGAGCATCCCTACACTTGAGTTTTTATATCTCTAACGCTAATTGACCCGATTTGAAAAGATCAAAACACTTGGAGTATTTAATTACGTAGACAAAGGGAATTTGAATTTATCGTTCTTTCCCGTTACTCCATAAAAATTACTTTTACCCATGAGTCCCAATCTTCCCAAAACAGTGTACAAAAGATATGAATCGACTTAGCAACCATGCAAGTAACTAAATATTTGAACTAAGGGTTTAGTAATGATAACAATAATGCACTAAAGATGAGTGCATACAAGGTAGGCTAAGGCAATTTTGGTGTACATTTGGGGGTGGATTGTAAACAATGCTCTTCATTGATATTCCGGAAAACTGAAACATCACGAGAACCGCGAAAGGATAGGCTCTAAGGGATTAACTAGGGGTATCGTGTACTAAAGATGAGTACATCGCGAGGGTGTGGGGTAATTACTTAACCGATGTGGAAGAAATAATTATAATACAGGTTTCAAACAAGGGTTATCCTAATGCCTCTTATCACTTAGTTATTCCTAACTACACAAGTGTAGTCTCACTAGCGATCTCGGAATGCATCACAAAACAAGTTCTAGAATATATTATACTACCGGTACACTCTCTAAGCATTACAGATGAATGCTTTTATTCCTAAAGATCTAGGGGCGAACCTCACAATTTTGGGGTAGAATTTGAGTGGTAAACGGTTTTTGTGCTAGTCATATAATTCCTATCCATGAGATGCTTTATTAAGACTAAAGTTTAGCTCGTAAATGTCATAAATTTTTTAAAATTTGGTGCTAAAATTGCCCTAACGAATATTTATCATAGTTTATTACACAAATTACCAAGGACAAGACAAATGATCAAGTGAGTGAATAGTTTCTAAGTTCCCATTTTATTCTCCTTTCCTACATTTAAACTGAACATTGTCCCCAATGTTCCCCGAAAGTATCAAAGTTATGATAAAGGAAGGTAAGTAAGGAAAAGAAACTAGTACTCCCCTGATTAGCTCGGTAGGATATGTATGAAGTTGCGGTTAAATTCTTTTCCAAGAAGAATGCATGAGTAATAAGCTCCATCCAATGCGTGTTTCTTCTTCTTGCCAAATATAACCTGCACACTTATAAGAAAACAAACGAAACCTTCGCGTAAAATCGGCGGTAAAACTATATATGACACACAACTACACTAGAAAGCAAGTAAGATATAATGCTTGTGAATGGATGTTTGCAGTTTTTCTGAAAAGTTAAGACCTGGGAATTTCCAAAAATTTTTAAGTAGCACAGAAAACAAAAACTGATTAATATGTTTCTACATAGCCGGACATCGTCAGGCTTTAATCCTGACGCCGCCAGGTTTCCTGACAGAAAGTGGTCTGCTGCGTTTTTCTGGAAAATTTTTGGAAAAATTACATCTTTAAAACCTGGAAAAGTTCCTGCAAAATATCCATTATGACTCAATACAAGCATTTGACTCTAACAAACATACATACATACATATATATATATATATATATATATATATATATATATATATATATATATATATATATATATATATATATATCAATTTTACTAATTGTAATTCTCATGGTCATGTTCTTCAAAAACGTATGTGATCTTCCCTACACTTATCTTTTTGTAAAATATCTTTATACGTAATTAAGACTAAGTTAAAAACAAAATATAGCATTTTCACAAAGTCTAACATGAGAATAAACAATAAAGGGAGAATTACATGTATATCCTTCCCTAAATGAATAATTACATATATGTCCTTTGTACTAGTTTTTTATGCATAAAGTACAATGCTTTTAATGCATTCAAAGGATATATATGTAATTTTTCATTTAGGCAAGGACATATATGTAAAAGCCCCCAATAAAAAAGATATATAAACACACAAATAAAAATTAAAAACAAACATTCAAACAAATAACATGGGTTGCCTCCCAAGAAGCGCTTGTTTTTGTTCAAGTCACGAGCTTGACTCTACCTTTATTTAAAGGATAAAGGGGAAGTTTTCCCTACACTAAAGCTTAAGTGCGGGTGATAGTAGTGATACACACCCTTAGGGTGGAAATTTGCTACGTGAGGAGAGGGTGATGGGTGATTTATATGCTTAAAAGGGTGTGCTCCTATCATACTAACCTTACCTAATTCAATTGGTGTAGCGGGTAAATCAAGTCTTTCTCCTAGAAAGGGATCATCTTCTATCAACTTTAAGAGATTCTTAGTTAAGGATCCATCTTGACCTAATAAACCCGGTTTAAACCCAAAAGAACGTTTCCTTATGTTATGGAAATTGGGAAGTAAAACTTGCACCCTTCCAATGAACATGTCTCTAGGAAATATTTCTTTTATGCAAGGAGTGTTGAGACACGATCTCTTGCCAAATTGTGAGTCTTTGAGAGGGATTGAAGAGGGCTCATGATTTATACTCACGAGCTCCGATATCGCATGTACCTTTTCGATCTTTCTAGGTATATTATTCTTTGCGATTTCTTCACGGAGTTTCATCATGAAGTTGTCAGCTAGTTCTAAGAAAGTGTCGTGGGTTTTTCTCATGTGAGCTTCGAGGCCGTTGTATTTCTTTCTCTTGGTTGTTGACGAATGTCAACATTATGTCCTCGAATTCATCTTGTCGTGATTTTCTTGGAAGCAAAAACTCTTTGACCATGTCCACATGTTCACGAAATTCCTTATGATCACATGTGATCATTTCCATCAACTCATTCACTTGTGCCTCCATACTCTTGAATAGTTGTTCTTGGGCATCCGAACCACTTTCTTTAGGGAGTACCGGATCCTCCCACTCTTCTTCTTCATATTGTGCTAACTCCTCGATGACTTCCCAACATGTTTCAACATCGAGGTTACTCAGCCTTCCACCGGCGGCATAATCAATGGTTTGCCGAGTGGAAGGATTGACACGATCGTAAAAGATTTGGACTTGAAGCTAAAGATCAATGCCGTGATGAGGGACTTTATGGAGCAAGTCCTTGAATCGAGTCCACACCTCGTAGAGAGTTTCTCTTTGACGTTGTTGGAACATCAAGATGTCATTCCTTAGTTTGGTAGTTCTCCCCAGTGGGAAAAATTGGGCGAGGAAATGAGTGGTGAGATCATCCCAACTTGAGATGGATCCGGCGGGAAGTCGCTCAAGCCAATTACTAGCTTGGTCCCGTAGAGAGAATTGGAAGAGACGTAAACGCGTGGTCTCCCGTGTGGTATCACCAAGGTCTATAGAGTCAACGATTTTAAGGAAATCCTTGAGATGCTGATTAGGATATTCAGAACAAAGTCTATGGAATGCACATCCGTTTTGCACCAACCGGATGGTGTCGGATCGCAGGGCCGTAGTTTGAGCTTGATCGGGGAGCTCAATGGTGTTCCTATAGCCTTGATGGCTCGGTCTAGAGTATTCACCAAGAGTACAGCCTCTTGACGGGTCAATTGGTGGTGGGTTGATTAGAAGTGATTGATTTGGTAGGGGATTGTCACCTTCCATAATGAAAAGTGACAAAGTTACGAACAAAAACACGAAGAAAGGGGATAGACTACAAGGAAGCTAATAAAAATGAGAAAAAATCTCACTTGATAGGAATCAAGAAAGGGAACCTAAACAAGATAGAGATCTAACTAGCTATTCTATTCTCCGGCAGTGGCGCCAAAAAATCGAATTCTATATATAGATTTACAACTGCGACGGCGTCACCTTTTGCATGGGACGCCGTCAGCTCGCCGTCATTAGGGTTTCGTCTGGGCCAAGTCATCCATGGGACGACGTCATCTTAGAGTTGTGACGCCGTCGGTTTTCAGTTGAGACGCCGTCTTGATTCTAGATCTGGGCCGTCTGAGGTGGAAACTGTGAGCGACGCCTTCCTTATTTAAAGCGTGACGCCGTCATGTTATAAGACCAAAATTTTCACTGAGCCCTCGCGTGCATGTTTTGATCAAGTCTTCATAGAGGGACGGCGTTGCCCTTTGGATGGGACGCCATCAGGTACTGTTGATCAGTCTTGAGTGGCTTCGATCATGACTTTGCCATTTCCTTCATGTATTTGCTCCTTTTCGTCCAAATGTGCTTCATTCCAGCATTTTGCTTCCAAAAGACCTAAAAAGTAAAAAGGAACGAAATTAAGCAGTAACGGATATAAAATGTGTCGAAATAGGGCTTCAATGACCCCCTAAAAGCGTACGTTTTAAATCCTTATCAGCAGCACGCCAGAATCCCGACACATTCTTTGTGGATTTTTTTCTTTTAAATACCCGACCTTGATAAACCCCCAATTGTAATTCACAGTTTGACCTTTCCACTATTCTCATACTCAAGGTCAACCAACTCAAATAGCCATTTGATAAAATCATTTGTGAAGTGTTTAAAAGAATGTTTTGGGGTGTTTATCCAATATCAAAGAGAGAAAGAGAGAAGAGATAACTTGATAAGGGTAGTTTGGGTATTACTCACATGGCAGAGATAGAAGAGAAGAATATGCCAAGAGAATATTCCTTTGCCCGGAATTAAGGATAGAAGTTAACCATTGTTGAGTTAGGTGAGTTGCCATGAGTTAGGAAAAGAGGATATGCCATGGAATATACCTGTGGAAAACTAGAAGGGGGGGGGGGGTTGAATAGTTTTACCAATTAAAACTTCCTTTTAAACTATTTAGATCGACTTATGTCAATCTATTTGGTTGTGTGTGTTGGATGCTGATAAACAAGCATATAAAGATATGTAATGAAAAGATAAGAGTAAGAAGCACAAAACCACAACGCGAGTATTTATAGTGGTTCGGCTACAAGGACACCTTCCTTGCCCTACTCCACTCCCCGAGTCACCTACTCGAGAGTTCGTAAACACAACACCAATCTCCTTATGGCAGAGAAGCCTTCACAACGTCGCCTACCCTTTTTCTGGTGCTAGGCTAACCACCGGGTTCTTTCACTCCAAGGGGAACCACACCTACACAACGTCGCCTACCCTTTATAAGGTACTAGGCTAAGTACCTAGTTCTTTCACTCCAAGGTGAACTACACCTTCACAACGTCGCCTACCCTTTATTAGGTACTAGGCTAAGCACCTAGTACCATTGCAATGGAGGAACTACTACCACACTACACCAACGACTAATCCCAAAGGAGATCTACTCCTTTACAACATCATCAAGGATATCAATATCCTTGGATCTAATACTAGTCTATCTTGTACATCGAAACACACCATATCGAATGTACATCTAAGGCACCTTTCACTAATGCCTTTGACTAGATCTACAAGACACCTTTCACTAATGTCTTGTGTCTTCACTTCTAAGCACCTTTCACTAATGCTTCTTTGTCTTGACTTCTAAGCACCTTTCACTAATGCTTCTTTGTCTTGACTTCTAAGCACCTACCACAAGTGCTTATCCTATAGACGATAGATACCCTTCACTAATATCTTCGTCTTGACACTTGAGACATCTTTCACTAATGTCTTCAACACTACACTTCTTTGAAGAAATAAAGGAATCATCAACAAGAAGACTTCAGTAGCCTTGGTGATGAGGAAGCATGGCAAATCATGGACTTGAGCTTGCTCAACTTCAAAGGTGGTGATCTTGCCTTTAAGAGGAACCTAAAAGATCACACAAAAACAAAACTACAAACATAGATCTCTTGTATCTAAGGTTAGTGAGATTTAACTCAGGGGAGAAAGTGTGTTAGAAAGGGGTGAGAAATAATGAAGAAATGGCTCACTATTTATAGAGGAAAAATCCTACTGTTCCCTGGATCCCACGGATCCCTTCCACAAGGGATCCGTCTAGCGTTAAGCTAGGGATCCGTGGGACGCTCCCTTTTACCCATGGGTATTTTGGTTATGGGTCATGGGTTGAACCATGGATCTTTGGCTAGATACAATGTATCTTTGAGTGCAATGCACTTGGTCAATTGGGTATGGGTTGATCCATAGGTTATGGATATTATCCATGTATGATATAAGCATGATGTCATGCAATGGGTTATGGGTCAAGATCCATGGGTTATGGGCTTTGGGTTGTACCCAACTACATTCAATGTATTTGCCCAATGGGTTGTGATGCTTAAGTTTCTACCCATTTATATTACCCAATATACTACATACTAGTTATGTGTATATTTTATCCAAATATGTAAACACTAGTTGTTGTACATATGTATTACTAAATCATAAAATCACTTATACTTGTTTTAGTGTTTTATGTGAATATGTTAGAAACTATTAGTTCAAACAATTTACGTATTTTATATGTTTCGTTAAAATGATTTTACGTTTGTTATCAACAAAACATTAGAAGATCGTAAAATATAAATAAACGTTTTTACGGCTTATTTGTATTAACAATCTCCTCCTTTTTGTTGATGACAAAACATAAAATTATTTTAAGGAAAAACTAAAATTCGTAATAGTTTGAATATGTAGTTTTTACTTTCTTCTCCCCCTTTTTGTCGAAACAAAAAGTGTTTGAAGGAAAGCAACACATCGTTTTTAAGAAAAACATGTGAAAGAAAAAAAAATAGAGAGAAAGTAACGGGAACGGATCTCGTCTTTACTCCCCCTTGACGAGTCCATCCCTATGTAAGGGCGTCAAGAAAGTGATACTAATCTAGTTTGTTTGCAAGTAAGTTTGCAAAAGATTTCGTCTAAGTGACGAATGTACTCCCCCTTGATGATTGCAATATTGCAAGGGGATGTCATGAAATGTAAACATAGTATTGCAAGTGATTTGCAATGTATTGCTTTGACATAAAGCTCCCCCTAGCTTTAGGATGTCAAAGTCTTCATGTGTAAATTGAATAACTACAAAACAAAGGTTAGAAAGCAAGTATAATTCACAATTTCCTGCAAATGTGGTTCAAGTTAGTAGAAAGAAAGCTTTCTGTCTCACGGATCCCACGGTTCCCTCCTAGTAGGGATCCGTCTAGGCAATTCTGAGGGATCCGTGTTAGCTGATTAATTTCAGCAAAGGTGATATAACAAGCAATGTTATCACAAAAATGAGATATGAATACAAAGTAATCATATGCTCAGAAACATAACAAGTAGCATGTAATTCCATTTAATAAAACTAGAGTTATGATATATACATGACTCTAAAAACTAAGAAAATAAGAAAATACATGGCTAGGAATTTCTAAACCAATTATCGCTTGATGCTAGGACACCACTAAAATATTCTAGATCAAGTTTTGTTTAGGTTTGATCTCGTCGAAACGTTCGAGGAGATGATAGAACATGAAACGTTGGTCTTCTCGTACTTCATGTAGCAAACCTTCAACATGTTGACAATGATAGCAATCTTTGTCATGGCTAGGTAGTGGTGGTGGAAGAAATGAGATGGCTTGATGCGAAGGATCAAGTTAAGCGGCTTGTGGAGCTTCAAATGATGGAGGGATTGGTGGAGGCCCATTTGAGAATGGCTCGACCAAGAATGATGGTGGTGGTAGAGAAGTGTCAACTTCCATATGGTCGGATGGTTGACTTTGATGATTTCTCAAAATCCAAATGGGATTATATGATGGAAATGGCGAAAAGGAAGCCGGAGCAAGTGTTGACTCAACACCTTGATTTTGAACCATTATTCCTCCTAATGAGGAGAATGTTGTCGGCGGAAGCGGATGAGACGGCCTAGGAGGTAAGTCCTCTAAATTGTAGAGGTGTGGTGATGATAGTGGGGATGTAAACGAAATATCTCTAGGAACTAATGGTGATGGTTTAGTGGAGATGATATTGTTTGGCCTAGGAGGTATGGTGGTGTTTGGCATTGGTAGTTTTGTAGGTACTATCCTTTTAGGAATTGGTTTGATTGGATGATGAAGGATCCTATCATTTGTTGGCTTGACCGGAGATGATTCGGTTGAAGAGATTTCGTGTATAACACGCGCCTTTTTCATGGGTGGTTCTTTGGTGGATAAGTTACTACTTGGGGGTTTCCTCATGATGAGATGATTTCAAGAGGTTTGCAAAGATTTCTAAAGTGCTGAAAGTTAGGATGAAAGTGATGACTAGGGAGGTCCTAACAAAGTGGTTTATAAACCAAGAGATTTGGCAAGTGCATTTAAGCCTTAAGTCCTAGGATTCATTGGAATGTGATGATTAACATGCACAAGAGTCAACTTTAGAGGTTGCACTGATCTAGGAACTCATTTAAGATGAGATGGAGTGTTTGAGTTAGGAAGATGAGTTGAAATGATTGTTTTAGCAAGATTTGACATAAACTGTCATCCGGATCCCACGGTTCCTTCCTCATAGGGATCCGTCTAGGCTAATCCTAGGGATCCGGCTTTCAGCAGTTATGAAAGAGTGGAAATGATATTTCTAAGATCTAAGACCTATATCATCTTGAGTGTTTCAGTCCTCTTAAGTGTCTTAAATGAAGGGGTGCTTAAGTACTTGAAGGTAATGAGTGATGTAGCTAATGATTGTCTTTTATGGAAGGATTTGGAACTTTCAAAGAGTACCAATGGATGAGCAAGGATGACACTTAAGATGAGAGTGTAAATTGAAGCTAAATGATCCTAGAGATCAGGTTGTGATAGTGTTTTGAAAAATATCCTAGAAGCTTTGAGATGAGAAAACTAGAATGTGATCAATTTGATCAATTTTGAGGTAAGGATGATTTATGATCAATTTTGCCATATTCAAAAGATTTCAAAGACTAAGTAGAAAATGAAGTGTGGGTTTGAGAGCGGAAGAGTAATGGATTAAAATGAAACGGTAGATCTACAAGCATTTTAGAGTGTGATCTAGGTGTGTGAGTAGGAATGATCAACCTATCTTGATAAGGACTTAATTTACCTTAAGACACTATGTTTAGCTTAGTTTGAGGTGTTATAAGGATATGTTTGAAATATAATGCTTGCAATTGCATTTTCTGTTTGCTGGATCCCACGGTTCCCTAAGTTTAGGGATCCGTATAGCACAATCTTTGGGATCCGCCCATCTGCTCAGCAGGACCTTTACTAAAGGTATGCAATGATCTTGACAATGCATTATATCTCAAGGATAGTCTAAAGAGAGTTCTAATACTAAGATATCAAATGTAAGATGTTTTATTTCATGAAGGAAATTGGATTACATTGATAAAGCACGAGTATAATAGAATTGATCCTATTTTGGAATACTACTAGGTTCCTTGAGTGTTTTCGCTAGGAGAATCATTATGTGATTGATGAGTGTTGGTGGAATCAAGAATGAAGAAAGTCTTCATGAGAGATATGTTTAGCGGTTCCATCATCTTGTTCACAAGTACGTACAACGGACTTTGAAATTGAGGATGGAAGTGCATAACATTATGATAGAGGCGTGTCAAGAACATTCCATAAGGGATGAGTTTATTCTTGGAGCCTTGAAGATTTGCAATTCGCCTTGCGAAGAAGTAGGCAAGATTGTATGATTGTTGTGTTAGCAAACAATACAACATGTGAGCACAACAAGCGGGAAGAATTTCTCGATTTCCCCTAAGGCTCCAAACATTTTCACGTAGGATGAGTGCAAGAGGCTTGTACTCTTCTCGGATATCCCTTGTAAAGATAATGTTTGGATCGGAGTAATATGGTCGAGGTTTGCATATTATGCGATTTAAATCTTCCGGAGAGGGTATGTGTGAACAATATGGGCTATTTTCTTCACGAAAGTTGAAGAGAGAATCAAGAGACCAATCTTCGGTGAAGGCACATTGTCCATGATTTGGAATCCGGAGGATGTGAGCAAAATGCCCAAGGGTTAGAGTGAACTTTTGGTTTTTGATATAAAACCAAAGAGATAGTGAGCGATTCTCGTTACGAACGAGTTCGACTTGACGGAAGAATTCCATTATGAACCTTGGACATATCTTCTCATTGATTTCAAGAAGACATTCTAGTCCTATGGCTCGGAAGGAGGTATTGATACCTTCTTTGAATTGTAGAGAGGTGTCTACAATACGTCCTTCATGGAAGTGACGGGTTTCGAGATTGTTGAACCCATGGACATGATTGCCAGGTGTGTTGGGTTCGAGAGAGATGTTCGGAGTGTAGACGCTAGTGAGTGAAAAATCAAACTCGTATTCATGCGTCATAGTTGAACCTATAGAAGTGATGGGTTAATAAGAGGTGATGTTTATGGTCGACCTATAATTATCTAACGTTTTTATTAGATTTTTATTAACAATGGTTTTTTAAACAAAAAAGACACTTGACTCACTTATGGTTTTGACATTCTAGTGGAGTATTACTTTTAGAAGAAAAATGGTTTTTAATTTGCATGAAAAACTGTTCTCCAGTAGGACGGATCCCACGGTTCCTTTTCAAAAGGGATCCGGCTAGTATAACTTTCGGGATCTGTGGATCTGTAGTAACAGAAACAGATTTGATAAAAACATAGGTTTTACATTTTTATACCACGAGAAGTGTTTTATCCTACATTTTCTTTTAGCATGCATACATGACTTCTAATGTATCACGAAGGAATATGAAACATATAAATCACAAGAAAATAAATAATAACAAAGATAACAAGATTATTAGTAATATTGCATTTCAATGCTAAGGATGATACAAAGGATTGGGTATATGATCCCAATGTAGATTAAAAACACAAAGTAAATGTCTCCATATGTGAACTTCATCATAGGGAACACAAGTGCGATGAGTGTTAAGGCGATGAGCACGAGTGCGATGTAAACCATGTTGATGACGGATCTTCTTGGTTTCGGTTGAGATGGAATGAGGAGGAAGATGAAGTTTTTGAGTGAGAGGAAATTTTTGAAATTGGAAGATTTGAAAAAGTGAGGGTTTGATAGAGTGGTCGACGATGGGAGTATTTATGGGGAAGGAGGAATTTTTTGAAATTCGTGTTTTGTTTTATTATTGGATTAAAAGAAAACAAAACATAAGTTTTATATACCACGACTTTAGACGAGAAATAAGACACGTATGTAAGAAAAAGGCTTCATAATGAAGCTTCATGTAAAACATGTAATTTGCACAAAAGATAATCATATAAATACCTAAATAGGTATACTTAATTATCAAGCAAAGTAAAAAGAAAATCATACCTCTAGCGCACTTAGGAATGTCTTTACAAATGACACAGCAAATGTCACTTAGACTATTCCCGCTCCTTTGCGTTTAAGATACCTTCTTAAGGAAGGTATTCGTGTTACCAAGCGACTCCTAAAGCTTGGTGGGTATGAGCTTTGACTAATCAACATGACAAAGAAGATTAGTGCAATTAAATGAAAAAAATAAATAAGAAAAATGTTGTTATCAAATCAACATCCAAACATATAGTTTTAAAAGACATGGTGTTTGTTTTTATGAAAAACCTTCTTTGTAGTTTTCAATTAACCATGGATCGTATCAAGTTTTTAAAGTACAATATACTTTAAGAAACTTGGTAACGAAGCTCTGATGCCAATTGTGGAAAACTAGAAGGGGGGTTGAATAGTTTTACCAATTAAAACTTCCTTTTAAACTATTTAGATCGACTTATGTCAATCTATTTGGTTGTGTGTGTTGGATGTTGATAAACAAGCATATAAAGATATGTAATGAAAAGATAAGAGTAAGAAGCACAAAACCACAACGCGAGTATTTATAGTGGTTAGGCTACAAGGACACCTTCCTTGCCCTACTCCACTCCCAGAGTCACCTACTCGATAGTTCGTAAACACTACACCAATCTCCTTATGGCGGAGAAGCCTTCACAACGTCGCCTACCCTTTTTCCGGTGCTAGGCTAACCACCGGGTTCTTTCACTCCAAGGTGAACCACACCTACACAACGTCGCCTACCCTTTATTAGGTACTAGGCTAAGTACCTAGTGCTTTCACTCCAAGGTGAACTACACCTTCACAACGTCGCCTACCCTTTATTAGGTACTAGGCTAAGCACCTAGTTCCATTGCAATGGAGGAACTACTACCACACTACACCAACGACTAATCCCAAAGGAGATCTACTCTTTTACAACATCATCAAGGATATCAATATCCTTGGATCTAATACTAGTATATCTTGTATATCGAAACACACCATCGAATGTACATCTAAGGCACCTTTCACTAATGCCTTTGACTAGATCTACAAGACACCTTTCACTAATGTCTTGTGTCTTCACTTCTAAGCACCTTTCACTAATGCTTCTTTGTCTTGACTTCTAAGCACCTTTCACTAATGCTTCTTTGTCTTGACTTCTAAGCACCTACCACAAGTGCTTATCCTATAGACGATAGATACCCTTCACTAATATCTTCGTCTTGACACTTGAGACATCTTTCACTAATGTCTTCAACACTACACTTCTTTGAAGAAATAAAGGAATCATCAACAAGAAGACTTTAGTAGCCTTGGTGATGAGGAAGCATGGCAACTCATGGACTTGAGCTTGCTCGATTTCAAAGGTGGTGATCTTGCCTTTAAGAGGAACCTAAAAGATCACACAAAAACAAAACTACAAACATAGATCTCTTGGATCTAAGGTTAGTGAGATTTAACTCAGGGGAGAAAGTGTGTTAGAAAGGGGTGAGAAATAATGAAGAAATGGAAAAATCCTACTGTTCCCCGGATCCTACGGATCCCTTCCACAAGGGATCCGTCTAGCGTTAAGCTAGGGATCCGTGGGACGCTCCCTTTTACCCATGGGTATTTTGGTTATGGGTTATGGGTCATGGGTTGAACCATGGATCTTTGGCTAGATACAATGTATCTTTGAGTGCAATGCACTTGGTCAATTGGGTATGGGTTGATCCATGGGTTATGGATATTATCCATGTATGATATAAGCATGATGTCATGCAATGGGTTATGGGTCAAGATCCATGGGTTATGGGCTTTGGGTTGTACCCAACTACATTCAATGTATTTTCCCAATGGGTTGTGATGCTTAAGTTTCTACCCATTTATATTACCCAATATACTACATACTAGTTATGTGTATATTTTATCCAAATATGTAAACACTAGTTGTTGTACATATGTATTACTAAATCATAAAATCACTTATACTTGTTTTAGTGTTTTATGTGAAAATGTGAATATGTTAGAAACTATTAGTTCAAACAATTTACGTATTTTATTTGTTTCGTTAAAATGATTTTACGTTTGTTATCGACAAAACATTAGAAGATCGTAAAATATAAATAAACATTTTTACGGCTTATTTGTATTAACAATACCAAGTGGAGAGAAGAGGTGAGATGGGTGTGAGTTGAAATGGTGTGATAGTGATGTGATGGGGAGCCTCTTATATCAAATTCAAATTTGAATAACCACATTTGATGAACTAGAGGCGGTGAGTTGGAAGGATGGAGAGTGTGTGTGAGTGTATTTGAATTTCAAATATATAGATAGAGACAGAGATGAGTGAGAGTGAGAAGTGTGTAGAGTAAGCTTTGAGTGTGCGTGTGTGTGTGAAGTTTAAATTCAAATGAGACGAGTGTGTGAGTGGTGAAGTGAGGAAGAGAATGAATAGTGAATATGTAAATCATAATATTTTGATGTGAGAGAAGAAGAAAACGTTAGAATGTTGGGAGACAAAGGTATCTGAAGGTACATTGTGTGTAAGGGAATATTAAAAGAATGTTGAGGATGTGAGTTGGCATGTGGGAGGATAAGATTTAGGAGGATCTAAAATGATTTAAGTTTTATTTAATGAAGATGATAATCAAATGATTGATTATGGGATTAATCACATTGTCATTAAGAAATAAAGAACTAGACAATAATGATTATGAAATGTGTTTGGGAACAAAGGATAATCAATTTGCAAATAACTCAAAGTCAAGTACTCACAATATCATAATTCGTGATTAACCAACACTTGACGTAATCAATAATCATATTGATTCAAAAAAGCTAAGTGATATCCCATAACGGGAAAGGATGCGTTTACGCAAGAAGACATTTGACTTTGTTTGACCAATAAGGGAGTAAACTCGTTACATGATTAGAGAAGACGTACGCATGGATTATGGTCATACGAATACTTTAACTTGATGTTATATGAAAGGTATGAGTCTTATACATTTGGAAAAGCCTTGGCTAGAGGTGTTTGATAAAATACTTGAGTTGACGTTCTTAAAAAATGAGAGGTCATGCTTTTGAATCCCTCTAAGTTTAAAACTCGTTTTGAGTGTTCCTAATAACTCTATTATCATATTCATACATGTAATGAAAGATCCACATTTTTCGGGTAAGGGGAAAGCCGACTTTTAAAAACCGAGATGCCCAAAACTCTGAGGTTGGCGTGCTGGCCATGTGTTGGAGCACGTGCAACGCGCCAAACCCAATTTTGGGTTGTTTTGGTTTTTGGCTAACGTTTGTGATTTTATGTGTTGCAAAGGTTTATTTGTCATCATTAAAATATAAAGAAGACCAAATCAATGTTGCACCAACCATAGTGTTTGGCTTAGTAACATAGTTAACATTTCTATACATATTACTTGAACTACTAACATTTGCAGGCTTGCGGTTTGACAAAACATGTCCATACCTTGATTTCAAAGCCAACATAGTCTGTTCTTGCATCTTGGCCAAACATTAAGCATCACTCAAAGTAGCCACAATAATCATCTTCATCTGCAAACTGATTTCACTTTTCAACCCACCAAGAATCAAACTAACTGCATGTTTTTCACTCAATTCCAACCTATTCAGCAGTGTTTTAAACTTCTCTTGATAGTTTATAACAACCCCGTCTTGTTTCAAAATTTTAACTCTATTATAGGATCATCGAACACCAAATCAAACCTCTTCAACACCTCTCTTTCATATAACTCCCATAGACTATCTTCCCCATATTTCTTACAGAACTATTGGTGCCACGTGAGGGCCTTATCATACATGTGCATTGAAGCCAATCCTACCTTCTCACCTTCATCTACCCTGTCAATCTTAAAGAATTGATTACACCTATACAATCAACCATTCACATCTTCACCACTAAATTTTGAGAATTCTATCTTAGTCATTCTTATATACTGATGATTACTATTCCTATTCCCCATGCCATTACTTGATCCTTCACAAGCTTTAAGCCTATTAAGATCATTAACAACAAGATTTTGTTGAACCAATAATCCTTTCATACTTTCAGTGATTTCTGCCATAGCAGACTTAATCTCAAGCACAACATTGTTCAAATTGTTAACTAATACTTGCATGGATTCCATATTCAATAGTGGTTCTAGACTTGCATTTTTGTATTCACCATTTTACTATAACTAACCGTTTTAACTAATTGTTTGATTTAAGAACAAAGAATGCACTGAATGTGTACTGAAACGTATTTGATGATTGGGAAATGGATCAAGAAGTAATGTAGAAAGATTAATGAACGTATGTATGATTGGGAAACGAATTATCACTTTTTTAGTCATCGAAAAAATAATGGAATTCACTAACAAAGATAATAGAATTCGTTAGATGACGCTCCCATACTAATTTATATCTATTCAAATGATTGATAGTATTTAATCCAGGAATTAGTTAAAACTCGAAGATCAAATGAATAAAACAACCTGGAACCCAAATGGGGGTGAATTGGTTTCAAAATTGAATTACTATGGTAGAATGTTTGTTTACAGAATACAAGAGGAAAACTTTCCATAACAATCAAAGCTACTTACAAATTAAAAGCTAACAACTATTTAAAGGATAGTTTTGGCACCAAAAGCTGTTAAGTCAGCTGTAGATACTACACGTGCACCTCACACACATACCTCTCACGCGTCAACAACTTATTAACATACTTTGTACATGTATCAATTTTATTATGACGGGAATTAAAGAGAATGAGAGACAACTACAAAATCAGCGCTCATTTTTTGGTTAAAAAAAACTCTTTTTTGGTTTCACATGATAGTTATCTTTTCACCATTTTTTAGTGTAAAAACAATAACCGGTCATCTATGGTTCTCGTATATAACACCTATAAATCTTAAGTGACACATGTCATCTAATGATTTAAGCTTATTATCTTAATTTTTTGTTAAGAGTTAAGCTTGTAGTTTGTTAAGAAGTGACACATGTCATCCCATAATTGAAGCGCTTTATTTTAAGTTTTGGTTAAGAGTTAGGGTTAAGTTATACATGTATTATAATATAGTATAAATATAGATATAAATATATATATAAAGACAGTAGGGGGAAGTAAGTTGTACGGTTGTAGACATTCTTTGCATATTTCTTTTTAACATGCCACGTTCGTGCAAATCAACCATCAAATTATAATATATTATAAAAATGGAAATTGCTTCCCACAATTAAATCTTTTAAGTATTCTTTCTTATTTGTTAATCTTTGATACTATTGGTTCATGTGAGGTGCTTCGGTTACACAATTACCTCAACAGCATGTATGGTACGCGTTTGGCAGAATCCCATTTGTCAAAAGGAGGTGCAAAAATTACTATTCACAATAGTTAGAAATTAATTACCACTTAATACAAATTCAAAGGTCATTATTGACCAAATTGACACCTAACCTATGTTGTACACCCGATCTACCATACATTTGTATACCAACTATGTACTCCACCATCCAAGTGTCTACCAATTCTTTATCTCTAAGGAAGAATCCAGACAATACTATGTTATTCTCTCCAACACATGATAAAACCCAAACATTTACATAACCATCCATTAGCAAAACGAAAAAAAAAAAATACACAGGCACAATGACATTCAAAACCCAAGAAAATTATACATTCTTCTTCTCCACAAGCTACCACACTCATCTAAAACCCAATTAAAGGAACATGAACGGTAACATTTTTGATTATTGGTTTCACCAATATTTAAACCATCATCTCTCGGCTGCTATCAACATAGTTATAAAAGAAATCCCACACACATAATAATCAAAATTGTTGATTAAAATTTCAAAATTGTTTTTAAGTGGGTTTTGTTGTTTTGTAAAAATTATTAATCTGCTTTGCAATTCGGATGCGATGAAGGTAGAGTATAATTGTTTGGAAAGTGAAATTATTGGTGAGTTAATGCGTTCGATTATATGTATTTAGAATTATGCTATATGTTTTTGGAAATGAATTTTGTTTATTTTTTGATTTTGGTCAAGTATGATAGTTTGCTTTGCCGTTTTTTTTTGCTTAAAAAGTGAAACTTTTTGTTTTGGTTTTTTGTTCATAGGTGTCAAGTCGCAGGTGGAGTATGTGAAACAATGCTTGCGAGGTAAATAAAAGAAGTTACTGTTTTATCTTTGTATTGATTACTACGTAAATGGTTATGATTCTGCTGATATAGTTGTATCTTTCATTTGCTTGCACATGATTCATAAGAAACAAACTGTTGGGATGACGCAGCATTTCTTTATCAAAACCCAAGTATCGTCATTACTTTTTACTACTATATGTTTCATATATGATATGGTGATAAAACATCGTTATCATATTCAGTATCAGTTTCATTTCGCTTCGTTCATGTACATTCTAAGACTTTATCTACAAATTAACTATTGTATTTTTTTTTTGAACGGCGGAATTGCATTAAAAACTAGCAAAAGCTAGAAAAGGAGATTACATAGAGACTATAGTAGCTATAGGGTTTTGTAACCAACCTATCCAACTAATTTTACACTTAGGAATCCTAGAAGACAACCACAAAAAAGATTGAGAAACAATGAAATCCCAAAGGGTAGCCTTCTTAGGAGGGGGACTGGAGAAAATCGATTTATTCCGAAAGTTCCAAATAGACCACATAAGGGTCCCCCCCCCCACACCATCAAGAACCAAACGAGCCTTGGCAGAAATACGAACATTATCAAGCCAACCATACCAATCCGTGATATTAGCGCAAATCGGAAAATCCAAATCCCACCACCTAGCTAAAAGAGACCATAAATCTCTAGCCATATCACAATTGAAGAAAGTATGATTCACAGTTTCAACATCAAGCTGGCACGTAGGACATAAGATCGAATCAACCTCGATTCCCCTCCGATCTAAGTTCACCCTAGACGGAAGTTTATTGAGGCTTAATCTCCAAATAAACACATTCACTTTAATGGGAATGATACGGTTCCACCTAGTAACCACCAAGCCTGGCTCTAGAATGGTATCATCGACAAGAGCACGCACAGAAGCCACTGAAAACCCCGATGTAACACCAAGAGTCACATTGATTCGTAAGACTCACACTCTGAATAGCGACTTTAAGAGCATCAAACTGGGCCGATTCAATACCTCCCCTAGGCATACGCCTAAGGACCATATTCCAGTCGGAATGAAGCATAGTAACCATGTTAGCAATGAGACAATTTTTTTTCTGTTTCCAAGTTATAGATGCGAGGAAATTGTGTTTTGAGAGGGGAATTACCGCACCATGTATCCTCCCAAAAACAAGTGGACATACCATTACCCAGCTTACGAGAACATAAAGAAAGAAGGTCAATACCTTTATCCTTGAGACGAGAAACTGAGAGCAAAATATAACCCCAAGTGGTTCGGTTATGATTGTGGTTATTAGTAGAAAAAATACCTCCATCAGTGCCATAAATGTTCCTAATAACATGTGTCCATAAGTCAGAAGGCCGAGTAAGAAACCGCCAAATCCATTTGAACAAAAGACCAATATTGAGGCCATATACACTACCAATACCAAGGCCGCCTCTCTTTTTACTCGCCAAACAATACTCCCACTTAACCCAAGACAACTTGTTATCATTCTGATCCACTCCTCTAAAGAACTTGCTTCGCATCGATTCTAATTTAGAACGGATAGAAACAGGCATCAGATATATAGACATGAAATAAGTAGGGAGATTACCAAGTACTGCCTTGATAAGAGAAAGGCGACCACCAACTGAAAGAATCTTAGCTTTCCAAGAGGAGAGCTTAGAGGCGAAAATCTGAGTGACCGCATTCCAGTTAACACATCGGGACATATTACTTCCAACCGGCACACCCAAATATTTAAAAGGGAGCTTCGAGACTCCACATCTAATAATGTGCGCCATATGGGCTATCTCCTCATCTGAAACGCCCACACCAAGGACATTACTTTTATTCACATTAATTTTCAGCCCTGAAATAAGAAAGAAAACACGAAGCATGCTGATAAGATTTTGGGTGTTAACCCAAGACCATTCACCAAAAAAAATTACATCATCAGCATACATGAGATGGGAGATACTCATGTTATCACTCCCAATAGTGGCACCTTTAAATAACCCCAACTCTTCGGCCTTACATGTAAGGGAGTGAAGACCTTCCATAGCCAAAATGAAAAGGAAAGGAGATAAAGGGTCACCTTGACGGAGACCCTTAAATAACTCAAATTCGTCGGTCGGAGAGCCATTAACTAAAATCGAGGATCGAGCATTATGAAGACAACCCGAAATCCAAGAACGCCATTTGGTACCAAAACCAATCTTCTTCATTACCGCGTCAAGAAAATCCCAACGCAAAGAGTCGAAGGCTTTTTCGAAATCAACTTTAAAAACAAGAAGTTGTTTATGACGTTTTCTATATTCAGCCAAGACTTCATTCAATATGAGAGGCCCGTCAAGAATATACCTGCCCTTAATAAAAGCCGATTGAACGGGACTAATGCAATCACCAATAACATTACTTAGCCGATTAGCTAAGATTTTACCAATGATCTTATACTGACATCCAATAAGACTAATAGGCCGAAAATCAGAAACAAACTTAGCATTAGAAATCTTCGGAATCAAAGCAATGAAAAAAGGATTACAACCTTTAGGAATTTCATGAGAAGTGTAAAACTCTTGCACAAAACGAACAACATCCTCCTCGATGGTATCCCAAAAAGTGGTAAAGAATTTAAATGTGAATCCATCAGGACCTGGGGCTCGATCACCACCGCAGTCCCAAACGGCCCTTTTGATTTCGTCACGAGCAAACGGAAGCTCCAAGTAGTCTCGACGGCTTTGGGAAAGAGAATTAAATGACAACGACTCGATATCAGGTGAAAGACCAGCAGCCTGTTTGAATCTGGCACGGAAATGCCTCAAGAACTCATCTTTAACAGATTTTGGAGCTTCAATCCATTCACCATTCTTCCAGATGCCTCTAATAGCTAACTGCCGCCTTCTATTCTTTAATGTGCCATGAAAGAAACTTGTGTTTTCATCCCCCTCAAGGGCCCATTTAACCTTAGCTTTTTGCGCATAATCTTTAGTTTCAAGACGATCCATGTTTCCGAGGATATTTAAAGAATCACGCCGAGTCTTAAAGTCGTCATCAGTAGCACAACCTTGGTCAATTTTTGAGTCAATAATGGAGAGCCTTTGTTGATGATCTTTCTTAACCGCAAAAAGATCAGACTTTCGAGTAGCATTCCACACCCGAATGACCTTTTTGAGGTTTTGGAGCTTCTTTTTAAATAAAACAAATCCATTTATATCGACAATACCATCATTAGTCCAGGTTTGAACAACCAAATCATGGAACCCATCCATTTCTATTGTATAGTAATAATAGTAACAAATACAATAGTTAAAACTGAGATAACAGTTTTGGTCTTTGTTTGCAGTTGGCAACAACATTCAAAATGGCAAATTATTTGGCATTCATTTATGCCATTAGCAGTAGCCTTGACACTCAATGTCATTTTGATGGTCCTACTTGAATGTGATTAGTGTAGTTAATGCATGATCCTATATGCCATCAACAACTATTTATCGACCTCTCTAACAATATGGTTCTTACAGACTTCATGAAAAATATATTGTTGCCGCATAATTCTCTTAAACATAAATATGGCCGCCCCGCAGCAACGCGCGGGCAAAACTTGCTTGTTTAGTATATAAAATCATTAACTTGAAAACAGATACGCAAGAAGTGGATTTTTACGAACAATTTGAAGTATTTATTTTCACACAAGACACATATAGAACTCTATAATGTACGAGGGTTTTGACATTTTGTTTAAAGAAAGCCTAAAACTGTTGGGGGTTAGCTCCCAGCAGCAGGGTAAGACAATCAATAACTGTTCAGCAGAAACAACAAAGAGTCAGCAGTAACAGATACCACTAGGTGGTTACCGGATATCACTTGGAATCGTGTGATCACTTTCCAAAGTAAACTATTCGACCCTAATGCCTGGGTTACACGAATATCTACTTGGGATAAGACCAACTGCAGTTAGAGAATTAGGCACAATTCTATAACCCTTTCGCTTATAAGTATTTAGTGTTTTCTGTGTGTTCCTCATGCATGTTCAGATCTCCTATATATAGGAGGTTACTCTTGAGCTATTCCAATGGAATTATGAGTATTAATCGGCCCATTAATAGCCTCATAATTATCCCCATTATAGCCGTTAGTGGTTACATGACCAATTAAACGTGGTCATAAAGAAGTTGTAACTGCCATTTAGCAGTACTTTCCATAAGCAGTACTTTCCACTAGCAGTACTTTCACTTACAGTGGAAATACAGCCTATCAGTGGAAACACTGCTTATCAGTACTTTCATAGTGCTATCAGTGGAAACACTGCCTATCAGTGGAAACATTGCTTATCAGTGGAAACCACAAGCAGTACTTTCCACAAGCAGTACTTTCACCAACAGTACTTTCACCAAGCAGTACTTTCACCAGTACTACCAATACAAACCACTATAAGAGTCAGGGTGTTCATGGACCTTATGGGTGTACACTCCGTACCTCCTAACCCATTACAAGGTGTGAACTAATCCCACAAGTGCACTAAATTTTCCAACAATCCTCCCCAAATTTAGTTCACTTCCTTTGCATGAAAAATAAACATCAATCATAACATGTGCATAAATGAAAATGTCCTGAGGATTGAATTTCCATCTTAGTAATTACACGTTCAAATATTCGAGAATCAGGGTGTTCTAAGAATTGAACCCTTTAACCCATTTGAATACCTGAAGATAACTACACACAAGTTTTCAAACACTTAAAAGCTCCTGACACTATACAAGCCATGTGTCCATATCCAAATTCATAAATGTTGTAAAAGCTAAAAGTCCAAAGCTTCCTGAAGCGGCAAAACTTCAACATTTACATAGGTGGTTCATCTTTATTCATGCTCCTGCCAAGCACTTTTTCAAAGAAAAAATAACCATTAAGAAGTATAGACTTCATCCTCCTTTCAGCAGGTTCTGAGCACAACCTTGGGATGCAAATAAAACATGTGCTCCAGTCCACTGAATGTTCAGCTTTCCACATTGAACTCAGCTCCTAAGTTTCCTCAGGAGGGAGTTGGGTGTCCTAGCATTCAGTGACTAAGTTGGACTTAAACCCATCCCTTTAGCAGACTTTATAACCAAGTCTCTAGCCAGACCCTTCGTCAAGTGATCAGCTAAGTTCTGTTGAGATCTCACAAACTCTATAGATACCACCCCATTCATGATAAGCTCACGAATCATGCTATGCCTGACACCTAAGTGTCTAGACTTACCATTGTACATCTGGCTATAAGCCTTAGCCAATGTAGCTGCACTATCACACCGGATAGAAATAGGTGCTATAGGTTTAGGCCACAATGGAATCTCAAGAAGCAAGTTTTTTAACCATTCAGCTTCTTTACCAGCAGCTGCTAAAGCCACAAATTTAGATTCCATTGTTGAACTGGTGATGCAAGTTTGCTTCTTGGATGCCCAAGAAATTGCACCTCCACCAAGTAGGAATACCCAGCCACTGGTAGACGAATTGTCTTTAGTGTTACTGATCCAACTTGCATCAGTGTAACCTTCCAACACTGATGGGTAACCAGTATATGAGAGACTATAATCCATAGTTCTCTTCAAATACTTCAGTACCCTTTGAACTGCTTGCCAGTGATGAGCACTAGGATTACTAGTATACCTGCTCAATTTTCCCACTGCAAAACCAATATCAGGTCTTGTACAAGTCATGGCATACATCAGGAAGCCAATTACCCTAGAATACTCAAGTTGAGATACAGCCTTGCCATGATTAGGCATCAGCTTCTCACAAGTATCCATAGGTGTACTTACTGGAGTACAATCAAAGTAATTGAATTTCCTCAGTACCTTCTCAATATAATGAGACTGAGAGATAGAAATTCTTTTACTTTCATGTTTAATCCTTATACCAAGGATAACATCAGCCTCCCCCATGTCTTTCATGGAGAACCTTGATGACAAAAATTCCTTTGTCAGGTCAACCTGATTTTGGTCAGTGCCAAAGATCAACATGTCATCAACATATAGACAAATGATGACTCCTTTACCAGATTCATCAAATTTGCTATATACACATTTGTCAGCTTGGTTAAGAACATAACCACTAGACAAAACCACTTCATCAAATTTTTGATGCCATTGCTTAGGTGCCTGCTTCAGTCCATAAAGAGACTTAATCAGTTTACACACATTGTTTTCATTGCCTGGCATGACGAAGCCCTGAGGTTGGTTCATATAAACCTCCTCTTCCAATTCACCATTCAAGAAAGCTGTTTTCACATCCATCTGATGAATAACCAGATTGTGAATAGATGCCATAGCAATCAGCAGTCTTATGGTACTGATACGAGCCACAGGGGCATAAGTATCAAAATAGTCTATTCCTGACTTTTGTTTAAAGCCCTGAATGACTAGTCTAGCCTTGAACTTTTCAATAGTTCCATCTACCTTCATTTTTCTTTTGAAAATCCATTTGCAACCTAAAGGTTTGCAACCAGGAGGTAGATCAACCAACACCCAAGTGTTGTTGCCCATGATGGAATCCATCTCATCATTGATTGCTTCTTTCCAGAAAGCAATATCCTGGGACTTCATTGCTTCTTCAAATGTTTTGGGGTCATCCTCAACAATGAAGCAATAGGAGTATTGGTCTGAGACCTCATCCCTGGTACCTTCAACTAAGTATAGTTGAAACTTAGGTCCAAATGACTTTGGAGTCCTGACCCTTTTGCTTTTCCTGAGCACAGGTTCAGGTTGCTGAACCACAACCTCATCAGGGACCACTGATGGTTCATCATCAGGTACCTATGATACACCAGTGTCATGAGTTCCATTAGGAATCCTCTGACTTGGTCTAGGGACTGATGAGAATCTATTCTCATCAAAGTCTGCATCCCTTGATTCAATTATGGAGTTAACTGAAACATGTTCATTAGGTTCAATAATATAGAACCTAAAAGCCTTGGAATGCTCAGCATATCCAACAAAGATGCAGTCAATGCCTCTTTCACCCAAAGTCTTTTGCTTTGGATCAGGGAGTCTTACAACAGCCCTACAACCCCAGACCCTGAGATAATTCAGGTTGGGTTTCCTTTTAGTCCAGAGTTCATAAGGGGTAACCTTGTTCCTTTTGTTGGGAACCCTATTTAACAAATAGCAAGCTGTTAACATAGCTTCACCCCAGAACCCTTGACTCAGTCCTGAATAGGACAACATGGAATTAACCATCTCCTTCAGCACCCTGTTTTTCCTTTCAGAAATACCATTTTGCTGAGGAGTATAAGGGGCAGTCGTTTCATGGATTATTCCAACAGACTGAAAGTACTGAGTATCCATGTACTCACCTCCCCTATCAGTCCTTAATCTTTTGATCAAAGACCCAAGTTGTAATTCAACTTCTGTTTTAAACACTTTGAATTTATCTAATGCTTCATCCTTGGTATGTAACAGATAGACATAACAAAATCTAGAAGCATCATCAATAAATGTCACAAAGTACTTCTTATTCCCCAAAGAAGGAGTGGCATGCAAATCACACAGGTCACTGTGAATAAGCTCCAAGATCTTAGTCTCACGACTTCTTGGTCAACATGCAAGTTTTACACTTTTCAGTGTCCATGTCAAAAGCAGGGATTAAACCATCCCTAGACATATCTTACATTCTTTTATAGTGAACATGACCAAGTCTAGCATGCCAAAGGGTAGAATCAGTCTGATCATATGTGGTCACAAAAGCTGAAATAACACTGTCAGTGGTAACATTAAGTCTGAACATTTGATTACATAAATAACCAAAACCAATAAAAACACCATGCTTAGAAAGAACAAATTTATCAGACTCAATAACTTGTTTATATCCATGATTATTCAAAACACTACTTGAAACCAAGTTTTTCCTTATATCAGGAACATGAATAACATTAAACAAAGTTACAATCTTTCCAGAACTAAACCTAAGATCTACACAACCACGACCATGCACCAAGGCTGTTGACTCATTTCCCATGTGAAGAATAGAACCATCATTCAGTGACTCATAAGTCTTGAACCAGCTTCTATCTTTACACACATGAACTGTTGCACCAGAGTCAACCCACCACGCAACATCATCATCCTGCACATAAAAAGATTCAGATACATATGTAACATAATAAATCTGAAAAGACTTATTAAACATTATCTGACCTTTCAGTGAGTTGGCTGAACCACCACTCCCTGAACCATTAGTGCCTGATCCATTGGCTTTACCACCAATTTTAACACCCTCGCAGTCCCTTTTAATGTGACCAGTCTTGCCACATTTCCAACAAGTAGGTGTTGCCTTCTTGTTAGGATCTGCTCTTGTGTTGTCATGATATTTGCGTTTGCCTTTGTTGTCATTGTACCTGGTAGAGTTGTTATGCTCTACCATATTGACAACAGATGGTCCAGCAGCATTGCCACTCTTTGGCTTGTCATTATCCTGCACTTTGAGAGATTCCTCAATGTGCAGATGACTGCCCAACTCAACAAGAGTTAATTCCTCCTTCATATGTTTCAAGGTATGCTTGAAATCTTTCCATGAAGGAGGGAGTTTGTCAATGACACAAGAGACTTTGATAGCCTCATCCATGTTCATTTGGTGTTGTGTAAACCTTCCAAGTATTCCAAGAAGTTCATTGTATTGTTCCATAACTGGTCTTGAATCAGTCATTTTGTAATTTGTGAAATTATTAACAAGGAACTTCTTACTTGATGCATCCTCAGCCATATATTTGGCATCCAAGGAATCCCACAGTTCTTTGGAAGATTCAAAGTTCTGATAAATATCAAACAGAGAATCAGACATACCATTGAGAATAAGACCTCTGCATATGTAGTCATCATTCTCCCATTTGCTCCTCCTCCGGATCTGCTCCACAGTAGCATCATCCCCATCATCAGGAATAGGTGTAGTTAGCACATACACCACACTCATGCTTGACAGCAAGAAGTGCATCTTCTTCTGCCACCTCCTAAAGTCCACCCCTTCAAACTTGTCCAGCTTAGCAAAGTTTGAAGCCATGTGTTTCATTGCAGCAGTTGCCATTGATTATCACAAAATAGTTTACTTTGATTGTTGGGGGTTAGCTCCCAGCAGCAGGGTAAGACAATCAATAACTGTTCAGCAGAAACAACAAAGAGTCAGCAGTAACAGATACCACTAGGTGGTTACCGGATATCACTTGGAATCGTGTGATCACTTTCCAAAGTAAACTATTCGACCCTAATGCCTGGGTTACACGAATATCTACTTGGGATAAGACCAAATGCAGTTAGAGAATTAGGCACAATTCTATAACCCTTTCGCTTATAAGTATTTAGTGTTTTCTGTGTGTTCCTCATGCATGTTCAGATCTCCTATATATAGGAGGTTACTCTTGAGCTATTCCAATGGAATTATGAGTATTAATCGGCCCATTAATAGCCTCATAATTATCCCCATTATAGCCGTTAGTGGTTATGTAACGCCCCGACCCGACAAGGGTAAAGGAATCACAAGTAATGGTGTCATATCAAAGCAAACATAAATATCCAAAAGAAATCTCAACATAAATATTGAAATAATCCAAGTCAAAAGACTTCAATACATAGGTCCCAGCGGAAAAATAAACTCCAAAAGAAATGTCTAAATATAAAGTCTAAATGGCATCATAAGATCAAAGCTAAAATCTCTAAGGTAAGTCCACACAGCACTCATCCCAAAGCAATACCCAGCTCCAATGCTTAGATACCTGCCGCGGAAGAAAAGAAATGCGGCTGAGCTTCAAAGGCCCAGTGAACAGATATACAAGCAAAACGAATACGAAACGAGAACGAATACGAAATAAAGTGAAAGAAAGATAGTGAAATCATAATCATTTCAAAAGATAAATCAGGATAAAGAAATAAGTTTTATAGCTAACTACCTCGAGCCCAAACACATATGCCATATCATAAACATATTCATAATCACATAAGGCAACATTTGTAGGGGAGACCTACCAGAGTTATGAAGGACGTGCATGCACGCAGCATCAATCATCAAACAACATATAGCATATAACATATAATATATAACATATAACAGATCTAGGATGCACCCATACGCCCCACAAACATACATTGATAATATAATATAAATTGAGCTCATGAATAACAGATAAGGGACGTGGCAGAACTTCACTCTACTGCCCTAGAGTCATGTCAGAAGTGCATTTACTGACACGGACATGGAACCCCCATGACTAGTTAATATTTGGCTCGGGTGTCAAACTATCTTAGGTCAAATAAGAATGTCATAACTGACATAGATCATATTTTATCAAATGTTTAGTCATGTTTTCAAAATCAAAGTCTTTATATCATATAGTTCAAAATCAAATGTTTTACGATTCAAAAATCAAAGTTCAGATAAGCAACAGCTCAAATAGACACATTAGGGTTCATAGCAAAGGCTTAGGAAATCCTAATATGAAAGCTAACGAAAAGAAAACATTACGAGAAACCTTTACTGAAAAGGTCAGAATATCTGTACCTTATTCCAAAGCAAATGATCGAAAAGAAGACACAGGGAAGCAAATAATTACTCCTTCTTCACAGAACCTATACACATTAATGGTCGTATATATTATTAATGATTCCATAATCGTCGAAATGATCTTTTAATACTTTAGGGTTTATAATTAAATGAGACTTAAATGTTTTATAATTAATATCGTAGATTAGGGTTCATATGTCATTTATTAAAGTTTAGGGTTAAATGTGAAAACAGTTTAAACGTCATAACTCACACATAAAATAACGAATTAATATATTTAACTTCATAACCCTAATCGACTCTCATTTATGTTCTAGGGTTTTCTCATCATTAATATCTCATTAATATGCATTTACTTACATGTTACGTCTTTTAATGACTCGTTACTTAACCTAACACGTCATAAAATAATCTTTCCTTTTATGTTTCACCATATACGTTTTATGATTTTATGTGAGATACACGTTACTTATTACTCGTATTAATTACACGTTAACACTTTTACAAATTCACTTGACTTATAATTACGCACGCATATGAGACACGATTCACAAACCATTAGGGTTTGGCATACCTTATTCGATTAACATATCAAAACTAGGGTTTACATTAACATGACCTTTACTTACTTAATGCACTTTCAAACCTTATACATGATTCGGTTCAATCTAGGGTTTTCGGCTATTAGGTTTTACGCAAGTCCTAGCTCATTTACATACTTAACTCATTCAAGTTATCATGTTTTATACCTTATTCGAATGTTATGCATGGTTCGGTTATAATTACATAGGTTCGGTCCTTATTAACTCGACATAAACATAACCCGATTCAATATTACATATTACGTACATAACTCTTTAATACTTGTAAGGTTTAATCGTTAGGGTTTTCCTTGTTTTTGTTCCATTCGGCTCGGTCACAAAAAGAAAAACGCAACTCGACTAGAACAAAACAAAACACAACATATTAACGCAAGGTACATCAAACAAAGACGAGAATAGGTTATACCTTGACTTGGTTGAGCAAAAATCTCGACACCAAGGGTGTTTGATGTTCGGCCGAGCAAGAGAGAAAAAGAAAAAGAGGCAACAACAAAACTAGGGTTTCACTTTTGTGATTTATGTGTTGTATATATAGTAGTTGTATTTGATTTAGGCTTAGGAGAGAATTGGGTTTCGGTTTGGCCCAACCGAACACAACCCACACGCACACCTTATGGGCTTCGGCCTAAGGTCCATCGAACAAAACAAACCCGACCCAAATCATTTACGAAACGTTAAATCTTCGTCGTACCAAAATCGATCACGTAATATATTTTAGTTAGGTTTTAATTATACACAAGTTAAGTTTTAATTTTATATAAATGTTATAAATATATTTTACGTATTTTATAAATTTCGATTCCAAGGGTATTTTAGTCTTTAATCAGATTTTAGATTTCCAGGTTTTACAATTCTTCCCCTCTAAAGAAAAATTTTCGTCCTCGAAAATTGAAATGAAACGAAAACGAAAACGAAAACGAAATGAGAACATACCAAACTATTCAAAGAAATGAGGATAACTAGCCCGCATCGACTCCTCGGTTTCCCAAGTAGCCTCACGTTCAGGATGATTTTTCCAAAGAATCTTAACGAACGGAATGACTTTATTTCTCATAACTCTTTCTTGTCTTTCTAAAATAGCTTCTGGCTCTTCAGATAAAGACATATCGGATTGAATTTGATCAAACGGATAAGAAGCAACGTGTAACGGATGATAGTTGTATCCCCTTAGGAGTGATACATGGAAAACGTCATGAACATGCGATAACTGAGGCGGAAGTGCTAAACGATACGAAACTTCTCCTATACGTTCTAGAATTTCACAAGGTCCAATAAATCGAGAACTGAGCTTGCCCTTGATTCCAAAACGTTTCACACCTCTAAACGGCGAAACTTTCAAAAATACACGATCTCCAACCCGAAATTCTAAATCACGACGATGCTTGTCGGCATAACTTTTCTGACGAGACCTAGCTTCCTTCAACTTTTCTCTAGCAACAGCTACTTTCTCATTAGTGATCTCGATCATTTCCGGACCTTCAATCAAGCGCTCACCTACTTCATCCCAGCAAATAGGTGCTCTACATTTCCTTCCATAAAGAAGTTCAAACGGTGCCGCCTTAATGCTAGCATGCTAACTGTTGTTATATGCAAACTCTACTAAACATAAATATTCATCCCAACTGCCAGTCCATTCTAAAGCACAAGCCCTGAGCATATCCTCTAAGGTCTGTATAGTCCTCTCTGACTGACCATCTGTTTGAGGATGAAATGCCGTACTAAAGTTAAGTCGAGTACCCCAAGCTTTCTGCAAACCTTTCCAGAAACGAGAAGTAAAACGCGGATCCCTGTCGGACACAATAGATGCCGGTGTACCATGAAGTCTAACTATCTCTTGCTGAAAAATCTCCGCCAATTTACCAATACCATAATCCTTTCTGATTGGCAAGAAATGAGCAGATTTGGTTAGTCGATCAACAACTACCCAAATCGCATCATGCTTCTTCCGAGTAAGAGGTAGTCCAGTCACAAAATCCATAGATATCTTATCCCACTTCCACGTTGGAATATCCAATGGCTGTAACAGTCCACTAGCCCTTTGATGTTCAATCTTAACCTGCTGACAAATCATACACTTTGACACAAACGTCGCCACATCTTGTTTCATTCCATTCCACCAAAAGTACTGCTTCAAATCCCTATACATCTTGGTAGAACCAGGATGGATAGTGAAAGGAGAACTATGAGCTTCAGTCATAACTTTCTCACGAAGTACCTGATCATTGGGAACACAAAGCCTATCTCCACACCATACAATACCGTCATTATCAACCTTAAACTCCGTCTGTTTACCTTCTTCAACATTTTGTACCACGGCCCACAGCTCGCCGTCATCTTTCTGAGCTTCTTTAATTTGCAGTATAAGGTTCGACTCCACCTTCATACTTGCCCAGTATCCATCAAAACCTCGTACGCACAACTCAACATTTAAACTCTCTAAGTCACGAATAATCCTAGGCTCAATCTTGATACTCGCAAGAATGCCTAATTTCCGGCTAAGTGCGTCAGCAACTACGTTAGCCTTACCTGGATGGTACTGAATGTTGGTGTCATAATCCTTAAGAAGTTCTAACCATCTTCTTTGTCTCATGTTAAGTTCCTTCTGAGTGAAAATATACTTGAGACTCTTATGATCAGTGAAAATATCACACTTCTCTCCATACAAGTAATGTCTCCAGATCTTCAACGCAAACACCACTGCAGCTAACTCAAGATCATGAGTTGGGTAATTCTCCTCATAAGGTTTTAGCTGCCTCGAAGCATAAGCTATTACCTTTCCATGTTGCATCAAAACACAGCCTAATCCTTTCTTAGATGCATCGCTGTAAATTTGAAATCCTCCAGAACTAGTTGGAAGAGTCAAAATAGGAGCTGACACCAATCTCCACTTCAACTCTTCAAAACTCTTTTCTCGTTCATCCGTCCATACAAACTTTTCACCTTTCCTCATCAGTTGGGTTAGGGGTAGAGCTAAGCGAGAGAAACCTTCAACAAAACATCTGTAGTAACCAGCAAGTCCAAGAAAACTCCTGACCTCAGTCACTGTCGTAGGTCTTGGCCATTTAGTGATAGCCTCAACTTTAGATGGATCCATGGTGATACCATCAGCTGATACAATATGACCAAGGAAAGCAACTTGTCTTAACCAAAATTTGCACTTCGAAAATTTGGCATACAACTTCTTCTTCCTCAAAATCTCCAAAACTATCCGGAGATGTTCTTCATGCTCTTCTTCAGACTTGGAGTAAACTAGAATGTCGTCGATGAAAATAATAACGAACTTGTCGAGAAACTCATGGAAAATACGATTCATCAGGTCCATAAACACAGCAGGCGCATTGGTCAAACCAAAAGGCATAACGAGGAATTCGTAATGACCATATCTGGTACGAAACGCGGTCTTAGGAACATTTTGCTCCTTCACACGTAACTGATGGTAGCCAGACCTCAAGTCAATCTTCGAAAAGAACTTAGCTCCTTGCAGTTGATCAAACAAATCATCAATACGCGGCAGAGGATAACGGTTACGAATGGTAATACGATTGAGTTCACGGTAGTCGATACATAAGCGCATGCTTCCATCCTTCTTCTTCACAAACAAAACAGGTGCACCCCATGGAGAAACACTGGGGCGAATAAACCCATTTTCTATCATCTCTTGCAGCTGTTCCTTCAACTCCTTCAGTTCTACAGGTGCCATGCGATACGGAGCCTTCGAAATCGGTTCAGCACCAGGAATTAACTCAATGCTAAACTCAACTTCTCTAGCTGGGGGAAGTCCAGGGAGTTCATCGGGAAAAACGTCAGTAAATTCGCAAACAACCGAAAGATTTTCAATGTTAGGACTCTCCAAAGATATGTCCTTAACAGATGCTAGAAAACCTTGGCACCCATGAGCAATCATGGTTCGTGCCTTCATAGCGGAAATGAGCTTAACAGATTTAAGAGGTTGAGAACCGTGATAAACGAATTCGGGATGTTTTACGTCTCCAAAGATCACCGTTCTAGCATAGCAGTCGATTGAAGCTCTATGATAAGCCAACCAATCCATGCCTAGAATGATGTCAAAGTCGACCATATCGAGAGGATACAGATTTGCAAAGCGAATACGATCATCAAAACGAAGAGGACACTTAACGTATTTATGATCAATGATCACGTGGTTTTTCATAGGCGTAGAAATCGATAAGTGATTTGTTAACGGTTTGGGCTTCATATTAAGTTTCTTAGCAAATGTGATAGATATAATGGAGTGTGTGGCACCGGTATCAAATAAAACGAAGACAGCATAATCATCAATGAAAAGAGTGCCCGTAATGGTACCTGAGGTGCGCTCCGCCTGGTTACGAGTAGTAGCATAGACACGTCCAGTAGTAGTCGGCGGCTTGATGTAGTTTCCAGGAATCGCCGGGTTCTTCTTAGGGCAATCTTTAATCTTGTGAGCAGTGGAACCACAAGCAAAACAACCACCAGTGGCCTTGAAACACTGCCCCGGATGAGCCTTTCCACAAGTTGTACAAATAGGTAGGGGTGGCAAAACCTCAACTGTCCTTTGCTGATTAGAAGATCCTGAAGCACGACCCTGATTTGATCCTCGAGCTGACTGATCCTTGTTGTAACGCTGGTTATTGTTACCTTGGTTCTGACGATCATTTCCATTCTTACCAGCATTTCTATTATCTTGACCCCTCGTCTCAGGGCGCCCAGTGTCAACATTCCTTCCTGACTGACCCCGCTGATCATAACTCCTATCCACTTGACCTCTCGAATCATAACTCCTACCAGAGTTTCCCTTATAGTCATTGCCTTGAGTCCTACCTTGAATCCGATCACCATCGCGATTACGCTTGTTAGAACCCGAAACCTCATGAAATATCTCAATGTTACGAGCTGCGTCATTGCAGGCCGACACATTCTCATACTCAATATTAAGCAGTCGGTCCAACACCCACTTCTTCAGTCCCCACTTGAAGTGCTTAGCTTGACGCCTACCATCTCCAGCAATCGCTCCCACAAAACTCACCAACCTCATAAACCTACTCATGTACTCATTAGAGTTCTCATAATCAAACTGGTAGATTGCCTGATAATCCCTCTCATACCTTTGCTGCTCAGCATCAGGGAAGTAACGGTTATAGAAGATAGTCCGAAACTCATTCCAGGTACAAGTCACAGCAAAAGCATCTCCTCCTCTTGCTTGTTTGAGCGCCTTCCACCAATTTAGAGCATCACCTTCCAATTTGAATGCAGCCAAACGAGTCTTAAACTCGTCTCCACAACCCAGTACTTCAAACAGCTTCTCAATATGAGTGATCCAGTCCTCGGCCTCAGTAGGAGTAGCAGCAGTGCTAAACGAAAGAGGCTTGAGCTTACCGAAACGCTCGAGCCAAGTGTGAATACCGACGGGTTGATTTCCTCCACCACTACCCGAAGCACCATTCTGATTACAAATGTTGTTGATCACCTGTTCCATCATCTCAGGTGTAGTCAGACCAGGGAAAAGAGAATTGAGAGCATTCGCAATCGCAGTATCCATGTTAATAGCATCATCGTCTCCATCCGCGCCACCAGTAGTACGAGTTCGAACCATCTGAACGATTAGCAAAATGAACAAAGGTGAGATACGAAATGGAAGTACGCGGAAGGAATCCTAAAGTCTACCCAAATCCTCACAGGTCAAATCCTAAGCTCTAAAGTCTCAAAACCTAGGCTCCATATGTCACAGGTCCTGACTACAAGTCGTAAACCTGGGCTCTGATGCCATAAATTGTAACGCCCCGACCCGACAAGGGTAAAGGAATCACAAGTAATGGTGTCATATCAAAGCAAACATAAATATCCAAAAGAAATCTCAACATAAATATTGAAATAATCCAAGTCAAAAGACTTCAATACATAGGTCCCAGCGGAAAAATAAACTCCAAAAGAAATGTCTAAATATAAAGTCTAAATGGCATCATAAGATCAAAGCTAAAATCTCTAAGGTAAGTCCACACAGCACTCATCCCAAAGCAATACCCAGCTCCAATGCTTAGATACCTGCCGCGGAAGAAAAGAAATGCGGCTGAGCTTCAAAAGCCCAGTGAACAGATATACAAGCAAAACGAATACGAAACGAGAACGAATACGAAATAAAGTGAAAGAAAGATAGTGAAATCATAATCATTTCAAAAGATAAATCAGGATAAAGAAATAAGTTTTATAGCTAACTACCTCGAGCCCAAACACATATGCCATATCATAAACATATTCATAATCACATAAGGCAACATTTGTAGGGGAGACCTACCAGAGTTATGAAGGACGTGCATGCACGCAGCATCAATCATCAAACAACATATAGCATATAACATATAATATATAACATATAACAGATCTAGGATGCACCCATACGCCCCACAAACATACATTGATAATATAATATAAATTGAGCTCATGAATAACAGATAAGGGACGTGGCAGAACTTCACTCTACTGCCCTAGAGTCATGTCAGAAGTGCATTTACTGACACGGACATGGAACCCCCATGACTAGTTAATAATTGGCTCGGGTGTCAAACTATCTTAGGTCAAATAAGAATGTCATAACTGACATAGATCATATTTTATCAAATGTTTAGTCATGTTTTCAAAATCAAAGTCTTTATATCATATAGTTCAAAATCAAATGTTTTACGATTCAAAAATCAAAGTTCAGATAAGCAACAGCTCAAATAGACACATTAGGGTTCATAGCAAAGGCTTAGGAAATCCTAATATGAAAGCTAACGAAAAGAAAACATTACGAGAAACCTTTACTGAAAAGGTCAGAATATCTGTACCTTATTCCAAAGCAAATGATCGAAAAGAAGACACAGGGAAGCAAAGAATTACTCCTTCTTCACAGAACCTATACACATTAATGGTCGTATATATTATTAATGATTCCATAATCGTCGAAATGATCTTTTAATACTTTAGGGTTTATAATTAAATGAGACTTAAATGTTTTATAATTAATATCGTAGATTAGGGTTCATATGTCATTTATTAAAGTTTAGGGTTAAATGTGAAAATAGTTTAAACGTCATAGCTCACACATAAAATAACGAATTAATATATTTAACTTCATAACCCTAATCGACTCTCATTTATGTTCTAGGGTTTTCTCATCTTTAATATCTCATTAATATGCATTTACCTACATGTTACGTCTTTTAATGACTCGTTACTTAACCTAACACGTCATAAAATAATCTTTATTTTTATGTTTCACCATATACGTTTTATGATTTTATGTGAGATACACGTTACTTATTACTCGTATTAATTACACGTTAACACTTTTACAAATTCACTTGACTTATAATTACGCACGCATATGAGACACGATTCACAAACCATTAGGGTTTGGCATACCTTATTCGATTAACATATCAAAACTAGGGTTTACATTAACATGACCTTTACTTACTTAATGCACTTTCAAACCTTATACATGATTCGGTTCAATCTAGGGTTTTCGGCTATTAGGTTTTACGCAAGTCCTAGCTCATTTACATACTTAACTCATTCAAGTTATCATGTTTTATACCTTATTCGAATGTTATGCATGGTTCGGTTATAATTACATAGGTTCGGTCCTTATTAACTCGACATAAACATAACCCGATTCAATATTACATATTACGTACATAACTCTTTAATACTTGTAAGGTTTAATCGTTAGGGTTTTCCTTGTTTTTGTTCCATTCGGCTCGGTCACAAAAAGAAAAACGCAACTCGACTAGAACAAAACAAAACACAACATATTAACGCAAGGTACATCAAACAAAGACGAGAATAGGTTATACCTTGACTTGGTTGAGCAAAAATCTCGACACCAAGGGTGTTTGATGTTCGGCCGAGCAAGAGAGAAAAAGAAAAGGAGGCAACAACAAAACTAGGGTTTCACTTTTGTGATTTATGTGTTGTATATATAGTAGTTGTATTTGATTTAGGCTTAGGAGAGAATTGGGTTTCGGTTTGGCCCAACCGAACACAACCCACACGCACACCTTATGGGCTTCGGCCTAAGGTCCATCGAACGAAACAAACACGACCCAAATCATTTACGAAACGTTAAATCTTCGTCGTACCAAAATCGATCACGTAATATATTTTAGTTAGGTTTTAATTATACACAAGTTAAGTTTTAATTTTATATAAATGTTATAAATATATTTTACGTATTTTATAAATTTCGATTCCAAGGGTATTTTAGTCTTTAATCAGATTTTAGATTTCCAGGTTTTACAGGTTACATGACCAATTAAACGTGGTCATAAAGAAGTTGTAACTGCCATTTAGCAGTACTTTCCATAAGCAGTACTTTCCACTAGCAGTACTTTCACTTACAGTGGAAATACAGCCTATCAGTGGAAACACTGCTTATCAGTACTTTCATAGTGCTATCAGTGGAAACACTGTCTATCAGTGGAAACATTGCTTATCAGTGGAAACCACAAGCAGTACTTTCCACAAGCAGTACTTTCATCAACAGTACTTTCACCAGTACTTTCACCAGTACTACCAATACAAACCACTATAAGAGTCAGGGTGTTCATGGACCTTATGGGTGTACACTCCGTACCTCCTAACCCATTACAAGGTGTGAACTAATCCCACAAGTGCACTAAATTTTCCCACAAAAACTAGGAAAAGCAATACTTTGCTAATAAAGATGGGTACAAAATTGTTGTCGTTGTTTTTAAAGGTAATTCACGTATGGTTTTAGATTATGATGGTTTTGATGTAGTTACAAAAATTCCCCAATGGTATTATATATACTTTTTCGAATCATTGAGATTGCACATTTGCACGTCTCTTGGTTTTTATTTGAATTCATACCGACACTGGTAATATTTAGGGTACACATTCGGAAAAGTACTTGACTAATGTGTCTCTTGAATCCGATTTTGGTATCAAAAGTTATAACTTACCATCGACTCATCTACTGTTTTAAAAACCATAGTATTAAAACCTTTAAAAAGATGCATATGCAAAAAGTGCCTCGTAGACTCTTTACGAGAAGTGGTTGAAGTCACACTAATTGACACTTTGACTCCTTTGGATTAAAAGATATGTTAGCTTGAAAGCTTTGGGAAAATATAATGCACACTTTAAGATGAAGAGCAAAGTGAAGCCATAGTAGGTGACGTACGGGGTACACTTGCACGTACCTACATAAAACCATCACCATATGCACTAAAATATCAACGTAGCATAAAGCCATAAACATATTCTAGGATTAAATAGGGTTAATCAAACAAGCCACTAAAATTTGCGAAAAATTAAGTTACTAATGTTTTATTTCTGTCATCTAAAGTATTCAACTTCACAAGTTGTTTAAATATGTTACTGAACATTTAAAATGATGACATTGCATTTTTTTTAGTACAAAACGGTCTTTGTGGTTAGTCGAGTGTCATGGATTTAGTCCTTATACCACTATTTCTGTTAGTTTGACCGTTTACTTACGTTTTCGTTTGTTTTTTTACGTTTTTATTCGTTTTCAACCGTTTTTTTATACGTTTTCGTCCGTTTTTTTTACGTTTTCGTCCGTTTTCATCCATTTTTTTTACGTTTTTATTCATTTTATCCGTTTTTATACATTTTCATTTGTTTTTATCAGTTTTTATACGTTTTCATCCGGTTTTCTTACATTTTAGGCCGTTTGCTTATGTTTTCATACGTTTTCGCCCATTTTCTTATGTTTTCATACGTTTTCGCCAGTTTTTCTATTTTTTCATACGTTTTCGTCCCTTTTATACGTTTTTATATGTTTTCGTCCGTTTTTCTTACGTTTTCGCCTGTTTTTCTTTGTTTTCATACGTTTTCTTCCATTTTTTACGTTTTTATACGTTTTCGTTCGTTTTTATATGTTTTCGTCCGTTTTTCTTACGTTTTCGCCCGTTTTTCTACATTTTTATACCTTTTTGTCCCGTTTTTAACAATTTTTTTACGTTTTATACGTATAAAAATGAATGAAAACGGACAAAAACGTAAGTAAAATGAACGAAAACGTATAAAAATGGATGAAAACGAATAAAAACATATACTACAAATTGTATAAAAACGTATAAAGACGGACTAAAACGGACGAAAACGTATAAAAAAGGATGAAAACGTAAAAACAAACGAAAACGTATAAAAACGAATGAAAACGAATAAAAACGGACAAAAACGTATAAAAACGGACGGAAACATAAGAAAAACGGACGAAAACGAATGAAAACGGATGAGAACAAATAAAAACGTATAAAAGTTGTATAAAAACATATAAAAACGGACGAAAACGTAAAAAAACAAATGAAAACGTATAAAAACGAATAAAAAAGTATAAAAAGTGTATAAAAACGGATAAAAACGTATAAAAACGGACAAAAACGTATAAAATCGTATAAAAATGGATGAAAATAGACGAATACGTATAAAAACGGTTGAAAACGAATAAAAAAGAAAAAAAATGGACGAAAATGTAAGAAAACGGTCAAACTAACAGAAATAGTGGTCTTGGGACTAAATCTGTGACACCCGACTAACCACAAGGACCGTTTTGTACTAAAAAAAATGCAATGTCATCATTTTAAACGTTCAGTAACATGTTTAAACAACTCGTTAACTTTAATACCTTAGATGACAAAAATGAAACATTAGTGGGTTAGGACAAAATTTTCGCAAAATTTAGTGACTTGTTTGTATATTAGCCTTGTTAAATAAAAAAAGTTACCCCCTTTGACTCATGACACGAGTGTTTTTTTAATTTTTATACAGTCAGATCACACCTTTAATTGTTACAAGTGTTTTAATTTGTTAAAATTAATATTAAACATATAATAGTTATTTATTATCATAAGAGTAAACTACACCATTCGTCCTTGTGGTATACGTTGACCATCAAGTTACGTCCTTTGACCAAAAAAATTGCACCGTTGGTCCTTAACTGCGAAACGTTAGTCATCGTTGGTCCCTCACCCTAACTGGTTGGACTAACGGCCGTTACGCCTTGTTAAGTGAAGGGTATTTTTGGTCTTTTACCACTTTCTTCTTCCTCAATCAATTCATCTTCATCCACTCCCTTCATAACAACCACACTAACAACACCACCATCATCATCTCATCACCACCACTACCATCTTCATTTTCTCACCCCACCATCATCACCAAACACAAAATCAATTTTCAAATTCCATCTTCATCCACGCATCAAAAACATAAATTCAAAAGCACAAAATCAAAACCCCTAAAAAAAATTATCTTCAAACCCACTAAAAGTTATAAACATCACTAAAATCCAAAAAAAACCAAATTATCAAACAAGTTGTCTTCCTCTAAAATATTACTAGACATTTTAGACTTCTTAATTTATCAGTTATTACACTAAAAAAAAGAAAAGAAAAACGCCCCTCACCATTCGCATCAAACGACTGTGAACACATATTCAATTAAAATAAGATAGAAATTCATCAAACAAAACAAACCCACTTCAAGAGTCAATCAAAAAGGACAAAGCCTTGCTATCAATTCACCAAAATAAATAAAACTCAAATCATGAAATCCAAAGTATAACAAAAAAAATAAGCTTCTCCAAACAATAAGTAGTTCGGCGGCAGGAGGTGACCTCAGATATGTGACCGACGGTCACTGGTGAGGGTTGAAGTGGCCGGAGGTTGGGGGTGGCGAAGGTGGTGGTTTTGTTTTACTGAACACTAAAATCATGCTTTTTTATGTGGAATTCAGAGAAATTATAAGGTTAGAAATTGAAGTTTTTTTTGGCATTTGATTTAATAATTTTGACTTCACTTTTGTGGGTGGAAGATTGGTTCAAGAATTGAACAAACCTTATAATGGTTTTGGCCAGATGTGAGTGAACATGACAAGAAAACAAGACACCATGTCTTTTGATAATGTATTGTAAAAAACTGAAAATGATTATATGGTTTGACAAAAAAGAAACTGAATTTGATGGTTTATTGTGCTTTTAAAGTAGTTGTGTTTGTTTTTCTTGTACGACCATGAATGAACAACCAATAATCGATCAATAATTCCGGCTAGTCATGAACATATCTGAGATTTGTGGTCGGTTCGTGGCTGGTGAAAAACAAAGACATGAAAAAGATCTGGGTTTTGGTACAGTGTTTTTGGATGTTGATTTTGGAGATTGTGAAAGTGTTAATGGTGGTGATGAAGATTTTTGGATGTTGATTTTGGAGATTGTGAAAGTGTTAATGGAAGAGATGAAGTTAAGTGGGAAAAGACAAATATACCCTTCACTTAACAAGGCTTAACGCCCGTTAGTCCAACCAGTTAGGGTGAGGGAACAACGATGACTAACGTTTCGCAGTTAAGGACCAACGGTGCAATTTTTTTGGTCAACGGATGAAACTTGATGGTCAACGTATACCATAAGGACGAATGGTGTAGTTTACTCTTATCATAATATGGTAAACAGTTATTGTAATTAAACACTTATTATAGGACGAATACATTAAATAATTGCAATTGAGTAACAAGATGTATACCTAACATTGTATCGATATATAATGTTTAACAAAATGTATACCTAAACTTATACTCGTCATTTGTGTTTTAATTTGTTAAAATTAATATTAAACATATAATAGTTATTTATTATCATAATATGGTAAACAGTTATTGTAATTAAACACTTATTATAGGACGAATACATTAAATAATTGCAATTGAGTAACAAGATGTATACCTAACATTGTATCGATATATAATGTTTAACAAAATGTATACCTAAACTTATACTCGTCATTTTTGTGATGTTTAAAATAAAGGGTCCAAATCTTCAAGAAATTAACCATGAATCAGATACAAGTATAATCTTTTGAAACTACGTTTATTAAAGACTAAACACTAATTATTTCAGTTTAAAAATCTCAATATTTGAATAATTAAATTTCAAAACGTTTCTCCGGTCACTTTCTTTCATCTATTCAACAGTAATGCTATACGTCAACGGTGGTCACCGACTCACCATGACCGCTTTTATGTTAACATGTCCTTTTAATTCGATCATTTGAAACTATAAAAGAAACATACTTTAAAGTAGATAAAGTTAAAAAAAAAAAGAGATAGCAATAATAATAAAGAGTAGCATGGTACTCGCACATTGTGATGGCATGTATTCTAAAATAAAAGTTTTTGTTAAACCATATTTTTTTAATTTAATACGTTTTTTGTGACAATAAATTTACGAATGTCAAGACCATAAGCCCAGAAGCTCGAAAGTAATTCCTTCCCCATTCTTTTTGAGAGAAATGCTCTTACGGAGTAAATTCATTGCACATTTTAACTCTTTACCAAACCAATGTTTTTCATTATATATTTGTGATAATAAATATTTTAGTGAGGAATGTTTTTTCGTCGTTCAATATGACTATTTGATTTATATAAAGTTAAACTTTAAGGATAAGGTGTTCAAAAATCTGTGAAACTAAGGGTGTTCACAATTCGGGTAATATCTATAGGAACTGAAAACCAAAATCTAAAAAAACCGAACTGAATGTGTTAAGATATTTTTATTTTTTTCAAAAAAATGAAAAATGGTTTTTTCTTATATTTATTTATTTATTTATTTTGATGAAAAAATAAATGACTAATACTGATTTTTTGCGTATATGGAAAATAGTAAGTCTATAATGATCTCAACTCATTTACACATTCTGTTCCAATATAATATGCATGTTGATGTGTCATTACCGGTTATCGATTAAGTTGGTTAACATAAATACTTCATACTATTTTTTTTTTCTTTTCTGGACGTGCTGATCTAAAGTAGCGATATGTAACATTTAAGAAAGTAAGTTGCGAGTGAAGATTAAATGAGAAATAAAGTTGAAATGAGAAGAATGAGAAGAAACCACAATCGTACATTTCAGATTCATTTACAAAAGTAGATGCATTTCCCCTTAAAAAAAATTCATTTGAAATGTGTGGCTCAGAATATTTTCATTCATCTCATTTTATTTTCTCTTTTCACTATATCTCTTTCAAGTAACTTGCTAAATAGACAATTGGAGTTTTCATCTAAAATAATGTGACATTTATGTGCACGTATGCGTGTCAATGCCTAAATTTTGCTGTGTAAGAATAACTATTTGATGATGAGTTGAGAAGTGAAAAAAATTGAAAAGCTTAAGGGTCGTTTAGTTGGTGAAAAATTTCCTAGTTTTCCATGAAATTTTTTATATGAAAAGGGAAAAATTGAAAATCCGTTTAGTTACATTTTTTTCCAACAATTTTTCAAAAATGTGAAATTCCCATTTTCTAAATTTTAACTACAAATTTGAAAAGCTCATTTTACTCTTCTCACTTTTTTCATTCTCAATTTTTATACGTCCGTTTTAATACGTTTTCATCCGTTTTTTCGATTTTATACGTTTTTATACGTCTCTTTACGTTGTCGTCCGTTTTCTTACACTTTCGTTCGTTTTTTTACGTTTTTGTCTTTTTTTTACGTTTTTAAAAAATGAAAAATATAAATCCATCTAAACGGGTTTTCAAAATTCTCTACTCTTTTCTAGAGAAGAAAAAACAGTCCATTCTCTAGGAATTTGGAAACGGAAAAACAAGAAAAATTTTCACCAACTAAACGGCCCCTTAGAGGCCGTTTAGTTGGTGAAAATTTTCCTACTTTTCCAGGAAATTTTTCATATGAAAAGAGGAAAATTGAAAATCCGTTTAGTTACACTTTTTTCCAACATTTTTCAAAAAATATGAAATTCTCATTCTCTAAATTTTAACTAAAGATTTGAAAAGCCAATTCTACTCTTCTCATTTTTTTCATTCTCTAGGAATTTAGAAACGGAAGAAACCACAATCGTACATTTTAGATTCACTTATAAAAATAGATGCATCTCCCTTTAAAAAAAATTCATTTGAAATGTGTGGCTCACAATATTTCTCACTCTTCTCATTTTATTTTCTCTTTTCACTAGATCTCTTTCCAGTAAGTTGCTAAATAGACAATTGGAGTTTTCATCTAAAATAATGTGACATTTATGTGCACGAATGCGTGTCAATGCCTAAATTTTGCTGTGTAAGAATAACTATTTGATGATGAGTTGAGAAGTGAAAAAAATTAAAAAGCTTAAAAAGCCTATCATTGAGTGATATGTGACTCCCACTCAATTCTTTTCTTTTTTCTTATAAAATTTAGTTAGGGGGCATTTTGGTCATTTTAACTCATTTTTTTATTCCACTCAAAACTTCAAACGTAAATAACTTTTAAACGACAAACTTTTATTAAAAACCGATTTCACCAAAATTTTTAAAATTTAATTCTCTTTAATTTGGTATGCATTATGATATATAAATCTCAACTTTTTTTTTCTAACTTTTTAAGTGGGTGTTGATTTTCTTGAAATTTGTGGCATTTTTTGCTTTAATTTTGACTAGTTTAAAAGCATAATTTTATAAAACTTAAAACATGAAAATTGTAGGCTTTTGACCATTCTTTACCCAGAAATTTGAATCACACAAATCCGATATGAGTGAGATATTGCACGTTAATATTGACGTCTTAGTCATATTTAGTTCATACAAAGTGTTTGATAAAATGCCTACAAGAAATTTTTCTTATAAAAGTACATTCAAATGCACTAATTGGTATACAAAAATACATTTTTTGTTATTTTTGGTTTATTTTGAACTGTTGAACAACCAAATGATAAACTGATGAACATTGTGACTATAACTGATGAACATTATGATTTTTTCGACAACTGATGAACATTATGATTTTTTTTTTAATACCGATAAACTGATGAACAAAATTTAAGAGAACTGATGAATAACTTTTTTTATTGATGAACAATACTAACTGATGAACAAGACCAATCGATGAACTGATGAACAACTAACATATAAACATTGCGATTTCTTTTAGACAACTGATGAATACTATAAAAAATAACTGCTGAACATTATGAAAATTAACTGATGAACATTATCAAAAATAACTGATGAACAATATAAAAAATAAATGATGAACTAATGAACATTACTATTTATTTATTTTTTTTAAAAATACTGATGAAAAAGACTAAATAATAAAAAAATCATTATTAGGTTGTTTTGTTCATCAATTAGTGTCGGTTGTTTTTCAACTTGTTTTCGTTCTTCAGTTAGTGACGATTGTTTTTCAACATGTTTTTGTTCATCAGTTAGTGTCAGTTTTTATTCATCATATTTTTATCATTAAATATTGTTCATCAGAAGTATGTCTTGTTTATCAGTTAATACTAACTGATGAAAAAGGTTAACTAATGAATAAAAATTAATTGTTGATTTTGATGAACACAAGTAAAATGGGAAGACATGTGATGAACAAAATCTCGTTTTGATGAACAGAAGCATGTCTTGTTCATCACCTCATCAGTCTTGAACAAGATTATTAATGAACAAATACTAATTGATGAACAATACTAACTGATGAACAAGATTAACTGATAAACAATACTAATTGATGAACAAAGATTAACTGATGAACAAAGACTAACTGATGAACAAAACATACATTTCTTTAAGAAAATTAATGGTTAAAAAACCTCACTTTTTGAATCTTACGTTAATAAAATGATTAATAATGCGTTGTGGTAAAAAAATTAGAGCATTTGACGCAATTTTAACACTAAAAATCTTACTTATACATTTCATCAAACACCTTGTGTGCAACAAATATGAGTAAAAAGTCATCTTTAACGGGGTGATATCTTACTCATATGACATGGGATTGGAGTGATTCACAAATCTGTGTAAAGAGTGAACGAAAATCTATAATTTTCATGTTTTAAGTTTTTCACGAATCGACATTTATGAGGGTGAAAAATAAGGATGAAAATGCTCCAAAAATAAAGAAAATTAACACCCATTTGATATGTAAAAAAAAATTCGAATTTTTTAACAAAATTTATAGCAAATAAAAGAGAATTAAATTTTATAAATTATGGTGAAATTGGTTTTTTTTCTAAAAATTTAACGTTTAAGAGATACGTGCGTTTGAAATTTGAGGTGGAAGAAGAAAAAACAAGTCAAAAGACCATATTACCCCTGGAGGAATTTTATGTATAAATTAGAGTGAGGTACACGTGTCACACTATGAATATGACTTTCTACACTTTTTAATTTTATCACACTTTGCAATAGATCCCCATTCATATAATGATAGTAACACAAAATTATCAACGTTTTAAGTTATTACTCCTTCCGTCCTAAAATTTATGTCCATTTTAACTTTTTCAATCAAACTTTGATCTTAAATATATCTTTTTTATTATATAATAATTGTTGCAAAATATATAAATGAAATTAGGTTTTAAATGTATTTTAATTGGTATAACTTTCATCAAATATTATATAATACAAAAAAATATATTTAATGTCAAACTTTGATTGAAAAAGTCAAAATTGACATAAAATTTGGGACGGAGGTAGTATCACTAGTATGTTTTTTAGAATTGGCGGATTTTAATAGAACATTAAGTTGCTACATAAGTACTTACATACTTATCTTTTAACTAAAATGAAAACATCTTTTTTCTACATAAGTTATGGATTGTAGACCGAGTTACTGAAGCACTTGAAAGAGTCCGATAGCCAAGATCTTGTATACAAATGTTGCAACACTCATTCTTGTACATTCTCAATTTGAAATTGTATTCGATTTTCATATGAAAAAACTGAGATGATAATACTAATTAATGGTTTTGCAATTAAGTTATCCTGTGAACAAAACCAAAACATTTTTTTCTTAGGAGACTAGGCAGTCACAAAAGGAGAATTGAAGCACAAACTCGTATATAAACTCAATCGTTCGTTTGAGAGAACCCACGAGTTACTTACTGAATAAAATGGTTAGCGTGTTAAGCATAAAAGATGTGGCTATAGATCATATCCATTCGTGTATATATATTTACAACGCTTGCATTGGTCCTACATCGAAGAGTTAAAACTTAGACTTAAAATAAAAGGTGCAATTGACATAGTTTTCTTTAAGTATATGTAAATAAGGAAAATAAATATTAAAAGTTGAAACCATGCATAATATAAGATGAAAGCTCCTATAGACCTCAATGGAGTCCCTTTGTACCAATCAACTTTGTTAAGCCAAATGTAATAGCCATAGCTATCCAACCTCCAACTACCACTCGAATGGAGGACTTGATAGCTGGAGCACGCCCCAAGGCAGCTCCGAACCACCCAAAAATCGCCAATGCCATAGTCACTGCTGCGCCAACCACTATAATCCTCACTTTGTAAGGCTGTATGAATGAAGCGGCCAATAAAGGTACCATTGCCCCCAAAGAGAAAGCTAAAGCTGATGCAGCTGCAGCTTGCCATGGGTTTGGCAAGCCGTCAGCTTCAGCTTCAACATCATCTCTTCGGTTGAAATCCCTTTTCATTTGGGCAACTTCTACATCAAGTTGTGAATAAACGGATACAAATTCTCCTATAGCCATGCTACAAGCTCCAGCTACTAAGCCAGCAAAGCCAATCAAGATCATGGCTTTGATGTCTTTTTTAATGGCTCCGATTCCCATCATTAGGGAAGCAGTGGAGACTAACCCATCAGTTGCTCCTAGAACCGCAGCTCTTAGCCATTGGGATCGTTTCGAGTAGTCAAACAAGTCGTTGGGTTCGAGCTCGAGGGTAGTTTGGTGGTGCACCATACCATTGACAGGGATTGTAGACATTTGAAATTAGTGAAGCAAAGTTAGTGAGTGTGGCTAACACACGCCTACAAGTAAGCTATTTATAAGGAAAATTTTGTTGAGTTTAGTTGCAGAAATGATCCTTGGACTATTCTTTAACTTACAAATTATCATATATAGACCAAATTCTTATATAGTTTTTTTTCTTATATAACTAATTTTTTCTATATAAGAATTTGGTCTATATATGATAATTAAATGAGGATAGTGAATATGGGGCTGTCTCACATCTAAGCTTACATGCGAAACCATAAAAAATTACATCGTTTTAACAAGAAAAACATCAAATCTTCTCCATTTGTATCATATCTTTCACTATATTAGTGTTTTCCATTGATTTCATCACAACATCACTTATGTTGGGTTCACATTGATACATGCGTAATCTACATCATATTGTTAGGTGTTTTCATTTACTAACAAATTAGTTATAGATTCAACAATGGCTTGATTTAATTCACCATTAAAATGCATTTCACTATGCATATATTAGTTCCACTACTAAAATTTTGAAAAAATAATAATCAAAATGACGTATTTTTTAGTGATTTTTTATGGTTTCGTATGTAAGCTTAGATGTGAGACAACCCCATATTCACTTTTCCCTAATTAAATACATGAAACGAGATGACCTAAAAGAGTGAAAATATTGAATTTAATGTGTTTAAGGTTTTATTTATTATATTATTAAACTTAAATAGGTATTAAGATTAAAAAACAAAGGTAATTTGTTTATGTAAATTTTTTATTATTAGTAATTTAAATGGGTGTCTTTTATAATTAGGGATGTTAATATAATGATTAATGGGTTTAAGGTTTATTATGTGTTATTTGTGAGTTCAAATAGAGTAAATGAGTAAAAGTAGAGTTTAACAGGTCTAATGGTTAAACTATTAGCAAAAGTTAAGGGGCTATGTTTCACTTTTGTTAGAGACCGCTATTAGCAAATTCGTTTTACAGCCACATGTACAAAGACCCTTACACTCTCTTTCTCGTCAAACACTTTCTCCAAAAGTATATAATTTTGAGAGTAAATTGCAAAAATCGTCCTCGTGGTTTAGCCAAATTGCAGATTTCGTCCGTACTGTTCATTAAGTGCAAAAACAGTCCGTTGACTGCACTGTTTCGTCCGCTTTTGGTCCTTTGACTTAACTGCCGTTAAATGGACTCCGTTAGTAATTACACTTTAGCCCTTTTGACTAACCACCGTTGCAGCACACATCCTTCAAACCACAAGGACGATTTTTGCAATTTTTTTTTTCGAATTTAAAAAAAAAAAAAAAAAAATCCTACGTTTTATTTAATTTTTATTTTTTTTAATATTTTTTTTCAAAAATGTTTTTTATATAAAAACGTTTTATAAAAAAGTTTTTATATAAAACGTTTTTATATAAAGTTTTTTATATAAAAATGTTTTTATATAAGAATATTAAAAAAGTTTTTTATATAAAAACGTTTCATATAAAACAACGTTTTTATATAAAAAAACGTTTTCGAAAAAAAAGTTACTTGACGATAAAAATTATTATATAAAAAATCGAACAAAAACGAATAAAAACGGACAAAAACGTAATTTTTTTCCCGTTTTCATTTTTGTCCATTTTCATCCGATTTTATCTGTTTATATAAAAAATTATTAAATAAAAAATCGAACAAAAACGTAATTTCTTTCCCATTTATATAAATAAACAGCCGTAAGAAAAACGGACAAAACAAACCAAAACGGATAAAAACAAACAAAATCGTAAGAAAAACAGATAAAAAGTAAAAGAAAACAAACAAAAATGGATGAAAACAGATAAAATCGGATGAAAATGGAAAAAAATGAAAACGGGAAAAAAAATAGCGTTTTTATCCGTTTTTGTTCGATTTTTTTTTGAATAATTTTTATCGTCAAGTAACTTTTTTTTCGAAAATGTTTTTTATATAAAAAAGTTTTTATATAAAATTATTGTTTTATATGAACCGTTTTTATATAAAAAACTTTTTTAATATTCTTATGTAAAAACATTTTTATATAAAAAAACTTTATATAAAAACGTTTTATATAAAAACTTTTTTATAAAACATTTTTATATAAAAAACATTTTTGAAAAATAATATTAAAAAAAATTAAAAAAAAACGTAGGAATTTTTTTTATTTTTTATTTTTTAATTCGAAAAAAAAAATTGCAAAAATCGTCCTTGTGGTTTGAAGGATGTGTGCTGCAACGGTGGTTAGTCAAAAGGGCTAAAGTGTAACTACTAACGGAGTCCATTTAACGGCAGTTAAGTCAAAGGACCAAAAGCGGACGAAACAGTGCAGTCAACGGACTGTTTTTGCACTTAATGAACAGTACGGACGAAATCTGCAATTTGACTAAACCACGAGGACGATTTTTGCAATTTACTCTAATTTTGACGAATCAAGTTTTTATTGATTCAAATTAAGGTTAGAGTTGTAAAAAAAAAAATTTGAATCAAATAAAATAAACCCACTAAAAATTAGCGGTGAGCATGGGGCGGCTTTTGGCTAAAATCAAACCCCGAACAAAAAGTTCGGTATTAAGTTTTTTAAAATCAAAGCACCAAAATTTCGTTTTGGTTTTTTCAGTTCTTGTTTTTTGCGGTCCTATTTATAGCAGTAGTTGAATCCAATCCAATTGTTTTTCACGGAGATGATCCTTTATCGACATCTATATTAAATTACAAGAATCACATATGTAAGGTGTAAAATTTTGAAGAGTGGATCATGCAGATGATTGATTTTATTTTCCTAAAAGAAGTTTGTTAAGTTGAAATTATTCAGATTAAAAATATGGTCGTATTGCTTATTTGATAGTGGTCATTTGGTTAACAAGTTAATGTCTTTTTATACATAAGATTGATCATGTAAGTCGTATTTACTAGGAGGTTGAAAAGATTAATCTGAGTTGTTTGAAAGTCGATCTTTCTTTAAAGACTAATGAGAGTCGTTTGTCTAGTACGTGAGTATCCGAATAAATGAATAATCAATAATGTTGAGCGCGACTACTTTATTTATGTAATCTATTTGAGTGACATGCAATGGTAAGTGTATTAAAGATATCATTACTGAGAGAAACGTCTATTTTTATAAGGATTTTGTTAAATCCACATAAAAAAATTCACAAAAAATTTCCACTTATTGACATGTTAGGGGGTGAGGTTTTTTGTGAAATTCACATCCTACTAAAAACCAATCACCCGCTGACACGTCAGCGAATGAGAGTTTTTTGTGAGGTTTTTATGTGGATATAACATAGCCTTTCTTATAATCACGTTTATTATTGTGAAATTGTGGAGAGTAAAGTCGAGATAGCCGTGAACCACTAAAATCGTTTGGTTTTGTGTTTGGCTATTCATTATGCGATCTCTTGTTCTGATGTCATATTAATCTTAGAGTTGAGTATCTGCGTCTAGCGGCAGCGATTTCTAGTGTCAGATAATTAATGATTTGTGATATTGTGGTAAGTGTTTTGTGTAGCGTTTAAAATAGAACGTGAACCGATGAAAATGCAATTGCAAACGGTTGTACTATACGATAACTAAAGTGTAGACAAAATTCTTGACATTTATTAAACAACATATAAAAACATTTAATGAAAATGAAAGTAAACATTACATCAATTATGAGATAAAAACTAACAAGGATGGGATTAATGGTGACGTTTTTAAGAAGAACGCAAGTACCAAAATTAGCATGAATGTGATTAGCCCAAAATAAATGGCTAATTTTGTAAAAAATTTGGGCACATTTAGCCTCATCTTTTTTTAAAAAAAATTGGCGTATTTAACCTATTGAAAAGTTAAATGTGCATTAACGGGTACATATTTTCTTTTAATTGTAAAATATTATAATCGTTTTTGAAGAAAAACTTATATATATAATATATTTATATAGGGACAGATCGTTTTGTGTTAAAAAAAGTTTATGTGTTATAAACGAAAAATAATAAAAGTTTGAAGATTTGGGGATTAAACATAATGTTTTGAAATCCAGTTCGACCCGAGTGGTTCAACCGGTTCAACCATTCCCGTCGAAAAACGGGTCGATTTAAACCAAGTCAACCCGACAAGTTGGGTCAAAACGGGTCAAATTAAACAGGGTCAACCCGGTTTTCGATATGTATTAATAGTTTCAACTTTTCACTTTTTACTTTTTGTTTTTCCACTTTTTTATAAAACAAACATATCTTACAAACGGTAAATCCTTAAGCTACTAAAACTACACTATCGCGACGAGAATTAAATTATTTTTCTATAGATATACTTTCGACGTATTTTGTTTAAATTTCTGAACAGAGAAATCACATGTGATTTCTAAAAGTCAAATGTGATTTGTAAAAAGCACATGTCTAAAAATCACATGTGATTTATTTAGGCATAAATTTTGGGAAAAAAAATAATCGAAAATATATAGAAGTGCATATCTATAGAAAGATAATTTAATTCTTGTCACGACGGTGTGATTTTTTCCCGTAACGATTAATGGTTTGCGAAATATTTAATTTTTCTTAAAATGATGTTTTTATTATTATTATTATTATTATTATTTTAATAAAAAAATAAATAAACATTACTAGTTTATTGGATATATAGTAAATATGAGATCAATTGATCTTTTCTCATTAACCTTATATGTCATGTTTTCAGATATCGTGAAAAATAAACAAGTAGAGGCGACTATATTAAACGTGTAGTATCTTCCTTTTTATTAGCTAACATGACTTATCATTTTACGAACCTGGAAAATCTCAATGCAATAATAAAGCGTGACTCTATTTTATTTTAATAAAATGTTTTAGGAATTTGCTTGTAAACACGTACTCATTTTGCACTAATAAAATGTTTTAGTATTTAGATATTACTCGTTTTGCATTAATATTCAGTTATGTCGATTTTAAACACGTACTCATTTTTTACAGCATGCAAGTTTCGTGCAACTATGATTTCTAATAGTTAAAGAAATCCACGAGACTGGATTGCTGAGGAAGAGAGCACTTAAAACTTGAAAGGAGTGTGGATTCCTCACGATTGAGTAATTGGTTGCCACCATTTTGGTTGTAACTTTCTATTAAAGCCTTTCTCTCCAATCACTACTTTTCCAATTAGTGTATGCTTTTTTCTTCTTTTATCATATCCAAATGAGATTGATTATTGCTGTCTATCTCATGACCATTTACTACGTTTCATTCTTTGTAGAAAAAGATCCTAAAAAGGAAATCAAAGAAGATCGAACGAGAATGAGTAGCAGTTGCGTGTGTGAACATTACTCACGCAAGTGTATGTAACAGACAACCAGTCGAAGGTAGCATACAAACTGAAAGTATTCAACCTGTTACGTTCTTTGAATTATTGTAATGTGTGAGTATCTCTTTCGCCAGGGTTTTGTTATGGTATACGATAAATAACTTGTCAAGTTTATTTGACCAAGCTGTTTTATAAAAACATAGAAAAAGTGGAAAATCAAACTCTATTTCAAATAATTGTAATTTGTAAAAGTTATTAAAATTGGCGACTTTTTAAGATAGATAATATATGTGAATAATGGAAAGCATCAGCTCATAGATAAGGCAGCTATGTAACATGCAAGAGATTTCAAATTTAATTCATGGGTTTGTTTACGTCGGTTTAAACTCTGTAAATTAGTCAGTTAAAAGGTTAGAAAATATGATTTAAAAAAAGTAAAAATAACATGTTGGACATTTATTTGACTATCATGATGTATGATGAAGAATGCAATCAAATTTGTTTCAAGTGGCTAGTGTGTGTTTAAAAGCAAAAGTGGTTATGATATTTAAAGTTAATTGCATTTTTGGTCTCTGTGGTATGGCCAAATTGTAGATTTGGTCCCTAAAACTTTAAAAGTGCACTAGAGGTCTCCATTTTCAAGTTTTCGTTGCATGTTTGGTCCCTGGGTCCACACAGACTAAGGGTATTTTAGTCATTGATGTTGTCTTTTTCTTTTTCTATTTTCTTTTTAGTTTTCTTACATAAATAGTCCCTGTGTTGGAAGGGTTTTACATATTTAGTCCATACACATTTTTTTTTTTTTTAATTTGCAAATCTACTTCCTATGGTTTTGACCCGTTACGGGTTTGGTCCCTTAACCACTATTTCTGTTAGTTTGACCGTCAAGTGAATGTTTTTGTCCGTTTTTTAACGTTTTCGTCCGTTGTTATACGTTTTTGTCTATTTTTTTTACGTTTTCATTCATTTTTTTAAGTTTTCGTCCGCTTTTATACGTTTTCATCCGTTTTTTTACGTTTTTATACGTTTCGTCCGTTTTTTTACGTTTTTGTCCATTTTATATGTTTTCGTCCATTTTTTTTATGTTTTCGTCCGTTTTTATACGTTTTTATACACTTTTGTTCGTTTTTTTACGTTTTCGTATGTTTTTATGCGTTTTTGTTTGTTTTTAAACGTTTTCATCCGGTTTTGTACGATTTTGTCCGGTTTTCTCACGTTTTTATTCGTCTTTATCCGTTTTTATAAAAAATATTCAAAAATTTCAAAAAAAATAAAATTTCGAAAAAAAATTCGGAAAAAAAAATTTCAAAAAAAAATTTTTTGAAAAAAAAAATATTCAAAAAATTTTCCGAATAAATTTTTCAATAATTTTTTTTAAAATTTTTTTGAAAATTTTCGAATTTTTTTTAAAATTTTCGAATTTTTTTGAAAATTTTTGAATTTTTTTGAAAATTACACTTTTGGTCCATTTATGTAATATTTATAGGTAAGTAAATATCAATAGTTAAATAAATAATAAAAAAAATCGGACTAAATCTATAGAACATGGCAAGACACAAGGACCATTTATGTAAGAAACTCAAAAGATGGACTGAAAAAAAAATAGGAAAAGAAGAAGACAAGGGTATTTTAGTCATTTGATGTTGATCAGGGACTAAACATGCAACGAAAACTTGAAAATGGGGACCTCTGGTGCACTTTCAAAGTTTTAGGGACCAAATCTGCAATTTGGCCATACCACAGGGACCAAAAATGCAATTAACTCTGATATTTATGTAGTTGAGTGTTGAACTACATCTTCCCTTGCATTTTCACTACAACAGTAAATAGAATGAGCAATAGAATGGGCGACGGAGGGCTTTTAGCAACTGCATATGTCGTCGTTAAACGACAAAAACATATTTTTTGACTTTGACTTTTAATGAACCGTGTTGCTATAAGCTGTACAAAGAAATATATAGGTAGAATTTGATGCAGGGCATGTTCGAACTCTGCTCTTCTGGCTCATATGAGAGAAAGTTGTACCTTATGAGAGGATTAGAACTCCTTTTATAAGCGAGGCTAGCCGCTGATTCTTCGGTTAACATGTGAAGTCATGTGATTATTGTTAGTATTATGTAATATAGCATGTATATGTATTTGTATTAGGCCCTATACCCTATGTTCGGGCTCAAGCCCATGTCTCTCTAGGGTTTATTGTGTATTTGTATGTCCCGGTTTGGGACTTCCCAATCAATGAAACAGTAATATCCTTCATGGTATCAAGAGTCAAACGCCTCCTCTAAAAACCCTACACATTCCGCTGCTACTTTCCCTCTCCCTTCTCACTTCAGTCACACCTCTCTCCCCTTACTGATCCACCAATCGATCCAACTATCTTCTTCTTTAATCCATCTACACCATGACAGTCATCGATCCTCCCTCACAACCTTCCATTCTCCTTTCCGATAAACTAATGGCAATCACCAATCTTACCAACATCATTCCCGTTCAACTCGACGTGGATGAGATGAATTATTCATCATGGGTGTATTTCTTCACCCATTTTTGTCGCGGCAATCAACTGTTGGACCACCTTGAAACCAAGAGTGGCCAAGATGCAAGTACCTCTTCGCCTCCGGATGCGGAGTGGTTGAAGATTGATTCCATTCTCCTTTCTTGGATATTTGTTACGGTCTCTAAAACACTTCAACAACGGTTAGTTGTTGCAAACCCTAAAACGGCTCAAGAGGCATGGGATACTCTAGCCGCGATCTTTTCCGACAACAAAAGAACCCGCTCCATCGCTTTGAAAGCGGAGCTACGATCATTGAAACTCGGTGATATGGGCATTGATGCATATTTTCGAAAAATTGAATCCATTGCGACGATACTAAATAGCCTTGGCTCACGTTTAGATGATGACGACGTGGTAACATTTGCATTGGAAGGGTTGCCCGCACGGTATGATAACGTGGCCACCATCATTGCTCATCGGGATCCCTTTCCCGATCTCAAAACCGTTCGATCCATGCTCACCACGGAGGAGATGCGGTTAAAGGCTCGTGTTCAAGACCCTTTGTCCGATTCCACAACCTCCTCACCGATGGTGTTATTAGCGAACACCGGTTCCAACCCTCGCCGTTCATCTTCCTCATCGGAAAAAGTCCACAAGCCATGTTTAAATTGGAGCAAAGGTCCTTGCAGATTCGGTGCTTCGTGCAAGTTTTTGCACAATGGTGTGCATGGAAGTGGTCCCCCTTCATCTCAATCATTAACAAATAATTTATCACCTACTGACCTACAAACCCTTCAACAACTTTTGGCTAAAATGGGTTGTTCTGGACCCAACAGTGGTACGTTTGTGGCTAGTAACAGTGGCTCATTTGTGGCTGGTCAAAATGCTTCTCCTAGACCAATGAACCCCGTCGCATTTTACACCAGCCCACCTGGTTTTAACTTGTCTGGCCCCTCAGTTCAACAGTACGTGAACCCCCCTCCATATGGCAGTTCAGCCGGCGTTCAGTCAAACTCGACAATCCAGTTTGTTCAACATCAGGCAGTTCAGCCAGTGGTTCAACAACAGCCAGTTCAACAGTCCGGTTCACCTATCCAGCAGTTCCCTTATCCGGTTCAGTTCACCTATCCGGCAGTTCATTCTCATGCAGGTATACTTGGACCTGCAAAGGTCACGAGACGATTCTACCACATGCTTTTGCCACTCCCACCCTTCATGAACCTGCTCCTGGTAATTGGAACATGGATACAGGTGCGTCATCTCACCTAAATGACTCGGTCAATAATCTTAGTGATGTATTTAATTTGAGTATTTATTCATCTGTTGCGGTTGGTGACGGGCACACTATTCCCGTCACCAACTCTGGCCATAGCATTTTACCGACCCCTTTTCGACCTCTTCACCTAAATAATGTTCTAATCACCCCTCATATTGTTAAAAACTTAATTTCTGTGCGTCAGTTTGTATGTGAAAATTATTGCACTGTTGAATTTGATCCTTTTGGTTTTTCTGTTAAGGACTTTCAAACCCGTCAAGTGCTGCTCCGCTGTGATAGCACTGGCGACCTCTACCCTGTCACCAAGCCTTCTCCCATCCCTCAAGCCTACCTCACAAGTCAATATACGTGGCATCAACGACTTGGTCATCCATGAAGTGAAGTGTTACGTCGCGTTATTTCTAATAATTCTATTTCATGTAATAAAGAAAAATCTCCCGTGCTTTGTCATGCTTGTCAGCTTGACAAACACGTGCGACTTCCTTTTGTTAGTTCATCTACTTTAGTTCAAAGTTGTTTTGATATTGTTCACTCGGATTTATGGGCTTCCCCAATCCCGAGTCTATCTGGTTTCAAATATTATGTTATTTTTCTGGATCATCATTCTCAGTTTGTATAGGTTTATCCGTTGGTTAACAAATCTAATGTTTTGTCCAAATTTACATTATTTCGCACATTTGTCAAAACTCAATTTAACCGTGAGATCAAGTCCTTTCAGTGTGACCATGGTGGTGAATTTGATAATCATGCTTTTCATAAATTATTTAACAACAATGGGATACAATTTCGCTTCTCCTGTCCCCGCACCTCCCAACAAAATGGTAAATCTGAACGTATGATTCGCACCATTAACAACCTTATCCACACCTTGCTTTTTCAAGCCCACCTACCCCCAAACTACTGGGTCGAAGCCCTCAACATGGCTGTTTATCTCTTAAATATTTTACCCTCCCGTGCCATTGACAATGAAATCCCCTTTACACGCATGTTTGGCACCTCACCTGACTACCGTATTTTACGTGTTTTTGGGTGCCTTTGTTACCCTCACATTGATGCCGACCACAAACTCGGGCCACGAGCCACACCCTCCATATTTTTGGGGCATGCCACTAATCACCGTGGCTACCGTTGCTTAGACCTAAACACTAACAAAATCATTATATCCCGCCATGTCACTTTTGATGAGACAATTTTTCCTTTTGGTACCACCACACCCACTGTAAAACCATCCTACGACTTCTTGGATGATTCACCTAACATCATTTCCAACATCATAAAACTCACCCCAACACCAACTCCATCCACACAACCATCTGTTCCTGAATCACCACCGCCACCTACTTCCCCCATTTCACCCGTACTCGACTCTCCACCTTCTCCCAATGTGGCATCCCCAGACATACTTCCCTCCCCACAAATAACCACCCCTCCTACACAACCTACGACCCCCGTTTCCATTTCCGTTTCCCAAAACCCCCTATTGCTGACCCTACCCAGACCACGACATCGGTTCATCCTATGGTTACACGTTCCCGTGTCGGGACTACCCGTCCCAATCCTCGTTACGCTTGTCATGTGTCTTTAGTCTCCCCTTTACCCCGATCCTATAACGCTGCTTTCCACGATCCGAATTGGTTAAATGATATGTATGATGAATTTAATGCTCTTATTAAAAACAACACTTGGATTCTTGTACCCCGTCCCATGGACACCAATATTATTCGCTGTATGTGGTTATTTCGCCACAAGTACTTGGCGGATGGTACTCTCAGTCGCTACAAGGCTCGCCTTGTTGCGAATGGCAGCACCCAGATAGAGGGGGTTGATGTTGATGAGACCTTTAGCCCGGTTGTCAAACCTGGCACTATACGCACAGTTCTCAGTTTGGCTGCTTCTAGACATTGGCCGGTTCACCAGCTTGATGTTAAGAATGCCTTTTTGCATGGGGATTTATCTGAGACTGTTTACATGCACCAGCCCCCTGGGTTTCGTGATACTGAGCATCCGGATTATGTATGTTTGTTACGCAGATCACTGTATGGGTTGAAACAAGCTCCTCGGGCTTGGTTTCAGCGTTTTGCTACATATGTTCTTGGGATTGGCTTTACACACAGTCGATGTGACTCCTCCTTGTTTATCTATCATCAGGGGACTGACACTGCTTATCTTTTATTATATGTTGATGATATTGTACTGACTGCTTCTTCTGATGGATTACTACAGCGTATTATTGCATCTCTACATAAGGAGTTCTCTATGACAGATTTGGGCTCACTAAATTATTTTTTGGGCATATCTGTTACACGTGACTCTTCTGGTATGTTTTTGTCACAACGCAAGTATGCTACAGAGATTCTTGAGTGTGCTCACATGGTTGATTGTAATTCCAGTCGGACTCCGGTTAACACTGAGTCTAAACTGGGAGATGATGGCATTTTGGTATCTGATCCCACATTATATCGGAGTCTTGCAGGGTCACTTCAGTACCTCACATTCACTCGCCCTGATATATCTTATGCTGTACAGCAGGTGTGTCTTCATATGCATGATCCGCGAGAGCCTCATTTCTCTGCTCTTAAACGGATTTTCCGCTACATCCGCGGTACTTTGGATTATGGGTTACAGTTGTATTCATCTTCTACTACCTCATTGGTTGCATATTCTGATGCTGATTGGGCTGGTTGCCCAACTACTCGGAGGTCCACTTCTGGCTATTGTGTGTTTCTTGGCAACAATTTACTCTCATGGTCCTCTAAGCGTCAACCGACACTGTCTCGCTCTAGTGCTGAGGCAGAATATCGAGGGGTTGCTAATGCAGTTGCTGAAACGTGTTGGTTGCGGAATCTTCTTCGAGAACTACACACTCCGGTCTCCTCAGCAACCCTTGTATACTGCGATAATGTTAGTGCTGTCTACATGTCCTCGAATCCGGTTCAGCATCAACGGACCAAGCATATCGAGATTGACATCCATTTTGTTCAGGATTTGGTGGCTACAGGTCAAGTAAGAGTTCTTCATGTGCCTTCTCGCTATCAGTTTGCGGATATCTTCATTAAGGGATTGCCTTCAGCTTTATTTGAAGAATTTCGCGACAGTTTTAGTGTTCGGTGTCCTCCCGCTCAAACTGCGGGGGTGTGTTAGTATTATGTAATATAGCATGTATATGTATTTGTATTAGGCCCTATACCCTATGTTCGGGCTCAAGCCCATGTCTCTCTAGGGTTTATTGTGTATTTGTATGTCCCGGTTTGGGACTTCCCAATCAATGAAACAATAATATCCTTCAATTATTTCGAAGAGATTGAAGGGTAAAATGACAATTTATAATTGTCGTAATCTATCTTTTGATATTTGCATTTATCTTATTTTTATTAATTTGTTTAGATTCGTAAAAGTTATTTTGTTTCCTTATTTTAGTTTTACTAAAGATTTTTAGCTTTCTCACTAAGACTTTATTATTATAAATTATTGTAATTGTTTTAGGTTTGAAGGAAGTGATGTTGAGTTTATAGAAAAAGAGAGTTTTCTTTTAAAGTCCCGGTTGGGCACCCTTTGTTGTTTTATCGAATTGTTTATTCATTGTTCTTGTGTGGTTTCTTTCATTCACAATGGTATCCGCCATCATTGAGCAGGTATATCTCCCTGTAGAAATCTCCAATCGCGAATCTGAACGGTGACATTTTAGATTAGTGTGTCTTGAACCTCGTGCCCAAAATTCACAGAACTCCAATAGTGAACGAATGTGTGCCACACAAGAAACCAAATGATGGTGGATACCGTTGTGAATGAAACCACACAAGAACAATGAATAAGGAATTCGATAAACCCACAAATGGTGCCCAACCAGGACTTCAAGAGAAAACTCTCTTTTTCTATAAATTCATCATCACTTCCTTCGAACCTAAAACGATTACAATAATTTATAATAATAATAAAGAGTCTTAGTAAGAAAGCTAAGAATATTTACTAAAACTAAAATAAGGAAACAAAATAACTCTTATGAATCTAAACAAATCTTTAATAAAAATATAATAAATGCAAATATTAAAAGATAGATTACGACAATTATAAATTGTTATTTTACCCTTCAATCTCTTCGATTAGCCGCCAATTATCTTATGACTGCGCAAAATATGACGAATTGAAACAAATGTATTTGTTTCTCTTGATTTGGCTTCTCCAAGTTGACCCAAAATTCGACGACTAAGCCAAAATAGCGGAGCTCGAACATGCCCCGTATCAGAATTGGTATGTTCTCTTTGTCGCAATAAAATATATTACTTTATGTTTAAATCTTCTCATATTCTTTAATTTATGTTGCTCATGCAATGAGTAAAGACAAAAGAGCTAGGTCTCATAAGTTTTTTTTTTTTTTTTTTTTTCTTTTTTTTTTTTTTTTGTGCTAGCACACAAGAAGTCTGTTTGTTAAGAAATTATTTTTTTCACAACATGTTAACTATATACAGTAGCAAAAGTTGGTGAGGTAAAACTGATAGGTTAATAAGTGGTTGATAAATAAGCTAATGTGATGCTTAGATGACAATATGGAGTGACAATTAAAGATGCACACTTATTATATATAGAGGATGAGAGCGTGACGAGTGACGCTTCATATGCGCTACTATGCTTTAAAGTAAGAGGGTGATACTCACACCACTTTTTTTGATGCATGCATCACATTTTGTGCATTACAATATTGTACGGTACAAACTGTAATGTACAAATTGTGATGCATGAATTAAAAAAAATGATGTGAGTATCAATTATCTTTAAAGTATCATGTATGACTGACGTTGAAGACACAATATATTGGTGAATGAGTTGATGACCATCACACACCGTCAAACTTATATTTTTTGTGCTCTAATGATTTTAAATTAAGGTTTTGGATGGTGCTTGTTTCTACAAAATAAGCCAGATTCTAGGTTGACTTCCTTTTCATGTAAAAAGCTACAAAGCGTACGGGTAAGATAGAAACACGAATAATTGTTAGAGCGCCGGGTACGCTACGTTTTCCGCTGGCGTCGTCGGGAAAACGCGACCGGAAAACGCCACAACCACACCACCACTCGCGTTTTCGGGTGTGGCGCCTTCACCACCAGCCCAAATGGTCCCGGAAAACGCAACCGAACGGCGCGAAGTAGGTACCCTAGCTTGCGTTTTCCAGTTTCTTTTAAGATTGGGCTGGAATTTTATTTGTAAGGTTTACATCATTATATATTTACATGTGTTAGAAGTTTTGTTAACAAATTATATGGAATGCTGTTAACTAAATTTTTTTGGTTAATGATAAAATTGGGTTAATTTTTTTTAAAGTAGTATAAGGTTGTTTTTGGGCTATATATGATATTTAAAAAATGTGAGGTTTAGGGGTGCACGACGGCATTAGAAGCTGGTGTTATAGGAGGGAGGGGTGTTTTTGGTGTTGTGGTGAATTCTGGTATTATGGGAAAAGGTGCTGATGTGGCAGCACTTTTTATCATGACACCAACGGGATGACTCCGAGGTACCTAGTGCTCTTAGGATTATAGTGGATATATATTTGTTCGAGCTTGGTTATTATGTTTTAGGCTTCTAGAATATTTTTTTGTAATTATACAATGTAATTTGTTATTGATTTACTTTGAGAACAAAATATTTTTTACATACCAAAAGATCAATTTACACCCTTCATCTTCCATCTATTTTTATTTGATCTAATAGATTGATTAATCACAACAATTTAAAAAACGCACTTTCATTTTTTTTTCTTCAAATATTAATATCTTTCAAATCGTTAATCGTTAAGCGAAAAAAATATACCATTACGACAAACATTTAATTATCTTTCTATATAGATAGACACTTTGATATACTTTCGATTTTTTTTTTCGTGTTTTTCACGTTTGTTTTTTTTACATTTTTTTTGTTTTTTTTCGTTACTGAAATTTGCATGAAAAAAATCGCATGTGATTAAACACTAATTTGAATATCACATGTGATATTAGTGTTAAATCACATGTGATATTAGCGTAATATTACATATGATATATATGTGATTTTACACTAATATCACATGTGATACTACATATCATATTTGATTTAACACTATTATCACATGTGATATTCAAATTAGTGTTTAATCACATGTGATTTTTCATGCAAATCGCATATTGGAAAAAAAAACTGAAAAAAAGACGAAAAAACGTGAAAGTATATATCAAAGTGCCCGTTTATAAAAGATAATTAAATGCTCGTCTCGATGGTGTAATTATTTTCGCTTAACGATTAACGGTTTAAGAGATATTTAAATTATAAAAAATATGTGAAATAATAAAATGCTTTTAATCTCAACCATTGATTTACTTTTAGATGGAGGGTGAGGATGAATTATTTGGTATGTGAAAAAAGTTTGATATATAAAATAACCCTCCTCTTTGTTATTAGTGAAATACAAAGCCAATTATCACAACCTTGATCCTAGATAAACAAAATTTTGTTCATGTATAAACGATTAGCGATAAAAACAACATAAAAAGAGGAGTAATTTCTAAAATACATCCATGTGGTTTACCCCGATTCATACTATACATCTCTCTCGCAAGAGTTTTAACATGTACATCACTCCGTTAATAAAAGTTAACCTATATACATCCCTCCGTTAAAATAAGGACAAACGGCACAAATTATTTATCCGTTATCTCCTAACGAGATAGAAAAAATTTACACCGTTAGTCCTCTGGGTTAACTGTATTTTCACCGTTAGTCCTTTTTTTTACGTTTTCATCCGTTTAAGCTCTCGTCCGTTTTTTTAAAGTTGTCGTCTGTTTTTTTTACGTTTTCGTTTGTTTTTTTTACGTTTTCGTCCGTTTTTTAAAGTTTTCGTCCGGTTTTTTACGTTTTCATCTGCTTTTCTACGTTTTTGTACGTTTTTTTTTTCACATTTTCGCTCGTTATTTTAGCCTTTGTGTCCAAGAGTCGTTTGCATAAAGTTAGAAGAATTTCAAGTATGGTCCATGCGCGTAAGTTTTAAACGCGCCCCCTAAACTTTCAAACTTGTCAAAAAACGACCTAAGCTTAGTATATATTCATCTCATTCTCATTTCAAACCTAATCCTAAAACTAAAACTAATCTCTCTCTCTCTCTCTCTCTCACCCTCGTAAATCGCTGCCACCACCACAGTAACCACCATCATCTCCTACCTCACTCTCATCTCGTGGCGTTGTTTTTGAAGTCCACACGTGTAAATTGTGTACCCCCACGTGCCGCCACCTCCACCGCCATTTCTTTCTTGTTATTTTCCTTATTGGTAAGTGTGAAAACGAAAACGATTCACGTTTTTGTGTGAATCGGTGTGGATTAAATCAATTGGGAAACGAGTGTTTTTAATAAAAACAAACCGTGTATAAGAGTGGTATCGTCGTATGGATATGTTTTTGTGTTTGGTCTTTGTACACCGTGGATTCACGCTCATGTACGAGCTTATGGGTTGTATTTCGAGCTTATTTTTAAGCTTATGTCTTGGCTTAAAAGCTTATTTGATTTGGTTATTTTTTTGTGTGGTACACGTTTTGGACCGAGACCCACTTGGGCCAAAATAGTTTAGTTTTGGTAATGATTTGTGGATTTGTGTTGTTACTGAGACTCGATTTGTTATTTGGGTGTGTCGACTTGAAGTTGTTGTGGTCCGTTAGGGTTGTACGCGACAAAGGTTCAAGCCGAGACCACGAAAACATAAAAAAGCAAACAAAAACGTTAAAAAACTGACGAAAACAAAAAAAATGGACGAAAACGTAATGAAACGAGCGAAAGCGTAAAAGAATGGACAAAAACGTAAAAAAAAAGACAAAAACATAAATAAACGGACGAAAACGTTAAAATAGGACTAACAGTGCAAATATAATTAACCCACAGGACTAACGGTGTAAATACTTTCTATCTCGTTAGGAGATAACGGAGAAATAATTTTCACTATTTGTCCTTATTTTAACGGAGGGATGTATATAAATTAACTTTTACTAACGGAGTGATGCATATATTAAAACTTTTACGAAAGAGATGTATAGTATAAATCAGGATAAACCACATAGATGTATTTTAGAGTTTACTCTAAAAAGAGGTTACGGATTGTTTAACAAACCTCTGGGCTTGAAATAAGCGAAGATTAGTGAATGGGCAACTACCCAAGAGTGTTGAAAGGCAACAAAATAATGCCTGATAAAAACATATTTATTGCCATAAAATTTGATGGAGAAGTTGGGCCTAAATCAGATATTGGGCCGACTAACATTCCAACTTTAGATACATACAGCCCCTTTCGACATCAATAATAATATCCAAACTAAAACCACACGCGTCCACCTTCACCTCATTCCCAGTCCAAAAACACCCTCATCATGACAGACACCAGAAACCCATCATCATCCCGTGGGACCCACCATCACCGGAGAGCCCAGTCAGAAACGTTCTTCAGGTTCCCAGAAGAAGACATGCTCTTAGATGACGTCGTAGCTGACTTTAACTTTGCTGGTATTGACTTGCCTACGCTTTCCAACGAGTCTTTACCGATGGAGAAGAGTACCCATGTGAGGAGTCTTTCAGTTGGGGATGATTTCTTTGATGGGTTTTGTTTGGATGATGATAATATTAATAAGAGAGCTGTTGGCGATGATAAGCTCGCTCAGCTTTCTTTGGTTGACCCTAAAAAAGCTAGAAGGTTTGAAACCTTTTTTTTTTTTTTTTAAATTTTGTGTTTCATTAAGTACATACTTTAAGGTTGGTGTTTAGGGGATGTACGTTTGTTTAAGGTTATTTGTGGGCTGATGAGCTTATCTGGTTTCGGCTTATATTTCATAAGCCCAAATTTGCCGGCTTCGTTTGAAACTTAAGAGCTTATATAAGTTTATTATGTGTGCTTAAATTTATTGCCTGATCAGGTGTGTATGGGATAGCTTATTTTTTGCAGATGCAGATTTGTGTCATCCAAATTCTTTGTGCATACTAGGGAGATGCGTACTTCAGAGTGCTTATTTGTGATGAAATTTAAAAGAGAAAATTATGTTATTTAACCAAAAAAAAATTGTAACTGTAATTGATGGAAATACTCCAATAAATCATTTCAATAATTATGTTAAGAGGGTGACATTATTTCATTCATATTTTATCACTTGACTGACTAAACACATTAGAATTGCCTCTTTTTTTTTTTTTTCCTTTTTTTTTTTTTTTTTTTTTTTTTTTTTAATATAAGTTTACAATAACCCAATAAGCACTTAAAATATGCAATCCCAAACACCCCTTATTGATAACTGCGTATCAAACACCAATAAGCAGATAAGCAATCTGGATTATCCAACACTCTTAGCTGTTTTATCGGCTTAAAAATAATCAGATACCAAACAACCTCTTAGATAGATGAGGTGTTTTAAAAGAGTTGCAATAACTATTGTTAGATAATTGGTTTTGCTACTTGAAGTTGTGGAGGATATCAGGATTGACAAATTTTAATTTTCTGAGAAAACAATGGTGGTAAATAAGTAATTTTACTCTGCCTATCTAATAGTAACAAGTTTCCTGCTGCCAGTATTGAGACTATTTATTTGACTCTTAAATAATAACTATGCAGAGTTTGGTTAACTATAGTTGCTAGATTATCGCTTTCAAGACACATATCAACAAACTCCACCTAACTTTTATTCCTTGTTTTTGGTGGCTTGTGTGAAATGGTATTGTATGATAATATTTCTTTGATTGTTTTCATAGGATTCTAGCAAATAGACAATCTGCTGCTCGATCAAAGGAGCGTAAAACAAGGTATACAAGTGACTTGGAGAGAAAAGTGCAGACCCTTCAAACTGAAGCAACAACCTTATCTGCTGAAGTCACAAAGCTGCAGGTACATGTTAATTTTTAATTAAAAAATCTTATCAAAGAATTTTTGGAATTTGATAGTTCAGTGCAGTTAATTCTATGTGTCACTTTTTAGTTCATATTGTTGTAGCAACTTGGAGTAATCTGATAACATGTATGCAAGTAACCTAGTCGTGCCATGAGTGTGATGCTCCTATATTGGCCTTTTATCATGTCTGTGTGAAGATGTGGATTACTGATGCATCCCAATAGTTGAGGTATCAATGGATCTAAAAGATTAGAGCACCCGGAGTGGGGCTTTGGACCACTAATAATCAAGCGCCCATACTTTAAGCGTTTCACGGTGGGTATTCTATCTAGGATCTCTCCCGACGCTCGGCATAAACAATCAGTTAAAAAGAGGTGATGTGGCAATGGGGGATTGGTTGAAGCAATTTATTTATATTAGGAGTGGATCATTACAGGATTGAGTGGTTGTGTAGTGGTTGAGGGGGGGAAGCAATGTTGAGGAGCGGAAGTGATGTGTTGCTTATGTGGCAAGTGGTGGAGAGTGGGTCAGTGGACCACCCCGAATCTCTGTGGAGGTTCCAACTATTATCTTACAATCTTTATAATTGTTAATTTAGGACCCACGATCAAACGTTTATGCTAGTATGCTTTACCTAGGCTATATTTAGTTCAGAGGCTATATAATTGTCCCTTGGAGCAACTACTAATGGAAGTGGAGAACGAGTTTGAATATGACAACAGGGATTTTTTTTTTTCCAAATATAAGGGAAACTAAATGTATATAATTCCCTTCCAACCATCACAAAGCCGACCCCTAATAACGTTAGGATAAGCCAAGGGTCTTCATGTGACCGCCTAGTATATGTGTAGGCATAAACATGTGAATATGTTCTTAGTTGTTAACATGTACAAATCATGAGTTAACTTGTAGGAGCTGAGATACCCACATTTAAAACGGGACTATGTACTTTTGTAAATAGTTCTGACTTGATCTATGACTCGTGAGCTGTTGGCTGACTTGAACTGAGTCGAGTTACTCGACATTGAACATGGTTGGAGAATGATGGAGATGGAGATAAAAGTTTTTTTTACCAAAAGAAGATGAAGATCAGAAGTGGATATAGTGCACTTTACTATAAAAAAAAGTATATAAAACTAGAGGGTTGTATATAGCAAGAAACATATAAAAATGAGTTAGAAGGTAGAAGTAGGTGAAAATGAGGCTGGTACACTGGTTCTAGTAGCCCAGACCTAAAGGCTTTATAAGGTGCTCAAATAGTTCACTTTTTTTCAGTTTGAGACAGGTTATCAGAAAACATAAGTGTAATTTTATGCTAATTTCAAGCTAATTTCAAGCTAATTCTAACTATCAACATATGCAGTTTTTTTATATTATAAAGGCGGGAATGAAAGAAACAATGCCAATATTACTAATGTGTCCTAAATAACTACATTTGTTGTAATCCCACATGTTTGAGACTCTGATACTCACATTGGAAAGGTTCATGTCAGTTGCTCCTAAGTAAATGGGTTCAATGTCACGTATCAAGGGTAAAATTTAAGGATGGATGGAACACTAAATGACGATATCATGAGTAATGTATAAGCATATGTACATCTACAATGCTTTACAGAAACTTAAAACATTATGTTGTGTTCCATCAAACTAGTATGAAAATATCAGTTTGATTTATTATATGAAGGGGATACTTTTTTTTTATGAACTAGAAGACATGAAAATATTTAAAAGACAACTGACACAATAACATTTCATGTGATGCAGCGGGATACTAGTGGCTTAACATCTGAAAACAAGGAGCTCAAACTTCGGTTAGAAGCATTGGAACAGCATGCGCACCTTAGAGATGGTAATTCTTCTATTTAGGTGTTATCTTAACACAATCGTCTATGTTTCTTGGAACTTTATTCTAATATGCATCGCATGATATTTCTATTAGTCCAGCGAAATACAGAGAAAAACTAAGTTTGTGGCTAAATAGACAAATTATTTAAACTTCGCAATTAGTAATTGCTCACTCTACACCTGGCAAATTGGTAGGTTGGGTAACGGGTCTGATGGGGTTGAGTCGAAAAACTTTTTGTCCAAATTTTTTTGTTAGAATTATTAGCATGCCAGATAATATTTATATGATTAAGTAATATTTTTAGTCTCAAGAAGAGCGATTTATGAGGTTTTATGCACTAAAAACACACAAGGGGCACTTTTTGACACGTTTTCGTTTAACTAATTTCTTATTTGATCATCCATTTAAAAGTAGTAGGATCGGAAATTCCACTTCTAGATAGCATTGTTAGATTTAGAAGAAATACTGCAACAAATCTAATGTGTAAACAAACAAAATTTGACCTCAAATCATCTAGTCGGAACAGCGCTTTCCTGGACCATACAGGCATACAGCACATCTATAGCCATCCAAAGTTGATCCAAGAGTTCTTTATTATAATTATTTCTAATAGCCAGTCAACAGTCAAGTTAAACATAATATCTTTTATAAAGTCAACATCTCACTATCGTTGTTACATAGCTTTGAATGAAGCGCTGAAAGAGGAAGTGAATCGTCTTAAATTTGAAGCGGGCCAACTTCCCCTACTTAATGGGATGAACTACAACACATTATTGCCACCTCAATACTCATCACACCGTCAACCACTACATCACTTTGCTAACCCGGATGCTCAGCAACAACAAAAGACTCAAATGCCTAATTCAAGTATCAATGGTCGGCTCAAACCAAGCTTCATGGACTTCAATTAGATGGTAAAACAAGCATAATGAATGATTATATTATCTTGTAGATAGATGGGATGTGGGTATACAACTATCGATGCGAGTTAAGATTGTTAGTGCAATAATTTGCCCAACTAGTTGTTATACTTGGGAGTTGTGAAGGTTGGGGAGGTTAGTATATGTACATAGCTTCTTTAAAGCATTCTTCTACAAAGTGGTTTTGTATGTGAGTTCTATTATCCATTGTTCAAATCTTATAGCTTCTCTATCCATCCTATACAGAGATTTTTATTGATTCACAATGTGAATTTAATAATGTAGCGACTCGTGTACTGAATGCTCTACGACCCATACTCAATTATGTTCAATAAAATTGCTAACCTTTTTTTTCTTTTCTTTTCTATGATTATAATCGTATATTTGTGAGTTGTCTAAAGTAGCATGCCGGTAGGGTATCGATCCAGTGAGAAAGAAATTAAAATATGAGAAGAATGAGAAATAACTATAACCACACATTTGAGATGCATCTATATTTATTTAAATGCATCTCTATTCATTTACATGCATCTACATTAGTTTTGCAAGTGATTTTGAAGTGAAAACGATGCGAAGTAGTACTAGCAACAAATTTTACCCGCATAGGACGAAAAATACATAGAATTCGCTTAACTAGGTGAAATGTATCTAATATATGTATATGCATCTAGTTTTTAGCTAGAAAATATATTATGATGTATCTAAAAGATTAGGAATATATCAAATTCAAATCGATGCATTTTTAATATGTGGTCATAGTTATTTCTCATCCTTCTCTCTTCTCATTTATCGTTGTATGCGTGCTTTTAAAATCATCATTTGTCAAAGTTAATTTGGTAGATACTTATTGGAACCATATAAATTCTAATTGAAAGTGTTCTTGAGTTTCTTTTAGATAGAGATAGAAATGATGTGTTAAGAAGAGAAAAGAAATGTAAAGAAAAGTAAAGAAAGTTGATTTTATATTTCATGTTCTCGAGTTGAAATAAAATGAAAGAAAAAGAAATAATGTCAGTGTTGCAAAAATCCGCCAACTCAGCCAATTAATCGGTGATTACTAAGTAATCGGCCTTTTACCTTGTTGATTTATGAAAATCGGAGGAAAAATCGGTCTGGTAAAAAAATTGGCCACCAATCGATCAAAAATCGGCCTAATCGGTCAAAAATCGGATTAATCAGTCAAAAATTGGACTAATCGGCCAAATCATCTTAATCGGTCAACTTTTAAAAAATCATTAATCTAGGCATTATTTCACTTATAATGCATAATGGACTTCATAATCAGAATTCGAGCCTTTTATTGAGGTTTGGAACAAGTAGGCTTGGAATTAGTTAAGATTTTTAGTTTAGTCTCAGAAATACCCAAAACTTGCACGAAATGCCAATCCGATTAATCACCGATGCACGAAATGCCAATCTGATTAATCACCGATTAATCCCGCCTAGACTGATTAATCCCTACAAGGTGGTCGACCGCCCGAATATCGATTCATGATTTTTGCAACCTTGTTAATGTTATGCTCTCAAGTTGAATAGAAAGAAAGAAAAAGAGACATAATTACATTTATGCTCTTTTAAACATGTTCATTTTATCATATATGAGTATGAAGGTTATATTGGTCATTATATTCTAAAAAATAGGGCAGAAAATTCTCGAAGAAAAATGATAACAATTTTCCTGTCATTTCCCTCATGTTTCCTTTCTTTTCTGTCCAAGAAAAACTCAAGAACATAATAAAATTTCAGCTTCATATCACTTCCTTTCTTTTCCTTCTAAAAAATAACTCGAGAACGGAGCGTAGTGTTTTTGTTATAAAGGTTTAGGATTGAGGCGATGAGTTTCTAAGTAGTAGAAACTAGAAAGTGTGTTTAGCGGGTAAACAAGTGTTTTTGGCGAAATTAGCTACGAATTGGTTGGAGTTGTAGTTTAAATTAAATTAAGAGTAAATTACACCGTTAGTCCATGTGGTTTGGCCAGATTTTATACGACTATCAAAAACGCGAAATCTTACTAATGTTGGTTTATATCACGTACCAACATATGCACTAACTCATAATTCTCTCTCTCTCTCTTTTCTCTTTTTTTCTCATAAACATAAATAAAAACTAATGGTATATTATTTTACCATTTCACCAATAATATTCCATAATGTGATAATCATGAATGCTGAGAAACTCGAATAATAAATAGTGAAATTAGTAGTACAAAAACATGACTCAAAATACATACTTTCACATTCCCATTTGTTAGGATTTAGAAAATCCGGTAGTTAAAGACTCGGTCACCTCAAGTATATGTATTCGTTAGAAAGCTCATAGTCGTAGTCATTTAGTGATAGTTAGTAGTTTGTTATGTAACACCGTGGAGGACGGACGGGTCTTTACCCACTGTATGCCTGATCCACAGCCCATAGGAGGCGTCTCATGTAACTAACTGTAAATACCCTTTGCTGTTAAGTCACCATATTGTAACACAAGCATCAATGAGTAAGAAATATAGATAAGGTGATCGGTTGAACAAGAACAAACAATACTCGAATGAATATATGAAAGGTTTATGCGTAGATATTGAGAGAAAATGAACAACCCACCTTCTAAGGAAGGTTTACATGTCCTTATATAGGGAAAGGAACTAGGGTAACACACCAAGTTCCCTTCCTTCCTTATTGGGCTTGGGCCAAGGCTCATGGGCTTTCTACATAAGCCTTGCCATTAATACTAACTTAAAAGCCTAATTAAGCAACCTATTACATATTGATTACAAACACTTGAAATATAGTTTATGAGTGATTCCAACAATCTCCCCCTAAGTGTTGGTAATTAATAACTTAAGTAATCTTGAAACGTTGTTGGTGCTGATGTAATAGTTGCTTTGACGTCTTCTGACATTCTTCTTTCTTGTGAGAAGAAGTGCCTTGATTCCAACAAACTCCCCAGTGTGAGGATCTTGTTTTTCTTTGAAATTTTCAGCTTTGACGTCTTCATTTATCTTTGTTCTTTGTTATGGTGTGGATATGGTGATGTTATGTTGTTGTATCTGCATCAGGTCTGCTTCGTTGCTCAGGTGTCTCCACGTCCTTCTCCAACATGCTCACACGCTCTTTGATGTTGGATTTCAGGATTGATGTAGTTCTCTTTAGTATTTAAACTTTGTAGATTCTTTGATGAAGAATCCTTCTGACTTTTGTGTTGCCTTTCAAGAAAACTTCAATTTTGTTGTTGTTGGTATGAGCATGTGGAGAATCTGCACGATCATCTCTGATGAGTGTCTAAATACTCATCATTTTTATACCATTTAAACTGCAAAATCATCTGAAAACACTCAGAAACACATCAAAATGATCAAAATATCACAAATTAGTGTTTTATGTGTTTTAAATGCAAAAATATCAAAATCAGATGAAAAACATATCAAATTTGCAAAAATTGCAGTTTTAGTCCCCCAAGTTTCAAAAATTGTCAAAAACAGTCCCTGAGCACAGCAATTTCAAAAGTAAAATCACCAAAGGTCCTTTTAAAATCATAACTTGTCAAATTTAGTCCTTTGGTGAAAAATGTTAAAAGTTTGAGAAAATTACAAGTTTAGTCCTTCAAGTTTCAATATTGGCAGAAATGGCCCCTGGAAAATTGCAAAATGACAGATTTGGTCCCTGTACTTTTGAAGCTTGTCAGTATTAGTCCCTTGGAGCATCTTTGATGAGTTGGCAGCTTAGGCCCCTCAAGTTTCAGAATTTACACATTAAGCCCTTGAGTTTTAAACTCTTTAAACCAATTTTGAACCCTTGCTTACCATATGACCCCCTGTCACTAAGCAATATTGAACCCCCCTTTATATTTAACTCTGGTCAAATGGCAAGTCAAATGGACACCTCATTGGCGCCAAACAGTCATCCTCCTCCACTTGTCCCCTGCAACCTCTGCACACTCAACCTTTCTCCATCCCCCCAGCTCACACCTTGTTCCCCCTTCCTCTACTACATCCAAATAGCATTAATTACCTCCTTCCACCCTTCACTCAACCTCAACTGCTCATATCCTTTATTCCCGCCAAAATTGAAAAAGTTGCCAAATTTCACAAAAGTCATCCAATTGATCTGAAATCAGGTGGGATTTATCTGAGAGGAGAGAGAGAATCACTTGGGGTATAAAAAGAGGAAGAAAGAAGCAGTTTGGGGAGTAGCTAGTTTTTAATTTTTTCTTTAAATGTCGTTTTTCAATTAAGTGTTTTAGTTCTAGTTTAAATGATGTAATTTCAGTTTCATTGTATCTCTTTTAAGTTTACAAACCTTTGTAAGTCACTTTTGAGTATTAACCTAAGCTTTTATGTAATTTCCAATTTTTAAAGTTCACTGTTGGTATTTGCAGTTTTGAATTTTGTTTACAAGTTTCTCATAAGCTTATGCTAGAATCACATAAGCTCCTTTAAGCTTATTTTAGCTTTTGGAAAGCTTGCAATCAGTTTTAAGTAAATTTCATGCAAGGTCAACAAAAGTCAACAGAAAGTTCAAATTGGAATGATGATGGATTTGGTGGATGCAGAGGTTGATTTGGTTTAAATTAGCTTAGTATAGAATAGGTTTTGGGTCTGGTTTGGCCTGTGACATCAGCTGGATTCATGTGAGTAAGTTCTTAGATTTTCACATTTTCAAGACAATTTGTAGTTTTTGCTTGAACTTGTATCTGTGGTCACAACTTGTTACAGTGTGTTTGTATAGTTGTCATATGGTTATGAGAACTTAGTTTAATCCTTAAATCATGTTTGTTTAGCAGTTTATCCATTTTTATGCATTTTCATGAATTTAAAGGGGTGTTTGGATTGCTTGTTTTAACTGCTTTAGAGGTCAAAATAATAGACTAGCTCAGCTTATTTAGGTTTGCCATAGTTGCTTATGTTCATATCTGTCATTGATTTATACTTGTTTGCATCATTAGTCAACATTTCATTTCCACTGCTCTTGTTTTCTTTCCTGTTAAAATCAGTAGCTGAAGTCTTCCCCATAGGTTTAGAACTTGTTAAACCAACTTGTTATTGTGTCATTTCATCATCATTCATCCATATCAGTCCACCATTTAATCTTAAAACTCATTTTGGTCAACCTTTATAACTGTTTTTAGAAAGTCAAAGCTGCACAAAATACCAGTTTGTGCAGAAAATGCAGATGCTGCACAGTGCTTATTCCAGCTAGTTAGGGTCTAAAATTTGGTCAACTTGTAGTATTCTAGGTGGTCTTCAAGACCTTATATCTGTTTTGCCTTTAAGCTTCTCTGATTAGCTTGTAGATGAGCTCAAACATAGGTGCCTGTAAACTGATCTGCACATTCAGTAGCTTCTGTCAACTTAGCCAGTTTTTGTTTGATCTCTAGCTTTTTCATTACTTGCCCTCATTAGCTGAAATTTGGGTAAATGATCTCTGGTTGGTGGGCTTTAGAACCACATTTCTAGTTTTCTGTTTAGCTTCTTGGTTAAGCAGTTGCAAGTGCTTAAAGTTGGTTCCAAAATCTGTTTTTTAGCTTATTTCTCTTATCATCAAATCATTGCAACTTGTAACCTAGAGGTCTTAAGCAGTTGAGACTTGTTTCTTTTTAGTTATTTTAGTTTATTAGAACTTCCCTATCAGTTTGGTACCTTTTGGTGTTGTTTTAGCTTATCAAAGTGCTTATTTTTTGGGTTAATTCCATATATACCCAATTTAAACACTAAAATGTCATATTTACCCAACTAAAAATCATAATGTCATATAAACCCAATTTAAACATTAAATTTGTCACATTTACCCAATTTACAATTAAACTAATTAAAAACTCAATTTACATCATTAAATACCATTGTATCCTTTTTAATTGGCCTTATGTTTTGTGTGATGGCACCTTGAATGTATTTGGATCATTTATATATTAGTCATCATGGTTGAAATGTTATTTAGGTCTGAGAATATATTAAACACTTTTGTAGAAAACGTTCAGATCAAGTAATGTCACTTCGTTGTTGTTTGGCAAAAGATTTAATCATATGATCTTCACTTAAAATTTCGGTCTTCTTTGGTGTTTGCTTTTGCTTTTCAAAATTATTCCCACCATCATTAAATAGTTTGTTATGTATAACATTATGGGTTCTCATGCCAACATGTGTCTATCGTTAAATGATTTTACAACAAAAGTACTGCTATGGTTTTTTACTTTTGTTGTTGTTTTGTATATGGATGATTAAACCGTGTTCTGTTGATAATGTATATGGGTAATTAATTTTGTATTAAGGGTATAATGGGTATTTAATAATTTAAAACGATTTTTGATTGCTTTAATAATAAAATGGGTAAATATGACAATTCTAGTGTTTAAATTGGGTATATATGGTATTATGATTTTTTGTTGGATAAATATGACATTTTAGACTTTAAATTGGGTATATATGGAATTAACCCTTATTTTTTAGCACTTTCCATATCAGTTGCTTAATCCTCCAAACAAGCACCTGTTTTTCCATTTTTTATATCTTCCTAATATCATTGTGTACTTTTCCTGAATTTTTCAGATTTTTCCTAGCTTGTTTGGTATTTTTCTACATTTTATCTAGTTTTTAAGTATTTTTAAATAGCTTTTAATACAAAAAATTAAGAAAAAGTTCAAAAAAATAATTTTTCAATTTTCTTAAGTTTAGATAAATGTAAAAAGCTTAAAAAGTATTTTTCCCTATTTTTCTCCTTTTATTTGGTATTTTTAATAATTTAAATTAGTTTTAAATAGTTTTAAATTAATAATAAATACATAAAAAGTCTAAAAAATATATTTTCTGTTTTAAAATTAGTTTTATCATATTTTAGATTTTTCTAAATCTTAATTTTATTTTTCTAGTCTTATTTCATATTTTCTTTTATTTTAGAGTATTATTAATTAGTTAAAAATAGTTTTTAATTAATAATAATTAATTAAATAGTTGTAAAAATAATTTTCCTTTTCTAATAATTTTCTTATATCATTAGGTTTGTAAAAATGTATTTTTCATATTTTTAGGATTTGTATTGTATAAGTTTCACGTTTTATTTTGTACGTTAACGTAGTTTTAATTTAAACATACGTTTTTGGTTTTAAACGTTCATCACTTTAAAAATAGTGATAGCGTTTATTTAATATTTTTTATCTTTTTAATTTTCTTAATTTGCATTTAAGTCACTTTTATTTATAAACTTTTTCAGTAGTGTAATATTCAATCTAATCCTTTCTGATCGCTATCATTAGTGATCATTCTACCGTCTGAATCAGTGTTTGCACACCATTGAGTCTCCGTGGGACTTAACGACCCGGGAATCCCCTGTATTCTCTGATCTTCATTTGTATTTGTGTCTGAGCAGTTTTAAGTCTGTTTAGATTTGACTGTTTTGCGCAGATCAAAATTTTGGCGCCGCTGCCGGGGAGGCTTTAGCGTGTGTTTAGCCTTTTTCAGATCCATTCTTGCACATATTCCATCTTTTGTAAAAGTTTTATGTAAAGTTTTCAAAAATCCAAAAAGTTCATTAACACTTGTCCTAAAGTGTTAAAAACGCCAAAAATATTTTCATTCTTTGTTTTTATCATCATGTTTTTCAAAAACACCAAAAATATTCATCTTTACCCTCTCACATCTTTGATTCTTCATCCCTACCCCTCTGTTAACCTTTGATTCTTTCCATGTCTTATCCTCACCTTCTTGATTGTCAGTGGTGTGGTGGTCCTTATAATGGTGGCAATTGCCCCAGTTGTAGCATGGTGGAATCAGGAAACGGGTCTGTCTATAACCAGGATCCCTATTCCTACCATAACACAACTGATTCATTCCATCAGCTACCACACTGTGAGACACATCAGTTGTACTGTTGTGAGTACTGTGGTGGTTCACATTCCAGTTCTGATTGTCAATCAGGAAACACGCTTGTCTATGAGCAGGTTCCTGATAACAAGTATGGCTACAACACATACCACTCACAGCCACATCAGTTGTATTCTTGTGAATTTTGTGGGGGTCCTCATTATGATTACCAATGTCAATCATGGAATCAAAATTTCTATGAATCTGATCCTTGTTATAACACTCCTTGTTTTGACAATTTCCAACCCCCACAATTTTCCGTCATTGAACAATTTCCCGTCATTGATCAACATCCTCGTGAGAAAAGTATGCTAGAAGAACTTGCCGAAGACCAAACGTCTCGCAACGAAAAATCTATGCTAGAATTACTTGAAGAAGAGGAACGAGCCGCTAAGATTCAAAGATGTCTTGAAGAAATACGAATCGAGGAACGAGCACTTGCAAGACGTGCCCGATGGCTCGCGACTTACATCGACGATGATGATGATAGTGACGATGATGATGAAAGTTTGTCAGCTGAAACCACACACGAAGAGCCCGTTAACTCTCTAAGTATGGGGGACGAGCATCTCAGCACTATTCCGGAAACGGAATCATCGAATGTTGAGAACCTTATCCCGATCCCAAGTGAGTCTGAGGGAATTCTTGACCATGAGTGTGATGTGTTTTCTCCTCTTTCAAATGATCTTGTTGAGACTTTCTCAGATTTTGACAGTGATTATAGTGATGCCAATTCTCTATATTCTAAAAACATAGAATTTATTGATGCATTACTTCCACATTCCGAGATCGTCAACTTAGAAGAGGATGTTGACTATGTTGTTTCCACAACGGTTAATACGACTATCACTAATCCCTTATTCGAATTCGATTCTGAATTTACTCTAAATTCAGTTAATCCAATCTTTGATAGTGATGAGTCTGACACGGAGACTATAATGGACGAGGTGCATATTTATAGCCCACGAAGTACCGCACATGTCCCACCTCCGTATATTCTTCATGAGGAGTTCGCCGGTGAACTTTCTCATATCATATCTCCGCTGGAGTATGATTGCGTGGATGGCAAAAATCATGATCGGGGGGAGAGAATCTCAATTTGCATAGTTATGACAAATCTTCCCACCCTCCCCACCGAGATGCCTTCCAAACCAAAGAGCTCAACCGATAAAATCCAAACGAGTGCTACTGCACTTGATCCTGAGGAAGAAGATCTAGTCATGATTGTTATCATGATTTTCTTTCTTTTCTTCACCTACTCGGTGACTTCCTCTCTTCTTCACTCCTTCGGGAGTGAGGACACTATCTTTGACCCTGGCATTTTCATTTATCATCTGTGAGCCGGGTCTGTCTCTATATATCTCATCGGTGTGGAACTTTCACGTGCTTCAATGTTTATCCAAACATCTTGAATGAAAGTCCGATGGAGATTGTTTCTTCCACTTTGCTTCCCCATGAACCAATGAATGCGGGGATCGAGTCAAGCTAGTGACTCGGGAATCAAAAACTTTAGCACGCACCATATGGGTTTTCACCCATAATTCTGTCTTCTTACCCCCTTTCTACCACCTAAGTGTGGGGGTGATGCCCCACATGTAATATATATATATATATATATATATATATATATATATATATATATATATATATATATATATCTTTCTAAAAAAAAAAAAAAAAAAAAAAAAAAAAAAAAAATCCTTTCTAAATAATGGCCGTAATATTTCCCTTTTACGTTCTTTGTTTCGGCATAACCGCCGGTACTTTGAATATTGAGGGCAATATTCATTTCTAAGTGTGGGGGGGAATTCTCACGAATTTTATCATATAATTATACCAATTCCCCCGTTTTTGGCCAAAATTTTTTTTGGAGTAAGTGTTTTACACTTACTCATTTGGTTATCAGTCCGCCTTGTCTATAAGACTAAAGGATTGGCTAATCCAGGAGCAAACGGCTCTTGGTAAAGATATCTCAAATCCGTTTATATGGCTTGCAATTTGCCCAAAATTGTATGGTTCTCAACTCACCATATCCTAAAAAGTGAAGAGTTGGCTAGCCCGCAAGTTTATGGCTTGTGGTAAAGGCAGTGGAAAATCCATAATTGGTAATCAGCTCACCAAAGATAATATTGATAATTTATCTAAGAGTTGGCTAGTCCAGAAGGGTACGGCTTCTGGTAAAGACAAAACCAAATCCGTTGAAAGCTGGTGGTTTGCTCAAAATCACATGGTTATCGGTGTACCATAGTTCTTACTTGAACTGAAACATTTGGCTACTCCAGAAGTAATGGCTTTTGGTAAAGAGTTTAAAATCCATTATGTTTTCTCAAATCATTGCTAGGGACTAGCAATATCTCAGTGTGGGGGATTGATGAGTGTCTAAATACTCATCATTTTTATACCATTTAAACTGCAAAATCATCTGAAAACACTCAGAAACACATCAAAATGATCAAAATATCACAAATTAGTGTTTTATGTGTTTTAAATGCAAAAATATCAAAATCAGATGAAAAACATATCAAATTTGCAAAAATTGCAGTTTTAGTCCCCCAAGTTTCAAAAATTGTCAAAAACAGTCCCTGAGCACAGCAATTTCAAAAGTAAAATCACCAAAGGTCCTTTTAAAATCATAACTTGTCAAATTTAGTCCTTTGGTGAAAAATGATAAAAGTTTGAGAAAATTACAAGTTTAGTCCTTCAAGTTTCAATATTGGCAGAAATGGCCCCTGGAAAATTGCAAAATGACAGATTTGGTCCCTGTACTTTTGAAGCTTGTCAGTATTAGTCCCTTGGAGCATCTTTGATGAGTTGGCAGCTTAGGCCCCTCAAGTTTCAGAATTTACACATTAAGCCCTTGAGTTTTAAACTCTTTAAACCAATTTTGAACCCTTGCTTACCATATGACCCCCTGTCACTAAGCAATATTGAACCCCCATTTATATTTAACTCTGGTCAAATGGCAAGTCAAATGGACACCTCATTGGCGCCAAACAGTCATCCTCCTCCACTTGTCCCCTGCAACCTCTGCACACTCAACCTTTCTCCATCCCCCCAGCTCACACCTTGTTCCCCCTTCCTCTACTACATCCAAATAGCATTAATTACCTCCTTCCACCCTTCACTCAACCTCAACTGCTCATATCCTTTATTCCCGCCAAAATTGAAAAAGTTGCCAAATTTCACAAAAGTCATCCAATTGATCTGAAATCAGGTGGGATTTATCTGAGAGGAGAGAGAGAATCACTTGGGGTATAAAAAGAGGAAGAAAGAAGCAGTTTGGGGAGTAGCTAGTTTTTAATTTTTTCTTTAAATGTCGTTTTTCAATTAAGTGTTTTAGTTCTAGTTTAAATGATGTAATTTCAGTTTCATTGTATCTCTTTTAAGTTTACAAACCTTTGTAAGTCACTTTTGAGTATTAACCTAAGCTTTTATGTAATTTCCAATTTTTAAAGTTCACTGTTGGTATTTGCAGTTTTGAATTTTGTTTACAAGTTTCTCATAAGTTTATGCTAGAATCACATAAGCTCCTTTAAGCTTATTTTAGCTTTTGGAAAGCTTGCAATCAGTTTTAAGTAAATTTCATGCAAGGTCAACAAAAGTCAACAGAAAGTTCAAATTGGAATGATGATGGATTTGGTGGATGCAGAGGTTGATTTGGTTTAAATTAGCTTAGTATAGAATAGGTTTTGGGTCTGGTTTGGCCTGTGACATCAGCTGGATTCATGTGAGTAAGTTCTTAGATTTTCACATTTTCAAGACAATTTGTAGTTTTTGCTTGAACTTGTATCTGTGGTCACAAATTGTTACAGTGTGTTTGTATAGTTGTCATATGGTTATGAGAACTTAGTTTAATCCTTAAATCATGTTTGTTTAGCAGTTTATCCATTTTTATGCATTTTCATGAATTTAAAGGGGTGTTTGGATTGCTTGTTTTAACTGCTTTAGAGGTCAAAATAATAGACTAGCTCAGCTTATTTAGGTTTGCCATAGTTGCTTATGTTCATATCTGTCATTGATTTATACTTGTTTGCATCATTAGTCAACATTTCATTTCCACTGCTCTTGTTTTCTTTCCTGTTAAAATCAGTAGCTGAAGTCTTCCCCATAGGTTTAGAACTTGTTAAACCAACTTGTTATTGTGTCATTTCATCATCATTCATCCATATCAGTCCACCATTTAATCTTAAAACTCATTTTGGTCAACCTTTATAACTGTTTTTAGAAAGTCAAAGCTGCACAAAATACCAGTTTGTGCAGAAAATGCAGATGCTGCACAGTGCTTATTCCAGCTAGTTAGGGTCTAAAATTTGGTCAACTTGTAGTATTCTAGGTGGTCTTCAAGACCTTATATCTGTTTTGCCTTTAAGCTTCTCTGATTAGCTTGTAGATGAGCTCAAACATAGGTGCCTGTAAACTGATCTGCACATTCAGTAGCTTCTGTCAACTTAGCCAGTTTTTGTTTGATCTCTAGCTTTTTCATTACTTGCCCTCATTAGCTGAAATTTGGGTAAATGATCTCTGGTTGGTGGGCTTTAGAACCACATTTCTAGTTTTCTGTTTAGCTTCTTGGTTAAGCAGTTGCAAGTGCTTAAAGTTGGTTCCAAAATCTGTTTTTTAGCTTATTTCTCTTATCATCAAATCATTGCAACTTGTAACCCAGAGGTCTTAAGCAGTTGAGACTTGTTTCTTTTTAGTTATTTTAGCTTATTAGAACTTCCCTATCAGTTTGGTACCTTTTGGTGTTGTTTTAGCTTATCAAAGTGCTTATTTTTGAGCACTTTCCATATCAGTTGCTTAATCCTCCAAACAAGCACCTGTTTTTCCATTTTTTATATCTTCCTAATATCATTGTGTACTTTTCCTGAATTTTTCAGATTTTTCCTAGCTTGTTTGGTATTTTTCTACATTTTATCTAGTTTTTAAGTATTTTTAAATAGCTTTTAATACAAAAAATTAAGAAAAAGTTCAAAAAAATAATTTTTCAATTTTCTTAAGTTTAGATAAATGTAAAAAGCTTAAAAAGTATTTTTCCCTATTTTTCTCCTTTTATTTGGTATTTTTAATAATTTAAATTAGTTTTAAATAGTTTTAAATTAATAATAAATACATAAAAAGTCTAAAAAATATATTTTCTGTTTTAAAATTAGTTTTATCATATTTTAGATTTTTCTAAATCTTAATTTTATTTTTCTAGTCTTATTTCATATTTTCTTTTATTTTAGAGTATTATTAATTAGTTAAAAATAGTTTTTAATTAATAATAATTAATTAAATAGTTGTAAAAATAATTTTCCTTTTCTAATAATTTTCTTATATCATTAGGTTTGTAAAAATGTATTTTTCATATTTTTAGGATTTGTATTGTATAAGTTTCACGTTTTATTTTGTACGTTAACGTAGTTTTAATTTAAACATACGTTTTTGGTTTTAAACGTTCATCACTTTAAAAATAGTGATAGCGTTTATTTAATATTTTTTATCTTTTTAATTTTCTTAATTTGCATTTAAGTCACTTTTATTTATAAACTTTTTCAGTAGTGTAATATTCAATCTAATCCTTTCTGATCGCTATCATTAGTGATCATTCTACCGTCTGAATCAGTGTTTGCACACCATTGAGTCTCCGTGGGACTTAACGACCCGGGAATCCCCTGTATTCTCTGATCTTCATTTGTATTTGTGTCTGAGCAGTTTTAAGTCTGTTTAGATTTGACTGTTTTGCGTAGATCAATCTCCCAGGAGCATCCATAAGAAGAAAACATAAGAATGGGTTAGTGATAAACAACAATCTATCACTGTGGTAGTTTCTTAGAGAATTGACCACTACGATTGTTCTTCTGATGAATGTCTTGATTCCATTCACCTTGGTCGGTCGAATCAGCCGTCCTAATCCCATAAAGGGACAGTTGGCATTACACTGAACAAGTTCAAGTAATGACCCACATCTTCAGGACTCTATTCATGAAAGGAATCTCCTTAGCGGGATTTCCAGTACTTACAAGTTCGAACTTCGAGCGTATTAACAGCATAGTGTGAAAACACATCTCTAATTCTAGCAAAGGCTGTTCCTGAACTGGAATCCCTCAAGTAGGATAACACGATGTACCGAAGTACACCTACAGTTCAGGTGAGTCGCTGAGGTACACCGAAGCATCACCTCACGACTGTAGACCGTTTGAGACAACACTAAGCGTAACCCACAAGGAGTTACCGAAGTGACCTGTTGTCAGGGCTGTTTGATGTTGACCCTGGCAGGAGTTTCCATTCAATCACTGAGGATCACAGTTGTGAACCCCTCATAAATGTTCGCGGCAGATTGCTAAGATCTGCGAAGGACTCTAGAATGTGTCACTTGCGTCCTTATTGTTGAACGACAAGAGATGAAAGTTTAAGTGTACCTAAGAGATCTTTTGATGAATCTCGTGGCTCTAGATTCAATAGTGCGTTTTGGTTTTCCTGAGCGGAGACTAGGGAGAGGGTCTCCTTCTTCAATACCGACAATCTCTAAGAGAAAACCGATAGTTTACGTAGGGTTCCCTGTGAGAATGAAGCAAGCTTCTGTTGAGAGAAACTTGCGTGGTTAAGAAGGTTTAGTGCATGCGTCACTGGGTCCATGACGATTTTGATCTTCAATACCGGTGTCAACTAGTGACAACCAGTAGCATATGTATTGAACCCGGTGTCTGCCCTAAGTTGAATAATTTGGAGGGCTATTTATTTTCACCATTTTCTTTACATTTCCTTCTAATTCTTCAACTCTTTCTTTCTCCGATTCTCATTTTCTCCTTTTTATAATCATACCTAAGGACTTCTAAATTCTAACTATTGGTGGTGTCCTTGGGTAGATCCCTCCGGCTCTAGCGGATCATAGGACGGTTATTCATAACCTTAGTCACCTTATAACTCCATGACTAACCTATGTTGCCATAAAACCATTTTCTTGAAAATCTCTCAAAGTGGTTATGAGTACAAAACCATTTTGTACCACTGTGAGAGTTTTGTTATTAGCAGAAATACTCCCCCTCAACACGTGCTTAAGTGTTTTGATAGAAATATGCACGGTGGGGGAAGAGCTCGCACTTTTGAATTGATCGACTCAAGATAGACAATTCCCCGCGAGACAAGGTTACGTTGCATAGTTAAAGAGTTACATTGTCAGCTTTTAGGTGACAACTAGCTCTAATAACTACCTTGAAGGTGTGTACAAATCTCGAAAGGTTGTCAAACCCGTCAAAGTTCATGTCTATCAAGAGTTTCTCGAAAAGGTACAATCTACTCGGATAAGTCTTGGAAGGAAAATCTTTTCGATGTATGACCGTTCAGATCTCGTCAATTCATGGGTTAAGTCTTAGCACGAAGATTCAATTACCATTTCCAACATACTTGTATCACACAATTTTTTCTCCCCCTAAAAAATGGCATATTAATGTTATTTTTGACGAAATTTCGATATCGAATATGTCCATTTTGAGTTTTGTGGGAAGTTTCCACGAAGAACAATTTGTGAACAAAGATTTTATAGCAAATACTCCCCCTCAACAAGTAATATTAACTTTTGAGGTTTTGAAAACATAAGGGGAAGTACTTGTTCTTTTGAGCAGAACTTTGAAAAATGAAAGTTTTGACAACTTTTACTCAAAAGTAAGAAGCTTTCGCTCCTTTTATAGGATTATGGCACTGATGCGTACCACAGGGTCCTTTCATTACAAGTACGGGCTGTACACTGTTATGTGTGCACAAGCCATTGTCAATTATATAGATCAACACATCCAAATATTAATCAAAGGAACAGATCAAGGAGTGCCAGGCAGTCCGTCAATAACACCAGGAGTTCTTTCTGGACGTTGATAGCCTGTTAGAGAAATACTTGGACGTCCACCCACGAAGCTCTCCAATGTCCTTAACTGATCACGACGAAACAACCTTTCATCAATCCTTGTAATGATCTTCTTCACATCCCTCTTTTCCCTCGAGTTCCACCGCTTCTTTGACCCAATGCCTTCATGAATCTCCTTTAACCGATATGCTAACCCGTCCCGAACCTTCTTCAAAGTGTGATCACCAAACTTGTGAAGCTCTTTGCACGCTATGAAGCAATTGTGGTGAAGTTCACTACGGTAAACTACACCAAACTTTGGTTTCTTGAGGATGGTGTACTGAGCCAGTTGGTTGATATCGGGAAAGTTGAGTAGCGGTTTGGTGAGATTAACACGTTTTTGGTACGATTCCACGGCAAGTTGAATGTCTTCAACACGTTCCTGGATAACGATGCTTCTGATGAATATCAGCAATGACTTGATGTACTGGAGCTGGATGTTGGTGGAGAAATGTCCTATTCGACCTTGTACCTTAGCAAGATACATGTCTTCAATGTCATTGAGTGACAATCTCGGAAAATCCGCTTTAGAAAAGTCATATTCCTGTTCGTCTTGGCGTTTGACTATGATTTTCTTCAGGAATGAGTAGTCCCACTTAGTAGACAGGCTGACATGCATTATAGCAGCGATCCGTTGGTCACTATACACCTCTTTCTTAGATTTGAGTACCTGGCAGCTTCTGTAGTAGATTCTTCTTCGTTCAGGCCAGTAATGAATTCCATACAGTGCATCGAGGTCATAATTAACCACATTATCAACGAACATATGTGTGGCTTCTTCCTCGATGGCCACATTGTTGGAGAAGATTGCTGCCGGTATGGGGAAAGTGAGTGAGGTAGCGTATTTCTTGCTCACATCGCTACCGTTTTGAAGAAATTCCAGGTCATTGTTGAAGAAGTAACGGTAGGGAATCTTTTGTTGATCAGGTCGACCAATGGTTGGTAGTGGCTTTGTCCAGTCTGTGTAGTATGGAGCCTTGTCAGGTCTGGTGAAGTCGATGTTGGATTCAAGGTTGAGCCAATCGATATTGTTGGACATGGCTCGTCCTATGTTGTCGAGATGATATTCGACTTCTATGGCACTGTCAGAGCTGTCCTTAAGCAGTTGAAAAGCTTCGTTCTTGATTCGTTTCAACTCTGCTTTCGTCATCTTCTTCACCTTGAACATTTCTTGGATAATCTTGACATGCTCCATAGTTCGACCATCTACCGGTTCTTGGCCTTCCGGTAATTGAGGGGTGGCATCAACAAGCTTTGAAAACCATTCATATTCGTCAGTTTCATCTTCATCTAGCCATGATACAATTGAAATTGACTTTTTCTTCTATGGCTTGGAGGAGGATGTTGGTTGCTTGGTTGATGTAGAAGAAGGGGTTTGTTGTTGGGGCTCAGGAATCTCCTCGTCGTCACCACCAGTGTATTAAAAATTATCACCAGTTTTCTCCTTTGGTGGTGGAGACTCGGAGTCCTGAGGTTTGTCTCTAGCAGGAGGACGTTGTGAAGATCTTCTGGTGGTGGTGGTCCTTTGGAGTGGTGGAGGCATAGATGATGATTCGTCAGTTTTCTTTTTGCGTTTCGGCTCAGAATCCTTGTCCGCATCATCGTCGTCTCTTGGTCGCTTAGCCCTTTCAGCTGACTCTTTACACGAAGTTTTGAGTTGATATTCCAATAATGCCTCAAAAAGTTTAGCTTCGTCAGAAGAAAATGTTGCAGATCGTTGAGACATTTGTGTAACAAGCTTGGAAATCAATTCCGCATCAGAGACAACCGGAGACGGGACTGGATTGATTTGCATAGCAATAGGGGTAGTAGACATTGTATGCTTGACCAATGCCATGAGATTAAGATAGAGTTTTCTGGCGAACATCTCTCTTGTCACTCCAGGGACGGTGTTGAGAAGAAACTTGTGAGTATAGTCTCGTATCGTCTTGTCCATTTCCCCTTGGATATCTCGATTGAGAAACTGCTGAATCTGCTCTCTTTCCTCTGAAAACTCGTTCATCACATCTTGGAGTAAATTAAGTCTGTCGGCCAGTTGATTGAATTTCTTGTTGACCACGTTTCGTTTCCGAACTTGCCTAACAGCCTTGACAATTTTGGTCTTAGCCCGTGATGCCCAAGTGTTGGTCGGTTTCTTAACTGATTTGGATGTGGATCTGGTGGTAGCATATTTGGATGGTGGAGGTGATGAGTGAGATGACGAATCAGAAGATGATGAGTCATGAGATGGATCCGGGTCATTAGGTGGCTCAGAAGTCCCTTCAGGGTTGTGTTCAGGATTATCTAGAATATAATCATCAGCTTCTTTGCGAGCTTTAGCCTCTTCTTCAGCCTTTACCCTGGCCTCTTTTGCTTTAGCTCGAGCTTCCTCTTCAGCTCTTTCCCTAGCAGCTTCCTCAATGTCTTCATCAGTAATCTTTTCATCCTTCTCCTTTTCTTCTTCTTCAAAATCAAAGATGATTTGATCTTCTTGCTGCTGTTGCTCTGTTGATTCGTGAGTGGTGGTACCAGTTCCCTTATCGGGTTGATTAACCGCATCGAGAACTGGTGTGGTTAGTGCACCACCACTTGAACCTCCAGGGCCACGAGTTTGTTGAAGGTTAAATTCCGTAGCAGCATGTTGTAGTCTGAGATGCTTCAGTGTTTTGCGGTAGTCTTTGTCCTCATCCTTTGGTTCTGCATCTTAACTCTCTTCTTCTTCCTGCTCTTCAACTGGAGTTTTACCCTTGTAAGTTTTGGGACTAGGAGGTTTTTCAACTGTTTTTGTATCATCTGTAACAGACTCCGAGTAGTGAACCTCCTCATCCGTCTCAGTATCCTCGGAGTCTTCGTCCATTAATTTAGGTGCCGGTTGAGGATTAAGAGTGGCTCCTTTAGATGGAACTTTCCTTTTGCTGGGAGGATTTCTCTTTGGATACTTTAGGGCACTTCCAGTGCTTGCTGCACTTCTAGTACTACCTCTCCTGGTCTTCTTAACTGGTATGGCTGAAGCCGACTTTGCCTAAGGTCACAGCTTCTTGATATTGTGAATACGATTGAAGGATTTTAACATCATCAGTAAGTAGGCAGTCAGTCAAAACTACACCTTGCTTCTTTGTTGATGAGCCTTTGAATCTAACAACATTTAAGGTAGACTCAAACAACGCAGAATGATGGTTGGGGTCATCAAGCCTCAAGGGAATGTCTTGATTATTCCCGAGTATCCTCTGGATCAACAACTTTGTGTATCTGATGTAAGGGACCTTTGTACCAGGCTTCTTGAGGTAAGACATCATGTCTTCCCAAATCAGACTTGCGTAGTCAATATGCATCTTGTTGACCATGCCCCAAAAGATTTGTAGTTCCATTAGCTTAGGATGTTCATAACCGTTGTCTCGTCCAGAAACAGACTTGGCGATCATGATGTATAAAGGTCTCAACGGCTGTGGGATGTTCTTTAAATCGACTGAAGAGTGTTTGGTAATGATCCCCGCAGCTTCATCATAGCCAATATCGACCATGAATTGGAGTGTAGCCTCTTCAGATGGAGTAGGAACATACTCAGCAGGCTGGACAACAGGGAGCAGAAGAATTGCTCGTAAATCAACGACAGTGATTGTGACTTGTTTATCGTTGAGTGTCACAGTAACATCATCTTGACCATCAATTTTCTTCATTGTATGCCAGAACTGATGAATATAAACCTCTGGTACGGTTGCTGTGTTGGTGAGCATGTTGTTGTAAGGATGAGTCTTCAGAATATCCACTGCAATGCGGCATGAAGACTCAGAGCATGTGAAGTTCTCAAAGTCAACCTTAAGGTTGTTCTTGCCAATCTTCATTCTATAACCAGAAGGGAAAATGTCTTCTATTGTGAGCTCGTTTGGTGCGTTAACGTTTTCCATTGTGATGTCCATATTGTGATCTGAAAGATATTTAGCCAAAATAACCAACATATCGAAAGACATTACGTTAGTCAAGAGTTGATTTTATTGACCAATTTATTGAATATGTTATGTTAATGAATATTACGAGTCCAATGTCACATGTTGTCCAACAGTCCAAAATAGTAGTGTTAAGTTTCGTGAGTTTATTAATTTTGAATTTTAAAGTCCAAATTATTCACTCATTTACACAACATTTTAACCATTATAGCTTATTAGTGACATTTTGGTCTTGTGACGTTATGAGTAACTTATTTACAAGTTTGTACGCGTAACAATTCATAAGTAAAGTTAAAGTTGTGGCTTAAGCGTAAGAATGCAAGCTTATGCGTAAACAATGTGTAACCATACGCGTAGACCTAAGCTTATGCGTAGGAGTCCCTCTTACGCGTAAGAAATCTTACGCGTAGGAAAAGGCTCTTGGTATAAGGCTTACGCGTAAGCGTATGTTGGGAGCTTATGCGTAAGGTTTACTCGTAAGAGTGAACCTTATGCGTAAGACTCCAAGTTTACGCATATCCTTCACAGGATACGCGTAGTCCCCATGTAGACCCTTACGCGTAAGAGTTACGCGTAAGATTTCTCTTACGTGTAACATCTACGTGTAAGGTATTCCTTAAGCGTAGAATTCCAATTTTAACCTTGATTCTGATTTTGCACGCTTAAAACCTGAAATAAATCATTCATAACGTTTCAGTTAACATATTTATTCAATCCTCTTTCAAAATCACATGTTATCACAAGGTTAATCTAGTTACGCGTAGAGTTTGCCTTAGGCGTAAAGTTTAAACCCTAATTATTCAAATCCTACTCGTAAGTGTTTCAACCATGGGAATTCACCCAAACTTTTTCTGGGACATCTTAGAAGCTATATGAGATGTTTCCAACAAGTTTTAACATCAATAGTGTCATGAATCAAAAGTACCTATTTTTACGCATACATAAACCCTAGAGTTTGATTCTTCAATTTTGAGGATTCTGGGTAAGATTCAATGGTGTTGATAGTTAATTAAACATGTAACAAACATAACTTAAGCAACTAATTATCCAGAAACACTCACAAAAGAAAACACCCAAATTCACGTATAAACCCTAATTTTTGAAAAATGCTTAAAAACGTTTCTGGGTAAGATTTCTTGATGAAGAAGGTTTTAAAACATGATATAAGCTTTGAAAACACGACCTATTTCATCAAAATCAACCTCAAGTTATTTTGAGTTCATACGCGTATGCGTAGAAACTGAAATCATTCTTATAGGAAAATCAAACCGTTGATTTTGTGTATAATTAAAAACCTATGCTTGGAATCATTCACAGAAACTTTAACCACTTACAAATTAAATTTGAAGATTATAACACGGATTTGAAGATTTGATTATAGGCGTAAATTATGGTTGGTGAAAGAATTTAATATTTTGAAATAAATGTTAAGTGTTTTAGGTGTAGAGTTTTGTAAAATATAAGTTTAAACATTTGACAAGTATTGCCCCTCCACCTCAACCATTTTCATCTATAGCCCATAACTTCTATTTTGGTTAAAAAAGAAGTATAAATTTGGAAAGAAACTTGACGACACTCCCCCTCGACTTTAAAAATTGAGAAATTTTACAAATTTGGGTCCGAGGAGTGTCAAGAAACAAGAAACGTATCCACCATTATCAAAGATACAACCAATACTGGGTAACATGCAAGTACAAGGTTTTATGAAACAAAAAATATTTACTTTCTCCCCCTCAACACTTGACTGTAAAAATATTGAAATGGTTGAAAGAGTGAAGTGTTGACGGAAGATTTGGACTTGCCATGTTGAAAGAAATTTAGATAGAAGAATATTTTTGTATTTTATAAATTTTATATTTTTGTATTTTGTTTTTGATAAAATATTTACAAAAGAGGTTTTGGTGTTTGACTGGTTTTAAGAATGTGTCAAAAGTTCGTCCAGTTCCTCTTGAGTCAAACACCTCATACCAATCCGGTGGATCAAGTCAGTAAACCTAGCAGGAGCTAAGGCTTTGGTGAGAAGATCTGCCAGTTGGTGCTCAGTACCCATAAAATATAATTCAACAGTACCCTTTTCCACATGATCCTTTATGAAATGATATCGAAGATCGATGTGCTTGGACTTCGAATGTTGGACGGAGTTGCACGAGATCACAATAGCACTTCGATTGTCGTAGTACATCGGGATTCTGTCAAATACGTAACCATAGTCTTTTAGTTGTGTTCTCATCCAAATGACTTGAGCACAACACGCCGACATGGCTACATATTCTGCTTCGGTTGAGGACAGCGATGTATAATCCTGCTTCTTCGATTGCCATGACACTAGTTTATTACCAAGAAATTGTAGAGCACCTGAAGTACTTTTCCGAGAATCTAAGCAACCTGCGTGATCAGCGTCTGAAAAAGCTATTAGTTCAAAACCAGAATCCTTCGGATACCAGAGTCCCAAATTAATGGTTCCCTTGATGTATCGGAGGATTCTTTTAGCCTCAGAGAGGTAAGTTTCAGTTGGTCTCGACTGATAACGGGAGCAAAGATATACAGCAAAAACAATGTCAGGTCTACTGGTTGTTAGATACATAAGGGACCCAATGATACTTCGGTATTTGGTAGGGTCAACAAATTTCCCATGCAAATCAGCGTCCAGTTTCTTGGTGTGTGCCATTGGTGTGGCATAGGTGTCACAACTTTGCATTCCATGTTTGTTTAAAATTTCAAGAGCATATTTGGACTGATTAAGGAAAATACCACGGGGTGATTGATGAACTTGCAGTCCTAGAAAGAATGTAAGTTCACCCATCATGGACATTTCAAAATGTTTTTTCATAAGTTTTGAAAAAGCGTTTGAGTACTTTAGATGTGTTGACCCAAAAATGATGTCATCCACATAAATTTGAGCGATTAAAATGTGAGCCCCGTGATAATGAATGAAAAGTGTTGGGTCGACCGATCCTTTAATGAATTTATTGGCAATGAGAAAGGATGATAACTTATCATACCACGCCCGAGGAGCTTGTTTGAGACCGTATAGAGCCTTTTTCAGTTTGAAGACGTGATTTGGGAACTCTGGATCAACAAATCCTTCCGGCTGACTAACATATACCGTTTCCTTCAGTTGACCATTCAAAAAAGCGGTTTTTACATCCATCTGAAAGACCGGGATGTGCATGTAAGCCGAAAATTCCAGAAAAATCCGTACAGCCTCAAGTCGAGCAACCGGTGCGAAGGATTTCTCGAAATCAATCCCCTTTTCTTATCTTTAACCCTTAGCTACCAGACATGACTTATTTCTGATAACCGTACCTTCAGCATCTAACTTATTTTTTCAAATCCATTTCAGACCAATAACATAGACCCCTGTTGGTTTTTCAACCAATTCCCATACTTCAAGATGTTTAAACTGATTAGGTTCTTCTTGCATGGATTCAATCCAGTTGTCATAAGTCATTGCTTCTTTAATGTTTTGGATTCCGATTAGCAAACGGTAAGTGCATAAATGCAATGTTCACCGTCAGTCTAAAGGCGTTGTCTAGTTACGAGTGGTTGATTTGGGTTTCCAATGATGTTCACAAGAGGATGGTCTTTAGTCCAACGATGTGTGGAGGGTTGATGTTGATATACATTGTGCAGATTAGGAGGATTCAAATGGCTTGTGGATGATTCCGCAACATCAGAAGTCGCAGTTTCATTTGCAAAATGATTGAAGAGCGCATTTGGATCATAATCTGCAGGTGTAGGTACCTCATTGTTCAAAATATCATCAGCTGGATCAACGTCATTGGATGCGGTTTGTTCGGCTGTTGTTGTAGAATCAATTGGAGGTACTTCTTCAACAATTGTTGTTGTTTCAGGTGTATCAGGTATTGGATTATTATCAGGTTGAGCAGCGGAAACATTGGATACATCTGGAGCACGTTGATCAATTTCATCACTAAACAGAGGAGCAAATAGTTGTTCCATTTGACGTCGAGTAAGCTATAAGCTTGGTTCATGATGAGTGTCTAAATACTCATCATTTTTGTACTATATAAACTGCAAAATCATCTGAAAACACTCAAAAATGCATCAAAATGATAAAAATATCACAAATCAGTGTTTTATGTGTTTCAAATGCAAAAATATCAAAATCAGATGAAAAACATATCAAATTTGCAAAAATTGCAGTTTTAGTCCCCCAAGTTTCAAAAATTGTCAAAAACAGTCCCTGGTAAATCAAAACAAAGAGAAATGTCATTTAAGGTCCATGGGATTCAAAAGTTGTTAAAACAAACCCTTCAAAGTTTAAAATTTGCAAAATTACAACTTTAGTCCCTAAAGTTTGAAAAATGTCATGTTTAGTCCTTGGAATTTTCAAAAATGGCAAATATGGTCCTTATATTATTTGAGATTGTCAAAACCAACCCTTGGGCTACATTTTCTGAAGTGACAGTTTTGGTCCTTAACTTTGGCATAATTACAGTTTTGGTCCTTGTGTTATCTAGTTACTAAACCAAATGGACCCTAGTTATTATCTTGGCCCAATCCAATATAAGCCCAATCCAACACCCTGACCCGGTCCTTTTACCCATCCACCCCCATTACCCGACCCAAACCCACGTTTAATAATAAAACAACCAAACCACTTGCCCGCCTTTTTCTTCCCCCCTCCCAACTGCTCTGCAACAATCACTCAATCCCTCACCTCCACCTCAAACCCCCTCATCTCCTTGTCCCCCCACCTCAACAACAATACAAGAATCATTTAATGCATCATTTCCCCATTCACTCAACCCCTCAACTAGCTAACACGTTTTGGCGCCAAAAATTCAATCCATGGTCAAAAAATGCTCCAAGAGATCCAATGGCCCTAAATTGATGTGGGATTAGCTCTGAAGTCAAAGGGAAGCTGTTTGGGTATAAAGAAAGGAAGAAAGAGGAGAGAAGAGGAAGTAGTGTAGTTTAGTTCTAGTTAATGTCGTTTTTATATTTTCATGTTTTCCTGTGTATGTTTAAACTTTCAAGTTATTGTTTAAGTGTTTTTGAGTGTAAGTGATCCTTTATCAATAATAAAATTCAAGTTTCCTTTCCATTCTTAGTTTATGTAAAATTTCAATTTCAAAAGATTTTCATGTTAAATTGAATGTTGTTATCAGTTGTTGTTGAGTTCTCATAAGCTCTGATAAGCCCTCATATAGCTTATTGAATGCTTATATAAGCTTCTATTTAGATTATACTCTCAATCAACCCTTGGTCAACAAAAGTCAACTGGTGACTATTCTTGGTTCAGAAATGGAAAAGGGTTGTTGCAAAGGATGGATTTGGGTTGGAATAGCTTAGGTTAGAGTAGATTGGGTTCTGATTTTAGCCTGCTACACCAGCTGGACAGTTGTAAGTGTCTGTCTCATTTTTTCAGTTTTCATCATTTAGCATATTATGCTTGATCTTGTATCTGTGGTAACCATCAGTGTAGACTTGTTTAAATAGGGTTATTTAGTTCATATAAACTCAGTTTGGTCATTGGCTCTAGCCTGTTCAGTAGTTAGCTTCATTTATTTTGCAAATCAGTCACATAAGGTGTGTTTGGCTTAACTGTCATAACTGTCCTTGAGGTGTGTTCATAAGTTAAAATCTGCTAGTTCATGTTTGATTAATCCTTATACACTAATATATGTCTTAGTTTGTGCCTGCAAATAGCTAAAAGTCAAAACTTCATTTCATTTGTCTTTGCAGCCCTACTGTTGGAGTTTTTGAATATCAAAATCTTATTTTGTGTTTCAAATTCATAAATCTTGCTTGCTTTAGTCTTATTTCATCATAATATATCATTATTAATCCACAAATCAGTTGCAAAACTCAAAATAGTCAACTTTTTAGTTTTGTTAAAAAGTCAAAGATTGAAAAATCCGTTTTTAGCTCAATTAGGAAGAATTTTTAAGAGCTCATCTTTGGGCCAAAATCAGTGAGGTTTGTGGCTTTTAAGAGTTTAACTGCTCTAGCTTCTTATTGTCATTTTTCCATAATTTTGTGAAATTTCTAAAAGCTTCAATCTAACTTGTCAAAATGGTGTTAGTTCCCCTGTGCAGGGCACTGTTGACTGCACAGGGGTTATGCAGGTTTTGCATGGGCTGCACAGATCTCATGTGAGCTCACCTAGGTCTGTATTTTGGTTTACTAAGTCTCATCCAGGTCTAGTCTAGGTTACAATTGATAGTTTTTACATTTAGCTTATTTTAAAGCTTGTGGTTAAGCTTAAAGAGGGCACCCCTTTCACTGTTTTAGCTTAAAATCTCAACACCTCAAATCTGTTCAATTTGCTAATCCAGTGGTTAGAGCTTGTTGAAACTCATTGCATTTTGGTTAATTTAGCTTATTAGAGCTTCACTATCAGTTTGGTAGCCTTTGGACTCCATTTGCTTAATTTAGTGCTTATTTCAATAAGCACTTTCATATCAGTTTCTATATCTTGCAAACAAGCCCATGTTTTTCCATTTTTCCTAGCTTCCTAGTATTATTTTAGAGTTTTCTTGAATTTTTCAGATTTTTCCAAGCTTGTTTACTATTTTTCTTAATTTAAATTAGTTTTTAAGCACTTTTAAATAGCATTTAATACAAAAAAAAATTAAGAAAAAGTTCCAAAAAATAATTTTTCATTTTTCTTAAGTTTAGATAAATGTAAAAAGCTTAAAAAGTATTTTTCCCTATTTTTCTCCTTTTATTTGGTATTTTTAATAATTTAAATTAGTTTTAAATAGTTTTAAATTAATAATAAATACATAAAAAGTCTAAAAAATATATTTTCAGTTTTAAAATTAGTTTTATCATATTTTAGATTTTTCTAAGTCTTAACTTTATTTTTCTAGTCTTATTTCATATTTTCTTTTATTTTAGAGTATTATTAAATAGTTTAAATTAGTCTTTAATTAATAATAATTACATAAATAGTTGTAAAATTAATTTTCTTTTTCTAAATATTTTCTTTTATAATTAGGATTGTAAAAATGTATTTTTCATATTTTTAGGATTTATATTGTGTAAGTTTCACTTTTTATTTTGTACGTTTACGTTATTTTTATTTAAACGTAAGTTTTAAGTTTTAAGTTTTAAACGTTCATCACTTTAAAAATAGTGATAGCGTTTATTTAATATCTTTTATCTTTTTAATTTTCTTAATTTGCATTTAAGTCGCTTTAATTTATAAAACTTTTTCAGTAGTGTAATTATCCTATCCAAATCCTTTCTGATCGCTATCATTAGTGATCATTCTATCGTCTGAATCAGTGTTTGCACACCATTGAGTCTCCGTGGGACTTAACGACCCGGGAATTCATTGTATTCTCTGATCTTCATTGCATTTGTGCTTAAGCTGTTTTAAGTCTGTTTGACTTGACGGTTTAGCACGGATCAGTTCAGCTGATGATGGGGTTTGGGGGAAGTTTAGACGGTTATGTTCGGGTTCCAAGCTGTTTTGCTCAGAAGCCATTAACATCACTGCTGCATTAGCCTGCAAGTCCTCCATATCATCATCAGAATCTGCATTTGCCATGAAGCTCTGTTCCTTGTTGGTAAGAGTTCCACCAGCTTCATCCTTAAGAGCCAATAGTAAAGCCTCTTTGTGATAAGCGCTGCCTCTTGTTCTCGGCTTTAGGCATGCATTAGCCAGATGACCCTTCTCATTACAGTTATAGCATCGAAGACCATTAATCCCAGTTTGAGCATTTCCCTGATCAACCACTTGAACCCTTTGTTGTTGTAGAGCACCCATGTTATTCCTTCCAGTATGATTAAATCCTTGACCACCTCCCATCTGATGAACATTACCACGATTATAAACTTCAACTCTTCCGTTGTTAACAACAACTTGATTCCTTGTGTTGGATGAGGTGCGAATGCGGTTGTTGGATTTGTTAGAATATCGGCCGAAGGCTCTAGCAATCATGACAAACCCTTGTTGCAATGCATCGAAAGCTTCTGCATCGTCATTAGATTCACTATAAAGTGCATGATCATTGTAGTTGTTGTATGGAACCAATTGAGTTTCTTGGGATTGTTGCTGTGATGGCTCATATGGTGTAATTTGAGCAGTTGGTTGTGGAGGATTTGTGAAGACAGTTTGTAAGGTCGGAAATTGAGGATAACATGCTTGATCCCACAAAGCTAAAGTTTGATTATCCGGGAGTGAAGGCGAAGCAGGGACTCCACGGATAATCCTTTGACTGTCAACTTCTTTTTGATGGGGTTTCAAATAGTCATACAACAATCCGTATGTAGCTTGATGAAGGTTCTTCGCTTGACGGATGAAAATAACATACTTTTCCCAATCAGGACCAAGACTACTCAGGAACTTAGTGTTGACTGCAATCCTTGGCATAATTATATTATGTTTATCCAAGTCATTGATGATGTCTGAGAATCGATGATGATAAGACTCTAATGTCTCCCCTGGTTCAATCATGAAGTGTTCATATGCTAAGTAGATTTTGGATTCCATGTCTTCTTGATTGAGTTATGTGCCTTCCATTAGAAGATGAATGTGCTCCCACATTGCTTTAGCAGTCTTTTGAGCATCAACACTACGAAGTATCGGATTGGGTAATCCCAAAAGGATATATTTCATTGCAAGTTCATCTGCTTCTAAGTGTAGAAGTTGGTCAGTAGTAAGTTGATCAAGACTGACAACGTTGGTAATATCATCTCTTGGTGGAACAACAGTTGGATCTCCGGGTACAGTGATAGTAGGCATCTGAAATAGACCTTCAAGGATGACCTTCTTCAAGAACTTTCCATGTGGCTTCTTTAGATCACAAAACCTAAAGAACCTTATCACCCATTGATCATAGTTTCCGGGAGTGAGCATTGGAGGTCTATCAAGTGATCCAGCTTCATGAATGGATTGTTGGCTACTTAAAGCTTCACACATCTTTGCAAACCATGAAGGTTCCTTTGGAGTTGAAACATTCATAGCATACTTGGCTGGATTCTGATTTTGAAAGCATGTGTAATGTTGTACTTGTTGACTAGGGTTTGGTGGAACCATTTGTGGTGGAAGATGAATTGCTCCTTGTTTTTGAAATTGTTGCACTTGTTGTGGTGATGATGGAGGATATTGTTGATAGAATTGTTGTTGTTGTTGTTGAGGATACACATGAGAGAAGTAGCTAGAGTATGGTGGTTGAGACATCTTGAAACTTGTGTTGATGATGGATCTTTGTAGTCGAATGAAACAATGTTGATGAAGTAACCTTATGCGTAGAAACCAGCTTAGGCGTAGAGAATACCTTATGCGTAGAAACCAACTTACGCGTATGTATAGCTTACGCGTAGACTTGAGGAAAAACGTAGCTTAGGCGTAAACCAAAGGCTTAGTAGTAGAATCCTTATGCGTAATATTTGCTTATGAGTAAGACAGGATTAGGCGTAAGAAAATGCTTAGGCAAAGAGAATCCTACGCGTAAGAATTAGCTTATGCGTAAAACTAGGGTTTTGCCCAAAAATCCTTTACACTTATACCAGTGTAAAAGATATCCAAAGTCGAAGTGTTTTCAGGCTTATCCAAGCAAGAAAACACTGAGTAAACCAGCAACACTGAAGATCAAATGAAGAGAAGCTTATGCGTAAGAACTGCTTAGGCGTAGACTTTGAAACTTACGAGTAACTTATGCATAGAAAGTACCAAACTTGACCAAAACTGATTTTTAAGCTTAAAAGTGTTTAAAAACCTGATTTTTTTGGATGAAGTAGCTTCAAAATCACCAAAATAACAAGAAAGTTGAAAACTTGATGATCCAAAATAACTTTTACCCTTATGCGTAGAAAATACTACACGAACAAAACCAAGCTCTAAAATGAATCTACACACATAAAGTTTCAAACTTGATGCTAAAAACGTACACTTTAACACTAAATAAACCTAAAACCACAAGAATCTTGAGTTTTAAAGTGTAAAAAATGAAGCTTTTAAGCGTATAAAGTAGTAAACGCAAAACCCACGCGTATAGAACACAATCTTCAAAAACAAAAGTGTTTCACCCAACTAGATGGCGAATGATACCACTGTTAGGTCACCATATTGTAACACAAGCATCAATGAGTAAGAAATATAGATAAGGTGATCGGTTGAACAAGAACAAACAATACTCGAATGAATATATGAAAGGTTTATGCATAGATATTGAGAGAAAATGAACAACCCACCTTCTAAGGAAGGTTTACATGTCCTTATATAGGGAAAGGAACTAGGGCAACACACCAAGTTCCCTTCCTTCCTTATTGGGCTTGGCCAAGGCTCATGGGCTTTCTACATAAGCCTTGCCATTAATACTAACTTAAAAGCCTTGATAACGCTACACGCGTCGTTCGGGGTCAAAGGAACTTCCTTTTCTTCGAGCAAGTTTTATAACACCCTAGGCAGTGAACCTAATCGTTGTAGTGTAGTAATTAGGGTAAGCCACGGGTATTGATATCGTTCTCTAGGGGAATAGGAATGCTAGTAGGGAGTTACTACGCAAAGGTTAAGGTTGAGGAAGATTATTTTTTTATCTTTTTATATTTTATGAAAATGGAAAGGTACGAATCTCGGGTATTGGATTTGGGGGGTTGGTATTTCTACCGATTACTCTACTATTATCTAATTATCTAAACTAAGGTTGTGGGAGTCTATGCCTAATTAATGTGTGCTCGTATGATAGTTTAAAGATGTGTTTACTTAGTTTGTATTACTCCTTAATTATCTCCTATTGATGGTTGAGTGTCACGTCTTATTCCTAGTTGCGTTGTGTTTCTAAAGTTGTAGGGTATGCGTTTCTCCCTAACTCTTTGAACTTACCAAAGGGTCTTGTCTACAAATCCACTTAGAGATTATAGACTCCTACTCTAAGGCGCTCTTCGGATGGTTTAGACTACAATCACTCAGGTAATCATACTCTAGGGTTCACAAAGATGAATCAAGCATTAAGTACACAACGAATGACCTATCGCATTACTAGATCATTAATCAACTAAGATAAGAAACAACCAATCAATATTTAATAATTAAGTTTCATACTTCCTAAGCAAACACACAAATAAATTAGCCGGACATGGAGAACATGCAAGCATACACACAAATAATCAAAGACATAATTGAATTAATGAAGCAAAGACTTATCTTGGTGTAAGATAGGGTTAAAAACCCTAAAATACTGTACAAGACACCTTAGGTTCGGTTTTAGGTTTTTACTCCAAAGACTCTCCACCACAAAGACTGAAAAATTCGGATTCTATATATAAGATTACAATTGCGACGGCGTCACCTTATGTTTAGTGACGCCGTCGTGTCGCCGCCATTAGGGTTTCGTCTTGGCCACGTTAACCTTGCGACGGCGTCACCTTATGTCCGTGACGCCGTCCTCTTCAGCTTCTGACGTCGTCTGGATCGCATCTAGGCCGTCTGAGTAGCGACGACCTACTCTTTCACAACTAGACGCCGTCTCTTGAAAACACGAGTTTTGAGTTCTGACCCGTCACAATAATTCTCCGACGGCGTCGCAAATAGCTCCTGACGCCGTCGCCTTCTACATTCAGCGACTGTGAGTGTCTCGATTTCGACTTTGGCCATTTTCTTCATATATTCGCGCCTTTTAGTCCAAATAAGTGCCATTCCAGCATTTTGCCTTCACGAGACCTAAAAAGTGAAAAGGAACGATATTAAGCAATAACGGATACAAAAGTGATCAAATAAGGACTTAAACGACCCCTCAAAATGGTACCTTTTAAAACCTTATCAAGCCTAATTAAGCAACATATTACATATTAATTACAAACACTTGAAATATAGTTTAGGAGTGATTCCAACATTTGCCTAGCAAGGCAAAGGGTTAGAGCTTTCATAATACATTTTTCTTTATCTCACTAAAGTTCCCAACTCTCTTCACTTTCTCTCTCTAGAACCTAACTCATTCGACCCTATTGTGTGTTTGATTATGTGTTTGTGAAAACCAATATGTAACACCATTGCATCTTTCAATTTTTCTGACCAATGTCTCTTTAGAAAAGAATCGAACGAAGAACTCACATGAACACAGGAAATACATGGGACACACGTAACAACTAGCAACTAGCAACCAACCAATGGACTTTAATCTACACGGTAGGCTAAGGTGTAAAGGTTTAATGAAACATAAACATATAGTGGGTTAAACAAACGAAAACATAGGCTCAACAGTTTATTCTAGGGATATCTTACTCTAAAGATGAGAGTAACAAAGGGTTTATACGGGTGGTTAACTAACCAGTGTAGTTAGTTAATAAACAAACATATACAAACGACATAGGTCATTTGTGTGAATCTTAATCATTTGCCTTATTCATTGATTACTATCAGATACACCAGGTTTGTAACACCCCCAATTTCGAGAATGCAACGCAATTCAAACTGGGTGTTACTCGTTGATATGACAGTTATAATAGTAGAAAATGAACTCTAACTGAGTCATTAAAAAGGATTATCATTCGATTTATTCAAATATTAGAGTCTTACAAAAGATATGTCCCAGTGGTTCCATGATTACATAACACATCAAAATAATTTTTTTGATGTTTTTCGAATGATAAATTAATTTATAGCCTTCTTGATGCATACATGCCCTTCCGTGCCAGTCTCGTACATCATGGACCTGAGATAAACATACTAAAAATGGTCAACACAAAGGTTGGTGAATTCATAGAGTTTATAGTTTAAAGTACGGGCAACAAGATTTCAGAGTTATAGTAATAATTGTAATGAATACAATTATCGGTAAATATAGTTTTTATTGTACTAAGCTCATGACTCTCAAAATGTTAACGGTGTATAACAGAAATTGATATTATAATCGGATATCAACAGAAATTGATAAAATAATCGGATATCAATAGAAACTGATATAATAGTCGGATATCAACAGAAATTGATAATAGTCGGGTATCAACAGAAAACGTTATTTGGGAATATCAAAACAATGATAATAGTACATAACTCAAGGTATCAATAACAATGGATATAGCACATAACTCAACGTATCAATAACAATTGATATAACACATAGTTCAAGGTATCAATAACAATTGATATAGCACATAGTTTCAAGCACATAATTCCAAGTATCAATAAAAATAGATATAGTACAGAATATAGTTTTCAAGTAATTGCGTATTGAGTAAAATTAGCATGTATCTCCCCCAAGGGTTTATAAAACAATTAAATTGTAGGATCGTTATATTTATTGTGTTGATGATTCGGGTGGTCTTGGATGATGAAAATACATGTTTACCATAGTTAGAGAGAAAGAGATGAGAGGGAGTTTCTTGCTAGAGACTTGGTTCACAAAAAGCAAGGTTAGATTATGAGAAAAGCTCCACCCCTTCCATGGATGGAAGGGGTATTTATAGTTACAATGAAATCGTCCTCCTGTCGGACTGTGGATCAGGCATACAGTGGGTAAAGACCCGTCCTTCTTCCACGATGATACACTAAACTATACTACGCTACAAACTAACTAATTAACTACTTAATAAAGTAAATAACGTAATGTCTACGAGCTAACCTATGCTAGATAATAGTTGGGGTGACCGACTCTTCACTATGGAATTTCCAATTCCTAACAATATCCCCCTAAGGGAGGTCACCCCATGATTTACATTTCGAATCCTAGCATTCTATTTTTTGACTTTTGTTCTTGAGCTCGTAGACTTGAATTCTTCAACATCTGCATCTTTGTGCTTTAGAAGTGACTCTTCATAGTCCGAGTGCTTAGTACTTTTAGTGGAAGTCTTTAACTGATCCACATCTTTGATGATCTTCGAGCATTTATTGAGATCATCAGCCACATTAAATCTCTGGATCACCCTTTATTGTGTTGCCATCATGTGAAGTTGTGACTTTCGGACCGACATGCTCACACTTTTGAATCATGACATCTTTCCATCAGAGTAGCGGAAGCTTTACTGGTTCATGATATTTGCAGCAGCGTAGCAGAAGCATAGTATAAAAATATCAGAACCAGGTTATGTAGATATGCACCAGTCATGATTTCTTCAATTAAGTGTGGATGCTGTGAGCATGCGGCTTTGGATTGACGTCTCAATTCTGATCAGCTGCAACTGTCCAAATGTATCTGCAAACAACAGTTAGCAATAAAACATACGAAAGTGTCTTTGATCACTTTCGTTGAATTGAGGTACACGGCCCACGGTTCCCCGTTGATCAGTACAAGTACTGCCTGTGATCAGGTAGGATTCCTAAGAATATCCTTGACAGGGTTTCGCAGCTGTTCTAGCTGTTCTCAAACCGGAACGTCTCAAAGAAGAAAACACGGAGTGAGTGAACCAGCGAATTGAGATTCACTGATTGATGAAAGATTGATTTGAAAACAATCGCGTATTGCTTAGAATAAAGAGTTTTGCAATACGATGAAGGTTTTATGAGAAAGATCAATTTTCAATCAAAAATACCTTTTGTATTTGAAAAGAATACACATTCGATGTGCTAGAGAAAAGAAGAGATACGCACATCGAGCGGTTTTTCCAAAAGTATGAATACACATTCGATGCGCTAGAGAAAAGAAGATTTGCACATCGAGCGGTTTTTCCAAAAGTATTCGTCAATTCATTTCCTGGACCAAGGTTGATTCACGAGTGAATCGCCCCATCGTTTCTATCCAGTTGTCACAAGTTTGATCTTTAGAAAAGATCTCACATGTCACCCACCAAGAGCTTGTTTGATGTTGGCTCTAGAAGGATTTCCATCTTCAACGTGAATACTTACATATCACTCGGATGTTCTGGCAATACCACAAGGATAATGCGTAGGATTCTCAATATATATACTTACTTTCCACATTGTGTGAAACAGCAAGTCTTCATTAATTTTGTGTCCTAATGAGATATTGTGGATGATCTCTTGGCTCTAGACTCAATGGTTCACATTTGGTTCCTATGCCAGAGACTAGGGAGAGGGTCTCCTTCTTCAATATCAACAATCTCTAAGAGAAAGTCGATAAATTATGTCGGTTCCCCGTGAGAATGAAACAAGCCCTTTTAAGAGGAACTTGAATAGCTTGGGAAGTTTAGTGCAGTGCGTCACTGGGTCCATGACGTCTTTTCTTCAATACCAGTGTTACCTTAGTAACCACCAGTAGCATATGTATTGAACCCGGTTACTGCCCTAAGGTTGAATTATTGGAGGGCTATTTCTTTTCACCCTTTTTCACATTCATTTCTTTTTCATTCTTCAACCCCTTCAGTGCTTACCAAGACTTCATAACTAGAACCTTGTTGGGTTTATTCCAGTTCTAGCTCTATCTCAGTCCGCACTCTTCCCATTTCTCAATTTTCTCCTTTTTTCATCATACCTAAGGACTCTACACTATCTAGTAGATTATCCTTGGGTAGATCCCTCCGGTTCTGGCGGATCGTGGGAAAAAATACCTAACCTAACCATCCTTATAACTCCATGTATAAAGTAAAATGGTCGGTCTTTTGGTATAGTTCATTTTTTCTTGAAACCAATAGAAAAATCATTTGGAAAATCAATCAAGGTACTTTTGATATGAGATCAAAGCATTTTGTAACCTAATAGTTTTGATCATTTAGAAAACCTCCCCCTCAACATGTGCATATGATTTAGAAATTGTTTAGCACATGGAGGCAAGAGGACTTTGAAATATTTTCTTTGATCACAATTTCCTTAGAAAAAGCCATTTGACTTTCTTTGGTAAATTCTCCCCCTCAATATGTGCGTAGGATATTTGAAATCATTTTATCACATAGAGGCAGGAGTTCTTTAAAGTACATTTACGATCACACAAGCCATTAAGAAACCATTTGTTCCCCCTCAATATGTGCTTCGAGATTCGAAAGCGTTTAACACATATGAGAGAGCAGTATGCACACTTGAATCAAAACGATCACCTTTTATTAAATTTCATATTAAATCACAAATTCTCCCCCGATCAAAAATATCAAACCCTTTGAGATTTTAGATCCCAAGTGATTTAATAAGGTTTAGAAAACATGAGAGAAAATGCGTCTGGTTTAAATACTCTTCTGGTTTTTGGTTAAATGCTCCTCCTCAACATGTGCATTGTATATTAGTAATCGTTTGGCACATAGAGGCATGAGTGTTTTGAAACAATTACCCTTTAAAACCTGATTTGAGATTTAAATCACGATCTCTCCCCCGATCAAAAATTTCAAACCAATTGAGATTTTGGATCCCGATTGATTTAAATCATTTAGAAAAAATTTTGGGGAAAGACGTGGCAACATTTAATTTTGAAAAATGACAGATAAGGATCAATTTAAGACATTAAAGATTGTTAGTGTCAGGTATGATAGTTTTTAAGAGATCTTTAAGTAAAATAAAACAATTTCACAATCAAACAAGAACAGAAAAAATTTCATTTTGTAAGATCTTTGAGTTTTAAAGAAAATCATACCATGACATAACATTAAATCTTTAGATCACCACATATTAACGTACAAACGGACTTGATAGATGAAATATCGTTTGAAAATATTTAATTTTAAATCACTTAAGATTTGACAAAATAAAGTCCGGTTGATTTCAAAACTTTGAATCCGATTTATTTTCAAAACAATATTTTTCCATTTTTCAAAACAATATTTTTCAAATTTTTTACAAAAATGGTATCATCACTGTTATCCTGCACAAAGATACGTTAGGTAGTTGAGCAGCTTTTGTTGTTGCTGTAGGGCAGGAAGAAAACCGTCTGCAGATGCAGTGAGACTTCTTACGTTGCATTTTAATGCCAACTGAGGTCAAATTAAGCTCCGTTTCTTCAATCACTTAGAAGAAAACCATCTGCTGATGCAGTGAGACCTCTTACGTTGCATTTTCCCATGCCAACTCTCCATAGAAGTCCAATTAAGCTCCGTTTCTTCATTTGTCAACCCAAGATATAGTTACCCTTTCCTTTCGGCATCCAATCATCTTCAATTGTGGGATCAGGATCGGGAACATTCTTATATACCAATATACCTGCATACGTTAGTGAACACACATACAGATATATGGTGGTCGACATCACCCAAACAGCAATCGACTAATAACAGTCAATTCAACATATCAATCAGATCATATAAAGCATGGGATTATGTGTACATCAAACTCTAATCATCTAAACCTAACAATCATATCCTAGGCACCTAGTCCTTCAACGTAGGTTAACATCATTTTTCAGTTAAGCATTTAGGATAATTAAGAAAGCCCGTTAGATGATATAGATTTGAAAACATTCTCGCCCTCAATCAATGACTTATTTTTCTGAAAAATTTAAAAGCGCTGAAGTCATTGATTGAGTTTTCAATTTATACAAAAACTCTGAATCTGATTGATTTTCAAGCAACTCATTTACCACCATTAAGTTAAAACAAATATTTTTCTGAAGAATTTTAGACGGAAAAATATTTGAGTAGGAACAGCAGTCCTTCGACATACTTTCCTCATTTTGGTTTTAGGATAAGTGCACGAAATTTTAGAAAGTTGATTTAGCGCAGCACTTTCCTTCCTTGAAGAACGGGTTGCTATCGGAAATAATAGCAAGCCATGGTTTAAGCACGGGTTACAGTCTGAAATAACTGTAAGCCATATAATTTGTGACATGTTTTGGAAAAAGAATATTTACACCTCCTGCTCGAACTTCATCTATGGTCCCGTGCCATTATTGAATGACATTTCTAAGACCGCAGATGTTATCGATACCAGAAGACATGTCTTGAAAAACATATTTTTGGAATTTTTCAAATTTTCTGATTTTTATGGATTTTGGATGATTTTATATTTTTCTCTTTTGTTTTTGTTGGTTTTATATTTTTGTATTTTGCTTTTGATAAATATTTACATATAGAGTAGATGATATAGTTTGAGAGAATGACGATACGAGTACCGAGATAAGGATATCGAACAACCCCGTTGTAGAAGATAGAAGTCATCATCTCTTAAACATTCACCACCAAAGCTTCCGAGGCTCCAGAATAGAAGATAGAACATGAGCCTTTGAGAAAGAGAGACTTTGGCAGCTTCCCCCCAAACCGAAAATCCATGTGATGAGCAGATTCAAAGCTCTATTTCAAGCTTGCCTTAGCCAGGTGCACAGAGAAGCACACCATTATCATAAATCTTGCTGCTCCTTTTAAGAACGATAATCGAGATTCTCCATTCGGGGTTATATCATCCAATAGAAGAACAACAACGTTTCATCCCACACTTAAATAATCTTCTCAAATTCCTTTTCCACTGAAGTCTGAAGCGATCCATTCCAAAAGGTGTCAAGAGAACAATTCCCCAGTATGTTGAATTGATGCAGTCAGTCTCTTTGTATAATGCTCAAGAACTCTCCCGAATACACATCATGAGGGTAATGAAGAACACCTCCCATATGTTCACATCTTTCGTCCCTGATGAATGTGTATGAAGCTCAAGAATCCAAACTACACCAATATCCAAGAACTCTCCCGAATACACATCATGAGGGTAATGAAGAACACATCCCCTATGTTCACATCTTTCGTCCCTGATGAATGTGTATGAAGCTCAAGAATCCGAAGTACACACATTCCCAACGAGAGAATAACTGATAACACCTCCCTCATGTTACACATTTATCTCCCCTGAATATGTCGTACTTGTGTACCTCTTTTATCTTCAGAAACTTTCTCTACCATCACTTCCCCCACGTAGTTGGAATAAGAACACTAAGCGCCATGAGTCAAACCTTGAGTTTCTCTGCGGAAATGACAATCGTCTTCCCGGGATATCTTCAATCACTTAGAAGTATTAAGTTCATCAATGTTTACTCGCGTTTAGATGCTTGTCTCCTTCCCCCTTGCTGGTTTTGACACTTCAGAATCAGCAACATATTATAAGCCCAATACATGAAATCTGTTGAGAAGATCGCTTTAAGTCTTTGTGAGAATCAACTTGCTGAAGCAGAATGTGAGCAAGTCTAATTGGGGATTAAATTCGACATATCACTCTCCCCCAATTAGTGCTCTCCCCTAAACCGACAATCTTTATGATGAATGCTTGAATTAAGAAGAAGTATTTAGATGTTAAATGCAACTCGTCTTTAGTCTTCTAACATGTACCAGAAAAATGTAGAACCGACTGTAGACTCGACCTTCTTCAAGATTGTCCAGTTGGGGAATAGATAGTTAACATCTTCAACTCACCAAAAAAGTATCCCAATTCTCAAGGAAATCAGCAATCAGCCCGCAACGAACACACGAAATGGTAACACCAAACAAACAATCACATCAAACAAGAACAGAAGGTTGCCCGGAATCATCACGTCGAAGTATACGTGAAGCATTAACTGGAAGCACTTTGTCGTTAAACTCATATCAGCTTGTGAAGATGTCAACCAACGACTCTCAGAAGAAACTCCATGTAAAGATGACCCGATAAGAAGAAGCTCGGTTCTTACATGAGTTTGGAGCCGTTTGACTATTTATTCTCATATATCAATCAACCATGCAGTATTATCACACTTCTTCTCCCCCTCAAGAATTGCAGACGAAGTTGCCATTCTTGACTAAATAAGTGAAATCATCCAAAAGTATTCTATTCACACTTCTCCCCCGCAAAATTAGCACATGATGTCGCCATCGTCATTATAGTTGAGAAAGTAATATAAGAAAACAATCAATGGTAGCCCGGTTCACTTGATGACTGAAAGCGCATGGAAAAAGTATGAAGCATGTTGATGAGAATGGTCATAATTGAGAAGATTTCTCTTCTTCAGAAGATAAAGCGCACTGAAGCGTACACTTTTCTTTTCCTTGAGGAACGAGGCATGAACTGTTGTGTTCATACGTCATAATTTCTCTCTTTTCAGCTCTCTTGGCAAAACGTGTAATCAGCCCCATTATCATTCAGTAGGCTCTTTGTAGTGACAGCTGATGGAGAAAACCCGATATAATGAATTTGACCCTGAAGTAAACTAACATGAACTCGTGACTTAAACTTGCACATATGTAACAAAGAGCGGTGCCGAGACTTTATCCTCCATTCAATCTCTAGGTACTCTATACTCTTCATCCAACCAACCATCAAGTATAAGACGTACATCACCTCTTGAAAATCCACAATTGAATGTGACACTAAGCACTACAACGTAACTCCTTAAAGTGATAGTTATTTTGAGATGATAAGAGCCCAATTCCCCCAAGTGGTAAAAAGAAAAGGTAAAAGTCACCCAAAAATAACTAGATTTCCAAGTCTTCGTTTTTGATAATAAGCTCGAACAAGGATCATGAAGAATCTTCATCCATCCATCCCCAATACCTTCAGATACTAAGTACACTCGTCCGTGATATTTCACTTCAACCTCAAATAAATAATACTGAATTAACGCCGTTGTCACATCTTCTGAACTGCTCAAATCTAGCCTTCATTGACATTTAAATGAACTTTGATAATGGTTTCATCCCGACCATGGTTAAGAGCACGTAACCCCGTAAAACCTTGTAATACCCAAACTGCCATGAGGACAATCCAAACAAACACCCAAATCTTGAAGTATACCCTTTTATCCCTTCTTCGAAGCAGAAACCGTAGCACCAGCATCAGATAATCTCCCGAAATACGCTTTCCTTTCTCCAGGATGGTTCCATCATCAAGGGATTTTACAATTCTATGGTTTAAATCGAGAAATAGTTTCTTTCGCGGGATTTTACAAAACCAAGAATAAACCGTGAGATCGAACCGGATCACTTTACTTACATCGGGATAATTCCATTGTCACAGGATTTTACAAGTCTATGATTTAAACCGAGAAATAGTTTCTTTCGCGGGATTTTACAAAATCAAGACAAAACCGTAAACAATGTCAGTTTGAATGTGTTATGACAACTTTGGTTTAGGTGAATATCTTGTTTTAGGGGAACATGCAGCGGTTCATCAACGGTTCATTCTCCAACATCAACAACATCATCAACCATCCAATAAACATTTTGGTAAACACATCATTCACGCATTCAGTCGGCTGTTGCAGTGACAACATGGTGAAGTAAACCCGATATGCCAAACTTGATCATGAAGTCAAATTCCCCAGATTTGTTACTTAAACTTGTACTAATCCTTGTGAAGAAGAAACGGTGTACCCAATGTACAAAACCTCTTGACATATCCTCAACTGCGTAAGACATCGAAGTGATAGTTACGTTGTGGGTTAAGCGAGAAAGAATCACAACCGTAACTAAATAGCCAAGTCATCATCACATCCAATAAACGCCCAAACAAGTCATCTTCGCGGAAGGGAAGAAAGAAAGAAGACGAAATAAGTAAACGCGCCTGGAAAGCCTCACTTTAAACCCAAATTAGACATATTGTCCAACCAATCCCGTAGTCAACATTTTACAAACATCAAAGCCGTGAAATAATATTCTCCGTGAATGAGTATACCCCAAAGTACCAAAACCGTATATCCCAACAAATCTCATCAATAAAATCGCATCATCAATATACAACACTCATAACATAACTAAGAATGATCATCAACCCGGTCCAAAGTAAATCCCAACTTAATCATTAATATTTCGGCCCATGAACTCATCGAAGATACCCGATCCACACCATACACCCATGTAATTCAATAAGTCCATCTACACACATAAAACCCATCACTTGTTACATAAACACCAAACCCCATATAATCAACACAAGAATCCCGTAGACATTTTTTTATCAAGTCTTACTTCAAGCCATGAATTTAGTATTCTTCCGTGAATTTTTTTTTCATGACCAAAAATACCACACATTATCAAATTATATCAAAAACTTAATATATTCGAGACAAAATTTCGGATAACCATTTATGATTGACCATGAGTTCCAATTTCAACTATCACTCGTATTACCCATGAATATTTTGTAAGCGAGTTAGCATGTATACGGACAACCATTTTTGGCTCAAAGGTCCACGTTCCAAATCCAAAAGCCCAAAAGAAATGGAACATCCGAACCATTTAAACACAGGCCCAAATCCAACCAGATAACAAATACCCGATCCATGTTTAATATATGTGGAACCGGTTAAAAGGTCTCATTCCCTAAATATTAGGTCATTACCTCTAAACCTAATCTCACACAAAAAAAAAACGCCTCCCACTATTATTCTCTCAAAACAGATATGAGAATATTAATACTCCTCTCATCCAACGTTTGTGTTCCCAAATCAGATCCAAAAAAGAAAACGTGTTCTATCAATCTTTCACACTCATCTCAGTCAACACAAAAACGAAAACATCCTTACTACTTTCGTGTACCAGATTCGAAGACCACAAGAGTGATGGCTTCAAGATCTTTGAGATGAAGGTCTCAGGTAGGTGTGAGTGATATTGTTTTGTTTTTGATGTATTGAACGAAACGATAATCTGATTTTAACACTTTTGTTAACAATCAATTTATACATGTTTCGGATATTAAACAAGAAGCATAGCTTCATATGGATCGATGAAGAGATTGGTTCAATCAAAGAAAATCTTTTGAAAGATTGGAAAGAAGAACCATTCTGAGATCTTGTTGTAATACATGTCGAGTAATATTGAAAGATTGAATAGGTTAAGTTTATGAAATGGATGAGGATTAGGCGAGGCAGAGATTGATGTTTGTTTGGGTCTTTTATTTCAGTTTCGATTGATGTTGGGCCTATGATGTAAAAGAACTGAGGTCGATGTTTTTGTCTGGTATTTGGTATAGTGGTCAAGTGATAACAACCTTCTTCTCCCTTTCTGTCGTGACAAGTCAAGTCGCATTTATGAAACAAGTCGCTACGACAAGTCGCTAGCACAAGTCGCTAGCACAAGTTGCTACGACTTGTAAAGACAAGTCGCTACCGTATTCAATGGATCTGGATGAAAAAATGTCTAAGTCGCTAGCAAGATTTTATGAGTTTATTCCGGGGTTGTATTTCCGACTATTATTTCCGACCAGCTTAAATACCCAGAAAAAGTAGTAGAAGAAGTTGCTTCATTTACCCGTTTTGACCATGTATTAGACCAGATTGTAAACCCAGAAAAAATGCATAAATAACTCATCTTTTGACCCAGTTTCGACCACTATTGATCATATGACCACAATACATTGATAAGCAAAACTGAGCAAAACTGACTATGACCACAATACAGTTTGACAATGACCCAGTATTTGGTACAAAAAAACATAAGTGAATGGTATTATGCATAACTGTTTTGGACAAAAGAATGACACAATACAGGCATTGTAAACTATGTTCGGACCATTACTTTTTGACCAAAAGGATACTACTAAAACATGTTAGAAACTGTTTTACACAATAACAGGAAAAGTAATTTTCCGACCAAAACTCCGACCAAAAACACAGTACAAAAACAGTTTTAACAATAATCAAAAGACCACAATAAATCACCACAACACAATAACCATGGCTCTGGTACCAATTGTAGGATCGTTATATTTATTGTGTTGATGATTCGGGTGGTCTTGGATGATGAAAATACATGTTTGCCATAGTTAGAGAGAAAGAGATGAGAGGGAGTTTCTTGCTAGAGACTTGGTTCACAAAAAGCAAGGTTAGATTATGAGAAAAGCTCCACCCCTTCCATGGATGGAAGGGGTATTTATAGTTACAATGAAACCGTCCTCCTGCCGGACTGTGGATCAGGCATACAGTGGGTAAAGACCCGTCCTTCCTCCACGGTGATACACTAAACTATATTACGCTACAAACTAACTAATTAACTACTTAATAAAGTAAATAACGTAATGTCTACGAGCTAACCTATGCTAGATAATAGTTGGGGTGACCGACTCTTCACTATGGAATTTCCAATTCCTAACATAAATGATAGAAAATGGGGCTATGAACACACCGTGAGTGGATGATATTAAGTATATAACGAAATCGATGGACAAGCCGGAAAAACCTCTACGTGCAACCTAGAATATGATGTAGCGTCTTAGGTTTGGAATAACGATGTGAAAATATAACAAGTCTATATAAGTCATTATATTGATCATGATGTTGTACATGGTAATTTGTAGCGATCGTGTATGTCGTTTATAGAAACGGTTTAGTTTATGAAACGTGTTTAGCTAAATATCGTACCACTGTCCGGGCTATTATAATTCAGAGGTCATGTAGTAAATGTATGAGGAGCTAGGACAGCTTAAATCATAAATCCAACAACTCGTTAATACGTTCACCCCAAAGGGGCCCCTCACATGAAACCCCCTAGTAACCTATTACTTAATATGTAAAACGTATATTTTGCATGTTTGATTATATGACATATGTGTTAAAATGGTCATGTGGTTTGTAAATTTAGTTGTTTTATGTCTTATTAACGAATTTTAAACAAGTTCGATCTTTAACGCAAGTTATAAAAACTATAAGTTATGGTAATGAATTAAAAACCGGTTTTTGGTCATATTTCTCGTCAATTGTAAAATCCACTATTCTGATAGTCAAATAAAATTAGGAAAGTTTATTAGAAGGTTTGTATGTTACATTTCTATAAGAAGTATTAAATTTTGTAAGTCACCAAGATTGGAAAAAAAATATAGTTTATCACAATTAATCTTTCGAAACAACTACTTCAAGTAAAAAATAGTCCTTTTTTGTTTTAGTTTTGGTAGTAAACAACTCTTGTTTTGCGTTTTCTTGCTAAACATCTCGAGTTGTCTTATGTAAAACATCATTCCGCACAACTTTAGTTTTTTACACTTTTGCTAATTCGGACCAGGAAAGGGTCAAAATTGTGGTTTAAGTTATGATCATAAAGCTTTTTATCAACTTTTCTTTTAGTAACTTATCTAGTCATATCTTTCAATCTATAAGTCCTTTTAACAGGATTCCAAAGACTATAGTTTTGTTTTAATTTCCTCTACTACTACATAATATTATTCAAGGTCTTGTGTTCATGGTTATGAAAATAACTTGCATAAGTTTACTTGTTTTACTAGTTTACTAATAAGGTTTCACATAAAATCATATACAAGTTGTTTACTTGTGTTTTAAAGTTTTTGTACAACTTGATCAAGATAACTAACATATATAGCATAAAATAACAAGCATAAAAAATGAGTAGTAACAACAAAATAATTCTGAAGAAGCATGATCCTTCTTGCAACTTTTGGCCTTAATAACAAGGGAAACAAGAACTAAGAACAACATTGTCTAAAAGTAGTAAGGCAAAAAATTAAGCACGAAATAAAACTTGAATAACTTTGAGTATCATTTTCCCCCAAGAAAAGTATAAATAAAATGGGGCCACGAAAACTCACCTTGAAGCTGATGATATAAAATGCACAACTCCAAGAAATTAATCTTAAGAAATCAACGCACACTCGATAAAAGTGATCAACCTATTGCTCCGTCGACCATGCTTGAATCAACGGGCAAGACTAAATCGAACTCAAACACAAACACCTTATCCAATATGAACTGTTCCCAAAGCTAAACGTCAAACGCCAAATGTAACATAAATAGAACAAACCAAAACTATGACTTGAACACGAACCAGATTTCAACCCCGATCAAACTTGAGATGTTTATCGTGAACCAAAATAGTCGCACCTTCAGGCCGGTCTCTACGTACTCTTGCAAATGTGATTTTGTGTAGGACGTGAACTTAAACACGGATTATGGCGGCTCTCTTCCTCCCTCTCGTTATGTTCTTTTAATGTTTTTAGCAAGGCTGTCAAGATCGCGTGTAAACTCGTAGGATCGTACGAGTTTACGTGTTCACTAGCTAAAACCGTGTAGGATCGTGGTAGGATCTCATATGTGGTAAGTAAGATCGTAGGATCACACGTAAGATCGAAGATCGTCACGCGATCCGAGTTAACTTCTTTTTTTTTTTTTTTTTTTTTTTTTTTTTTTAATTTACTTTTTCTATCTTTTAAGTCCGTCTCACTTGCTTAGGCCAAAAAACAAACGTGTGTTTTACTAATGTCAAATAAGTAAATCATTGTTGTTTCATTTTCACGAATTAAATATTATGGGTGAAGTCGGAACAAAATTTGAAAGTACGTTGGTGTATATGTTAATAAAAAAGTAAGTGTTTCAAGTCGATACATTTTAGAAAGTACGTTGTTATTTTATGGCTTTTACCCTAAAATTTAACAAAGGCTTGTTGCCAAATACTTAACCATATTAGTCATTAGTAAACTGCTAAGAGCATCCACTATGGTGGTTTATGAAAAGGTCTAAGAAAATTTGAAGAGGTTTATCATTTTGTTAACCATAGTGGAAATGTATTTAATGCTTATGTGAAATGAAAAGGTCTAGCATCTTTAACCTTTTCTAAATTTAATGCATTGGCATTTAGTGAGATTTTTATAAAGCTTTAAGAAATTTATACATAGTAAAGAAAGGTTTATAATACAAAAAAGGTTTATGACTTAATGATGAATGATGACTTGGCATTATTATAAACATATATAAAGATCTATCATAGTAGATGCCCTAATTATCTACCGAACCCCACTTTGTCAACTAGATTCAAACTCTCCCATAAATAAATAAAAATTCAATAATTAGAAAGAAAAAAAAAAACTGATAATAAATACTTTGAAATTAAAAAGGGGGCGGCCAAAGCCTTAAACCCATGCCCGGTCCACATTTCTTTTCCTTTGTGTAGCGGTATCACAAGTTCAATCAATAAAATAATCCCAATCACCACACCACCACCGTTTACCACTATCCACCAACCCATTCATTATCTCCACCATCACCTTCGATCTAAATCCCATAAACGATCTGATCTATGGACAATAACACCAACATATTCACACATCTCCCACAAGACATCCTCCACCAGATCTTCACACTCCTCCCCTTAAAGCAAATCTTAATCTGTCGCTCTGTCTCAAAACATCTCTACACATCACTAACAACCCCTTCATTCACACAAACCTACACCTTAAAATCCAAACACCCTTTACAGCTACTCGCCTTACGCCCTCCTCATCGCCACCAAAACCCATCACTCCAAATAAGTTTATTCGATCCAAGATTGTCTCAGTGGGTTCATTTCCCCCTTGATTTCCTACCCTTTTCTTCCCACCATCCTATTGCCTCATCTGGGGGCCTTTTGTACCTTTGGGCTGATACCCCTAATGTCAATAAATCCAATAACAATAAATGTATTGTTGTCTGTAATCCACTTACTAAGGAGTTTAAGCCTTTGCCAATTTTGGGGTCTGCTTGGTCTAGACATGGCTCTGTTCTAGTTGATCATGATAGTAATAACCGCGATAATAGTGTTTATAAGCGCGATAACTTTAGGAATAAGAAGAGGGTTATTGTGCTGAATGAACTAGCTGCGTTGTATTATTGTGATGAGGGTGAGGGTGAGGGAGGGGAGTGTTGGCTTAAGTTTTCGTCGAATTTGCCGTCGAAGCCTAGGAGTCCGATTTTGGTTAATGGGTCGATTATAGCATTGTGTGACGTGGGTTCGCCGTGGAGGAGTCAATGGAAGTTGTTTATATGTGGGTTAAAGGATTTGAAGATGAGTCAACAATGGAGTACGTTGGAGAAACATGAGTGGGGGGATGTTTTCGATATTTTGAAAAGGCCTAGGTTGTTGAAAGGGTATGGGAATGTGGTGTTGATGATTGGTGGGTTGAAATCGTCGTTTAGTCTTAATGCGAGTTGTTCGACGATTTTGATATTGAAGTTAGATTTAGAGAGTTTTGAATGGGGTGAAGCGGGTAGGATGCCGGTTGAGATGTTTAGGTGTTTTCAAGAGTCGAGTAAGTTTAAGGTGTTTGGTGGTGGAGATAGGGTTTGTTTTTCGGGGAAGAGAGTTGGGAGATTGGCGTTGTGGGAATGTGATGAGAATGGAAAGGAAGCATGGAGGTGGGTTGATAATGTTCCAGGGAATGGTGATGGGTTGTATCGTGGGTTCTTGTTTGATGCTAGACTCGATGCTACACCTTGATTGAGGTCTGCAGTTATATCTTTACCTTTCATGTTTTTTGAGATTATTGACATTGTTGTTTTAATAGTATTACATTATATTTATTTATGTTTGAAGCTGTATTAGCATCTATGTTGATGTCGTTTGCTTCTTCTGGTACTTATGTTTGTGAAAATATGTCTTTTATGCGTAATTAATCAAGACATCATGTTATTCAATGATTATCTATTCTTGTTTGATAGTCTATAAAGGGTGTTTGTATGTGCATATCAAAACTGGTTATTGGGGACTTGAATACTCAAAATAATATGATCAATCTCTTAAAGCTGGGGATTGTTTTAATATTTAGCTTTATTGCAGCAACTTGATACCGATTGCTCACATTGGTTAATCTGAATTAGTCACAATCAGTATAAATGCACGCTTACACACCTCCAAGATAGAATAGAAAAGCAAACCCTGTTGTTTACATTTTTACCGTTGTTGTAGGATGTTTGCCTCCAAGTGTTAAGCTTGGATTTGGCTTTTCAAAAGTTTTGAGTTGCGGACGAGTTAGACTTCAAATTTATTCAATACATATAGAGGATATTTGGGGGTGTTGGGTTCAGCTTACGCTTAAAGCTTATGTATTTTCTAAATAAGTATCTCCAACTACCTTCAAAGTTCTTCATAGCTTTTCCAAAATATAATAAGCTATTAAGCTCTCAAAGACATTTTGAAAAAATAAACGAAGACTCTGGAGGGATTCAGATTTATTGTAAATGTTTCATGTTTGATAATTTGGTTCTAGATGAATGACCTTGTATGATGGCTAGTGGTATAGGTGTATATTTATACGTCATTACATATTTTAACATTTTATTATCTATTCTATATATGGCATTAGCAGAAGCTAATATTGATTGTAGGTTCTGTTTACTTCTGAGAACTAGAACAGACCCACAAAATGGAGTAGAAAACAAAAAACTCGTGGTAAATGGCATAAACAAGTAGCAGCTCGGTTTTAGTTGCTTTTTAAACTATTCTTTTCTTTTAGATCTTTTCAATGATAGTCCTATGGAGCAGGTTGCAGGGTGCAGTCGGAATTTAGTTTGTGCGGATGAACTTATTACATGTTTTGGTTTAAGAAAAATTTGGATGGTTTTGCCATAGACTCAAAAATTTAGGCTAGTCGCAGTCGAAGGAAAAATATCGGTTGGGCAACGTTTTTTTCCTCCCTCGACCGATGTTAACATCGGTTGTGACAGATGTGGACATCGGCCGCCACATCGGTTGTGTTGCAAAAAAATCACATATCGGTTCAAATTTCGACCGAGGTTTTGACACACTTGTTCCATGCAATTTTGACCGTTGGGGTTTCAAAAAAAAAAAAAAAAAAAAAAAAACTTACCGTTTGTCATTCAAACTTTAAAAAAAAAACATTTTTTTTAAACAATTTTACCACTCTTTAAATACCAACTTCACCTCAAACACAATTCATCACTCACCATTTCTCATCTATATTCATTTCATTCTAATTTTCATCCAAGTTCAAAATGTCAAAGAAAAATACCCCAACATCAAAAAATCGACGATCCCGACTACCACAAAATCAACCGAATATGAATTTCTCGCCGGAAAACAACTTCGAGTAAATTGGCATAACACCACAACAAAACCGGCCTATTCGCTTTCATCCACAAAGTTTTGAGTATCAATCACAACTAGCCCAACCAAATCAAAACCAAAACCCGTTTTACATTAACCGTCCTTTTGTCCCACCGCAACGTCCTTACACCGAAAAAGCCATATGGAGGCAAGAGTTCTTTGAAATATTTTCTTTGATCACAATTTTCATAGAAAAAGCCATTTGATTTTCTTGGTAAATTCTCCCCCTCAATATGTACATAGGATTTTTGAAATCATTTTTATCACATAGAGGAAAGAGTTCTTTTAAAGCACATTCACGATCACATTTGCCATAAAGAAGCCATTCGAAAACTCAATCAAGGTACTTTATGTTAAAACATAAAAGCTTTTGTACCTCGATAGTTTATTTTCTTTTAAAATGCTCCCCCTCAATATGTGCTTCGTGATTCGAAAGGGTTTAGCACATATAGCCTGCACATTTTCATCAAATCGAACATCATTTATCAGATTTCATAATTAAATCACAAATTCTCCCCCGATCAAAAATATCAAACCCTTTGAGATTTTGGATCCCAAGTGATTTAATACGGTTTAGAAAACATGGGAGAATATGTGGCCAGGTTTAAATACTCATCTTATTTTTGGATAAATCCTCCTCCTCAACATGTGCATTGTGTATTTGAAATCGTTTGGCACATGGAGGCAGGAGTGCCTATAAAGGACTAAAACCGATTCCATTAAAACAAATTTGAGATTTAAATCACGATCTCTCCCTCGATCAAAAATTTCAAACCATTTGAGATTTGTGATCCCGAATGATTTAAATCATTTAGAAAATTTTAGGGGAAAGACGTGGCAAGATTTAATTTTGAAAAATGACAGATAAGGACCAATTTAAGACATTAAAGATTGTTAGTGTCAGGTATGATTGTTTTAAGAGACCTTTAAGTAAAATAAAACAATTTCACAATCAAACAAGAACAAAAAAAATTTCATTTTGACAGATCTTTGAGTTTTAAAGAAAATCATACCATGACATAACATTAAATCTTTAGATCACCACATTTTAACGTACAAACGGACTTTTATGAAGAAATATTGTTTGAAAATAATTTATTTTAAATCACTCTTTCCCTCAATCGATAACCGTAGTCGATGATTGAGTGACTTATATTTTTGATAAAATGAAGTCCGGTGATTTTCAAAATTTAGTCCAATTAATTTTCAAAAACAATATTTTCCATTTTCAAAACAATTTTATTCAAATTTTTTTCAAAATTGTTTAGAAAAGGTATTCTGCACAAAGATACATTAGTGGTTGAGAAGCTTCCGTTGTTGCTGTAGGGCTTGGAAGAAAACCGTCTGCTGATGCAGTGAGACTTCTTCTTACGTTGCATTTTGAATGCCAACTGAGGTCAAATTAAGCTCCGTTTCTTCAATCACTTTGAAGAAAACCATCTGCTGATGCAGTGAGACCTCTTACGTTGCATTTATGCCAACTCTCTATTGAAGTCCAATTAAGCTCCGTTTCTTCATTTGTCAACCCAAGAAATAGTTACCCTTTCCTTTCGGCATCCAATCATCTTCATTAGTGGGATCCGGATCGGGAACATTCTTATATCCATGATATCTGCATACGTTAGTGAACACACGTACAAATATATGGTGGTCGACAACACCCAAACAGCAATCGACTAATAAAAGTCAATTCAACATATCAATCAGTTCATATAAAGCATGGGAATTATGCGTACATCAAACTTTAATCATATAATCCTAACAATAATATCCTAAATTCCTAGTCCTTCGACATAGGCAAATATCATTTTTAATTAAGCACGTAGGATAATTAAGAAAGTCCGTTAGATGATGTAAATTTGAAAACATTCTCCCCCTTAATCAATGACTTATTTTCTGAAAAAATTAAAAGCGCTGAAGTCATTGATTGAGTTTTCAATTTTTACGAAAACTCTGAAACTGATTGATTTATAAGCAACTCATTTACCACCACTTTTTGAAAACAACAAATATTTTTCTGAAGAATTTTAAGACGGAAAAACATTTGTGTAGGAACAGCAGTCCTTCGACATACTTTCCTCAAATAGTTTTAGGATAAGTGCACGAAATATTTGAAAATTTGTTTTAGCGCAACACTTTCCTTTCTTATGAAGAGCGGGTTGCTATCAGAAATAATAGCAAACCATAGTTTAAGCACGGGTTACCGTCTGAAATAACTGTAAGCCATTTGATTTATGACATGTTTTGAAAAGAAATATTTACACCTTCTGCTCGAACTTCATCTATGGTCCCGTGCCATTATTGAATGACATTTCTAAGACCGCAGATCTTATCGATACCAGAAGACATGTCTTAGAAAAACAATATTTTTGGTCTTTTTCAAATTTTTTGATTCTTATGGGTTTTTGTAAGATTTATAATTTTCTATTTTCTTTTTGTTGGTTTTATATTTTTGTATTTTGTTTTTAATAATTATTTACAATGATAGATGTTAGGAATTAGAAATTCCAGGTATTAAAGAGTCGGTCACCTCAAGTATATGTAATCGTTAGAAAGCTCGTAGTCGTAGTTCTTTTAAGTTAAGTAGCATTTAGTTAAGTAACACCGTGGAGGACGGACGGGTCTTTACCCACTGTATGCCTGATCCACAGCCCGATGTGTGGCGATTTATGTAAGACTATAAATACTCTCTACCTTCCAAGGTAGAGAGTTGGAGCTCATAATAATATCTTTCACTTTCTCTCACTAAGTTCCCTAAACCTCTAACTTTCTCTCTCTAGAACCTCATTCATACGCCACCTTGTGTTATGGTTTGATGTGCATGTGAAAACTAATATTCTACAATTGGTATCAAGAGCCATGGTTAGATCATATCTTGCACATCTTTGGATTTCTAGTGGTTTTTAGGTGGTTTTTGAGTTTGAAAAAGTTTAGTGGTTTTTGCATCATTTGGTTGATTTCTTGTGTTAAAGTTTGGATTTTGTTAGTACTTTTATGTTTAGAATCATCACAAGTGTGTAGGTTTTCATTTGGTAAGCTTGAATCATCTTGGTTGGGTTGTTTTTGGATTAAAAAGTGATGTTTATGTGGTTTTTTCTTGCTAGCGACTTAACTCACGAATTACTTTCTTCGTAGCGATTTACTTCAAAAATTTGTAGCGAGTTACAGTTTTATACCTAGCGACTTAGATTTAGCGATTTACAGTACAAGTAGTGGACTCTCCACTACGGGTAGCGACTTGGTGGTAGCGACTTGGTTTGTAGCGAGTTGCTCTTTAGCGACTTGTATCTTTAGCGACTTGAGTAGCGAATTGCTGCCAAAATTCTGCTAGCGACTTGAGGCTTAGCGAGTTACTGCTTAGCGACTTGCACTCGTCTAGCGACTTGGGACTTTAGCGACTTGGGAGTGTAGCGAATTAAGTGTTAGCGACTTGGTGCATTTTCTTCTAGCGACTTGGGTGATTGTTTACGGTTTTCTCTTGATTTAGTAAAATCCCTTGAAAGAATCCATTTCCCGGTTTAATCATAGAGTTATAAAATCCCGTATAATCTGTTAACATGTCTACCAAAGTTCCTACTATCATCTCCACTGTTGCCGAGGATGTTCAAGCAGCTGGCTCAGATACTCGTCCACCCATGCTTGACAGAACTGACTACGATTCTTGGGCTCAACGAATCAGATTGTACTGCCTTGGAAAGGAAAATGGTGTCAACATTCTCAAATCAATTGATGAAGGACCGTATCGAGTTGAGACGACTAGAGATATACTTGATACTAATGAAGATGGAACTCCTATTTACGGAATGGACAGACCTAAAATGTATGATGAGCTTGATGATAAGGAGAAAAAGAGATTCGATGCAGATATCAGGGCTTCTAACATTGTTCTTCAAGGTCTTCCTAAAGACATCTACAAGCTGATCAATCACAACACCGATGCAAAGACAGTATGGGATAATGTCAAGATGCTTCTCTCAGGTTCAGAATTAACTATGGAAGACAGAGAATCACAACTCTATGACGAATTTGAACACTTCAAGATGAAACCAGATGAGAGTGTCTATGAGTACTATGTGAGATTTCATAAGTTGGTGAATGACATGAGAAACATCAGAATGACTATGCCTAACATTCAGCTGAACTCAAAATTTGTGAACAACATGAATCCCGAATGGCACAAGTTTGTCACCTCTGTGAAGCTCACTAAAGGATTGAAGAATACAAACTATGAGCAACTCTATGCCTTCCTCCTTCAGAATGAGAGACATGCTATGTTTGAAAAATTGGTTCTCAATCAGTTCAAAACCAACCAGGGAGAGACAAGCTCGTCCAATGACTCAACTGCCTTCTACTCAAACATCGGAATCACAACCAAAGCCTCACAAGTCATACCCTTGGGTAATGGTAATCACAAACTCATTCCGGATCCCATGTTCAAACAAGCTGATGCTGATGCACACGTGGGTAACTTCATTAATCAACTAGCTCTTCTGATTAGTCAAAACATGAATTCTCTCCCACAAACCAACAACAACCTCAGAACTGCATCTAACCCACACAATCAAGCTACTGTTAAAGATGGAAGGATCGTGGTGCAACCAGTTCAGGAAAGACAGTATGATCAGGGAAGAGGTGGAGCTGGTAGAGGTTATGTTGGTAACCAGAATCGAGGAAGGAATGGTAACCAAGGTCAAGCTAAGCCGATAAAATGTTATAACTGTGGTGGTGAGGGACACATTGCTAGAAACTGCACATCTCCAAAGCGTCCACAGAATGCTGATTACTTCAGAGATAAGATGCTGCTTGTACAAGCTCAGGACAATGGTGCTGCTTTGGATGAAGAGGAATTGCTATTTCTTGCTGAGGGCAATGCCAAGACTTATGATGCAGATGTGGATGAGCAGCCTATTCAGGAGATAGGTCACAATCATCAGAATGCCTTTCAAGTTGCTGATTGTGATGCATACGACTCTGATGTGGATGATGGACCTACTGCACACACAATTTTTATGGCTAGCATTTCTCCAATGGTTTCTCCCAAGGTCTCTTCTTCACCACAAGCTGGCCCATCCAAGGACAAACTCATCTCAGAGGTACTAAAACTATACGATGATGCTGATGTGCAAAAGATGCATGACAAAGTACTATCAACTGAAACTATTGAATCAAATATTAAAAATATGGGTAATACCGACATTGTCCCATATGATCAATATGTGAAACAAAGTGAAAGTGAAGTTGTACCAAGTGATGCATCTTCTGCAGTCAACAATGACTATGTTTTTGATGAATACACTGCATGTGCCCCTGATGATTTTGTAATTTCTGAACTAAATGCCTATAAAGAACGTGTTGCTATTTATGAACAACGTGCTAAATTTGAGTTGACCACTCGTGAGCAGGAAATGGATGACCAAGTGCGTACAGTAATTAGAAAAAGTAATTTTAGAGAAGAAGTATTGAAACAAGAATTAAATTCCTTGCAAGAAAAACTTTCTAAAACAGCTAAGCAAAAACAAGAACTTCAAGAAAATGTGAAAATGCTTAAGCAAGAATTTAATGCAAAGGAATCAAAGCTCTTGAGAGACTTTTCTAATCTGAAAACTTTGAAAAACAAACTTGAAAACAAGTTGTACATGCAAGGAAACACCATTCAAACTGCTCACATGATCACTAAGCATAGAGTTCTAAGCGATAAGCATAGTGTTCCCATTATAGATAAACCCAACCCTGAGTATGGAAAGATAGCAAAAGCAGCCCAAAGTGTTATCTATGATGGCAATGAGATTCTTAAACCTAGACAAAAACCTAGTTGCGTTGAGTGCACTGAGGATGATAAGAAATTAGATGAAGTCACTAGGGAGAAGATGAATAAGAAACTAAATGATCCTAAATGCAAAGAGAAGAAAGTAATTATCACTCCCCATGACTACAAGAAGGAAAACTGGATTTCCTTGAACAAGTTTAAGACTCAGACATTGTTGACTCCCGAACAAGTCTTCTGAAAAATGGATTTAGATAAGCAGAAAGCTGAAAATATTGTAGAAACAAACCCTCCCCTTTGGAAAATGCCTAGAGCAACTGTGTATCCTCCTAACACACCAATGCATCTTGTTCCTAGAACAATTGCCACTAAAAGCAAGACCTTAATTAGCCAAAACGTTATTTTTCAACTATTTGTTGATTTTGAGAAAACTTGCAAGAAAAGGATCACACCCACTGGTATAACTGAAGGAGAAAGGGGTTTTGAACAAATGAAAGAATGTTATTTAACTGAGGTCATGCCTTTCTTTAAACTTCTAAAAGATCACTTTGAGAGTCTTAAAAAGGGGATAGAAACGGATATTAAGGGAATGGAAAAGGAATTTGATGCAATAATAGTTGAAGTTAGTGACTATGAGCGTGCACTAAAATATAATGAGATTGAGAGGAAGAACTTGCATACATTGAATGAGACTCTTATTACTGAATGTGTTTCTCAAGATATGTTTTTTACTGCTTCAAATTGCTCTATTAATGCTTCCAAATTTCATGAACTATCTGTTGCCCTGAAAGTCTCCCATGATCGTGTCATTGAGCTTGAAAAAACTAATTCTAAACTAAACGAGAAAATTGAACTGGATGATCACGACAATTTGGTTAAACATTTTTCTAAACTAGAAGTTGAGCATTTTAATTTACAACTAAAATATCAACATCTTAAAGAAAATGTCAAAACTTCAAATATCAAGACATCATCAGATGTTCCAGAGTTTGATGCAGTTTTTCAAATTAACAAACGTGATGAACAGATTCAAGCTCAGTGCAACACGATCAGAAAGTTGAAAGCCCAAATCTCTCAATTAAAGGGTCAAACGAACAATATGACAGGCTCCCAAATGCCTCCTCCTTTAGATTCTCAGAATTCTCAAACGTTTCATCTTCAAAACCTAGTAAATGCTTTACAAAAGGAAAACGAAAGTTTTCTAGAAGAAAATGAAAAGGTTAAACGTCATTTCAATGAGTTATTTGAATCAATTAAGGTCACTCGTAACAAAAATAACGAACAAATAGCTTCATTGCAAAAGGAAATTGAGAATCTGAAGAGTCAGGTAAAAGGGAAAATGCCAATGACCAATGGGGAGAATGGTGTATCAAAGGTTCACTCTTGTAATAAATATGCTTTGTCTGTGACATATGTCCCTCCTCATCTAAGGAACAACAAACTTGCTATTCAAACATACTTCTCATCTCTTAAGGATTGCTTAGAATGTCTGCGTGAGATTGTTGAAGAGGATAAGCTAGAGAAACCTCATGATAATGCAATTGGACATGCATGCTTATATGCCAAACGATCTCAAGAAATCTTAGGATGCTTGATCACAATATGCCCAAAGTCATTAGGTGAGAGAGTTAATCCTTTGATTCCATGCTCGATGCCTAATGCCAAGTATGATATGCATTCGATTCCCAATGTTTTGAATGAGAACCGTAGTGTGCCTTTAAGTAGTTCAGATTCCAGATCTGTCAATGCTAAGAAAGAGAACTCAAGTGTGCCTTCTAGGAGTACAAATCTCAGTACCTCTAGTTTTAAGAAAGTGAACCTTAGTGCACCTGCATGTAGTTCAGATCCCAGCACTTCTAAACAGGTGATGCAAAGAGTAGTAAAACCAACTAATGTTCCCATTCCCTCTACAGGAGTAATCAGTGACATTAAAGAGAGCAGGTCAAAGTCTCAAGACAATACAAGGAATGATAGGACCTCGCAAGCTAAGAATGTGCACTGGAAAAGAGTAGAAGAACAATCTAGGAACTTTAAGTTTGAATCGAATAAAACGAATCGTGTTGATTCTAGTATTAGCCATAGGCGTACTGTAATTAATTCGAATTCTGATACTATTTGCAAACCTTGTACTGATGTCTGCTTGAATTCTGTTTCTAATCATGAATGTGGTGTTAATGTTCTGCCTAATGATGTTAATTGTCCAGTTAATATTGTTAATGCTAAAATTCATGCTAAGAAGGCTAAAAGGCAAAAACGAAAGAAAGTTAGAAAACAGTGGAAACCCACAGGAAGAACATTCAGTAAAATAGGCTTCTATTGGATACCTGTTGGTCATAAGACTAATCAGATAATGCCCACTAGAAAATGGATGCCTACTGGTAGAACTATTCCTTTAAGAAGTGATCACACTGTGAACAGGGCTAATACAGACACTAGTACTGCATCTATTCACAATGATTCCATTGCCTCACTTTCTGATATGAATGCTTCTATTTCTGATGTGGGTGTTCCAACCATTGTAACTAACCAAATGGAACCCATTCTTGCATGGGGATCCCAATTATCCAGTTATCCATTCTTGTCTGTGTTCAACTGCAGATCGTTCAAATCGTTCTGTGGTACCTGGACTCAGGCTGTTCCAAGCATATGACTGGAGACCGATCGCGGCTCATGAACTTCGTGAGCAAATTCATCGGGACTGTTAGATTCGGTAATGATCATTTCGGTGCTATTATGGGTTATGGAGATTACGTTGTTGGTGATAGTGTCATCTCTAGAGTTTACTATGCGGAAGGTTTGGGTCATAATTTGTTCTCTGTTGGTCAATTCTGTGATTCTGATCTAGAAGTAGCCTTCAGAAAACATACATGCTTTGTTAGAGATCTTAATGGTAAGGAATTGTTAAAAGGAACTCGTGGCTCAAATCTTTACACAATTTCCATCGATGACATGATGAGGTCATCTCCAATCTGCTTGTTATCAAAGGCTTCTAAAACAAAGTCATGGTTATGGCATCGTCGTCTCAATCACCTGAACTTCGGCACCATCAATGATCTCACCAGAAAGGACTTAGTTGTAGGTTTACCTAGACTCAAGTACGAAAAGGATCATCTCTGTTCAGCATGTCAATTGGGAAAAAGCAAGAAGTATGCCCATAAACCCAAACCTACTAACTCTGTCACAGAAGTTCTTCATATGATTCATATGGATTTATGTGGACCAATGAGGGTGCAGAATATCTTTGGGAAGAAATATGTGTTAGTTGTGGTTGATGATTACTCTAGATTCACCTGGGTCAAGTTCTTAAGGACAAAGGATGAAACTCCTGATATCATCATCAAACTCATCAAACAGCTGCAGATTCGGCTTAACAAATCCGTCAGAATTATCAGAACAGACAATGGAACTGAGTTTGTCAACAAACAACTTAGTGAATTCTATGAAAGCGTTGGAATCAGCCATCAAAGAAGTGTTCCACGAACTCCTCAACAGAACGGTGTAGTTGAAAGACGAAATCGTACTCTTGTTGAAGCCGCTAGAACAATGCTGATTTACTCAAAGGTTCCAATGTTTCTCTGGGCTGAAGCAATTGCCACTGCATGCTACACACAAAATCGTTCCCTGATTCACACTGTTCATGGAAAAACTCCATATGAACTTGTCCACAAAAGAAAACCTAATCTCTCTTTCCTTCGTGTGTTTGGTGCATTGTGTTATCCAACTAATGAGGGACAAGACTTAGGCAAACTTAGAGCTAAAGCAGACATTGGAGTAGTTGTAGGGTATGCTTCAAACAAAAAGGGATACCGAATCTACAACAAAAGAACCCGAAATATCATGGAAACAATTCACGTTACGTTTGATGAGCTGACCAGTCAAATGGCTCCTGGACACTCCAGCTCAGGACCCGCACTTCAAAACAGTCCCATTGGTTCATCCCTTGTTCCAAACTCTTCTCAAGAAACTCCATATGTACCTCCATCTGAAGATGATTTAAAGAAATTGTTTGATCCTATGTTTGATGAACTGTATGATTCAATTACTAATGAGGTGTTGATCCCTACAACAGAGAATGCTCATATTCCTGTGAATGAAGTCAATCCCTCAGTCTCAATATCTTTAAGTCAAGAAGCACCTGCTGCTGATCCTTCAGTCTCATCAACAAATCATCATTCTTCAAATGTTCATCATGGAAATGTTTCTGGCATCAATGATGAAGTTAATCCCTTTGCTACTCCTGAAGATGCTCCATTTGAAAACATATTTGCTACTCCTGAATCATCATCAGAACCATCTTCTTCAGGAGACATCGACTCAGCTACCTCAGTTCCTCAACAACTGCCACATGAACACCTCAGAAAATGGACTCACGATCATCCATTAGACAACATCATTGGAAATCCCTCTCGTCCTGTATCAACCCGGAAACAACTTGCAACCGATGCCTTATGGTGCTTCTTCAACTCCGTACTATCTAAGATCGAACCAAAAGATGTTAAAACCGCCATGAATGAAGATAGCTGGTTCAATGCCATGCAAGATGAAATTCATGAGTTTGATCGACTTGATGTATGGGAGTTAGTACCTGCTCCAGACTGTGCTATGATTATTGCTCTTAAATGGATCTTCAAAGTGAAACTTGATGAGCACGGTGATGTGTTGAAGAACAAGGCTCGATTAGTTGCTAAAGGATACCGTCAAGAGGAGGGTATTGACTTTGAAGAATCTTTTGCTCCAGTTGCTCGAATCAAGGCAATCAGAATCTTTCTGGCTAATGCTGCTAGTAAGAACATGGTAGTCTATCAGATGGATGTGAAGACGGCATTTCTGAACGGAGATCTTAAAGAAGTCGTCTACGTCAGCCAACCCGAAGGATTTGTGAATCAAGAGCATCCTACTCACGTTTATCGTTTGAAGAAGGCTCTTTACGGTTTAAAGCAAGCTCCAAGGGCATGGTATGATACATTGTCAAAGTTTCTTCTATCAACCGGATTCAGCAAAGGAGCAGTTGATCCTACATTGTTCACCAGGAAGTCAGGCAAACATTTAATTCATGTTCAAATTTATGTTGATGATATTATTTTTGCCTCGACAGACCCAATGGAATGTGATCGTTTTTCAAATGAAATGAGTTCAAAATTTCAAATGTCAATGATGGGACAAATGTCATTTTTCTTGGGATTACAAATTTTACAAAGTCCCGGAGGCATTTTCATAAATCAATCTAAATATGCAACAGAGATTTTAAAGAAATTTGGATTTGATTCAAGTGACCCTGTTGACACCCCCATGATTGACCGAACCAAACTAGATGAGGACCACTCAGGGATCATGATTGACCAAACGAAATATCGTAGTATGATTGGATCCCTGATGTACCTCACTGCTAGTAGACCAGACATCTTGTTCGCTGTTTGCATGTGTGCTAGATACCAGGCTAAGCCTACTAAAAAGCACCTTGAAGCAGTTAAACGGGTCTTTCGGTATCTCCAAGGAACCATCAATATGGGTCTTTGGTACCCGAAGGACACCGGTATGTCACTAACGGCCTATGCAGATGCTGATCATGCAGGTTGTCAAGATACACGTCGAAGTACGTCTGGAGGTGCTCAGTTTTTGGGTGATAAGCTTGTGAGCTGGTCTTCAAAGAAGCAAATGAGCACTTCTATTTCCTCAACAGAGGCTGAATACATAGCCATGTCATCCTGTTGTGCTCAAATCTTATGGATGAGATCTCAATTATCTGACTATGGCTTTGTATTCAACAAAATCCCTCTGTACTGTGATAATAAAAGTGCTATTGCTCTCTCATGCAACAATGTTCAACACTCAAGAGCAAAGCATATCGACATTCGACATCATTTCATCAGGGAACAAGTTGAAAAAGGTGTGGTGGAACTCTATTTTGTGAGGTCTGAATACCAGTTAGCTGACATCTTCACCAAAGCTCTTCCAAGAGAACGTTTTGAGTTTATTCTTCCACGTCTTGGCTTGAAAAGCCTTCAACCAGAAACACTCAAACGTCTTCAGGAGGAAGACGAGGAGTAAAGGTCTATCTTCATCTATCTCTTGTATATATCTATTCGAAAAGCAAAATACAAAATTATAAAACCATCAAAAATCAAATAGAAAAATATAAAACTTTCAAAATCCATAAAAATTTTGAAAAACTCGAAAAATCTTCAAAAAACATTGTCATTTTGTCATGTTTCTCTCGATTCGATGATATCTACGGTCTTGTTGTTGTCATTCAAAGAATGACACGGGACTTTAGATATTGTTCGAATTTTTATTATTATATAAAATATATATATATATATATATATATATATATATATATATATATATATATATTTTTGGGAGAAAGAGAAAAAATGGTTTACTGTCATTTCAGGCAGTAACCCGCTTTTCAAAGAAAGAACAGAGCCATTCTTTATCATGTTTTCAAAATTCAATGCTCTGATTCTATAAACATTTATCTGCTGAAAACTAACTGCTTTGAAAAATAACTCGGTCTCTATTTTTTGATAATCATCAGGACTTATTTGTCAAAATCTCTATCTCTCAATCAACAACCTATGTCATTGATTGAGGGGGAGAATGATTTCAATTAAATAAAAAAAAAAAGTTATTTGGCATCAAATTGTTTTCAAAAGATATTTATGCATGTTTTACCAATGGAGTTTTAAAGTCTTAAAAATCCGATCCTTATCAGTTAAAACGCTTTCATAATCAAGTCACAATTCTCCTTAAAAGCTTTCAAAATCAATTTAAATCTATAAGAGATCACAAATCTCAAATGATTTGATAATTGTGATCGGGGGAGAATGTGTGATTTAAAATGGATTTAAACTGATAATTCGGTAAATGGTTTTATAAGGATGTACATGCTGTCCTTCCCACATGTGACAAACGATTTCAAATTTTCAATGCACATGTTGAGGGGGAGCATCTATCTTACACCTATGACTTGAAACGTGATCATTTATCTCAATGTGCAGGTTCCCTCTAGTATGTGCAAAACTCCTTTCAAACCTAGAAGCACATATTGAGGGGGAGCAAAATCATGAAAATCTCATCCTTCCCCAAAATGCTTTATCTACTTGATTCGATTTGGGAAGTGATGTTGATATCTTTTAGAAAATGGTATTCAAAGAAGTTAATTCTTCCTCTTGCCTCCGTGTGCAAAACGATTTCAATTCATGCACATGTTGAGGGGGAGCACTCATTCTAAAAATATCAAAAACAATTCAGGTACAAAATGTTTTGTATCACAAGTATATGGATTGATTTTCAAATGATTTTCAATTGATTCCAATGGCAGATGAACAATACCAAATAGACCGACCAACTTTACTTTATGTACGGTGATATAAGGATGATAAGGTTAGGTATTGGTTCCCATGATCCGCCAGAACCGGAGGGATCTACCCAGGGACAATCCACTAGTTAGTGTAGAAGTCCTTAGGTGTGATGATAAAAGGAGAAAAGTGAGATATGGGAAGAGTGCGGACTGAGATAGAGCAAGTACTGGAACAAACCCAACAAGGTTCTTGCTATGAAGTCTCGGTAAGCACTGAAGGGGTTGAAGAATTAAAAAGAATTGAATGAGGAAAGGGTGGAAACAAATAGCCCTCCATTTATTCAACCTTAGGGCAGAAACCGGGTTCAATTCATATGCTACTGATGGTAACATCGGTATTGAAGACAAGACGTCATGGACCCAGTGACGCACTGCACTTCAACTTTCCAAACCACTCAAGTTCCTCTTAAAAGGACTTGCTTCATTCTCACGGGGAACCGACATTATCTATCGACTTTATCTTAGAGATTGTTGATATTGAAGAAGGAGACCCTCTCCCTAGTCTCCGGCACAGGATCCAAATATGCACAAAATTGAGTCTAGAGCCACGAGATCATCTATAAATCTCATTAGGACACTTTCAATGAAGACTCTCTGTTTCACACAATGTGGAAAGAGAGAATATATCTTGAGTCCTACGCATTATCCTTGTGGTATTGCCAGAACATCTGAGTGATGTGTTAACATATTCACAATGAAGATGGAAAGCCTTCTGGAGCCAACATCAAACAAGCTCCTGGTAGGTGGCATGTGAGATCTATTATATGGATCAACCATGTGACAACTGAACAGAAACAATGGGGCGATTCAATCTCTTGAATCAATCCTGGTTCAGGTTATGGATTGACGGATACCTTTGAAAAACCGGTCTTTGTGCTTAACAACTCTTTTCTTTAGCACATCGACCGTGTACTCATTTTTCAAACCAAAAGGTGCTTTTATGATTGATAATTGATTTTCAATAAAACCTTCGTTGTATTGCAAAAACAATTTCTATTGATCAATACACGATTGTTTTTCAAATCTCTTTTCATCAATCAGTGGACTTAAAATTCGCTGGTTCACTCACTCCGTGTTATCTTCTTTGAGATGTTCCGGTTTGAGAACAGCTAGAGCAGCTGCGAAACCCTGTCAAGGAAATTCTTCGGAATTATACCTGATCACAGGCAGTACTTGTACTGATCAACGGGGAACCGTGGGCCGTGTACCTCAATTCAACGAAAGTGATCAAAGACACTTTCGTGTGCTTTATTGCTAACTGTTTTATGCAGGTACATCCTACGTTTGCAGCTGATCAGAATGAAGCGGTCAATCCATAGCCGCATGCTCACTTAACACATTCATCTCAAAAGAAATCATGATTAGTGCATCAATGACTCTGATATTTTCACTCCATGCTTCTGCTACGCTGCAGCCAATATCATGAATCAACTAAAGCTTCCGCAACTCTGATGAGAAGATATCATGATCCAGAATGTGAGCATGTCGGTCCTAAAGTCACAACACCACAATGGATGTCTCAGAGATTTCTGTTTGCTGATGATCTCAAGTGCTGACTCATAATTTACTATCACGTGGATCAGTAAAAGACCTCCACTTGAAGTAACCAAACATGCAATGTGAAGAATCAATGACTACGAGCTTAGAAGCAAAGGGCTACATCAAGAATGCAAGAACAATTTTTAATGTAATATCTATTTGTATTCAATGTAATTTTGGTACATGATTGAGGTGACCTCCCTTAGGGGGAGATTGTTAGGAATTAGAAATTCCAGGTATTAAAGAGTCGGTCACCTCAAGTATATGTAATCGTTAGAAAGCTCGTAGTCGTAGTTCTTTTAAGTTAAGTAGCATTTAGTTAAGTAACACCGTGGAGGACGGACGGGTCTTTACCCACTGTATGCCTGATCCACAGCCCGATGTGTGGCGATTTATGTAAGACTATAAATACTCTCTACCTTCCAAGGTAGAGAGTTGGAGCTCATAATAATATCTTTCACTTTCTCTCACTAAGTTCCCTAAACCTCTAACTTTCTCTCTCTAGAACCTCATTCATACGCCACCTTGTGTTATGGTTTGATGTGCATGTGAAAACTAATATTCTACAATAGAGAAGACGATATAGTTAAAGAGGATGATGATACGAGTACCGAGATAAGGATATCGATCAGCCCCGTTGTAGAAGATAGAAGTCATCATCTCTTAAACATTCACCACCAAAGCTTCCAAGACTCTTGAATCGAAGAGAGAAATTGAGCCACTTGAAAGTGAGACTTTGGCAGCTTCCAATGTACAAAACCTCTTGATGTATCCTCAACTGCGTGAGACACCGAAGTGATAGTTGCGTTGTGGGTTAAGCAAGAAAGAATCACAACCGTAACTAAATAGCCAAGTCTTTATGACACTCAATAAACGCCCAAACAAGTCATCTTCGCTGAATGGTTGAAAGAAAGAAGACGAAATAAGTAGACGCGTCCGAAAAACCTCGCTTCAAATCCAAATAAGAAATACCGTCCAAACAATCCCGTAGTCGACTTTGCTCAATTATCAATTCAAGCTGTGACAAAATATTCTTCATGAAAATGTATAAACCGATGTACCAATCCTCACAACTCAACGAATCTCATCATCATACCATATCTCATCATCAATCTCATTATCACAATTCTCATCGAATTCAGATCTCATAAATCCTCGCATTATCACCAAAATGCACCCGGAAGCCCATGATAATTTCAAGACCAAGCATCCCACAATAAATTCCAAGCCGATCCAAATACCTCATATACCAACAATATCAATTTTATCATATGTAACAAAAATTTTAACCAATGTTTTGTAGCAAGAACACATTTTCGGATAACAATTGTTGGTAAGAAGCCCAAGTAAGAAGCCCATGTTAATATAAGACCCAATACCCAAATCCAGAAATTGAGGCTCATGTCACGAAATGCTCATATACGGCCCATCAAAGAATTAAAAACCCATTTATACCATTAGTACCCAATTCCTAGTATGATATAAGTCCACACACAAGCAATACTCCAAGGCCCATTTAACCGATCCACTAATCCTCACAACCGGTTGCCCTAATTATTTGGGGTTAAAACGCCTCACACACAGCCACATTTAACCCTAATCCCAAATATGTCACACACAATAACCAGTCTCATATCCTGCTTCCCAAATCTGCTCTCAACCCTAAATAATACATCCGCCTCCACTATTAACCCTCACCAATATACATCCACCCCCAATCCTTAAACGGATTAAAACATATCAACGACAAAAAAAACATGAGCACACGACTTACTCATTCTTCTCATCACAGTGATCTTGAAAACGATTCAGACCATTAATCCTAAGATAGAGGATGCCACAGGGATGGCTTTGGTTTCGGATTCGAATAACAGAGATTCGCCACAGGGATGGTTATGAGGGTTGCATAAACGCCACAGGGATGGCTTCAAGGTGAAGGACACGGCTTCAAGGTCTTGAAAGAATCACGGGTAGGTTTCGTTTGTTGTATTGATTAATTAAACGAACCAAAGAATTAGAGACTAACGAAATTGTTAATACTCTATTCTTTTTAATTCGAATATCAAATGAAGCAGGGTCTTCAAGTACATTAGATCGATGATGATATGTTTAATTCGTGTGGAAGACTGTAAAAAGTCTTGATGTTGATAACACGAAATAAGAAACGCTGAGATCTAAGCTAGTTTGAGTCATGTGATAGTTGATGTTAGATAGACTAGGATGTTGTAGGTTTTGGTTTCAGTTTGGATACGTACTGATTTTTTGGAGTAAATCTAATTAAGTCATCTTACAAGTCATGTTATGAGTTTATCATTTGGGTCGTTTGACTGATGAGGTTCATAATGAAGCCGAGGTCGTTGAGTCTTTGTGGTATTTGTTTTGTGGTCAAGGTTCTAGTAATGTTGTGGTCGTGGCTGAGTCTTTAATTCATCATCATCTTTTTTCTGTCGAGACAAGTAGCTAGTAGGCAAGACAAGTCGCTAACCATTTTTAAACAAGTCGCTAGCCAAAGTATTTAGCCCAAGTCGCTAGCACAAGTTGCTACGACTTGTTCAGTAACAAGTCGCTAAATTGATTCAAGTCGCTACCATTTTATTTTGACAAATACCAAGACAAGTCGCTACTAGTCATGAGTCAAGTTGCTACCAGACATTCAATGAATCTGGACATGATACATTGACAAGTCGCTAGCAAGAAACATATGACCAAGTCGCTATGAAGAATAACCCAGAAAAAACTGAAGACTGCATCTGTTTTGGCCTCTTGAAACTGACCAGAAAAACCCATTTTTGATCCATGTTTGACTGCATAGACTTACCGATGACCCATTTAAACCTTTTTGACCATACACTGAATCTGGACAGTGATAACAAGTCGCTATTAAGAACAATGACCCCAAGTTGCTATCAAGAAAAAGTACGTAAAAAACAGTTTCAGCTTAAAAACATGCTTAAGTTAGATATTTATTCAACAAGGTTTAACAAAACAGTTTAACCTTAAAACAGATAACCATGTTGTACCAGCAGATTCATGACAAAAACAGTTTATGACAACAATAAAATAGTCAACAGATTCATAACCCCAACATAACTTGCATCAAACCACGAATCAAAACACATCAAAACAGCCAACCCATCCAATAAACCATATAAACCACATACAACGAACCGTAAAAACCCATACGAATCATCAAAAGAACAATACAACCTAGGCTCTGATACCAATTGTAGGATCGAAATATTATTGTGTTTGATGATTCGGGTGGTCTTGAATGATGGAAATACATGTTTGCCATAGTTTAGAGAGAGAAAGAATGAGAGGGTGTTCTACTTAGAGACTTGCTTTGTAAATTATCAAATGTTAGATTGAGAAGCACCACCCCTTCCATGGATGGAAGGGGTATTTATAGTTACAGAATACAAGACCTCCTATCGGCATGTGGATCAGGGATACAGTGGGTAAAGACCCGTCCTTCCTCCACGGTGTTACACTACGCTAAACTAAACTAATAACTAACTAATAAACTGATAAATAACGTAACTAACGACAAGTCTACGAGCTAACTTATGCTAGACTATAATTGGGGTGACCGACTCTTTAACATGGAATTTCTAATTCCTAACACCTTCATCCATTTATCTGCTTTTATTTTATTCTGCATTAGTAGTTTAATTAATTAAATCCCTATCGAAACCATTATTATTCTGTGACAATTAGACTTAGTAATAATCCAACACACATAGCTCTTGGGACGACCTCGGCTTTACCATTTACTACACTACACGCGACCGGGTACACTGCCCGTTAGTGCACTAGGGTAGACCATAGGTATAGCGAGACACTATAAATATTAAGACCTGGTCAGTGAAACCTGCATCAGCGGACCACAAGATTTTAACGTATGACCATTATAACAAATACAATGTCATATGAAAAAGTAACATTATTGCCCTAAGCTCATGACCTCGAAGCCTTAACGTAATCTGTATGCATAAATGCACATGTAAATGAATGCCCATGGTAAGTGTCTAACAAAACACTTAGTATGCCCTCAAATGATATGCGTCCGTTTACCCAGTTGGCGCGACCAACCCGGACGGGGGTTTCAAATCAATATATCTATTCACAACATTCGCGCTCACAAGTAACTAATGGTTCATGATATGTTTGGGAGCTTAACAACTAATGCGTTAACTTTATGCAATAAATGAATGTTTATGCACTTGTGTCCGTATGTAAAAACAAACATTGTATTCTCACTCAAAGTATTTAAAAAAATGCAAACATGTAAAAAGCGGGCTTATGAAACTCATCTCAAACAAATGATAATACCAAGAAAATATGTGGTGGGACGCAAATCGAGACAAAAACCCTAACCGCAACCTAATTAAATAATAAGGTGTTTTAGGTTGTGTACATGTAATATATGATATGCATATGAGTTTTATAAGTTTTTATCACCAATACATGTTTGCGTTAAGTTTTATAGGAAAAATAATGTTTTACAGCAATATTAAACACTTAATATTATTTTTAATAGCTTTTAAAAATGAGTTTTTAACCAACTTTACCGGTCTGTAACTTCTTCATTATAATTCCGTTTGAATCGATTTTGAACTTTTTGAAAACTAGGACACGAGCACTACAAAAGACCCCTGTTGCAAAAAAAATCAGTTCGGACTCTAGACTCACTTAAAATAGCTCGCAACATGACCACTCAAATAAATACAGCTCCACACTTTGAATATTTTTACCTAGTTTCTGCACTTAATTATATATTTCGTGAAAACTTCAAATAGTCATAACTTATTTGTTATATGTCTGTTGTTAGCAATTCAAGCGACCATGTTTAGTTTATTAAGTCTATTTTCTATTTTTCTAACCCAATGTTCCAAAACCTAAACCCATTTTTCCAGATTTTACAAAATAGGGTAGCCAACATATAAATTATATATACATACACTTTTAACACTATTTTCTATTTTATTTCACTAACAAATCACAACTCTATACTAACCTAGTCCATCCAATAATTTCATTATTTCATCAACAAAGCAACAACTCCATACTAACATAATCCCTTCCACCAATTCATCAAGAGCATCAAATATTCAAGAACACATAAAATCATATTTATAACAAATAAAATCATATTTTAACACATAAAATTATATTTTGGTTATGTTATATTTTAAACATGTAATACTGTTAGGACTCATTCTAAAAGTGTTAATTATCCTAGGTCTTTTATTGTAATAAGTCTACACAATCTTAGTTTAGATTTATGTTTTGTTAGGCAACCCACATGTAACGAAGTAAGCGAGTCCGACCCATTAGGCCCGGACTCTACCTCGCTGTCTCAGCCTACCTCGCATACCAAAGTAGTATAAATACACCTTATCTCATGGTAAGTTGTGGTTAGATAGGTTGTGTAGTTTTGCTATTCACTAAGAAATATTTTTTTTCTCTCAACCGTCTTTCTACCTCGGCTCTCTCTCTCTCGCTCTCAATTACATCTTCTAAGTTATAAGCATTGTGTGATGATAATGATTGAAGAGAAACCTATAATTGGTATCAGAGCACCATGGTGATGATTGAGATGTGTTTTTGTTTCTAAAAATTTCAAGTTTTCAAGCGTACGATCAAACAACGAAGTAAGAATAGTGTCAAAACATTTTGGTGGTTGTTTTCTTGTTTCATGTAATCGATTTACACTAAATATGTATCTTCAAAGCTGAAAATCATCAAAATATAAAGTTTGGAGCATTTTATATATTGTTTCTACCTCGCTGTAAATTTTTTAAGATTAGATCTTGTTATATTTACGGTTTATTCTTAAAAAGCTTTCATTTTTCTAGTTTTAACTAGTGATTTTACAAGAATCTTTATAGGTGGAATCATCTTAAACTTCTAAATTTGTTGTTTTTAAATCGATTTTCTTGTTATTTTGGTAAAACATATTTCAACGAAGTAGAGAAAAAGTACAAACCAGCTCAGTTGGTTCACCAGCTCAATAGGTTCACCAGCTCAGTAGGATAAAACCAGCTTAGTAGAAAAAGTCAAAAAGTAAAAATCCTAATTCAACTCAGTAGGATTTAAGTTATCTCGCTGCTTCTACCTCGCTGTCACTACCTCGCTGCTACTACTTCGCTGCTACTACTTTGCTTATACCATAATTACTATTTTACCCTTATACTACCTCGTTATTGAAACTTGAACTTTTTCACGAAGATTTATTACATCACTTTGAAACATACAAACACACATCTTTATCATTTAAAAGATCCATAAAATCATTTAAATCACACAAAACAAAATGTCTCACTCATCCATACATTCCAAGTGTCACACCTCTACTACTCATGATTTCCTAACTATTGGCATAGATTCAAGACCACCAATGTTCCTTCCTAGAATGTACACTCAATGGTCATTAGATTCAAACTTTGGCTTACACATGTCAAGAAAACCACACTGACCCACAAAACCCAACAATCACTAGAAGACAGACTGATAACATTTGAATGATACTGAACTTGACCAATACAGAGCTGACTTCAGAGAAAATTTTTTTATTGTGCTTGCCCTTCCAAATGAAATATACAAACCTGTGCAACTTTATGATACTGCTAAGGATTTGTGTAATGTCGTCGCATCTTTGCATCATACAATAAGAGTGGAAGGAGAACTGAAACAAATCAGATAAAATATGGAAAAACAAATCTACTTCAATTTTGATCCTCAGACTAACATGATTGTGGTTTCCTCCTCACCAGATCACCCAATTCCCACCATGACTTATCCAAAGCCTATCTCTGATACAACTCCATCAAATCAAACAACTCTTGCACTAGTTAACAACAACCATGGATCAATAATCTACACCAAAGATGGGATCTTCTTCGCAACTGAAAATGAACCAGTGATCATTCCAAGATATCATCCTACAACAATCGTTGAAAATGAGCAATCACTTATTGATAACCTGGTAAAGATTGGTAAAGAACCTCTCAAACAGACTCTTACAGGCAAAGGAAAATATAAGATTGTTGAAACGTCTACATATTCAGCTTGTAATAAATTAGTTCACTGCTTAAGAATCTGCCCAAAACAAAAGATTTGAAACTCAGATTACTACAAGAAGAAGATGTTGATTGCAATGAAGGAAGAATCTGGAAGAAAGCTGAACAAAGAAGATTTCACCTTCCTGTATGATATAGATGATGAAGTAAAGCTCATGACTGGTACAAAAAATGGGCCTGGAAACATACTGACTATAGAAGAGATTGGGTTTCTGACAAGTTTAAGCATGGATGATGAATGTGATGACTCAAAGACTATGATGTTGCCTCTTGACTCTGTAGATAACCAAGGCTATGATCAGGTGTTGGGCTTTGATTACTGCTATATGCATAATATAATATCTCTGCCTGATCACGAAGATGAGCATTCTGGGTCATTTAAATCAATTAATGTGTTACATGTGGATGATCAATTAAATAGTGACATTGTATTTGATGACCCTTCATATATGGACATTAATGAGGACAATGTTACACAACATGCAAATCCAAATGATCAGAATCGTGCACTTATTGATCAATCATCAATAACTTGAATTCTGAGATCAATAAGTGCAATACAGTCAATCCGAACATAACTAAAGCAAATAGTGCTTTGACCGTAGATCTAGAAAACTATAAGGAACATGTGAAGTATTTGGAAAAAACCATTGATAAACAGAAATGTTTTGAAAATGCTTTTCAAGAGTCTTTCTTACGTGAAAAAAACTAAATAAAACACTTGATCATGAACTCGTTCTTGGTAATGAAAAGCGGTCAAAAATTGAAAAATAAAATCTAGAACTCAAAGCTCAAATCAATGAACAACGAAAATCAATGTCAAGTTTACATGAAAAGTTTTCTGAATATAAAAGAACGTCACGTGACAAAATTGACAAATACCAAGACGAAGTGATCGATTTGCAACATAAAATAAATTCTCTTGAAAATATTATTTATAAAACAGGTTATTTGATTCAAATGATTCACTTGCTTAATCATGAACCTCACCTGTATTATGATGGTAAACAAAGATTTGCACTTGGATACAAAATTCCACGTTTCCTTAGACAAGCCATTCAGATCCAACCTAAATTATATAATGCAGTCACTCTTTATGATTCATCATAAAAAATGTATGTGTATGAAGATGATGAATATGAGGAATGGGCATAAGGGAGTCGATCAAAAGAACAACATGTTGAAATACCACCAATTGATTATTCAAAATTAAACTCTCTTTATGAGCATTTTGTTCCAAAATGTGAAATTGATGATGATCAATGGTCTTTATCTTCTTACTCTACAACTGATATTGTTCTAAGTAAATGTCTTTTTTAAAACAAACAAAATACGTTACCAGAGTTACCAAGAAAAAGTCACGTCAAACAGTATATGTCAACTTTTAAAGAAGACGTAAGTCTACTTGAACAAGTCATATCAACAAAAATCGAAGTAACTGCTTCAAATTTTCAATCACCAAGTTTCAAAGAAATTCGAAACATGCTCAAAAATGAAGTTCAGCCAACCGTTGACCACTTGCGTCATTGTATTACTCACTTTGAGTCGGAACTAATAAAGTAAGTAGAGGAGATGATAAATGTTTTTGATGTGTTTGAAAAAGAATTTCAAAATGAGAAATGGGAAAACAAATGTTTTGAAAATGAGATCGACCGTCGTGATTACCAATGTGATTTATGCTGCTTTATATCCTTGTGATCCTTCATATTATCATGCATTAGATTTGGAAAATGAAACATTAAAATCAGACAATGCACGTATCTTAAAAGAGTCAAATGATGTTCGAGCGAATACTGAAAATCAAATTGTTCAAATTGAACGCAATATTCAGCAGTGTCAAACTCAAAGTCTCAATCTTGAACTAAAATTGCAAAACCGCGCTGAAAAAGAAAATTTTGAAAAAACCTGGACATCAAATGCGGTAAAACCTGATGACAAGAACGTGTCGGTGATTTTTAAAGTTTCAATGCACGAAAAATAGATTGAGCATCTGAAAAACGAATACAAAAGAATTTTTATTCTTTAAATAAGATACGCGCTCAATCACAGAAGGAAATTAATGAGTTAGTGAAATCATGGACTCAGACGAAACGTGAGAATGCTAGTTGGAGAGCCAAAACCAAGATCAACAATTCATCATCGATGAATTAAAAGGAAATTTGAGAATTGTTGAACGAGGAAAGTCTGTGAATACCAAGTTCAAAACACAAAATTAAAGATTTCATCTTTAACAAAATCTCGGTTTGCTCCTAAAGATGATGACAAAAATATTTTATCAAAATGAGTCACCTCACAGACTTTGCCTACCCAAAATCACAATGATAATAAAACAAAAGTTATGACACTAGGAATGTATAAAATTGACACAAAATCACGAACACATACATCAAGTCCTAATGTGATTGCTTCCACTTCCACAGTAGTAAATGCTACAAGTAGTGTTGGCGGGTCACAACTTAAGAGCACCACATGGAAGAATAGGATCTTGCCTAATACTAAGCGGAAGATGAATAAAGTAGAAGATCACCCAAGGATATCGAATAAGGATCATGTTATTTCTAGATTAAATGTCGCGTTGGATAAATGTAGTAGGAAAGTTGTTGTAACTAATGATAAACCTTTGAATGGTCTTAATTCAAATGTTGATGTTTTATGTGTTACATGTGGTACATGTGTTATCAGTGGTTTTCATGATAAATGTGTTGAAAATTTTCTGACTTCTCGCTCACAAATATTCCCAAAGTCTAGTTCTTCTAGGAATCCAGTAGTCTCTAAGCCCAGTATGGCTAACACTATTGATTCTAAGATCACTATTGAACCTAAGCATACCATGAAAAAACCAGTAGTTGCTAAATCTAGGAACTCAAAACCATCCAACACATTTACAAAGACTAAAGCAATTACCAGTAGGATTTGGTAGAAATGGTTCGAACACAATCCATAGTACAAGTGGATTCCTAAGAAAATTTATCCTGCTAACGCTAACAATACATAATTAAGTTCTGCAACTCTTTCATCTATGTCTTCTTCTTGTATTGCAGGTGGTTCATCAAATCCTCAAAACGAAGCGTGATTGCTCCAAGCAAATGGCCAAGAACATATACAAATGCCTACAAACTATGTTGAAAAGTTCTTCGTTATGGTCATATTTTGATTCAATCACTTTACTGCAATTCGGGGATATTGGATTATCTCAATTAGATTATTAGAATTTATTGGTATTCAATCATCTAAGAGGTCACGGCGATGGCTTTTGAGCAAATCAACCTAGAACCCTTTTTACCAATATAATATCTCAGGATTCATCAGCAAAATTATCTATTCCAAAATCACTTTGGTCAGGTGTTCCGTGATTACTTCTAAAAGTCTGTTTCAGGTACTACAAATGCTTCTGCTATACCACTCACCATACTCATAATTGATGCACATCCCACATCCTGCCATACCTGAAACATTAATACTTTCTCAAATCAATCACTTGAAGCTGTTGAAAATCCACATGCATAAGATGAGGAAGTAAATGCAAATTTCGACGGGTATACATCACTAGGTCATCCTCAAGCAAAGTTAAACCGTCAAAATGCAAAGCATATATCACACCCATTCCCTGATACATCCATCCACAAAACCTCACTTAAAATTTTTGGCAAACTCACTCACTAAAATTCTTCCTGAGAATCTCTTCTCAGCTCTGGTATGTCAAAATGGTATGTGGTGCTTAACACTAGAGATTTTTGAGAAATTTCTCAAAACTCTTTCTCGATGATCCTCACATCGAAATTTGTAAATATATTGTTCAAAAACAAAAATATAAAAATACAAATTCAAAAACACAAAAATACTTTTCTTTTTCACCACTTTTCAGAAAAACCAAAAATATTCTTCTTTCTTGTGCAAACTTCATACTAAATCGATTTCTCAAAATATGTTCTCATTTTCAAATATATCCTTCAAATTAAAAACACAAGACATTTTGTGGGGGAGAAAATTTGATTCACGATGAACAAGTTTGAAATCTTTTACAAATATGGAATCTTGAATCATACTCATCATCAATTGTGTCTATCCCTCGAATCATTGTTCAAAATTTATTAAAATAAATAATCATTATTCGAGGGGGAGCAAAACTAAAATACACGAATTAATTTGAAAAAAATACTTAACTTGAGGGGGAGCAAATATAACACTTTGGACTATTCATGAAAAAACACCCTCAAGTCAAAGGACCAAATGTGTAAATTTTTTCCCTGGTCATCAGCGAAGTAGCAATTAACTAAATAAAGAAAAATTTTAGTGTGGTAGGATCATTTTCCAAATCCGACCAATCTGCTCAAACGCTACCACGTTGTGACTAATTCGCCTTTATTAATCGACATGTCTAAAGCCCCCCTTTTCAAGTTTCTGTTCAAATTTGTAAGTTTCTTTATTGATTATTCATCTTTTTTCTTTCATTTAGCCCTTGATTCATGCTTGTTTAGTCAATTAAGTTGATCTATTGAGCTTATTTAGGGTGTCATATGCGTATTCTTAAATTCGATCACTATTAGTGTTTAATAGCCCTAGATTCCATATGCCTTATGCTCGGAATTGGATGAAAAACATTTAGGAATAATGCAGTTACATGATTTGCTTACAAATAAGAGCTTGAGTCAATTGGGGTTTTAGGTCTTAGGAAGTAAGTCTTTGACCATATTATTGAGGATATTGGCTTGTAATGTTGTTGCCATTGTGTTTAGAATGCGTTTGGGAAGCTTAGAAACCTAAGTGAATTGATTTTAACACAAAACTTCAAAATGATGTTCACTTCGCCTAGAGAAGCGAGGTAGCTCATATCTACCTCTCTGATCAAATAGTCAACTGTCTACCAAACTGCTTTGTGTCAAAAATGCTACCTCGTTGGTCAACAATCAATGGTCAACTTTGACTTTGACCAGCTGAATTTCAGTCTTAAATTTGAAAAAAAAATCAAAGAGGTGACAACTTTTGAAAATTCATTGCCAAAAAGGGATCAAATGCTTTTCCAACCTTCCAAAACCATAATAAACTCATGTTTCAAAATTGAGAATTAAATTCAAAATAAACGATGTTGTTGAAGTTTCTAAGATATATAACAATTCTAATCAAGCTGAGAATTCAAAGAATGATTCAATACTGGGATTTTTCAAAAGGTATGTTTTTGAGAAAACTGTCGTTTAATAAGGACGGGTAATAATTTCATGCTGCTTAATCAGAACTAGTTATCACCTCAAAGCTGATAATGGAAATTCATGTTTAAATAGTGATGTAAATGTGTCTCGCATGATCTTATATATAACCTCAGTCTATCTCACAAATTCTCATTGATAAAAGCATTAAAAGCTTGAATTTCTTCTTTTTGAATCTACGACGTGTAATAATTTCTGGTAAATAAGATGACCTAGTCGTATTAGTCAACCCATGTAAGTGTGTCCCTCCTAGATTCACTAAGATTAAATTTAGACTTTATGTGCCAACTCTTTTTTGATCACGTAATCTCTCAAAGTTCAAAGAAACTATGAAAAAAATATGTTCACCTTGATAAAACCTAGATTTATTCTTATCTTTAGAGACCTAAGAAGGGTAATAATTACCGATAATTCATTAGATTTATTCTTGTTAGTTTATCCACGTAAGCGTGTCCCTCCCCGGCTCTTAAGTAATGAACTATATCTAGTGTGCTTTCATGAATAAAGTAAATGAGTGAGTCTCTTTCAAAACTTATTTTCAAATGCGAAGCTGATTCTTGATTTTTCTTATGTCAATGAGATTCATTAATTCAAAACAAGATATCACTTCAAATTTGGAAAGAGATCACTAATTTCAAATATTTTTTCTTGGTGAGGAACATATGAAAAATAGAAAGAGAGAAATAGAAAAGAAGAAAATAATGATAAATCGTATGTGAAAAGAAATACGTCGTGTGTCAGAAAAAGCAAGTACAAGGCACACGGGAAAGAAAATGAGAAAAATACGTTCGTAAAAGAATTTCCGGAACGTATAAAAACAGACAAAGTGGAAAAAGATAAAATCAAAATCCTTTGTATTCATTGAATCTAATTCAGTTGTGTATTTATCTCAGAACTTAAATGGCACAACAAGCTCAACAATAATTACTATATGAGAAACAACTTATACCTGGGCACACTCATCTTGGTATAGAAAATTGCAATGCTCGAGTCAACTTCAACACCATAAGCTGCAATAACAAGCACCATGTCATATGTGAAATCCTCATAAATGACCTACTTACTTCCACACTTACCAACTCTGCAACCATCCCAGTCATCTACATTAAATAATTCTGGAAAACCGTAAAGTTCTTCACCAACCACTGCACCTTTATCATCGAAAGCTATGAAGTTCATTTTATCCTCGATGAATTCCGCATTGTGCTTGCCGGGACGTACTCGCAATAACCATGTCAACTTCGTTGAGAAACCCCAATTCAAACCTGAGATTCTTGACTGTCTGAGATCCTTGTGGTTTGATGATCCTAAGCAATCCACTGCATCAGACTTTAAAACGAAACATCTTCCTCAACCTTGGAACACACTTTTCATAATCCTAAATGATGCACATTTGTTGAGGTTACAGGACTCGACGGGTCAACTTTGCATACTCTACGAATGTTTTGGGGACTTCTTACTGGGAAGCACATTGATTACGCCTCATTAATATGGGAAGATTTTATGTTCCAGAAGTCTAAAATGACTAACACTGTCCCATTTGTTCGTTTCACCAAACTCATCATCGCATATATCCTAAATACATATCCCAAAATTCCAAAACGAACTGAAGCATCAGAACATGATATGAACGATGATTCAATAATGACGAAAGTCAAGACTGAAAACGCTCACACAGCTCAAGGAATGGAAATCCCTAAGTGGGTTAACGAGAAAGTAAGGGATACTAAGGCGTACATCGATTATGTGAATGGAAGAGTGATGAGTGTCTAAATACTCATCATTTTTGTACAATATAAACTGCAAAATCATCTGAAAACACTCAAAAATGCATCAAAATGATGAAAATATCATAAATCAGTGTTTTATGTGTTTTAAATGCAAAAATATCAAAATCAGATGAAAAACATATCAAATTTGCAAAAAGTGCAGTTTTAGTCCCCCAACTTTCAAAATTTGTCAAAACTAGTCCCTGAATCAAAATTTCAAAAGAAAAATCACCAAAGGTCCTTTTTAAATCATAACTTGTCAAATTTAGTCCTTTGGTGAAAAATATCAAAAGTTTGAGAAAATTACAAAAATGGTCCTCCAAGTTTGAAAATTGGCAAAATTGGTCCCTGGAAAATCTGAAAATGGCAACTTTGGTCCTTGCATTATTAAACTTTGTCATTTTTAGTCCTTGGAAGCAACTTTGCAGTTTCCTGATTTAAACTGTTCAATACTAAATTTTTCCTGGAAACCACTAAAAAGAAAACTTTAAAACTAAGTCCCTGATCAAAACTGTTTAAAACTTTCAACCCCCTGATTTTGACGTGAAAAACGTTTAAACTATACAAAAAGTAGACTAAAACTATAAAAACGTAAATTTTGTGTATTTTGTGACTAAATACTATAAAAGTAGTAAAACTACGTAAAAACTCACAAAAGTCTACTAAAACGTCAAATATAACATGTTTTTACTACTCATAAATCTGTGAGT